>JAGTXX020000006.1:1197500-2397500 GCA_019044685.2 Nannochloris sp. 'desiccata' | reverse complement strand
TTAAAAATGCAAGCGAATTTAAATCTTAATTAATTAATCAATTCAAAGTTGAAATTTCGCCAAGTGCCCTCGGGGCACTTTTAATAGATTCTTATAAAATTGCTTGAAAATACTATGCCTAACAAAAAGTCTGGCTGTCTTCATATAGCACAGGAAAAATAATGCTTGCCGCAGATTAAATCTGCAATAATGCATGCCCTCTACTTCTATTTCTTATTAAAAAGTAACCATAGTTTCCGTAGACTTGGGACACGCTTTAGAACAACTTACAAGGCGTTCCGTTCCATTTGAAATTTAAATAAGTCCTTTCACCATTTTGAAATAATTCTATTCTTGAGGCTAGAATTTAAAGCTATGGCAGCATGAACAGTATCTAATAATGAGCCCAAGAAACTAATATCCAATATAGCATGGGGGAGAGGAACAAGCGCAAGGTGGCATACTTTTATGATGGTGCGCCCCGTCGTCGTTATTCTGTTTTTTGTGAAACCCAACTACTGTCTTTACCTTTTAAGTATAAATTTTCTCAACTCATTCTGATAATCAGCTCAACTATCTTCTTAGAAACATCTCTTCCCTGCAGCTTCATATGGCGGTATGTATTATGGTGCCAATCATCCAATGAAACCTCCTCGCATTGCCATGACACACGACCTGATTTTAGGATATGGTCTCCATGAACATCTAGATGTCTATGTAAGTAGATTAATTGATACGATGTTATATAATATTAATATACAGATTGATTGTACGCACGATATAAAGGTTGCTGAGTTATGTGCTAGAATAAAATAATGATTGCTAACCTGATTTCTCCGCCTGTTTTACTTTTTCCACAGCGCCCCCGAAGAGCTCAAGCTGAAGAGCTGGCTTCCTTCCACGGAGAAGAATATTTAGAAACTCTACGCAATATCAGCCCTGCACAATGGCGTCAAAGCCACAATAAATTCGCTCGATACGGTCTAGATGAAGACTGTCCTATCTTTCCAGGTTTGTTTGATTATTGCCGTCTATCTGCAGGAGCTAGTATAGAGGCCGCTGCAAAGCTAAACGCAGGGCAATACGATATCGCCATTAATTGGGCCGGAGGATTGCATCACGCCAAGAAATCTGAAGCTTCTGGCTTTTGTTATATCAATGATTGCGTTCTAGGCATCCTTGAATTGCTGAAAGTGCACCCCCGAGTGTTGTACATTGATCTTGACATCCACCACGGAGATGGAGTAGAAGAGGCATTTTACACTACAGATAGAGTTATGACGTTATCTCTACATCTCTATCGTCCAGAGAACGTCGCTACGGGGGCAGCAGGCTTCTTTCCAGGCACTGGCGCCTTGTCGGAAATTGGGGAAGGCTCAGGGCGTGGCTATTCAGTCAACGTTCCCCTAGTGGAAGGCTGCACAGATGAAGAATATTTATCGTTATTTAAGCCTATTTTAGAAAGGATTATGCAAATTTATAAACCAGGGGCAGTGGTATTACAATGTGGGGCAGATGCCTTGGTAGGAGATCGCATTGGCGCTTTTTCTCTAACTCTCGAAGGCCATGCAGAAGCTGTTCGCTTCGTAAAATCATTTAATTTACCTATGGTTGTACTAGGTGGTGGTGGGTATACAAAAACGACTGTTGCACGGGCATGGACACTTGATACAGCCACAGTACTAGGTGTAGAGCTGGACGATATACTACCAAACGGGGAATATTATGCTTATTTTGCTGCAGAACCCAAACTCCGGCATAATTTATCAGCTAGATACGCTGACGCCAATAAAAGAGAGGATTTAGAGAGGATACGTAGTACCATATTAGATCAATTAAAGCAATTAAAGACAGCTCCCGGTGCTGGGATGGATCTTAGACCTCCGGAGGCCTTGTTGCCTGATGTCGAAGTTGATGATGAGCAAGTAGTCCATGAAAGATTGAAAGAGTATACACAAGAGCACTTTAAAGTGTATTTTAAGTGTGTAGAAGATGGGGCAGTGGATCCATTTGCTGTGCTTTAGTTAAAAATAAACAAAGTTCAACCAAATTTTGACTTTTTGTTGACCGACGTGTTTCCCCTTTCTCCCTATTATAAATTTAGAAACACATTCTTTGACGGAAATTGCAAAAGGAGGCGAAGTGAAGGGCCCCATTGTCTCATAAATAGTCCCCATGTTGTACAGAAGCGCCGTTTAGCATCAAAGTCCCAGGCTGCAAACTACACGCTTAAGCACCTTGGTGTAGCCAGTGTTTATTTTTGTTTACCTCAAAAATCTCCTAGATATTTTTATTCAGGGTTTACCTTGGACGAGTTAATAAACAGGCGAGTTAATAATCACTGCCGAGCTTGCCTCTTCAGCTCACCCCAAGTCACATCGTATTTTTTGCACTTTATATCCAAAGTTTTCTTGGAAATACCACATGCAGCAGCTGCTTCCTTCGCACTGTTGTGGGTCCTTGCAAGCTGTTTTAATTCTTCCAGTGTAAGTTCTAGTCGCTTGTAAGTTCTTTGCAGATCACAGGCCTTCCGTTCTTTTGGTATTGATGATATTGCCTAAGGAAGAGGGATTTTTGTCATGGTTTTTGCCAAACCAGCTTCCGACAGCAACAAATGGGTTTAGGTTTTAAATATGTTGTTTACAAGGAAATTCTTTTACCGCAGTAGAATTCAATGCAACAATGCAGCTAGTAACATGTAAATTTGTGTCAAAACAATCCAGCAGCCAACTGTCAAACCCGGGGCTGCTGGTCCCTCGAGTCAGCCGGAGGTACAGAGCAGAGCGCAGAGCTATCGGTAAGCAAACACCATGAAAATTGATGTATCCTTCAAATCTGCAGTCTGCATTGTATGTACATTTTCAAATTTCCCCTTTAGTCTCAATATATCCAGCACGAGCTTTAAATTCTCTTCATGGACTTCAAGCGCTGCTTGTTCTATTCTGCCCCAATGATCTTCTCTCACACCTTGCAACACATCAACCTCTCCCCTTTCAGTATCAACCTTTAGTAAAATCACTTTTCCAACTTTATGTCTCTCTATAATTTCAGATACAGTGGTCATGGGGCATTCTACTACAGTCTTTGCAGCCATTAATTGCTGCACAGCAGCCCTAGAAACTGACTTATATAAACCCGGCGAAAGCTTTCTTAAAGCGAGTCCTAGTTTTCTTTGTACTAAAGAAATGCGGTGCTGTTTTCATCATCTAATGCATTATTTATGAAGGCATCCATATCGCTGAATATTGATTCAGGAGATTCAAATTTAGTCAAAGTTCCCCAACCAGCAGCTTTCGGGTAGAAAGTGAAGGACGCTGAGGTGCCGAGACAGCTGTCGTCACCAACACCTACTTGGAGTGCTGTTACAGAGGCGCAAGGAATGTTTTCTGACATGCACCAAGAATTATGAACTGCTATATTTGATTGAAGTGCTTGGAACGTAGCTGGAAGAGGCTCTGCGGCAATAACATGAGCGCCCTGCAGACGAAAAAGAGAGTCATTATATATTCTGTAGAGAAGAGCAGAGAAATGTCGGATTAATGATGAATGTAGCCGTACTTCTAAGGAACCTAACGCCTCTGCTGCTCTCGTGGCAAACATGCCTACATTCGCTCCTATATCCAAGACCACCCTGCTACCGCCGCCGACAGTATTAGCCGGTGTTAGCCGAACGCCCGACTGCTCGTATGATCTTTTCAAATGGATCTCGTCGTATAAAAATGTGGCATCTAATTTACTCACGAATTGAGCTTTGCGAAGCCATCCAGGTTGCGAAGCGAGGATTGTGAGTGCTGGCATGGTGCACAGAGATGTTTGAAATTTTGAAGTAGATAAAAGAGGCCTAAAGCAATGTAATTGCACTCATCATTTGAAACACATGGTATTTAAATGAATTAGGGAGGATTTTAAAGGTTTTTGTTGAAGGAATTCACATTGATCAACTTTAAGAGCAACTGCGCAGGCATGCCCTTCCGAAACGACAAAGGTGGTGGCACCGAGCTTTTCCTTGCTAATTTTCGCATTCCGCTACATTTTTCGAACATATAAAATTACAGGAGTATCTTTGGATGTGCATCTAATATTGAAGGCTTCAATTATCGTCTGGACATTTTCAAATTTAAACAAGCATGGGGTAAGCTTCAAATTTGATATCTGGGCGCATAGTACTCAGAACTAAAGCCAAGTTATACTACTACAGGTTCTTGGAGTCTAGAAGAGGACAGGTCTCACTGGGCATCCTTATTTTCTCTGCTGGAGGCATCTTTCTGATGAATTTTGTAGCTGCCGCCACTGACCCTCAACAGAAGTTGATATTCCAAGCAATGCTCATTTTCTGGGTAGTATTTATGCTCAAGAATATATATTATTACGCGTGGTTACGAAATGGAAGGACAGCCGAGGCTCCAGAGGCGGCAGAGGCACCAAGGACACGCTCTGCTACAGCGGCAACAGCAGAAGGTGCCACAAGGCGCCGTCGGGCACAGAGAGCATGATGTGTATACTTGGTTTTTCAAGATTGTTTATTCCTAAATGCTTGCTAAATGACCTGTAACGCTAATGTTATGCAAATCTTTCCCCAGTTACATCAGGAAGTTAAGCACAGAGAGGTAGCTGCAGGAGGGCAGGGAACCCCATGGTGAAGCAAGAAAGGCGAGAGAGCAATACGCAGTTAGTTTGGTGGTTTTAACCCGGACGCTGCATCAAGGGTAATCTATCTTTCCTATTTATTGCTAATTACTGCAGATAAGCTACTTCTCAAAGCAGAAATCCAGGTCCAAGGCGACTCCTTATTGACAACGGGTACCGCAGCTACAGAGGAGAAAACAACCTTACTTGCTGCAAATCAGCAGTTCTTCGTAGCCAACAGAAACATCTAGTTGACATCATGGGATATTCTTCGACCTCCAAGCCATGCTGCCTGCTCAGCAAGATTCTCTGGGCCGTGTTAATTCTCCAGCTTGCTGCTGGCGTCAAGAGTTTTTCCCTTGGAGATCTCTTTGGCTCTGATGAAGATCAACAAACAGGAAACGTAACATCTGTAGATGAATATGGATCTTTTATGGTTAAAACAATGCAAGCTTTGCGCTATCTCGAGATAGCTCCTGAGCAAGCCGGCCTTGGGAGCAACGAAATCTCTGTGCCTTATGGAAATAGTAGTTATGCTCTCGTGCGTCGTGATGGCTTGAATAGCTTGTACGTCGCCTTTCAAGATAATGAACTAGGTAATGATACTGAAAATTGGGCTACAAATACTCAACAAGTGCCATTTTTGCACGACGTAAGAAACCTTTCAATTAATATTTCCCTGTCTTTCCTTTGATGAAAATTTGAATAAACAAAAGAAACTTTCAGCCTCTTTGATTTACTTCAATGTATACTTATACTTATACTTATACTTACCCTTCTGTTTGAAGTTTGTATACACTGCTGAAGCGCCTGCTGCAGTCGTCTCTACTTTCTCTCAACTTGTTTTTGGAACCACCAGCCCGGGAGCTGCACCTTCTCCTTCTCCTCGACCTTCAGGCCCTTTGACTCAAGCGATCGAAACCGTAATGGCTGGAGAACGCATTCTCTGGGTGACATGCACCGGAAAAGGTCCAAGTGGTGGTCTTGCGGTACTCTGTGGGCTCGCCGCTGCTCTTCATTTTCCACGTACGAGTGTCGATGTTATAACTTTTGCTACACCTTGGCAAGGATTTAATCCTCAATTGGCATGGTCATTCGATAGGCTAATTAGTCTATATTACTTTTGGCCATTTGATCCTGCACAAACACTGGCGCTGCCTGCAAATACAACTGGCTTGTTGGGGGGAGAGCTGAATCGAGAGGTGAAGCAAGTTGCTAATGGGTGTAAGTTTTTTTATCTAATTATATTACCTTTTCTCGTCTTTCTCTGGTAATTCTTTTGATTCCACCTCTTCATAGTTATCTAACATTACCTGATCACATTATCTCCAAGATTATTGAATATCTTATGCAGTAAAAGAGCAAATTACAGCCGAAGAGGTACTCAAAAGTGCAGTCACGATTCCAAATCTACCTGCCTCTCTTCCAGAAGGTGCTACTGAGCTTGAAGAAAGCAACGTACAGTTCCCAGAAGGAGATTACGATACTTTAGTTCAAGCCTGCTACGATTCGTTTGCTAATCAAACCTACGGAGGCACTCCAACCTGCTTTGCTGGATCGCCAAAAATCAATAATCTCACCTCCTGGGCGCCGGCGCCTTCGCTTCCACCTCCTGGACAGCTTCCTCCTGAGTCTTCCTGCCCTCCTATCATCTGTAGAACCTTACCATACCTTGATATGAGCTGTACTGCCTTTATGTTTGATAATAACGCAACTTCTACTATGGCTCCACCGTCTCTTGGAGGGCTGCCCTTTTTAGAAGTTCAAGATCAGACCACCAGTGGTGATGCTATCGTAGCCTGGAATGACACCAGTAAAGAAGCTATTTTCCTTTTTAAGTTCACAGAGGAGTCTAGAGATTGGGCTGCTAATACTCTTGCGTATAAAACGGATAATTTCCGTTATTTGTTGGATGAGGATTTCCCCGCTGCTGCTGAAATCACCGCTGCCAGTGAGGATCCTCAAGTTCACGCTGGCTTCTTTTTCCAATTCCAATCGTTACTTGATGAAGGCGATGAGACGAAGCTCAATTTAACAACAGCGTTAAATCAACTGAACGGTGGACAAACCCCTCTTTTTATAGCTGTGAGTGGCTTCTCTCTTGGAGGCGCTCTTAGTGAACTAGCAGCAGTCTGGGCTTCTTATAAATGGCCTCGTGCACATATTCTGGTCGCCACCCAAGGCGCCCCAAAAGTGGGTAATGAAGATTTCGTCACTTTATATAAAGCCACAGCAGGTGTAGCATGGCGTTTCCAGTTCAACCTCGATGAAGTACCTGCTATACCTCCACTTGCTGGCTACCGTACTACCAGAGAGCCGATTTGGATTACCAGGGAAGGTACTGATGGCCCGTTTTATGTGTTGCTGGAGCCAAGACCTGAAATGGATTTGGGAATAACAACGTGGTATGACCATTGGTGTGAAGCACTTTATATACCAGTGCTCAGAGATGCACTCGCGGTAGCAGTGCCGAATTGGGTTTATGCTGCCCCTGCTGCTGAGCGCGATTGATTGAAAGGATGATTTTTGTCCCCATCTAGCTTTCTCGTTTCCTATTTTTTTCTCCAATGATTATCATTACATGCAAGAAAGAAATGAAAGAAAAACAATCGCAACGAATCGACTTTCAAGGCATAAGTGCAATTTCAAGGCTCTTCTCAAGCAGGAGTGCTTTTTGGCAGTAAGTTGAGAAGCCACACCACCCAGTTCAAGACTCTCTGCGCCTTTTTCACGTAACTCATGACATACCATTGGATCCATTTTGATCCAAGCCACCAGATCAATGGAGACAGCATAGCAAAGAGATACATACCAGAACGACCCATAAGTTTTGATACTGGCCAAACGGCATGAAAGAGGGGCATGGCAGCTCTGACGATTCCAATGACCATAATCGCAAATGGCTGCACTGCTGCCGGTAAGGAATCAGCAAATGCGGTCCAATCTGGCTGATTTGTGGGGCCGTTATTAGGGGCTTGAGTTGTGTCGACTTGAATGTCTGCAGTGTTGGGAGCGGTCGCCCCCTTGGAGTGGGCTGTTCTCCTTCTTTCAGCCATGCTGGGCGTGTTTATATACAAGGTGCTCGGGAGAAACTTGAAATTGAATGTGGCCAAGTGTAGCAAAGCTTGGTGTATATGGTGGGTTGTAGTTTTAGAACCCGGAACGCTGGTGGGAAGGAGCTCCGAAACTAACTAATATTGAGATTTGCAAAGTTTCTCGCCAATTTACAGAGTTTACATTCGAAATAAGTTATATCCTATTGAAATTTTATTAAAATATTTATTGGAGATTTGGGGAGAGCTTGGTCTGCAAAAATGTTTGAATGATTGCGATCAATCTCTTACAATGCGGCGTTCATCCGCAGAGCTGCAGGCCTGCTTTCACCCCGCTCCTTCAATTTAGACGAACACCTACTATAGTATATCACGCCAGATGCCGCAGAGTCTCCACCAGGGCAACCTCGGGTGACGGCGGCATTGGAGGCGGCAACGATGGCGGCGGTGGCGGTAAAGATAACAATCCAAATGACAATAACAACAACCCTTGGTTCAGAGGCCAAAACATAACATTAATTCTATGCTCTGGTGCATTATTAACGTATCTATGCCAACCTAACGTCGATTTTCTACCTACTGAGACCAACCCTGTCTCTATTATTGTCCCCGTTTTGAATGAGGCCAATGGCATCACAGAGACACTAACTTATTTAAAATCTTTAAGCCCTGCTGCTGCTGAAATCATTGTGGTAGACGGTGGGAGTAGGGACAATACCGTGGAGCTCGCGAAAAGGGCAGGCGCTATAGTGGTGTATAGCAAACGTGGGAGAGGAAGGCAAATGAATAAAGGCGCCAAAAAAGCAAAAACGAGATCAATTCTAATGTTTGTGCATTCAGATAGTCGACCACCTCCGGACGCTATTCTTCGCGCCCGTAAAACACTAGCAGACCCTCGTATCGTCCTAGGAGGCTTCTTCACTACAATTGAACACGATGGCAAAATATTACTTTTCACCACCTTTCACCAATTTATATCTACTTATTACGCCCCTTTATTATTCGCTCCTGTGAGTTTTACACGTGGATTGCGGTGTATGTTTGGAGATCAGAGTATATTTTGTAGAGCAGAAGATTTCTGGAGAGTAAATGGATTTAATAACCAGCTTCCTATCATGGAAGACGCTGACTTGTGTGTACGAATGCATAGAGAAGGATTACGTAATGGGAAGCTAGGTAGAGAGGTACAGCTGAATAATTGCATAAATAGAACAAGTGGGAGAAGGATTGCACCCTGGGGAAATTGGCAAACGACAAAGATTCATTGTAAACTATCCCTTGAGTGGTGGAGGGGAGCGTCTTCAGAAAAAATGTGGGAACTTTATGATGAATGGTACACAGACGCGTTTAGATGAGATGGAAATGATTATTTATAGTGGTGAGATGCCAAATATGTTCTGTGAAAGGAGGAGCAAGCAGAAATAGAGACTAAAGCGTTGTTTATTTGCGAGATTTATGAGCGATTTTTTTCTCGAGCAAGCCGAAAGGGACCTTGCTCTGCAATATATTACCAAGCAACCCCTGTATTCCTAAAACGCTATGTTTAATTATAAGCAGTATATATTACATATTTAAGCTATCTATAAATGCATGGATGCTCCACAAGGTTAAGTTTCAGCACCTCGGAAAACTTTTGAAGGCTTTTGCTCGCTCCCTGCAATATTAAAACGCAGAGCAAAAAGCCTCAGAGAGAACCTTGTTCGCTCTGAAATATATCGGTACAATGCTTCCAAGCCGTGCTATACATAGAAGTCCTTCACACGGCAGGACTTTGGCCTTGGCAAATAAAAATGAAGACAGAGTATCAGACCCGGAGGCAGGTTTGCAGGCTGCGAGACCTGGATCCCCTAAAAAAGCAGAGCCACCCACTCACAGACGCAAGAAACCTCTTGAGTTGATGTTTTTCATACTATGTATGACGTTTCTGCTGGGGGCAAGCTTATTTTTCAGTCAGAGACGTTCTTACAGTGATGACAGGGCAGTCTCCGCAGCGGCAGCTGGGGGACCTAGTATAGGCCCTGAGAAAGCTTGGACTCTATTGAATATACGCAATGAAGCTGGTTACGGCACGAATAGTGTCATTTCTGGTGGTGCCTATGTCGAGTTTACTGCACCTGGACTGCTGGTTCCGTTAAAGTAAGTTCTGAGACAAGTTATTTCTCGCTGCCTCTTAACTAAGAGATTAAACAAAACGAAATAATCCTGTCATTTTTTCTCTAATTTTTTGCAGGGATGCGTTAGATGTAAACTTTCCTCTTCAGCCAGAAGAGCTGGGGCTGCAAGAATCTCCTACTACCACCCTCTTGTTCGAACCCCAATACAACCGAGGCGGCGGTAGTACCAGCAAATTGAATAGTTTGAAAGATAGTTTCAGATCTGTATGGTCTGAAGATCCTCTATTAAATAGTAGAACAAATTCAGAAGGAGGTCAAGGTCGCCATTTAAAGGATAATCGACAACAACAACAACAAGAAGAAGGAGAAAAATGGAACGCCCAGACGGGACAGCATGCACAACAACAGCAACAACAACAACAACAACATAGCACGCTCCATGCTGCGTTTTCCAACGACGGTTTTGGCAACCCAGATATAAACTGGCCTCAACCTGAAGGTGTCCATCTCCTTGTCGCTGTCACTTCTGCTTGCTGTACTCAAGTTTCGTTACAACGTCGAGCAGCTATTCGCCACACTTGGGCGGCACTTATTAAAGAACGTTACCGAGATAATTCTGCTGGTTCTATCTCAATTCAATTCTTCCTAGCGCAGCCAGAAAATAAGACCCTACTTACAGAATGGTTACCTGCCCTAGAAGAAGAGGTTGTAGCTCATAACGATATCGTGATCTTGCGTGGAAAAGACACGTATTTTAACTTGCCAAATAAAACTTTTCGAATGTTTAGGTATACTTTGGCACATCCGAGTGAATATACACACGTTTTAAAAGCAGATGATGACACATGGGTACGGATGCATAAAGTACTAGAATACCTCCATGAGAAGGCACCCCCAGTCAAAAGGAGCGGTGGTGTTGGGGGTAGAAAGAACAGTGAGGAGGAGGCATCAGCTCCAAGTGCAGCAGTTATCGCTGCTGCCATTCAAAGAAAAGCTGAATTGGAGGAAATGAGTAGAAAACGTGGTGTTCCTATTGTTTCTGAGGGGATGACATTGTACGATGCGTCCAATCTAGTACGACGAGTTGACCGGGATGAAAGGTATGCTAAAGAAACCGTTGATGATATTGATGGGAGTGAATTGACCCTGGCAGAGTTAGCGAGAAGACCTCATGGGGATGCACATAGAGCCAGCGATGAAATGTTTGAAGAAGAATTAACAGAGCAAAAACAAGGAAGTTTTGGCGATTCTGGATTTGTAGATGGGGGAGTTGAAGGCGGGAATGGGAAAGAAGAAATTGATGTTATGGGCGGAAGAAGAAGACAATTACAGCAGCAGAGGCAGCAGCTTGGTTCTTCCTCATCCTTTTCTACTCGTCCACGTATGTCTGGAATATATCTAGGATGCATCGAAAATAAAAAAGGCTTCCAGCCGATCCGCGATAAAAATAACAAGTGGTACGTTTCAGAAGAACAACTGCCCAACGAATCCTACCCACACGGAGTCAAATACCTCGCTGGATGGGGCTATCTACTTTCTAGAGATTTATTAATGCATATAGTGCAAAAAGTCAATTCGTACGAAAGTCAGCCTGAATTGGCGCCTCTCTGGTACACACGTATTGCCTTTGAAGATGTACTTGTAGGATTATTACTTCATGATGTGGTTCCATTACCAGAGTCACATTCAGGGTTTCGTCCTGCATGGGGATCTTGTGTGCCAGATACAGCTGTACGACACTTAGATTTGGACAGTCCTAGATTATTGAAAGCATTGGTGGAACAAGATATGAGTGGATTGGCTGATGAGAAGCCAGTGCAGTGTAGCAGTGGGCAGTTCTTACCTGGTGATTACGCTGGGTGGTATGGTTGGAGATCTAGTATAGGGAGTTAACGTAAGAAAGAGTGCCTTGATTACATTTTCCTGGCTTTCTTTATTTTATATGCGTCAGAAATTGTGTACAAATGATAAAGCAGAAAAGAAAAAGTAAGCAGGGCTATCAAGTACTAAGGGAAGGGATGAAAGGTAAATTAATAGAAAAACATACTGTTCAAATAGTACTACTAAATCAATACGCTATTCGTCTAATAATAGAAGTAAAACGCAAAATCAAAGACCTTAATCCAATACAGAGAGGAAGTGAGGGGATATTTTGAAAAGTATTTTAAATCTCTTTGAAAAAGGAATCTATTTCCTAAAACTAGCTGCTTCGTTATAATTATCTGGAGATGTGATAGAATCATCGCTATCAGAATCTGCACCACCCCCACTTTTATCCTCACCTCCACCTCTCGCCATGGTGCTATCTGCAGAGCCGTGACTTGTAGCGCCCGCTGTTGCTGCCGCCTCTGCTAGCGGCATATCTGGCAAAAGAACCCGTAGAGGAGAAGAAGGGATATTTCTTTGTGGTTTATAACGCCCATTTTCTTCGTCAGTATCTTCTTTAGGTATTTCTTTTTCTGGGCCTTGGCCTGCTATATCTTCAGCATCCTGAGGTAGTTGCTGTTGCCTTGGCGCTCCCGCCGGTGATGGCACTGTTGGCACAGCGATGCCCTTCCCTCCAGCTGAGGTTCTAACTACTTTCATATAACGTCTTCCGGGGATAGCCTGAGGTACAAATTCTTGTTTTGTAGAGTCTCCAGCGTCTGCTATCTGCATTCCACTGAAGAGATCGTCAATGTCGCCAACCACCTCCCCAGGATGCGCTGTAGCAGGGGAAGGTTCTGGTGTCACCCCTTCTCCAGCGGCGTCATGCAGTCTTTGTTGAAGATCTTCAAGCTTTGTTCGGCAGTCATCTCTTTCGTCAGGGTCTGCGAGTCTCATCACTAATTTCTCTAGGTCATAAATTAAGCTTGTTGCGAGGTTGAGCTGCTTTGGATCATCTGATGGCGATGTATGTAGCTTGTTCAGAGCCTCTTCAGCGTGTTTGAAGCTTGCCTCAATGCTGTCTTTCCCTTTTGCGGCCGGCATTTCGACACACCAATGACTATGAACCGCACACAGCTTTATAAAATTATTTATTTTTATGCTGCATGGCTCCTTTCTTAAGAACGCTATATATCTAAGCTGTGTCCCGATATGCAGAGTTCAAATAAATTCTAAAATAACACTCAATTTTCGCGCCTTTTTAAGTTTTGACTTTGCCAACTTCTCCGCCGTCTGCGCTTCAAAGAGAGAATTATTTCTTTACAGGGGAGAGAGAGAGAGGGAGAGAGAGCCCACAGCTCGCCAGCACATGTATAAGTATCTTACGAAAATAATACAATCAGTTGGAGAAAAGCAAAGGAATATAGAAAAAAACAAAAGATTTACAAAATGGAAAAAGAGAGAGCACTAAGGCCACCGCCACACCGCCCTCTCTTCAACAGGATGGTTTTTAATTATTTAGCTATGCATCGAAATTGTATTAGAAAGTTCTATTTCAAAAGACAATTAGTGCAACAAAGAAAATGAAGAAGGGGAAGGGAAGAGAGAAGCTTCCTCCTCTCCTTTTCACCTTTTCTTTATCATAAAACACAAACAAAATAAAAAAGTTTTGGTGTGCACAAAATAAAAATATATTTCTACCAATAAGTATTTCTATATACCCATCCTTTAGGATGCGCCCTGATAACCGCCTTACGGAGTTCATCATAGACAAAGATGAACATGGCAAACGGCACCCCAATGAATAGATACAGCACAGGCATCGGTCGGGTATTCCATACAATGCGTAAAGGTGGCACATACGACAGTAAGCACACGATTAAAATCATCGTAAAGAAGGCGATGTTTAAAACTCTGTTTCTGATTCCTTGTGTAAAGAGTGATTCTTTCCTCGTTTTGCAGATAAGTAAATCTGCAGTACGAGCCATCACCACACCAGCGAAATAGGCAGTCTGTGCTAAAAGCAACACTGATTGTTGATAGCCCAAGTTGGGCCAGTACTGAGTTTTCCCGGCCCACCACCAGTATCCACCTTGGGGTGCGGTAGAACCGCTCTTGATAAACATGCCTCTACCTGGGAAACCATACTGGTCAGCATTAGGACCAGCGCAATACTCTTGGAATAAGGCATCTTCCTCCTGAGAGAGCATTAAAGCCAAACCAGCATCGCCTCCATAGTTGAATGGCTCATTGACGTCGATTAAACCAATAGCAAGACGAGCACGGAACGCGTCATTCGCAGCAATCCACCGCTGTCTATCCGCAGGATTAAGGCTAGAATACCATGCACAGGTACGGCCGCATACAGCTTGAGAAGCCGCGTCTTGTCCAGCAGAGCCAGAACCCCACAAAGCAGGAGTGTATCCTCTGAACCCGAATTCTGAAAATTCGACAAAGGGATCTGAAGAACCTTGGAAGGGAATTGGACAGCCAGTTTTGCAGAATTTACCATCATCAGTGGCACTGCCATACAGCGTACTGACACCGTCGAAGCTGTCTTTAGGCTCTTCACAAGCGAAACCACAGTTGTTTACCCAAATAGTATTCTGTGTGGTGTCAAACTGAGGTTGGCAGACGAGAGGAGAAATAGGCCAATTGATACCACGTCCCATTAGATTACGCCATTCATATCCATAATCGTTTAATACAGTCATAAAGGCTAAGAAACCAGCAGCAGTTTGCATTAAACCGATTTGGAAGTAGGAAAATGAAATCAACCGACGGGAGACAAGACGCTCAACGGCAGGATTACGAGGAGGTCTATCCATGATATCTGCTTCCTTGGGTTCGTAAGCAAGGGAAATAGCAGGGAACATATCACAACCTAAATCAATGGTTAAGATCAAAATAGTGGAAATAGCCACAGGGAAGTTGGCAGCGACATAAAGCAAGAAAGGAATCTGTTCTGGAAATTTAGAAGCCAGAGTATACGCAATAGACTTTTTAAGGTTGTCAAAGATAACACGACCTTCTTCAATACCGTTGACAATAGAAGCAAAGTTATCATCCATAAGAATCATATCTGCAGCCTCCTTTGATACATCCTTTCCAGAAATTCCCATAGCGACACCAGTATTTGCTTTTTTTAAGGCAGGAGCATCGTTGACTCCATCTCCAGTGACAGCGACATTCTCTCCACGGCGTTGACAGTTTTCTACAATCAAAAGTTTGTGTGCAGGAGAGACACGAGCAAAGACAATTTGTTCGTGATCAAGCGCCCAATCCCATTTAGCTTGTCGCTCCATTGGGTCTTGAATATCCATCCATTCACGAATATCATCACCTTTGAGAACTATTGCTTTGCCAGCATCCCATTTATCTTCATCAATGATACCAACTTGCTTTGCAATAGCTAACGCAGTGATTGGGTGATCGCCTGTGACCATGTACACTTTAATACGCGCCCTTTTGCATTTGGCAACAGCTTCGGGGACACCTTCACGTGGAGGATCAATCAGAGACATCAAACCAGCAAAGCACAAGTCTCCGGTAGGAAAATTAGGCTCGGGTTTGTTGGTAAAGGCATAATCCATGGGAAGGCTGTCGAGGGTACGGTAGGCAAAGCCAAGAACACGTTCTCCCATAGCTCCCAAGTTCTCATAAGCTTCATTGTAGGCAGTTTGCCATTCATCAGACATGGGAACTTCTTCGCCATCGATTAAAATGCGGGTACACATCTTCAAAACACGTTCAGGAGCACCCTTCAAAACCAAGATGGGGGAGGTGTCGGAGGGGTCTTCAGGTTTGTGGATAGACAGCTGCCATTTATTTGTAGAGTTAAACTTAATTTCGTGGAGTTTAGGGTTGGCACGATGGTAGTCATCGATATCACGCAACAGCTCTACAGCTTTAATCAAACCGCTCTCGGAGGCGTCTCCAGTGCAATCTAAACCAAGCAAGTTAAAGTCAGGCTTGACCATCTCTTCAGCGAGATTAATCACCTCGGAGTTCTCATCGTTCTTATCTTTCAACACAAAACGAGAGTTATTGCAGAGAGTAGCAACCATTTGTAATTTCTGCCAGGTCGGGTCTTCAAAATTAACGACAGGTCCTTTAATAACACCAGGCTTCATTGCAGCCTTGAGTTGAGGTAAGTTACGAGCAGCAGGGACTGTGACAAGTGCACCATTATACCATGCGTGTTGCACAGTCATTCGGTTTTGTGTCAAAGTACCAGTTTTGTCGGAAGCCACGACGGTGGTAGACCCCAAATTTTCAACTGAAGACATTCCTTTCACCAGTACGTTCTTAGAGTACATGTTCTTTGCAGAGAGAGCCAAAGAGACGATTAATGTCACTAACAGCCCCTCAGGAACGGTACCAACAATGATACCAATAGCAAAGACAATCATATCAATAATGTCTGCACCAGCGGCGAAAACACCAATCAAGATAAACGTAATACCAATACAAATGGCAAGAATGGAAATGTACTTGATGAAAATATCTACTTCTTTTTGGAATTGTGTCTTTTCGTTACTTCCAGAGTCGGCAGCGAGCCCGGCGATCTGACCCATGACGGTGTTATCACCGGTGCCAATAACAACCCCTCTACCAGAGCCAGTAGTGGCAATAGTAGTGTAGAACATCAAATTCTGAGCTTCAAGAGGGACGGTAACCAACTTTCCATTGTGATCACGGTTTAATTCTGGTCCTCGATCTTGTGCCTCAGATTCTCCAGTAAGGGATGAGTTATCTACTTTAAGATCCTGAGCAGCAACGATACGAATATCAGCGGGGACTTGATCACCATCAGAAATATCCACAACGTCACCAGGAACAAGTTCCTCAGCATCGAGAATTTGCATCACACCGTCGCGGAGAACTTTGCACTTTTTAGGGATCAATTTTTTAAAGCCTTCCATAGTAGACTCAGCCTTTGCCTCTGTGTAGTAACCAAACGTAGCAGAAAGGAAAACAACGAGGAAGAGTACTACACCAAGGTAGAGGTTAGTAGGATCGCTTTGGTCGACACCATAAGCGATAAAGCAGAGCACACCGCCAAACAGCAACAAAAGCATAAAGACATTCGCATACTGTTCGAGGTATTTAATCCACCAAGGGGTAACATCAGGAGGAGTAAGACGATTCCAACCGTATTTTTCACGGTTTTGAAGCATCTGGGCAGTGGTTAAACCACCTTCAGGGGTGCACCCATAGAATTCATATAGCTTTTCGACTGGCCAGGTGTGTTCAGTGAAGCCAATGTCCTTACGGAGCATTTCAGAGCGAGATTCATCTTTAGAGGTAGAACTACAGTGATGAAATGAAAAGAGATTATGTGAGAGATGAGTCTTTGATAATGGTGAAAGCAGGAACAGGTGGAAGGGAAAAAAGGACGACCACGCGTTGCAAAAGGAAAAACTTACTTCCCACGCCTAAGGCTGGTCATCTTCTTAGAGATGGATTTTATGAGTCCAGAACTCCCATTGGCTGGTTGCTCTGCAGCAGCGGCGGAGGCGGCAGGAGCCGGGGCTGGCGAAGCAGGAGTAGAGGCCGGAGTAGACATGTATTATTGGAATTGTGATCCTGCATTTACCGGCAAAGGGAGAGAAATGTGAAAGAAGATTTCAGCAAATGTGCTCTATAATTTCGATTGCGGAGAAATGTGACAAGCAAAAGGCGGCAAGATCAGTGGAAACAATGAGCCGTTCGATAAATCATAATGCCCTAATTTTTGGCATCACGGACGGCTAGTAGTATTTTTATAACTAACTTCGTCATTTAGCTCACCTGTGTCAGAGAACAGACATATAGCTCAAGCTACGACGGCTTACCAGTAGCTGGTGATCAATTACTTTGACCCCTTTTGCTGCCAAAGGCCAGTGCTAGCAGATGGATGTCAGGGTAGGTTTTCGTTTTTAGAGCGCTTTGAACGATCCCCAGGCTCGCAATGGGTAGATCAATTATATAGTTATGCAACAAAGCCAAATGCTCTTACACGTTTGGTAACGAAGACAGACTGGGACCTGTTAAGCTCAGCTATATTCTCAAGCATCTTCATGATGATGGCCAAAAAGAAAGACGGGCATCGTCTGAGAGAACAGCCCGGGCGAAAAAAGGCGCCATCAAGGCAGTTCAATGCTCCATGTGCTTATTAAAAGTCACTAAAAAGGCTGCCTGGATCATCGGCTATCGAAGACTTGAAAATTGTTCTCTCTTCCAATTTCAATTTTCAAACTTTGAAAAACGATTATGCAATGTTCAACCTTTACACGCTAGAAGATAACGTTAGAATAGATCCCCAGGTAAATATTCGAGTGATTGGGCCTCCGCAATGGTAGCATTGGCTAATTTACAGTTAATCCTCAATCAACTCCGTCATTTTCTCGCTGCACCTTCTTCTGACTCATTAAATTTCTTTATACCTCCGCAGGAGCTAGGCAAGCCTACTGAGCAAGCTATTTCCCACGTTCTAGAAAAGACATTCATCAATAGGGTTATCCAAGATGTGGGTCTTATAGTTACTTTATATGATATAATAGAGGTTGGTGAGGGAGCAGTATACCATTCAGATGGCGGCACACATTATAGAGTGACGTTCAGAGCCGTAGCGTTTAGACCGTTCCCTGGAGAGCTGCTTCTCGGTGTAGTCAAAGAGATGAGCGAGTAAGTCACCTTGATTGTTACCTCGAGATTAATTATTTGAAGAAAAGTAAAAAAATCGAGAATTATATCGAGGCCACCCCTCTCCATTAATCTTGTTTTCTTTTCTTCCAATCTACGATTTATATCTGATTAACAGCTAACCGTCTATTTAATTATGTCTCTATGAAGTTATGGTATCAAAGTGAGTCTAGGATTCTTTGATGACGTCGGAATTCCTCAAGAAATGCTCCAACAACCGAACCAATGGCAAGAAAGCACCAGTGAGTGGACTTGGGAGATGAACCCAGGAGACCCCCCTTTGTACTACACCATTGGCAGTGAAATTAGATTTAAAGTCCATGCTGTGAGATATCATCCTGTTCCTAGTTTGGCAGCGCAGCATGAGCAGAAGGCTGCGGGGTTGCCTGTCGAGGGTACTGTTGCATTACCGCATGCTCCCATGACGGTGGTAGGCAGAGTAGATGGAACCGGTTTAGGCATGATTGGATGGGAATGGGGTTGACAAATGTACTGATTACTTAGTTGATATGTATTTGTCTAGAAATTGCTTGAGATTTTAAGATCTTAAATAACAAAAGTAAAGCGATGCCTGGTAATTGAGAAAAGAGAAGAGCAAAGAAGAGTAAAAGATAGACATATTAATTAACATCCGAGTAAGTGCTGCCACAACGGAGAAATAGAATATATATAGCTATAAAGAGGGATAGAAACACGATTTTTGATATCTAAGCTAAATTCTTTTTCCTATCTTTTTTTGCAACAATGCAGCCGCTCTTTGTTCACTGCCTTCCATTCTCCATCTATACTGCATCAAATTAAGCACCTGTGTTTCAGCTTTATATGCCTTTTCAGGATCCATAGTAGCAGGATTCATAAAACCCATTTGGGTCTGCATTTGCATTTGCATCATCTGAGCAGCATCGTTGACAGCCGCATCTTGGAAAAATAACGTCATCACGCCTCGAGAGCCAAATAATAGTAACATATAGTACGATAAAGAAGACAGGTAGGAGACATCTAAAGATGGTAAATCAATTCCTGACTGGAGCATGCTTCGAAATTTAGGGGACAACCCAAAAGGGAGCTTTCCTAGTATAAAACCTCGAAAGAAGAAATTCACAAATGCACCGAGAGCGAGCTGTGGGCCAAGGCCTCCTAATTGTTGTTTCATCATGCCTGTCATGGCATCAGGGTTGGTCATCATCATTTGAGTCATATCTTTCTTCTCTGTTTTTTGATTGAACGCTCCAGTGTCCTTGGCAACGAAAAAGGCCAGGCGCTGGCGGAAGCCAGACGCGGTGAGAAAACCAAAATTGGCTCGGAGAGCTCCCGAACGTGCTAGAATTGCCTTTCCGCGAATTTCCTGGGGTTTTAATGGCTCTGAAGATTTGCCTCCCATCAATAGCTGCAGATAACAGTAAGTGCGGTGGCGATCAGAAATTTGCAGAATATATTGAAGAAGGGCTGGGTCGAGCTAGGCATAGAAATCCGGTGGGTATATAAATTATTCCGTACTCACCACGGATGCATATTGACGCAGTAGCATTAGTAGAAACACAGAGAGAGTGAGAGGGATGAGAACCCAGTTTCTCACATCACGATCAATCACGAGGTCCTGCGACATGATGGCAGGTGCTCGCTGGTCTAGAATAATTAGGGGCGGACAGTGAGTTTGAAGTTTTCGATTTAAGGGCTCCTTGTTAAATGTAGACCCAATTGAAGGCAAAAGAAGACAGACTCTCAGAGCGCTGGGTTGGGGAAACACAAAGCCTCAGATTCTATATAAAATTTCGGGACGCTGATTTTCTTTGCTAATCCATTTGAAGCACCCTATTACACCAATCGAGCAGCGCTGGATGGCCATTATTTGACCTTGTGCTGATTGAAGATCACTTTGTGGAATTTTCTCGATCAATTCTTGGTATGCACAGTTCAGCAGTTGTCTTGCTTCAAGGCAAGTTATTGATACACAAATTACGCCTGCAGTGCGTTTATATACCCCTTCGTAGGAATTTCCATCCAACCGCTCGCCGGCATGTTTTAGCTATGAGCAGCAGCGGCGAAGGTCGTGAGGGTAGCTTCTACGAGTCAGACATTGTGCAAAAGGAATCTATAGCAATCTTGAAAGACTTTGCGAGCCTTTCTGGATTAATGGGAAAATATCCCATGTTCGATGTTGAAGGCAAAAGGATATTTATAGAGCAAATGGAATCTGTTTCTGAGAGGCTCGCAGTTTTCAACACACGAATGAACTTGTCTGATGACCCTCTGGTGAAGCAGAATTTGAATCAAGTGTCAAAGCAGCTCTTGTTCTTATCTACAAATATGGCATCCATGCAAGAAGGTATGAAGAGGCAGATTAGTGATTTCCGCAGACTATTAGAACAAGAGGAAAAAATTGTCGATTTGAATCAACTTGCCGGTTTCCGTCAGCAATTGGCCAAGGCCATGCCTTTTGAACGCATGTCCACCGTCCAAAAGAACATTAGTATGGAAAATATAATGAAAGATCCTTCTATTATGATGACGTTAAGTAGTAATCCCAGGGCGTTAGTCGCTATTGATGATGTTATGCAGAATGGACCCTTTGCTATTGAAAATTATAAAGACGACGAAGATTTGTACAAGACTCTGAAAAAAGTGTTAGAAATGGAGTAAGTAGAAGTCCATGGGGCGGTAAAGAAGAGTGTCTTTCTTGGAAGTTGTACTAGTTTATTTATCCGGTTTATACGTTTTCTATTTGTAAATTTATTGGCTTGATTAAGAGCGAGCTGCTTTCAAAATTTTGCCTGCTGAACGAACCCGACTTAATGCCTTGAAAATATTTTTCATAAATGATGTTCTTCGGCGTTTTAAATGTACTTTCATTTGGGAATAGTGCCAGCTAGATGCAAGGATACGTTTGCATCGTGTAGATATTTATTTGGGCTTAGATCAGTCAACCAACTTGTACAGAGGCGCTATCAGTATCTGGTAAAGGCGCCGCTTTAATATTAGTTATAGGCAAATTTCAGAAGTTCCGCCAGAATTTGATAGCTTCGTTCTAAATACTTGAAGGTAGCATGTCATAAAGACCACATAATACGGAATGACATCCTTCTGAAAGGTATTCAGAAAGGCAAATTGCTTTCTTTGCCTGCTTTGCTTGAAATGTTCAGCAGTTTTTCAACTGCATCGCACCGACTCAACACTGGCCAGAATGATATATCACGAAGCTGCCGTCTAGACAATCATTCATTTTCGAAATAAATCAATATTCCCATTTGTGCGCTTGCATATTGCATCTTGGATTGTTATTTGTTGTTTATTGGAAGATTTGAACATGGCCCAAACTATTTTGGGCACACATTGGGCAATCAAGAGCCCATGTCTTGGCCGCAATAATACCCTAAACGATGTAGAAGCTCGATTAGTGCGCTGCAATATCCCTTTTCTCCGCGATAGAGCCTCCTTAAGCAACTTTATTTGTGCATCGACCAGCACTGCCAATTCTGCGGAAACTTCAAAGGCTCCTTCTACAGCGAGACCACCTTGCTACAAGGAAGTCTGGACCCCACCAGAGCCAAGCATGCTCATCAAAGATAAACGCGTCTTCCGTGAAGAACATAGGTAAGCTATTTATTTATGACACCATTCTGGCGCCCCAGATGCCAGCTTGATCACTTGACCTGCTTTTTTAGTATTCTCAACCCTACAACCTGCCAGAAACACTTGAATACCTTCAGAACACATATCGTTACTTATCTGTACCTCTATTTTCCCTACAGAATCCGCGGTTACGAGGTTGGCCCTGACCAACATGCCTCCATCGTCACAATTGCCAACTTGCTCCAAGAAGTAGCCAGCAACCACGCCGTCGCTATGTGGGGCCGTAGTATCGAAGGTTTCGCTGCAGATCCTGAACTTGCAGAACTTGGTCTTATCTTCGTTATGACCAGAATGCAAGTTCAGATGGACCATTACCCACGATGGGGAGACATGGTGCAAATAGAGACCTGGTTCCAAGAAGCTGGAAAAATAGGTGCACAGCGTGATTGGGTCATCACAGATAGAATTTCAGGTCGGCATTTAGGACGTGCTACCTCTACATGGGTTATGATCAACATCAACACCAGAAGATTAAGTAAAATGCCCGAGTCGATGAGACAGAGGTGCGGCTGGTATCAAATGGATCCCCCGGCAAACGCCATCCCTTCTAATTTCACCCGCTTAAAAATCCCAGAACTGGACCTATCTGCTAGCAAGAACACTCCTACATCGATTACTAGTAACGGTGCAGAACATAGTACAAAAATTGGCGTAGAAAACACTTTAGAAGGGGGTCAGCAGAGATTCGTAGCTAGGAGAGGTGACGTGGATATGAACGGCCACATCAACAATGCAATTTACTTTGCATGGGGCATTGAAACAGTGCCCGAAGAAGTATACCAAAATTGCCATTTATATCAAATGGAGGTAGACTTTAAAGCGGAATGCTTGTGTGGCGACGTGATAGAGGCCCATGGACAGGCTGTCTCGACTCCAGAAGAGTTGGCTAGCAACGGAGCGGGACCAAGTGCCTTGACATTTGCGCATAGTTTGCAGAGATATGCGAAGGAGAATAATAAATGCACTGAGTTGGTAAGGGCAAGGACAGTTTGGAGAGCAGGGGAACCTTCTTCTAGTTAAAAACGAGGAACTAACTGCTGTTGTATATTAATACAAAAAAAAAAAATTGTATTTCGGTCTGGATCTTTCTTCCTCGCCCCCTCCTTCCCTTTGATTTCTTAAAGAGAGAGATGAAATTGATTCTTTTTTGATATTTTTGAATTAAAAATGCAATACTATTCTTACTTGGATTTTTCTCTCTATTTTCCTTGATTCAATTCACATGCCCCCCTTGACGTCGAGAAGCAGAGAGTACTTTTTCTTTCTTTCTTTCTTTCTGTACTTTTGCCCCGCGTTCTACACTGTTCAAATCATTCTTTCATTCATTTTCGCTGATTTTTTCCTTTTCATTGCTTAGCTTGAGTCAGTCACCATCATTTCTGCAGCGTACAAGAACGCGCTGTGCTTTCTCTTTTCCTTGATATCGAATTGACGATACTTGTTTTTTTTTTGTTTTTCTCTTTTTCCTCGGGCAACAGACCACACCGACCCACATGTTTTAGAAAGAATCAGCGCAATTTCTTCTCCTTATTCTCTCTTTTATAAATAATGATGACGAGCCTTCCCGGCGTTGATGATATACTATTTGGCTCTTAAAAAAAAAAAAAAAGAGACGCATCCAAAAAGAGGTGTTTTTTGTAAAACATAATTACCACCACTCAAACTTTTCAGGGTTTACAAGAGCTATTCTTTGATGACTTGCTAGACTGTGAAAGAAACTTTTAAAATTGTATACGTGAAAAATGAGAGAGAACTGTTTTTAAGAATCAGTGAACAGATATGCAACAAGTAAAACTACACCTGCCGTGAAAAAATTTTATAATTTTTTATCATCAAGAGAAAAAAACAACTAAATACTGCATGGAACTTGTTAATCGGCAACAACAAGTAAAAGAGATTTCTTTAAAGATTTAGAAATCTTCCTTTGCAGTCAATCTATCCCACACGGCTTTCAACACAGGTACAGCCATGGACAATGCCAATTGAGGGTAATCGTGTGAATTCACTCTGCACGCAATTTGGCCATTGCCTTTATTATTATAAGAGGCGTTAGCACTCATAATAGTATCACTTTTCCCGCCTCTCCCAGTCGATTTCGGTAACCTAAACTCGGTAGCTATGTTCCCTGCGATTGTGGTGTCCCTCTTTTGCCAAACACCCGAAGTACCAAGCAGGAATCGGGTAGTAGGGTCCCCACCGGGGCGGAGTTTCAGATCTGCAGAGGCAGCTGTTCCGTGGTCAATAGCAGCACCAGCTTTGGTGTAGACTCTACCTACTGAACCGCGTAATTTTGCGTTGGGTGTGATTTTAATACGCTCGTCAAGTTTGGCTCCGTAGGCAAGAGCCCCTGCATGGAACGGGTGACTGAAATCTTCACCTAGCTTGGAGGCAATCAAACCAGCGGTAATTTTATTTCTACGTCCAGTTTTTAAACGAGACTCCATTCTGGAAGTATACAATACATCGCTACCAATCGTTTGCGCATTGATTTCAGCTGTGGATGCCCATTTGGAGGTTGTATGGTGAGATCCTTCAATTTGCGACTGGAAGGCAAATTGTTGTTTATCTTTAGTTACTTGGCAGTAACCCAAAAACGGTACACCGCCGAGATATTGCCCCTTGGGTCTCAATACAAGCTGCTTTTCAATATGAACCGAATCGACCCCGTCTTCGTGATCGACCCCGGCATCGGAAACTATAGGACGGACCAAAATTCCAGCAGGGTCTTCCATCACTCTAAAATGATGAGAAGAGATATCAGAATCAAAAGAAGGACCCATTTGAGGTTCAGGAGCAGGGATAGGGACAGTAGCTTCAGGTTGACGTGACTCTTCAGCCTTTTGTTTAAGATACATGCGTTTGCGGCGGAGAGCGGCGGCCTTTTCTGCAGGTGGCATATTGTTGATCTCGTCATCGTGTTTGATTTCACGTTCATCTTCGGGGGATTTACGAGGACCACGGAAATCAACCAAACGGGATAATAACCACCCCATAGGAGGAATCTTCATGCCCATATAAGGGTTCATCATGCCTCCTGCACCTGCACCGCCGCCAGCCTGTTTCCCGCCAGCAGCACCAGGCTTCAAAACAGCATTCGCTTCATTCAAAACCTTGGTAGTGAAGCATAACATCAATAATTGACGACGCCACGGGGTTCCATTTGGTAAAACAGGCTCGCCATCTTCAGATTTGGGACAATTAGGACTATTCTCAACCAAGGCCACAGGATTCATTAATCTTTGATCTTGAGTGACCTGACGAGCAACATGCTGAACTTGTCCACCGCGTTGTTGATAGTAGACATCATTCGCCAAAGGCTGGCCGTTAGGGCCATCAGGAGGAGGAGCGCCAGCATGAGTTAATGTCAAAACGGTAGAAAACCAAGCGTCAGGTCCAAGGATGTCAGTCACAGCACGCATGACAGGGAGGTCAGCTTGATCACGACGTCCATGGTCCATACGATCCAAATACAATACAGCATGAGGTTTGTATTTATTCCAAGCGCGTTTACAAGAGTGAAGTTTTTTCAAATTTGCCGCCATCGCACCTGGGCCAGCTTGAAGACCAGGGGTGTCGATAAAGGTCACAGGAATGCCTGAAACTTCACCACGAAGGACTTGAACACTGTCGGTAGGATGGTAGCCAGACAAAGGCTCCATTCCAAGTAAATTGTAGAGGGTAGTTGTCTTTCCGACGCCAGACAAGCCAAGGACGAGAACACTGCAAGAAAAGTCCATAGGCTCATGAAGAACTTCTGCCCTTTCAGCATCCATTTGTGCTTGACCTTCGGGGTCTTGAGGACCAGCTCCAGGAGCGGATTGCAAGTGGATACGTTCAGCCATGTTCAAACGGTACATGAGCTGCTGCAGCATGGCAGAGCGGGTGGGGTACCGCAAGCGTAATGCAGCACGGAAGATATTGGTACGGAATGCTTGAACTTGACGACGGACTTTCTTAACCTTTTCAGACTCTTCCACAGGGGTGGCAGGTGCTGCTGCAGCAGGCGCAGCAGCGGCAACTTGGCTAGCAACAACAGGACGAGGGGGCAACTGAGGAGCGGCAGCCCCGGCAGTGCTTGCGCCTGTACCAGGTGCATCACGCTCTCCAGTTGGCTCGGAAGATGATCCACCAGCTCCACCACCAGCAGACTTTGTGCCTGGGCGAGGAGGAAGGGTAGGACCACGGGGGCGGGCAGGAAGATTAGGCAGGCCACGAGGAGCAGCACCGTCACCTGTTTGATGCCTTGAACCGTCTCCTGCACCATCTCCTGTAGCAGCACTAGCAGCAGCAGCAGCAGCAGCTTGCTGCAAGAATGAAGGTGGGGCTTCAGGGGAAGCACCACCAGCACCTCCAGGATACTGGGGCGTAGAGACACCGCTGCTATTTGCATCCCGAGCATTTTCATACTCTGTCTCACTGCCTTCATCTCCACCTACTTGATATTCGTAATCCTGCACGCAGAAAATGAAAAGTTGAATTAAATTATTATTAAATAACGAGGTGATGAATTATTGGCATGTGAGAGATAACATCAAAAGTGCACATATTATGCTGTATCTTACTCCATCAGTAGCCTCATCCTCTTCTTCTCCGGAAGCAGGTTCCGAAAGAAACACTTCCTCCTCCTCGCTGCAAATGGAGCACAATTTGATAAGAACATTATCAGAGCATTCGAATTTGCAGTTTATCTCGAAAATGGTTTCTTGTAAAACCCATTTCTGTGGGCTTGCATATAATCGTACCTATACTCTTGATATCCATTCATAGTTGACAATTCAAAGCGCTCAAGGCCAAACTATAAAGGTAAACTCTACTGTATCTTTAATCAATTGAATGCGCACCAACAGTACAGCAGTTTGGCAAGGATTCTACTTCTTAAAAGGTATCCGATGCGTGTTTAAAGCATCAATGCATATGCAGCAACAATGAAATGCATGCATTTTAAGAGCCATTCCTCGAGCTGAAAAGAAATGGGGAACAATGACTTGTTGCTATTAACTTTTTAAAGTGACCCCTAACCTTGTGCTTCCATTGATTTTTAGCTTTTGAAGGTAGTGCGCATACCCTTAGTAGTCGGATACGGGCCCATCTTCGGTTTTTTGTTCTAGACTTTGTTTTATCAGACTTTGGGATCGCACTCAAGAAAACATCAGCAGCCAGTTGCAAGCATGCAGAACCTTGTCCTCGTTTCCATCGTCGTGCTGGCTCACGCAGCGTTAGCAGTCGACTATGTGCGTCCCATCAATCAAGATTGTCTCTCTGTTCCTTCTCGTGATGTCTCCTTATTCCCCGAGGAGTTCATGGTCTCTGGAGAGGTCTCTCCCATGGATTCTTACACTGAGGTGCGTTTTCTGGTAGATTGGTAAAACACTATTGGTAACTAATAAATGGGCCCCAGTCGGCTTTGGGTTGTCATTTGTGTCTACTTGTGCAAGATGTTATCACTCAAATTATTTTCATCATCACCAGCCGCCAATTAATCAAAACCTCCCTCTTTTTTCGCTGAACCTGCAGGTCGCGAGTGCTGAGGGGTTCACTGTAGACTACTACAACTCTTACAAAATTGTCACCAACAAAATCGCTAACGAAACCTACGTTCTCTACCAATGCGGCACATCTCCCCCTGCCGCTGACGCCATCCCTGAAGGCGCAAAGGTCTTCCAAATCCCTTTAACCTCTATTTCCGCCCCTGAAACCGTTCCTTACACCTTCCTCGAGATTTTGGGACTTGACGATAGAGTGAACGATGTTTCTTCCTTTGTTACTTCTGCTTGCGGTCAGAAAATCCTAGGATGCGGCCGAGAAGGACCTGATGCCATGGCATTAGACAACACTACTATGCTTGATGAGACTGTCGGCCCTTCTGTCGATGGTCTTCTTACCTCTGCTGCGTATTCCTACCCTAAATCCTTCGCTTTTAGTGCTGCCCAAGATCCCGGTGTCCTCAATCGCGTCGAATGGATTAAATTTTTAGGCACTTTCTTTAATCTTGACAAGTATGCAAGCTCTGTTTATGACACTATCGTAGAGGAGTACAATCAAGTCAAAGCTGCCGCTGCAGAAGCTGGAGAAGGTGAAGACACCAAACCCGTTGTTGCCTGGGCTTCCCACTTCCTCTTCGACACTGAGGAGGCTTATCAACTAAGCTTTGCGCCATATAAAGAAGAGCTGACTACCGATGCAGGCGCCGCTCTTTTAGATTTTGAAGCCTTGTTAAACATCCCTGGTGTCCGCACCTCTGCATTTTCTAATACTACCTTGGAATTCGCTTGGGATGGTGCTGAAGCGGGCTCTTTTGCTACAAAAGAAGAGGCTAAAGCAGCTTTCATAGAGGCCTTGTCCACCGTTGACGCTGTGATCGATGAGACATATACCCCAGATTCGACTACATATAATCTCGCTGCTTTCTTAGAAGAGTACGATATTACTGAATCTGAGTTAGAATCTATGCCTTGGTTTACTAACGAACTTATTTTCCGTCAAGATGGTCTTATATCCGAGACCAATGGAGTCGATTGGTTTGAAGGTGCTTTTGTCCGTCCTGATAAGACGCTATCTGATGTTTTGCGTATAGTTACCGCTGCGCGTGAAGCCCCTGAAGATGCTACTCCTCTGTCTCAAGAATATACCTGGCTTCGTCAAATTGAGGAAGCTCCCCGTGTCGTCAATTCCGATGAATGCCAGCGTCTTGATAGTTGCACCGAGGAGCCTACTCCAATCTGCCCCTTTGTTGCTGTTTGTGGTGACGGGTCCAGTGTATTGCTGACCAGTGGTACGTCTGAAGATAATGCTCAGTGTTCTTATGCAGCATGTCCGCTTGTGGACAGTCAGACAAATACGGCACAGATGGCTGCTCCGGCGGTTATCGTATTGACGGTGCTGATTGTCTTTGTAGAAGCCTTGATTAATTTCTGTTAAATTATAGCTTAGAGGTTAGAGCAGTCCGTCTCTCTCTTTTACTTAGATCATATTAGCAGTAACACTCGTATTTATCATCCTTTCCTTTGATCGATCGACCATTTACGAACTGAATTAAAAAAAATATGAAAACTTTGAACTTTTTCAGCATCTTTGGTTTCCATCCCCCGAAGCTTTCTCAGGTAAATTCCTTTCAATAATCTCTCTACACCTAAGGCATGTGTAAGTATAATCAACTTTTTTACAAAAATCATAGCAGGCAGCATAGCATACCATGCACATACATTCACAGTACAATAACAACAAACAAAATGTACAATTAAAATTTTCCACCATCACGTCAATTCTTAAAACTACGATCTATCCAAATGGTGCCCCATATGATCATGATCCCCTAGGCTGTCATGCAACTCCTCCAATTTCATCAACTCCGACAACTCCAACACTGCATCTCTATTCGCATCAAATACTCTAAACAATAAGGCCACTTCTTCTTTTGACATTGGCTTGCCTCTCACAGCCCCGCTGACCACATCTGTGAATTCTTTCTTAGTCAGAGAGCCCTTTGCACGGACAGCTTCAATTATCGCGTCTAAATCATCCATGTGGTAGCTCAATAAATCCCGTAAGGATCGCATATCTTGTAACCGAGCTGTATACTTTCTTTTTGGTCCTATTTTCCAGTAGGTATAAATTAGACTGGCACATACCAGACCAGTGGTTACGGAGCCTTGTACGACTGGCCAGAAGACACCAGGGAGATCTTCAAGCCCTGAATCTAAATTCATACCAAAGAATGCTGCAGGGAGGGTGCAAATGATACCGCCCAGACTGGCAACAGAGATGAGAAGATTGACTCGAAGAACTCGATTGCGTTGGTGGTCTAGCTGCATATGCCATACCGTACGAGTTTGTTCCATATTCTCTATCATTTCATTCAATGCACTATGTGTACCCATTATACGAAATTCGTACGTTTCTAAAATACGGCTGGCCATCCTCATATGGGGAGATCGAGCAGCGATCACAGCAGCGGCAGCGGCAGCCTGTGTTGACGGCAAACTTCCTGCTCCACTCCGGCTGCTGCTGCCACCAGTAGCCACACCGCCAGCAGCCGTAGTTCCATTTTGGAAACCTCTGTTATAGTCTCCTGAGACTCCTCCTGCAGCAGCCGTAGTTCCACCTTTTGCTGTGCCTGTGGTGGATAATGGGGAAGAAAGCATCTCTTGTTCAAAATACGAATCAGCTGTCGAGGCATTAGTTGAACTTGAGGTCGATGCTGATGCACCTGTTGCTATTGTACTCATACTGCGGTGGCCACTAGTAGCGTGGCTATGGTCATGATCATTACGAGGATCATGTCCGCCTAGTACAGCGCCTGCGGCGTGACTATGACCGCCACCCCCACCGCCTTTTGGTGACTTCAACGCTGCATTTAAAGCTTTTGTCCTGTCGGTCAAACACAACGCTTGCAACTGATCATCATAATTCGCCACCTCTGCTATAGCATCGAGTGTTTCTTTCACATCATGCTGCACTTCTGTCAATTTTCTAGCAATCGGTAGAGATCGTTGCAACTCTCCGGCCGATCCATGAAAGCTTCTTGAAATGTCATCTAGCACCGTTTCGGCTACCATCCCCAACCGTTTACTCTTCTTATCAAACATGGTAGCGGTCTCTGAAAGAAGAGATTCCAACACTTTCAACTCAAATGGCAAAGCAGATTTCTGGGCCAAGGCAGACTTTATCGCTTGAGCTACCCTGACTGTATCTTGCAGCCTTCGCGCAGGGAACAATACAGCTTTATCTGCATAGATGACTGCTCGTGCTATCTCAGTTCGGAATAATATGGCGTTGCTACGAGGTAAGATCATAGCACGTGGTTGGCCCGTCCCAGAATCTGAAGTAAATAAATGGACGTCACGAGGATGTAAGCCTAAAACTTCTGGGGTTTTCCAGGTTTCTAGAGCTGAAGCGTCAGGTCTAAATTCTACTACTTCCCAGAATCTACGAGAACTACCAGCGGGGAGAGCTATAGAAGTTTCTTCCCTGAGGAGCTCGACAACGCCAAGGGAGGAGTAGAGCGGTGTAGAGTGCAATGCGGCCCTTTGTTGGTACGATAAGTGTTGGGGAATGAGGCTGCTAGCTGCATTCAGACATGGTAGGGCATGTTCACTCAAGATGTACATGAGTTCAGAGCCTTGCCTAAAGCGTTTGCTCAAAGGGTTTGCAATCCGGACCAGCATCGCAGAAACTATGCCTTATATTTGCAAGTTTTACGTTCACAAACTATGCGATATAATTCAGAATATACTTATTATTGCAGATCATGGCTGTTTTACGCAGTTCTTATCCACATTACCGTAGAGTTTTTCAAATTGAATGCCCAGATCGAGAATCAGACTCTCTACAAATTTTCTCAATAGTTTGAAGAAATATGGGCAAATATGTGGGTTAATTGAGACTATTAAAAGGAGAAATAATGAATACTATAGAGCATTGACGCATCTACATATATTTGAATCCAAGGGCATTGCAATTTTGTCAGCGGCAGCCTTACAAAAATCTCTCTTTATTTAGAATTCATTCATTTCATTTCTATGATTTCTTAATAGCTACCACGCTCTTATGTCTTGATGAATTCTCCAACTGCCTCGGTTCCATCAACCCGGCATCCATCATTGCTGTCTTCATATCCATGTTCACATACTCCAATAACCATGGCTCGGTGGATTTGAAAATTGTGTAGGGAATAGGATTCTGCATAACTCTCTGGAAAATTTGACTGGCTGGGTTCATTTCCATCACGCATAAAGCACCTCCAGGCTTTAGAACACGAGCAGCTTCTTTAAATATCGCTCTACTCGCAGATTCAGGTAGCTCATGGCATACGAGACACATAGACACAAGGTCGACACTCTCAGAAGGCAGTCGAGTATCTTCTGCCAGGCCATGAAGTAGCATTAAGTGTTCTTTTTTACCTGTTTCCTCTTCTCTTTGACGTTGTAGATACCTTCCTGCTGCTAAAAAATGAGGGGACAGATCGATTCCAGTGACTGTAGCCCCTGGAAAGGCTTTTAATAGAGCTAAACTGGACAGGCCCGTCGCTGCCCCGATATCTAGAATGTCCTTTACAGGCCGTGCATCCTGTTCTTCTAGTAGCTGAAGCATACATCTATTATAGCTAGAACGGAGCTTTTCATCACCCTCAGGGTCAAGTACCTTCCCTTCTGGGTCCATGACCGTGGCATGCACCGATTTTGCAGCTACAGTGACTTCGAGCGCCGACTCCATTGAGAGGTTCCCGTCAGGGTAGGCATGAAACGGCACTTTGTAGTATCCTGGAGTGGATACAGTGGTATCTAATACTTCGGCCATTTCCTTGTCCCAGTCTACTTGTTTTAGAGCTTCTATGTCTGAGGCAAAGTCGAGACCCATGAGCTGTCCTCTATCGACAATTTTCTTGCGAGCTCCCTTGGCGGCGAGACTAAAAACAGGAGGGAATTTGAAGAGCGCCTCAACGGCGGAGAGGAGGAGAGGGTTGGCTCCGTCGACATTGGCAGTTTGGGAAGAAGAGGCGGTAGTAGAGGAAATACGACGGGGATGCGCAGGGCGACTGCTGAAAGAAGCAAAGGAAGCCATGCTGCTGCCATATTTCGTTGTAGTGGCTGTGAACATTGTCGAGGCTGGTCAACACCTAGTTTCAGAGGAGCTGGATATAGATGTAGCTGCTTTTTGGGCGACTGCTCGAAAATTGCAAGATCAGAGTTTTTGATAAATTTGTGCAAAAATGCTAAATTCAATAGGCTTGGGGCCCCAATAGCAAACTTAGGACGCTTTCCTTGCAACTTGCCAATATATTTGGTGTATAGATTTTATAGATTACGCTCATTTATCCAATCTCAGCTGCGTGACCCACCTCGCAATTCAAAAACAGGCGCACAACAGCGACTGGCTGGCCAATATGATATTGAACATCAGAGTCAAAGCCACCCATTTGCATAGCCAGTGCAATTAAAAAAATCGTCAGCTCGTGTATCTTTAATCGCGGCAACAATGAGCTTCCCCGATATCACACATGAGATTGCTGCTGGCCTTCGTGGCGCGGCAGATCAAATAGTTGATGTTTTCAAAGGTTCTGCCCGAAGCAATGCATTCTTCACTGGACCCACAATTCCATTTCCGATTGACGAACATAATCGCAGAAGGGACTTGGCTGGTCTCAGCTTTGGAGCCCTCAGACTATCTCAAAACTTGCAAGCGGTTTCCATTTTCTCCTCTCCGTTGGCAGCAAGCATTGCTTTTGCCCCTGCTTTGCTGCATACTAAAGAGTATAGACTCTACAGCATTGGCCTCAACCCTGAAAAGGTTTTGGCACGTGGTGAATGGCATAGATTAGTCACGAGCCAGCTTATAAATGCTACTTTTGTTCAGCTTTTAGAAAACGCCAATGACTTGTATGAAAGCGGCAGCTGGTTAGAGAAACGATGGGGCTGGCAGGGACTGCTTGGTGCAGTGGGGGCTGTCTCTAGCCTTGCCCCAGCACTTTATGGTACGTGTTTAACAAGATAAATAAACAATAATTAATGTATTCTCCTTCAGAAAAACCCTTCTCCCGGTGACACCACAATCTTCAATCTTTTTTTTTCTCTCTCGCTCTCTTACAATGCAGTTGCTTTAACTGCGTTTGCACACCGTCTAGCCCCCTCAAGCGCTCTTGCCCAACAATACTTGTCGGCATATTTTGTCAGCCCATCAATGATTGCGCTGGGTATCTCTGTTCTGAGTGGATACGACAAGGATATCTATGCCAGCAGTAGAAACGCCGGCAGGAATGACATTGATCAAATATGGAGTGCTCGATATGTTTGGGGAGCTAGGCTATTGATGACGACTTTTCTAGCTCCTAGTATAAATGTAGCAAATAACATGGAAGCGAATATCTGTGGTATATTAGCCGGTTTGATCTCAGTTTATGCCTTTGGAGTGGGAAATACAAGGTGGCGGAAAAGAGGCGGGTTGGGATTGAACGATGTGGCAATTCAAGGTGCGTTGCTGGGATTTTTGGGAATTGCTAGTTATGTGAGTAGTAAAAATTCATCACAGATACGTGCATTCAACTGAGGAGAGCTTGGTGCACTATAGAAATTAGAGAGAATTAGGATTAGATTCTTTTATAGTGGGAGTCGTTGCTTGGCTTGAATTTGATTAATTTCGGGGTCAAAAAAATCCCAAAGCTCTAATCGGATCACAGAAATGAATTTCTGTTTCAAGCGGTGAAATAATAAGGCACGGCCCCGCTCAGTAACGCTTCTAATTAAACTTCAACTTATTAACATTTTAAACTGACCCAGCTCGTCACTATGCAATCCGCCATTGCTCAGAAATCCTTCTCTGGCGCAAGCCTCAAGGCCCAGGCCCCTCGGTAAGGCACCGCTCGCAAGCTTTTAATGTGTATTTATGTTGATTAATACAGCTGCGTGGCTTAATTACTTATAATCCCGCAAGCACTCGTGTTCAGCGAACTCATTTGCAATTTCTCACTCACTCCGTGATCTATACCCCTTATTTATCGCAGCGCTCGCCAGAACGTCAGCACCGTTATCGTTGCCAATGGCAAGAAGGTTGACATCAGCAAGCAGGGTCTTAACTCTGTCGAGAACAAGACTGTCAAGCTCAACCTCATGGGCAAGTCTGAGACCATGAAGCAAAAGGACTGGGTTGACCCCTCTGGCCGCAAGGGCAAGGTGCGTTTTTCAAATAATTGTTTAGAACAACTAACGAGAGTCTACTTAGTCTCTATCCGGGAAGGGCGCATCTTTGCTCTCTAGTTCAGATTATGAAATTCCCTCCACATATTGCCGGTGCTATCTGTGGAGTGAATAAAAGCAAGTCTCTGTAGCTATCTTTTCTTAATGTATCCACTAATTCTATGTATTTAATAACTATCTGCAGGGCTATGGTGTCTACAAGTTCGAGAGCAAGTATGGTGCCAACGTTGATGGATACTCCCCCATCTACACCCCCGATGCCTGGTCTGAGAGTGGTGAGAGCTACAAGCTTGGAACCAAGGGACTCGTTGCCTGGGCCGGTCTCCTCGTGGTTCTCCTCGGTGTTGGCGTTTCTTTGATCGTCTCCACCTCCGCCATCGGCCAGTAAGCGAATCCGGCCAGCAAGTTTTTGGTGACGCTTTGCCAAAGTAGCAGCAACTAGCACAACTTGTTTGTTTGTTGGTTTAATTTTAGGGTAGAGGATTCATGTGAAGAACTTTCATTTAAGTAAGTAAAAAAAAGTAAAGTTTAATATCATATCTACATGGGCTACTTAGATCCCATTTGTAACTAAAAAAATTGGTCACAACTCACAAACTCAGCCGACTGACTGGGCAGCAATCAGTTCTATCATAGTTGCTTATTATTTAGGGTATTTACAATTTTCAATAATTATTCTTATAGTAATTCAATAGTAGGGGGTGATATTCAATGGAATACTATACTAGTAATCAACAAATCCAGGTATTTTACTGGGGAAAATAAGAAAAAATAAATCAACTACAAAAAATCTTGTTCTAACCAAGACGTTCCAACAATGTCGCAACAGCAGAAGCTACTCCAGCCGTTGCCGCTGCCCTCGCTCCCGGGCTCAACAACGCTTCAGTATGCCTAGCTTCCAGTGGAATAACCACAACGCCATCTTCTCCAGCAGCTAAATGCGGGCGAGACGCTTCAACAAAGGCTCTTCCTAGTCTATCCCGAGGTACCACCATTGCTGATGGGCCTGTAAACGCCTCTTTTGGCGCCAAGGCACCATCTCCGCTCGTGCCAACCCGTAACAAACGTTTCAAGGCTGCAGAACGGTCTAAGGTAGCATACACCGCTGCATCCCACGCTTCAGGAGGAACTCCCAACTCTACAGGCTTGAATGAGCTAATTTGTTTCAGTTGCTGCGATGGCGATCCAGCACCCCGAACAAAATCGACAAACTCGCCCATCGCGCCTTTTAGAGAGCCTATTTCTCTGAGTAAATAGAATAACGCGTACCAGGTGGAGTCGTGTAAGGGTACAGAAGGGGTGCCGATGCATCCATCAAGGATAATTAATGCTACGGGGCGACCTGATGCTTCCAAATTAACCGCCATGGCGTGAGCAATCACTGCACCAATTACACTCGTACCCATCAATAAATAAGGTCCTGTAGGCTGCATTTCTAATACTGCAGAGCAATATGCAGCTGCTAATTCGTAAATAGAACTGCATTGATCGGCATCTGCACCCATTCCAAGACCATAGCACGGCATTGGAAGCCCTGTTGCCAGCTCCTTTTGAGCCCCGCTCAGATCTCCTCTTTCAGTGTGGATCATCCAGAGAGGTAACCGGGTAATCGGGGTAGAAGAGCTACTTAATTGACGCGGAGTGCCGCCTAATACCCTTCCTGCACGGCGTAAGATGTACCGCCGTTCAGGACAAAGTCTGTTTAATGGTAAAATTAAGCACACAGTGCTGGCAGGGGAGTCGGCGGTAAACTGATTGTTGTTGCTATTTGTAACATTAGTTTGCGGAGTGTGTTGCTGAGAAGGTCTGGTGGCGAGAGAGCTTTCGCCATCTGTTGCTGTACGTGGGGACATTAAACTAAGTGCACTGGGTCCAATAGCACGAGCTTCGTCTTGGGCACGGCGACGAACAGACGCACGCAGGTGCTGACTAAGAGAAGCAGCCACCGAAGCAACTGCTCTTTGCGCTGACGGCGACAAGGCTGTTCCAGTTCCAGTAGGACTAGAGAGCGCATGAATAGATGCTGGTTGCACTAAAAACTTAATAGTATTCCAAACACCACCAGGCCCACCTTGCGCAAGGCCATTTCCGCTGGCACACAGCGGATCAGCAAAGACCAGTGTTTGTCCAGGGAAGACATCTGAAGGGGCATAACTGTCAGTGATAGTTTTGAAATAGCCGTAGCGAGCTAAAGCATCATCAATCCGGTTGTCCCATGAGACACTCGGCTCTTCTTTCGGTTTAAATGAAGCGACATAGTCTAACTGAGCTTCAAATCCGTTGATGCTGGCCAGTCGAGCGACAAAGGCGTCGATCGAAGGAGCATCAGCGCCCTCTGCAGCAACGACGGCAGGGTAGACTGCAGCACCTGCTTGGCATATTTCGTTACGTTGTTCACGGGTAGAAAGCCAATTAAGCGTACTAGCTGGGTTGGTGACTACGTGGCACCCTTCAAACAATGCAAATGCAGCCACCCTATCAGACACTGCATCGACTTGTAAAGCAATCTCATGGGCTAAAATACCACCAAAACCAACTCCAGACAAAATTAATTCCCGTTCACTAGGTGGTAAAGCGCGTTGTAATGATTTTACCGCAACGGTAGCGAGTTCAGGGACGTCTGCAGATTCCCAGAGCTCCTCGTTATTTGCGGGAACTCTGACAACAAAGACAGGAAGATCTAAAGAGCCCAGAATATCTTCTAAACCACCTAAAGTACCATTTGCATCACAGCATACTACCAAACAAGGTGCATTATCACTACCATCATGGATGTTTTGGTGAGTAGCTTGTTGTTTGGCAGGTGCGTTTATTGGCACGACCGCTTGTGTGGGCCCACTGGCTGCAGCAGCTAAAGCGGAATCGACTCCATCAGCAGATGCATACGGCATTGCTGTTTCTAACCGCTGTCGTAATGACGGGTCTTTGACACCCATTTTACGTAAGTAGGCATCGATATCTTGAATCTCTTCGGAAGAAACCTCATAAGCAGGTTTATCTTCCCTTTTGAGCGTCTCTGCCCAGCCAAACGGTGCTAAAACCATTTTCAAAGCAGTCACCAGCACATTCATATCTTCAATATCTTGTCGAAGCAATGAGAAATGATCTCCAGGAACGTCAACCACGCGCAGATCGTCACATCGAGTGTACCAGCAAGCCCCATGTGGATTTGGTACCAATGGTCCTTTTCTGTCATCAAAGTAAGTACACACACCCGGTGTGAATCCACGGAAATAGACGACGGGGGATTTGACCCTGGGAGCTGTGTAGTTATGTCCACGAAGATCAGAGACTTGAGATGCTTGTTTAGTGACCAATGCCACGTAGGATACTTGTTCTTTGACTTCAGCGGCAGTCATGTTGTTATCCCGCATAACACGCCAGATAGGCGCAAAGAACTCGAAACGTTGGTCCATCTGTCAGTAAAAATAATGGACTCATTATTAATTAGAGATTCACACTTAGAAAAAGACTTAATATGCTGATTGAAAGCAAGAGAGTAGACATTAATAATTGTGTTTGTCAACAAAATAATCTTACCGTCATATTTTTCCATTCGTCACTTTCTTTAGGATGAGCAATAGAAGAGCCCATACCTAATGCATCACGGCCGAGAGCACCAAGAATCATTTCCATCAGTTCCAAGCAGTCTTCATCGGTAGCTTCGGTGGCTTGAGGTTGACCGGGACGAATTTGTTCCGTCAACGGGGTGTCCATAATCTGTAAAAACGAGAGAGAAAATAAATATAAACATTTTAATAGGGAAATTATGAAATTTTAGCAGAAAATTAGAGTAAATTTATAGTAACAATAGAAATATTTTAGTATACAAGGCTTTAAAAGAATGCACTCCCTCGTTGTGAGAGAATCAACAAAAATATACTTACCAAGACAAGGCCGACTTCTTTGCCCCAGCTTTCCAAAACCATGGCTATCTCCACAGCAACAGCTCCACCGTACGAGTGCCCGCCAATCAAGTAGGGGCCTTCAGGGCAGACAGCAACGATATCAGCTGCATTTTGGCGCGCAAGAGCAAACAAATCTAAATCGTTATCTTTATCCAACACATAGATTGGTTGTGTGCTCCATTGCAAGAAAGTAGAGAACGAGAAATACGCTGATTGTGCATTCGCCACACCAGGAGCAGCCAAGAACAATGGCCTCTCGGCGGGAGAAGGACGCAGCGTCTTGAGAAGCTTGGACACTTGAGGTTGATTTTGAGTAGCAGAAACAAGTAAAGGACCATTTCCTCCTCTAGAGGCACCAGCAGTACCACGGTTATAGTCACTTTCGTAATCTGAGTCATCATCATCGTCGTCACCTCCAGTACCAACACGAGCAGTACCATGCTCACCAGCAGACATAGCAGCAGATTCTATCACAACAGAGTTGATATACTCTACGATTTCATCAATGCTTTGGTAATCATACAACAACGTTACAGGTAATTGCATACCTAAAGCTGTTGCTAAAGTTCTTCTTAATTCCATACCGCCGCGAGAATCGAGGCCAGAAGACATGAGAGGCTCTTCTGGGTGGATTGGATGGCCGACTACGTTGCGCACTTCAGTCATAACTTGAGCTTGCAAGTGAAGCATGCGTTCTTCTTCAGCCATGGCGAGAAGAGGGTGGTCTGGAGGTAAATGACCATCTTCTCCTGCTTCTGCACCAGCAGCGTCCAGATCATCGCCTGCTTCTTCAATTTCACCACGAGCGTGAGAACCAGTCGCAGAGAGAGGGGTAGTGAGAGCGTAAGGGCCAGGAGAGGTGGGGGGTAAGTTGTGCTCACCGACCACCAAATCAACCACGTGCACTGCAAGAGCAGCACCGTTATCGTTCGAAGGTAAAAGAAGGGAAGCAGAGCCAATAGCCCACCCATCGCGTTCTCTAGAAGTAGCGCCAAGATAGGACGAGATTTGAGAATCTTTTCCTGAAGAGGGAACACTACCAGGAAGGACAAGAGTAGCAATGCTGCGGAGCCAAGTAGGTGGCGAGGTAGCAGTTGCAGTCAAGCCCAGCGCAGACTGAGAAATCGCCGAATCTAAAAGTGCTGGATGCAAAGCATACCCAGCAGCTGCTGCAGGATCTAATGGAGCTGCAGTAGAGCTGAAAAAGCTTGCACTGGGTGCTGTAGGAGAAAGACTTGCTGCATATTCAACTGCACGGGATGCTGTAGCTGCAACAAGACTTCTGAGAGACGAAGATAAAGAAGCTGAACCAGCAACCGCGGTAGAGGAAGAGGTAGAAGTAAAGTCTACTTTAAAGCTACCAAGCTTGCAGGTAAGAACCTTTTGCTGCGCAAAAATAATTTCTGCAGAGGCAAGCGCAGGCTTCACAGTCAGCGATGCAATAGTGCCAGCACCAGAAGCAGCGCTGCTGGGTCCACCATTTCTGCGGAGAGTTGGCAGCAGCAGTGGAGCAGGCAAGGTGGTCGCCAATAAAGCCCCAACAATTTGCTGCTGCGAGTTGTTTTCTTCAGTGTTGAGCATCACTGGAGCGGATGCTGCCATTGATACGAGCACAGACGAAGGTAAACATTGTCTTTTAGAGACTCCATATTGCCAAAAGTCGGCTAATCTTGCAGAGGCCAAGTCAACTTCAAATACTACAACACCTCTTCCACTTGCCTTCTTCGTGCGTTTGCGGATAAACGCAGCAGCAAAAAGAGATTGGATGCGTGGTGCGACCCAGCAGCGTGAAGAACGCCAGACAAGAGGAAGAACTGTCGTCAAAGAATCTAACGTCACAGGTGCACCACTGCCAGAAACAAGAGCGTGAGCGTTTGTACCTTGAGCGCCAAAAGAACTGACACCAATAAGTAATCTTCCATCTTGCTGTTTAGAAGGTACAGCATACGGCCCACCGCGGGCAATAGAAACCGGGTGATGAGCTAAACTGCCGTGCACATGGGGATTGAGATTCCTCAAATGCAACGCAGGAGCTACAGCTTGCAGTTGCACAAGTTGTGCTGCTTCCATTAAACCGACTGCGCCAGCAGCGGATTCTTGGTGCCCAGTGTAGCCCTTGACAGTAGAGAACACGAATGGAAGTGGTGCAGTACCAGCACCATTACGTTGGTTTCCTTCTAAAGCGACAGCAGAGAGCGCTCCAACTTCAATAGGATCACCTAAAGCAGTGCCATTGCTATGCATTTGCAAGCCATGCACATCAGTAGGTCGCACACCACCTACATACCACGCTTCACGCAGCAACATTTGCTGTGCAGGACCGTTTGGCGCGGTTAAAGAACTCGCACGGCCATTGGTATTTACAGCAGAGCCGAGAATAATACCAACAGGCTGTGTTTGAGCATCAGCAAGGCGTGACATGGGCTTGAGAAGTAAAGCTCTGCAGGCCTCTCCACGCACATAGCCATCAGCTGAAGCATCAAGTGTCTTTGATCGACCTTCAGGACTAATCATAGTTGCCCTTACCAGCATCATTGTAGATTCTGGCACCAAGCAAAGTAAAACACCTGCTGCAATCGCTGCTTCTATGTGTGATTCTTTGAACGCGGAGCACGCCATGTGCGCTGCAACAAGAGAAGCAGAGCAGGCGGTGTCAACACTCACAGCAGGCCCACGGAGACCAAAGATATAGGCTAAACGACCACTTGCAACGCTAGGAGAAGCAGCAGTAAAGGAGAAGGAGCTGATAGGAACGCCACTACGATGGCTCAACGACTCGTAGTCAGTGGCAGCAATGCCAACAAAGGAGCCAACAGGGCGACCAGAGAGGAGACTATGCCCTCCCCCAGATGCCATTGCTTCAAAAGATGTGTGTAAAAGCAAACGCTGTTGAGGATCCATTCCAAATGCTTCTGTGCGCATAACACCAAAAGTTTCAGCGTCAAAATTTTCTACATTTGGCATGAAAACTCCAAATTGTGCAGCTAAAGTGCCATCTCCGTTGTCGTTCAACGCTGCAGAATCAGCATCCCAGCGTGTAAATGGAACTCTCGTTGTAGCATCACCAGAAATCCAGTTTTGGAGTGGGTTTTGTGAGGTGCTTCCAGCAGCAGAAACAATTGCTGCACCGACTTGAGAAGCACCGGCACCAAGTTGGGATGAGCTATGTCCAAAGGTATCAAATGGAGATAACACTTGGGCAGTAGCTCCACCAACTTTTGCAGCTAAGAATTCAGTCATTGCATCAACAGTAGGGTAATCAAAGACCAGGGTCGAAGGCAACTCAATACCAAGTCCATCAGCCAGCTTCTGTTGCAACTCAGTGGCGCCTAAAGAATCAATTCCAGCTTCCATCAAGGGTTGATCACTGGGAATAGGATTTCCAATAATGGCTTGAACGGAATCTGCGACGAGAAGACGCAAAGTTTCTTCATCGAAGAACGCGGGAGCGGTACCGTCACCACCAGGGGAGGCGAGTACTTCATAACTGAAGTGACCAGCACCACCACCAGTGCCAATTGCATACTCATTCCAGCTTGGGTTGAATGCTTCCCCGTTGTTTCCGTATAAGAAGATAGGGGTGTGAGGACTGCGAGGGGTAAGAACCATACCACCAGGTGAGCGAGGCGTCCTGCAGCAAAAAATGGGTCAAGAGAAGTTTAGTTTCGGTTTCTTTGAACTACAAAGTGCAGGTCTGTACTAGGATAAACAAACTTTAATATAAAACGCAAAAGGACCCAAAAACAATATAGTTTTTCATACTTACCTTGGTTGTTGCATGGCTGGGCGTTCAGTAACCAACCGCCGCATCTGAACTCCTTCCAGAGCAGATAAAGGCAGTACACCACCAGCATTCTGAACAGTACCATCACTACACAATCTGTGTGAATTCAACTTTCCAGATTGTCCAGGCATTCCGAGTGCCCAGACACTACTATTTACTTCTCCAGAGGAAGAAGCAGAGGTCTGTGGTGTCAGAGCAGAGCCAGAGAGAGACGCTGCATCCATCTTGGCAGCAACTCTTAAACCAGCGCCGTGAGCAGCAGGGTGAGCCATACATAAATGCACAGCTGCTTCTGCTGTAGCAGGATGAACTTGGAAGTTTTCTGTCTCTATAGAGACTGCTACTGAAGCCATAATGGCAGCTGCCGGTTTAATTTTATTGCTGCCGCTACCGATTGGGGAGGCAGAACCCTTTGTGTTGCCGACGAGCGCAGCTACGATAGTTGGTTGTTTCGTATCTACCCCACTAGTATGTACTGCATTAACTCGTGTTAAAGAAGCGTAGAAATGTGCTCGTTGATGTGGTGCTGGAGCACCAGTAGCCGCATCTTGATTAAATTGCTGAGAAGCAACTTCAACGGTGCTAGCTACTAAATTCACAGTGCAAGATATTTTAGGAACTGCACTGTGTTTTTGGCCAGAAATTAACAGCATAGGTGTCGCAAACACAACGGAAGAAAGCATTGAATCTTCCAAACTAGTTGCGTTGAAAAGCAACCCTGCCACAGCGGTAGCAGCCTCAATAAACACAGCAGCTGGAACGAGAGGTGTTCTATTAATAACATGGTCCCTTAAGAAAGAAAGTCTGGTATTAATCAAAGACGCTTCAATTGTCGCGAATTGACGACGAGATCCTCTGCCAGCAAAGGCCACTAAACGTTGCAATAACGCATTAGAGGGAGGCGCAATCCACACCCGCTGGTGGGCAAAGGTAGCGAAGGTACTGCTGGCAGCTGTTGCTGCTGCTGTTTCAACACCAGTGTGCTCTTGTTTGACGAGAGCGTGCGCATTTGTACCTTGGAAGGCAAATGAACTGACTCCAGTGAGACTTCCAAGTGCACCGGAAGATTGACGAGCTGCGTGCCAGCCAGATGCGCCGCCATTTTTAGAAGCTTGCAGCTCTAAGATGGTACGTACGTGGGCATTCACCATGGATAAATGCATAATACCTGTAAATAAGTAAATACATGATATGTAAGAAAGTATAAAGTAAGTTTTGACGGTGGCGAGAAATAAGAAAATTCGAACAAAAGAATGTTTACAAACTTACCAAGAGAGGTCATATGCGATGCACCTACAGCTGCCTGAGTCAAACCCATCACACCAGCAGCAGCTTCAGTATGGCCAATCCAAGATTTCGCTGTAGAAGCAGCCAGAGGAATCAATCGACCACCGCTACCACGTGCTTCAGCAGTTAAATCAACTATGACAGCATTGGCAGCTCCCATTTCAATAGGATCTCCGAGCGGAGTACCAGTTCCATGCATTTGCAAATGAGAAACTTCAGACGCTGTTAAGCTAGCCATTTGAAGAGCTGTGCGGATAACGTCTTGCTGTGCGGGACCATTAGGCGCTGTGAGAGAACTTGATCGACCATCTTGATTGACAGCAGTGCCACAGAGCAATGCCAAAGCAGCAGCAGCTGTTGTAGAAGCTTCAACACTACTAGTGGCGCTGCTGATATTTTGGAAGAAGAGCACTCCAGCAGCTTCTCCACGAACGTAGCCATCAGCAGCAACATCTAAAGTTTTGCAACGTCCATCTGGAGCCAACATACCCGCCTTTTGGAACATAGCAGTAGGATCAGGGTTGAGCAACAACCCAATGCCTGCTGTGAGTGCTGCGGTTGACGTGCCACTCCAAACAGCAGTAGCAGCAACATGAGTCGCTACCAAAGAGGAAGAACATGCTGTGTCAACGCTCAATGCAGGTCCTTTGAAGGCGTAGGTATAAGAAAGACGACCACTAGCAACACTTAAAGCGCCACCAGTGGCTGAATACGCACTCACTCCAGTCGTGAAGTTTGCGACTAAATGGTTGTTGTATTCAGCAGACGCAATACCAACACCCACAGCAACACTCGAAGGGCGAGATAACGGGTGTCCAGCTTGCGTTAACGCTTCATAAGAGCCTTCTAAAAGGATCCTTTGCTGTGCATCCATCAGCTCGGCTTCGGTCATAGATAAACCAAACAGCGCAAGATCAAATTGATCTGCTGCAGGTAAGAAACCACCAAAACGAGCAGGCATTGCTGACCGAGTCACTACCTCCAAATCCCAGCGTTCCAAAGGAACAGGAGTGATTGCATCAATTCCAGTGGTAGATAAAATCGCGCCTGGAGTAGCTGAACGGGTTGAAAGACCGAGTAAAGCAAGCGTGCTCGAAGCAGCATTGCCTAAAGTCGCAAGCTGTTTCTGAGGAGAAGAATCGTAGTAGGAAGAAGTTTGAATTTCTTCTACTTCATCTTCCGCAACATCATCAGGAATTTGGCTATGAAGATGCTCGGTTAAAGCTGAGACAGTAGGGTAGTCAAAGACAAGCGTGCCAGGAAGTTGCAAACCCATCCTGCCTTCTAAAGCATTTTTCAATTCTACAGCACCCAGAGAATCAAGTCCAGCTGCCATGAGAGGTTCATCAGGTGAGACGTCTTGACCAATAATGCTGCGAACAGCATCTTTGACTTGGTCTTCCACTGCAGCTTTGCGTTGCTCAGGAGAAATGCCAGCGAAAGCACTTTGTTGAACTCCACGAGCTGCACCAGATGAGGTGGCAGTAGCTGTAGAATCACTACTTTCATCGACGAATTCAGTAAATAAAGCAGGTGTAGCTGTACTAGAACCAAATCGTTGCAAGAATTTAGGCCAAACAAACGCGTTGGCAGCAAGCACAGAAATAGTGTCTGAAGGTTTCGCTGCCAAAACCATACCTTCCAAAATAGCAAGACCTTGGGTTGGTGGTAATAACGCCATACCAGTGCGTTCAACACGAGCAGCTGTGCCTGAATCGCCAGCTGCCATACCCGCACCTGCCCAGGCACCCCACTGCACACTAGTTGCTGCGAGACCAGATCTCTGAGTCGCACCAGCCAGTGCATCAAGCATTGCATTTGCAGCGCTATAATTAGCTTGTCCAGGGGAACCAAGAAGTGCAGCAACCGAGGAGAAGAGCACTTGGAACGCAACAGGCACGCCAGGAGCGTGTCTTTGCAGAGCTAAAGCAGCATCTGCTTTTGGCCCAAAGACGTCTTGCAAGCCTTGGAACCGTTGAGAAGCTAAAGTGCCATCTACCAACACACCAGCAGCATGTAAAATGCCTCTCAAAGTACGGTTTTCAGTAGATGAAGAGCTACCTTGTTGATGGTATTGCATAGCATCTACAACTCCTTCAGAAGCAGAGACATCGCAGGCTGCCATAGTAACCAAGGCATTAAAAACTGCACTTGCCGGGGAAGTGATAGCCAAAGCAGCTGCTTGATTCTCTCCAGGACGACCGCTGCGACCAAGTAAACTCATAGCTTTCACTTGCTGTTTACCCAACCATTCAGCGACTTGAGTTCCGAGGACACCCAAGCCTCCAGTGACGAGAACAAAGCCTTCATCTGTCTCCGAAGAATTTGAATTGGAAGAAAGCGCAGGAGATCTGACCACAATCTTACCAACGTGCCGTGCTTGAGACATCTGTCGCAAAGCAGAAGCCACTGCAGAGAGGCTGTGACCGACAAGAGGGAGAGGGTGAAGCTTTCCAGCAGCAGCCGCAGAGGCGACACGGGTGAGCGCTGCATTCAGAGCTGCTTCTGACATAAAGTCAACAGCAACGAGGGAATACGCAACATCAGGACGTTCTTGAGCTACTCTCGCAGAACTCCAGATGTCACGTTTACTAATCTCAACAAACCGACCGCCAGAACGCAAGACTGACAAAGAACCAGCAACCATGCCGCTCGAGGTCAAGCTGTTGAGCACCACATCAGCACCACCAAGCTCAGCTAATTCACTGACAAACATGGTGTCACGAGAATTAATCGCGGCTTCTACACCTAGACTGCGTACTAAATTACGTTTATTGCTACTGCCACCAGTAGCAATTACTTTAGCACCTTGGCTTTTTGCCATTTGAATGGCAGCAAGGCCGACACCCCCCGCAGCGGCATGCACCAGCACACGTTCGTTAGGCTGCACAGCTGCAAGCTGTACAAGAGCAGTATCTACAGTAATAAATACGGTAGGCATTGTAGAAGCTTCTTCAAAGGACATACCCTTGGGAAGAGGCACCAGTGTGTGCGGAGAAGCAACCACATAAGAGCCCAAACTACCTGCTGCTAAACCAAATACAGCGTCACCAACAGAGAAAGGAAGATCCACTCCTTCAGGAATGCGTGTAATAATACCAGCACAGTCACCACCAGGTGGGCCAGGGTCTCCTGGGTACATACCCAACACGTTGAGCACATCTCTGAAATTGATACCCACTGCTTTCACTTGCAATTCAACCCATCCAGCCTTTCCAGAAGCTATTGCTGAAGCAACAGGTTCTGCAATAAGATTTCGGAACGCACCGCGTGGGCGAGGCATCAAGTGGAAGGCAGGAGGAGCTTGTTTCGTTGCCATTGTAGAAAGCAAAGAAGCTTGAAGACCAATTCCTCCTTGAGAAACGAGACCATATCCATCTGAAGCTCCATTTCTTTTATTATTAGAAACAGAAACAGATGCAGTAGTGATATTAGATATCGTATTCGGGTCAAGGCGGATACCACCGTGGCCTACAGCGGGGGTTTCTGCGGCAAAGGAACGAAGCATTCCCCAAGCCTCACTCGCAACGAGATTACTAGTTTCTCCAGCTTTCATGGGTGCAGAAGAGAGGAGAGTAGCAGTGCTATCTGTAGACGTAGTGAGATTGATGTTTTGTGAATGAAGGCCAATGGCACCTTGAAGCGTAGAAAGAATAGATCCAGCAGCGGCTGTTGGGTGAACACCCTTTGCCAGGGAAAGCTGAGAACTATCGAAATTTTCATCATTTCCGCTAACAGTTGGTGCCAGCTGAGAAGCCTTCCATTGAATCTGATACAAAGTTTCTTCTTGCTGCAACGCCTTTGCAGCAGCTGCACTGGCGGCACTTCTTCCAGAACCAGACCCGGGCAAAGGCTTAGCTTCGAGTCCTTCAAGAGCTGCCAACACAAGGCCATTAGAACCAACCAAAAGGTGATCTCTATAAGTCGCTTTTGCGCTTTTTCTAGACGTTTCGAGACTACGGCGTGCAATAGTTGCTAGTACAGAGACACCACGTAAGGAGTTTTGCACCAAGTAGGATGCCACTGTTGCTGGCACATATGCCTCGGCAGCTTCCTCAACACCGGAAGCTGATCCTTTCTTTTCTTCAGAAACTACAGCTCCGAGTTGTAAGCAGTTATCCAATACTGCGGGGTTTACTAAGAATCCTGAAATATCTGGATCTGTACTAGGAGTTGTAATACGATTATCGAGCCCAGCACACGCCGCCTCGTTGCTGTGTTGCACATTTCTCAATAAACGGAACGCACGACCATATTGCAAACCTGCAGAGCGCATACCTTCATAAACTAAACACGTAGCTTGTGGGATAGTAGCTACTGCTCGTGCAATTTCGAGAGATGCTGAAGGCGAAACAAGCGGTGGTGCGGTAGCGGGAGCGCCAACGGGAACTTCAGAAGAAATGACATTGACAATCGATGCTTTCAAGTGAGAAGTAACCACAGTAGTAGTAGCGCCTCCACTAGAGGAGGTAACCGCCAAACTTCCTGTAATGACATTTGTTTCTACAGTCATCACAACAGCGTTCGCTCTACTCTTCTCAAGAAGCTCAGGCAACATCAACGGTGCCAAAATCGCCGCACCAACTACAGCTGCCGGTGGCTGTGCCACCCTGGCCAGAGTCGCTGTTGCAGCCGCAGCAGCTTCCAGATACGCTGCTCCTGGCATAATAGCAGCGCCATTGACTCTATGATCCCATAAGAATCCTAAGCACGGTCTACTAAGATGCACTTTGCACGTCATCACTTGTTTACTTGCGGCGGTAGCAGTACGAAGGAATGGATGTACTGCCGTCAGAACCTCGGCAAAACAACGCATACTTCTCCTCCATTGCAAAGAAGAAGTATTATCATTAGTGCTCTTGTACTGCTCTTGTACTTCTTCAGGTACGGCAGCTATAATAGCATGAGCATTGACTCCGCTCATTCCGAAAGAGCTGGTACCAGAGTGGGTAGTCAGACAGGCGGCGGATTGGATAGGGAGACGGTGAGGTAACGCCCAGTTGCCAAATGAATTAGCAACGTACGGATTGATATTCCTGTATAAAGAAGAAAAAGAATTAAGTCGGTTGAAATAAAGCAGGTCACAAGGTGGGGTAAAATTTTATAAAAATGTTCCCTTTGCAAAACTAACCTGTAGCGAAGAGCGTGCGCGAATTGTTGCTTGAGCTGTACATGACACAGTAACAACCCAGCCAAACCAGCTGTACCTTCCAAATGTCCAGTCAGCGTTTTAACACCACCAACAGTGAACCTCGCCCCATTTTCTCCATTAGCACTTGCAGGCGCCACAGCTTTTCTCAAAGCGCCTGTTTCAATAGGATCACCCAATGGAGTACCTGTTCCATGTGATGCCACGTATCCTAATATAGAAATACCAGCATCAACCATGGCAGCCGAAATTAAAGCTTGTTGAGAGGGTCCATGAGGAGCTGTTAAGCTGCTACTCCTACCGTCTTGATTGACCGCAGAGCCAGCCACCAATGCCAGAGCAGGCATGTTGTCTCTACTTCCTAGGACTTCTAATACAGTTGCAGTGAAACCTTCACCACGTCCATATCCGTCTGCTTCAGCTCCAAAGGCCTTGCAGCGACCGTCAGGAGACAAAGCATGTACTTGAGTCATCGCCGCAGTTGCTGCTGCGGGTACAAGTACTGCGTTGACACCTGAGGCGGTAGCCAAAGTGCAATCTCCTGCTATAATACCTTGAGAGGCAAGATGATATGCAACTAACGAGGACGAGCAGGCTGTGTTGGTAGGTAAACAGGGGCCTACAAAGCCAAAGGTATAAGAAACTCTGCCCGACATAAAGGCCAGCCCGTTACCAGTCACAGTAAACGCGCCTGCAGGGATACCTGCCGCAGCTAGCATTTGATCATATTCCAACCAAATACAGCCTACATAGACTCCAGTATCGCTTCCAGTCAGGGCACCCATGTTAGTATGGCCAGCGCTGTGGAAAGCACGGACTGTTTCTTCGAGGAGAACTCGCTGTTGGGGATCCATCAGAGCTGATTCATTGGGGGCTAACCCAAAAGCGTCTTGATCAAACTCGAATGTAGAATGTACAAAGGTGCCAATACGAGATGCGACCTTGTTGACACCGCCAGAGGGGTTGTAGAGCTGCTCAGGGTCCCAACGGGAGAGAGGGGTGGGGGTATGCAGCTCAGTAGAGGAAGAAAGAGCGGAATAGAGAGTATCTAGGCCGTCAATACCACCAGCATACCTGTAAACAAATATAAGAATGTGTTTAATAACCGGATTATATCAAGCCAAAATAATAATTAACTATTTTAATTTAGTACAAACCTTGCAGAGACGCCAGAGACAACCAGACTCGCTCCCAGCTTTTCATTCTTTGCAGCCAAGCTTGATCCAGAAACATCAACAAGAGATACACCGGTATCAACAGCAGGTGGTGCGATTGTTTCCATAAGATAGCCACTAATTGCTCCAACAGTGGGGTAGTCAAAAGTCAAGGTAGCAGGAAGCTCAAGACCAAACTGTTTGCTGAGTGAATTACGAAGCTCTACCGCTCCAAGAGAATCCAATCCTGCTTCCATTAGAGAGGCAGTAGAAGATACTGGACCTCCTAAAACAGCAGCAGCTGCTGCTGCGACTTGAGCGGCCAAAGCTTCAGCGCTGACGGCTCCAGTAGCCACAGAGCCAACACCTCCAGTTCCTCTAGAGATAGCAGCTGCAGCATCAGTTGTACTATCTTTTTCACTAGCAGCAACAAAGAAGTTTTCAAACAGGCTGGTAGGATTTTTCAATCGCTGAGTAAACCTCGGCCAATTGAAAGGCGCTGCAGCAACCACTGCTGAAGCAGTCTGCTGGCGAGCAGCACCAAGCAACCCAGTCAACGCTGCTAATCCATCATCTGGCAAAATCATACCCATGCCCATCCTTTCGACCCTGGATGCAGTTTCCTTAGAAGCCATACCGCCTCCAGCCCAAGCACCCCATTGCACACTCACAGCTGTAAGCCCACGAGCACGAGAGCTTTGCGCCAATGAGTCAAGTGCAGCATTCGCTCCACTGTAATTCAACTGGCCAGGGGCACCAAGTAAAGATGCGACAGAAGAGAAGAGAACGTGTGCAGTAGAAGGATGCACATCTAAATCACACTGCAACGTTTCTGCAGGTAAAACTTTTGGTGCATACACTGCCCGGATTCCAGCCAAAGTTTGGTTTGCAATAGTAGCATCAGCTAAATTTCCAGCTGCGTGCAAAATCGCTTCCAAATGGCGACCTTCTGCGGTAGCACAGGCTGCTGCAATCACAGAAGCGATATCTTCAGTTTGACCCAAATCTCCCTTTGCAATGGTAATTGCAGAAGCGGAGGAAGACTGAGAAGAGAACAGGCCTTCTTGAGAAGAAGGAAGCACGCCAGATCGGCCTAATAAATGAATACTAGGCACGCTGCGTTGTTGCAACCATAAAGAAACCAGTTGACCGAGGGTACCAAGTCCACCACTGACAAGAACAGCGCCGTGAGGTTTGACAGCACGTTGATCAGGAGCAGAGCGCACGACGATCTTACCAACATGACGAGCTTGAGACATTTGCCGCAACGCAGCTCCCACGTTGTTCAGCTCATGTGCAGCCAATGGCAAGGGCTTCAATTTTCCAGCAGCAGCTCCAGAGGCAACCCGTGTTAACGATTTATTAAGAGCTGCTTCAGACATAAAGTCAACAGCAACCAAAGAATATAAAACATCAGGACGTTCTTGAGCTACCCTTCTAGAACTCCAAATATCGCGTTTACTAATTTCTACAAAGCGACCACCAAGCTTCAAGCTCGCAATAGAGGCAGCTACAAAGCCGGGGGAAGTCAAAGTATTGAGAGCAATATCAGGAAGGAGTCGTTCTCCTGCACTTAGCAACGTTTCTGCAAAGTCCAAATCACGAGAACTGGCCAGATGTTGCACTCCTAAAGTGCGCAACAAGGTACGTTTATATACGCTTCCCGCTGTTGCTAAAACGTCAGCTCCAGCTGCGTGGATCGCTTGCACAGCAGCGAGACCTACACCACCAGCAGCAGCGTGCACTAAAACCCGCTCTCCAGGTTTCATGTTTGCAGCACGATGCAACGCTGCATCGACAGTGACAAACACAGTAGGCATCGTTGCTGCTTTCTCAAAGCTCAGTTCTGAAGGCAACGGCACCACAGTTTTTGCAGAAGCAATAACATGGCTACCTAAACTTCCAGCAGCTAATCCAAAGACACGCTGTCCTACAGCTAAACCACAGTCAGGAGCAGCTTGAACAACCACACCAGCACAATCACCACCAGGTGGGCCAGGGTCTCCTGGATACATACCCAACACGTTGAGCACATCTCTGAAATTGATACCCACCGCTCGCACAGATAAAACCACCTTTCCAGAACCTAAACTATCATTCAAACCTACTATCTGCTCAGGAGCGAGATTATTCAAGCTTCCACGAGGCATAGGTAACAACTGGAACGCAGCAGGGGTACTGTGTGCAACTGAACGTCGCATCAATGGCACCATTGCTGTTTGGCTACTGCCACTGACAGAGACACCATAACCATCGAACCCTGGCTGAACAGCAGTATTTTCAGTTGTATCAAGGCTGAGAGATGTCGTTTTAGTGGCACCAGGAGCGAACGCATTGGAGTGAAGACCACTCAGCAGCACATCTGGCTTTTCTTGTGCAAAGGTACGCATCATGCCCCAAAGCTGGGCTCTACTTGCCGTAGAGGTACTCATACCAGGTACGTCTACTGCGTTGAATCCATCAGGTGTAGAGAGATGCATATTTAATGTGTTAGCATCAATGCCAGCTTGGAAGGCAGCAATCGCTGCAGCAGCAGCAGCTTGGGTGCCATTGTTGTTTCCGATAATATTCCCACCAGCAAGCTGCACTATTGTATTTGAGTTGTTATTTCCATGAGATATTGGTGTATTAATAACACTCTCGTCTGCTGCTGCAACTGCCCATTGGATATCGTACAGAATATCCTCTTTGGCAGCCAAATTCTTTCTACCGACACCCACTCCTGCAGCGCCAGCCGCACCAGCTCCAGCAGAGGTGGATTTCGATTGAAGACCTTCCACTGCACATACCACCACACCAGCATCAGTAATGATTTTATGGTTACGTAAGATAGCGGCACTCGTGTCTGTAGAAGTCGATGGACGGCATGCAAGAGCCGTATTGGTGTTGTTGCCAAGGCGGGTTCCACCAATAAGCAAAGCTTCCAGGGCAGCTGGAATCATAGTACTAGCCTTAGCACCTGCAGGTTCACTGTTGTCGCGTGGTACCATACCCCCAAGTTGTAAGCAGCCATCAAGGATCGCAGGATTGAAAATAAATTCAACTGGAATTTGAGCTGCATTTTGAGTGACCGTAGCACAAGCGGTATTGCTTCCCTTTTTGACGTTGCGTAAAGAACGGAATGCAGGGCCATACTCTAATCCTGCATCGTGGAGTTGACAATACATGTACTCTGTGGCAATAGGTTCACTGCATCCAGAAACCAAGCGTTCAGTTCCAGCTGCTGCTGTCAAAGCGGCAGCGTTCATAGGTACGATTGTTTGAATAGACGCAGTCACGTGGATAGTAGACCCAGTAGAAACAAGCTTGATTTGACCAGTCAAACAATCGGTTTCCGCTTTTAAGATCTTATCACTAAGATCTGGTGCAGCTGGCAGCAAGAGGGGTGAAGAAATTGAAATTCCCGTCACCACGGCTGCAGCTCCATTTCCACTTGATTGAGTAACCAAGCTTCCGTGGGTCATCGTTTCGACGGCAGCAGCAGTCATTTCCAAGTACCCAGCACCAGGGAAGATAGCCTTTCCAGAAACGCGATGTGCCTGGAAGAAAGCATGAATAGGTTGACCTAATCGCATTTCTAAAGTGACACTGCTGCTGCTGCTGCGAGAACTCGAATCTGTGAGCATGGAGGCAGAGTAAATTTGAGGGTGTGCTGGAGGAAGGACGGAAGCATACGTCTGCTTCCAAACAGGCATTGATACTTCGGTGTTATTAGTATCTTCAGAACGAGCTGAAATTGGGATAGTTTTAGACAGCAAGATGTGTGCGTTTGTGCCTTGGAAAGCAAAAGAGCTCACACCCTCCAGACCACCAGCAGTGGCACTGCCGCTATTGAAACCTCCATAAGATCTAGACATAGAGAACAAGCTTGCGTTCGCACCAGACAAAGTACCTTCTAAATAAGGATTTAACTTATGCAAGTGTAATATTGGGTGGATAAGATGTAATGCCGCAGCATGCACAGCATGAGCAACACCCACCAACCCAGCAGCAGGCTCCGTGTGGCCAACTCCAGTTTTTCCAGCAGAGAGTATAACACTACTACTAGAATTATTACTAGTAGTTTTTCCAGCGGAAAGTACAGCTGTGAGCGCACCTACTTCAATAGGATCACCCAATGGTGTTCCAGTACCATGCATCTGAATCATCGCAATGTCAGCAGCTCCTGCAGCAGCAGAAGTTAAGGCAAGACGGATAGCACCTTGTTGCGCGGGGCCATTGGGGGCTGTTAATGTACTAGATCTACCATCTTGATTGACTGCACTACCCACAATCGCAACTGCAGCTCCTGTAGCAGCAGAACCGCCGGTGCCTAGACCTCCAGCTCGCTGCAATACCATAGCCACCACGGCTTCTCCTCTCACATACCCATCTGCAGCTGCATCCAGAGTTTTACACCGTCCATCAGCAGTCAACATACCAGCTCTGTTAAACATAGCAGAGGTCTCTGGAGTTAAGATTAATTTGACCCCGGCAGCAAGAGCAGCAACACAGCCACCAGTTGCAGAGGCCATGCTCAACCTCGCCATGTGTGCACCCACCAAAGAAGAACTGCACGCAGTATCTACACTGACACAAGGTCCTTTCAAACCGTACAGGTAGGAGATGCGACCTGCGGCGACGCTGAGAGCGCTACCGGTGGCAGAGTAGGGCGAAATGGTGCTATGCCGTTTTGCCAAGTCACCATAATCTGGAGTGGAGATACCGACAAAGGCACCGAACCCATCGGTAACTATAGAGAGAATACAAATAATAGAATGCACGATTAGAAGGATTTTATTTTAAGTATGATAGAGAGGAGAAGGTATATAATACTTTTTTGTAAATTTAGAGAAATGGCCTGAGGGAGAGGAGTACATATCAAAATAGAAGTCTTCTCTTACCAGCTTGAGGTCTTGCATTATTCAGTCCAGAGACACTCAACACCTCTTCAGTCAACTCCAACACAATCCTCTGCTGTGGATCCATCAGTACCGCTTCTGCAGATGACGTAATAAACGCGGTTGCATCGAAATAATACGCACCACTAAAGAATCCACCAAACCTGGCTGGCATATCTTGAGTAAGCTGTAATTCTACATCCCAACGAGATGTAGGAGTAGATGTAAGTACATCGATGGCAACACCGCGGTGAAGGGCGTTTTGTGGGGTGCGAGAGGCCACGCCAGTGACGAGCAGTGTTGTTGGCATTGAGCCGGTGGAGTCCGCCAGAGTGATGTTACCCAAAGAGGAAGAATCCACCACAAGTAGAGCTGATGCAATGTTATCTTCCTCTTCATCGTTGTCAACTGGAGCCATTTGTGTGCCTACATATTCACAAATAGCGTCAATAGTAGGGTAATCGAAGACTAAAGTTGAAGGCAATTGCAACCCAAGGCGACCTTCAAGGCTGTTACGGAGCTCGACAGCACCCAAGGAATCCAAGCCTGCAGCCATAAGAGGCTCGCTGACAGAGACACTACCACCAATAATTGATGCGGCAGCCGATTCGACTTCTTTACAGAGGTATTCAGCACGTTGTTCTGCATCCATACCGGCGGAAGGCCCCCTTGCTGCTGCTTTTCGAGCTGCGGCAGCGGCGGCGGTTTTTGCAGAGGCAGCAGCATCTTCTCCGCTTGTTTCCTCAATTTTGAGGTGAGCAAAGTCGGTGAAATAGCTTGCCCCTGGTCCTTGCACATGTTTTAAGAATGCAGGCCAGTCAATGGGCGACACCGCAATTTGAGAAGGAATACCACCTATTGCTGCCGCTGCAGGTTGTGCCGAAGCATGGCGCAGCAGGCCAGTCAAGGAAGCTAAACCCGTAGAGGGAGTTAAAGCACCAAGACCCATAGATTCCATTTTCAAAGAGGTTATAGCAGCCATACCACCTCCCTTCCAAGCTCCAAATTGGGCGCTAATCACACCCAAACCTGAAGCTTGTTTCTCAGCAGCCATGGCATCCAACCAACTATTCGCGATGCTATAGTTAAGCTGGCCGACTGAACCAAGAAGCGCAGCGACAGAAGAGAAAAGGACGCTTGTCTGCATAGGGTTGACTCCTGCAACTGCATCAAGACGTTGGTAAGCTGCTGCTTTGGGGGCAAAGACAGCTAAAACGCCTTGTGCTGATTGGTTTGCAGCAGTGGCATCAGCAAGCACGCCACCTGCATGGAACAGGCCAGTCAGCTGGGGTGCTGCTGTTCCACTTTGCTGTAATGCAACGATATCTTCGGCCAAGGATGCATCGCATTTGACCAAGGTAATCGCAGCACCATGAGCAGCAGTCAAGAACGGAGGAGCATCATCTCCAGCGGTTAAACCACTGCGACCAACAAGTGTAAGATGGCGCGCTTTCTGACCGATGAGCCAATTTGTAACAATACTTCCAAGCGCACCAGTTCCTCCGGTAATAAGTACAGTGCCATCGCATGCTTCAGGTTTCAAAGGTGGTGTAGGACGCACGACAACTTTACCAATATGGCGAGCTTGAGACATCTGCCGCAAAGCAGTGACCACAGCACGCATATCGTGCCCAACAGTAGGTAAAGGATGCAATGTAGAGTCGCCTAGACCTTGAGAAACGCGCATCATTGCAGAGTGCAAGGCATCAGCAGACATGAAATCCACTGCGAGTAAATTGTAGTGAATGTCAGGACGCTCTTGAGCTACCCTTCTGGAACTCCAAATATCACGTTTACTAATTTCTATAAAGGTTCCTCCAGCGTTGACCATTGCTAAAGAAGCTGCAACCATGCCAGAAGAAGTGAGAGTATTTAAAGCAACATCTGCAGGGCCAGAAGCTACTACCAGCTCTTCAGCAAAGACAGTGTCACGGGAGCTTGCTGCGTGGGCAGCACCTAAACTGCGCAGCAAAGAACGTTTAAACGGTCCTCCTGCAGTGACCAAAGGCTGTGCGCCAGCAGCCTGCAAAACTTGCACCGCAGCAAGACCAACACCACCAGCTGCAGCGTGGAGAAGAACACGTTGACCTTGCTTTACTTGCGCTAAACGATTCAGCGCTGTATCTACAGTGACAAAGACTGTAGGCATCGTAGAAGCTTCTTCAAAAGAAACATCGTGTGGCATTGGGACCAACGTTTTTGCAGACGCAATAACATGGCTACCTAAACTTCCGAAAGCAAGCCCAAACGCAGCATCACCAGGTCCAGCAAGAATTTCACCGTTTTGATCCCGTAAATACCCAGAAGTAATAACACCAGCACAATCACCACCAGGTGGGCCAGGGTCTCCTGGGTACATACCCAGCACGTTGAGCACATCTCTGAAATTTAATCCCACTGAACGGACATTCAAAATCACTTGATCTTGGGGGTGTCTCAGAGGTGCATCTACAGCTACAGGCAGAGGTACTAGAGAAGTAAGACTGCCACGTGGCATTGGCATCAAATGGTAGGGCGCAAGAGCCTCTTGAGCTGCACTCGAAAGTAATGCAGGAGTGAAGCGAGCACCCGCTTTTGCTGCTGAACCGAACAAGTCGGACTTATCAGCGCTGCGAGATAAATGCATTAGACGGGACGCAGGCAGCGTGGCTGACGAAGGCGCCATGGGATCTGCAGCTGTCAAGCTCCAGGACATTTGAGGACATTCTCTGTTTAAAGTGCGGATAAGACCACCCAAAGCAGAGCCCATCAAAGAAGTAGAAGAGGCGTTTGCGGTAGTTGCGTTTCCAAAGGGTTCAGAGAACGCGCCAGGATAGCCAACCGACTGAAGCTGAATCGCAGAACCTTCTTGCCCGGAGAGAAGAACCCGCTGTGCTGCGCTAATAGCATCAGCTGCAGCAGCAGCCGGATCAATGATGCCACTTTGTTGCTGTGCCAATTGCCATAAAGTTTCTCCATCAGCTAAGAATGACTCAGTTGGCCCAATCAAATTATTTGCGCTCCAAATGGTCTCATACAGGCAAGTTGCTGCCTGCAACACTCCTGCCGTTGAAGCAGAAGCACCTGCATTCGTAGGCGCCTTGCCCATACTCTTCGCTTCAAGCTCAGAAATGACACAGAGAGCATCAGAAGTTCCAGAAGTAAGATGGAAATCACTGATAGCAGCTCCATCTTTGTTCAAAGGAATAACTGCAGCCCAAGCTTCGGGTTTGCGAGCAAAGTCGCACGCAGCAGGAGCGCAGCGTAAGGCACCAAGCCCGGCTGGAACGTAGACCTCTCTACTCTCACCAGAATTGAAGACTTGGCCAAGCTGTAAGAAGCAGTCAAAGGGTGCAGGATCCATCCAAAGACCAGATCTTTCCGTCAAAGTGTGCAGCTCAGCCACCGCTGCAGAGGGCGCTGAAGCTTCAACAGTATTATCAGTAATGCCCTTGTTCAAAACGCTTTTAATTGCGTCCCAACCGGCTGTACCTTCCTTAATAGTTGAGTTCTCAAAAGTAACCACATTAATATTTAAGGAAGAAAGAAGTAAACCAGCAGAGGCGCTGACATGAGTAGTCACCGCTCCTGTCGCAACAACAGAAGATTTAATAGCCAACGCACCACTGCGAACGTTCATCTCTACATTCAGCAAAACGCTATTTTTTACCATTGCTCCAACCTTCTCTACTGTTGGCAGCATCAACGGTGCAGAGATGATAGCGTCGGTCACAGCCTCGTAGTGAGAGCCGGTAGAGGCCAAATCGGGCAAGAGCATACCTACAGCTCTGCTACTTGCTTCAAAGTACCCAGCACCAGGGAAAATAGATTTACCCATAACTTTATGATCCCACAGGAAGGCAAGCTGAGGGGAAGAAAGATCTGCTACTAGAGAAACTTGACCAGAAGAAGGAACAACAGAGACGGCTGTTTGTAAAAGCAAATGAGCTTCTGGAAGGACATAATGCCGTCTCTTTTTCCACGTGAGCACACTGTCAGTGGTATTCTCAGACGGGAAGAATGACGATTTGATGACAGCGTGTGCATTGGTACCTTGGAAAGCAAAGGCACTGACACCCACAATCCTATTTTCATCGCTGCCAATCTGAGGACCAAATTGTTTTGGCAAGAGTGCTTCCCTACCGAAATTCTTGTTATTTTCTTCTAAAGTATTAGCAACATAGGGGTTGACTGACCGTAAGTGCAGTAAAGGAATGGCAGTTGCCTGGGTAGCAGTGTGCTTGGCAAGGAGAAGGCCTGCAAGCCCAGCGCCAGGCTCAGCGTGACCCACCCAAGACTTACTCGCTGTCAACGTAAGCGGAAGGGAACTACCAGAGACAGAAGAGTATACAGTCATTGCAGCTCCTACCTCAATAGGATCTCCCAACGCAGTACCAGTTCCGTGCATCGAAAGAGAAGCCACCTCGGCAGCTGAGACTCCACCCAAGGCCAAGGCAGCACGAATTACTTCTTGCTGTGCAGGCCCATTAGGTGCTGTCAGAGAGCTAGAACGGCCGTCTTGATTGACAGCAGAGCCAAGGATAGCAAGAGGTGCTCTTGATCCATTAAAGTCGCCGGGGTTGGTACCACCATAGTAAACTTCGGCCGTGGTAAGCACAGCAACACCGCAAAGCTCTCCTCTTACATATCCATCCGCAGAAGAATCCAAAGCTCTACACCTTCCAGATGGCGACAACATACTTGCAGTCCAAACATAGGAAGTAGACGTCGGTGTGCACTGCACGTGCACTCCTGCTGCATACGAAACGCTGGCAGCGCCTTCAGCAAGACCACGTGCAGCCAAATGAGTAGCCACTAAAGAAGCTGAACACGCGGTATCAATGCTGAGACAAGGTCCACGCATACCAAATGTATAGGAAACACGTCCACAAGCGACAGAAACAGCGTTAGAACTCGCGTGGAAGGCACCCTTCTCTGCATACCGATGCACCATGGCTCCATAATCAGAACTTGCCAAGCCTACATACACACCTCTAGAAGCCATAGGGGCAACAGCAGACGCTGCAGTAGTATTTGGAGCAAAACTGAGAAGAGCTTCACCAACGCACTCAAGAACCAATCGTTGCTGAGGATCCATTAATGAAGCCTCAGTGTCTGGGACACTAAAGGCAGTCGCATCAAAAGAAGCAATATCTGAGAAATACCCGCCAAAACGAGCAGCTAAAGGGTTTTCAGCTTCCAAATCCCATCGTTGGTAAGGAACAACACCGACAGCATCGATCTCTTGAGTGAAAGCAAATGCGCTTTTAGGGCTACGCCAGGCTGTGCCGATCACCAAAGCTGGGCCTGCTGCAGCAGCTGCCGAGGAGGGAACTAAAGACTTGTTAGTATTTGGCAGGAAAGCTGATCCCAGTGCAAATGCACCTGCTCCTCCAGCAGCAATTCCCATTGCACCACCAGAGGACGATCTACCACCGAGTTTTGCAGCTAAAAACTCAGAAATAGAATCTACAGTAGGATAATCAAATACCAGGGTCGAATGTAACTGCATTCCAAAGGAGCCTTCTAAACTGTTGCGCAACTCCACAGCACCTAGAGAGTCTAATCCTGCAGCCATAAGGGGCTCAGATGCAGGGACAGCAGAGCCTAAAATGCGAGAAACTGCGTCTTGCACGTTGCTATGGACGACGGCAACATCAACGCCAGCTACGACAGGAGCACCAGCAACAGATGAGCCGATTTCGCTAGATTGAATAGCAGAAACCGTCTCAAATTCAGCAAAGATGGGTGCTAAAGGCTTTTTAGCTGCTTGGATAAATTGCGGCCAAAGGAAAGGAACAGAGGCAAGTACACTCGAACCGCTAGTAGAACTCTTGAGAGAAGCTTCTAAAGCGTTGAGCCCGCTTTCCAGCTGAATAAGACCTAATCCCAGACGTTGAAGACGCATTGCAGTAGACTTATCTTGCGTTGCCATGCCAGCGCTGGCCCAAGCACCCCATTGCACACTGACGCTCACAGCTCCGAGCTGCTGTGTCTGCTGTGATAAAGCATCCAAAGTGGCATTTGCAGCAGCGTAGTTTGTCTGTCCTGGAGAGCCTAATAAGGCTGCAACGGAAGAGAAAAGAACATGTTGCTGGATTGGGCGCAGAGTCGCAAGCTGGAAAGTAGCGACTGCTGCATCCACCTTGGGCGCCATTACCTGCAAAGATAAAAGGATAATTTTTTAATATTTCAAATTGCAAATGTTACTCTTCAGTCACTCTTTATTTCTCGTAAACTCAGATAATTTTATTAATAATTATGTAAATAGCATACCTGTCTGAGGCCAGATAGGGTCTGGTTAGCAAGAGTCGCGTCTACAAGAACGCCTCCAGCATGGAAAACACCTCTCACATCGCCACCACCAACCAATAAAACTTCTCTTAAATCGCTATTGAAAGAAGCATCAGCTTTCACCGCAGTCACCATAGCATTAGCAAACTGGTTGCTGTTGCTAGTCAAAGCCTTTACACTCGGCAGCGCACCACTTCTGCTCGCTAATCGGACACCAGAAGCACCGCAATTGAGCAGCCAAAGTGCAGTGTGGCCTGCAAGAACACCAGAGCCTCCAGTAACGAGCTGAAGTCCTTCGAATTTGCACTTTTCTTTGAAATTACTCTGGGAGGCAGCAGCTGTGGCCCGTGCTGTTGACAGAAGACGGGGTTCAAATACAGCACGCGCAGCAGATGCAATGCCATGGACATCACTTCTGTTGCCAGCAGTAGTCTGAGAAGAAGAAGAGAAGTTTAATTGCCACGGAGCAGTGGCTGCATCGGAAGAAACCACTTCAGTCTGCACTGCTGGCAGTTCATGGGATACCGCCTTGAGCATACCACGCACAGCAGCTCCGTTTAATGAAAAGCTGCTGTGAGAAGAAGGCATTGAAGCAGGCAGCCATGCTGGTTGCACGGCTGCAGTAACAGCGGCATCTCCATTGCCAACAGTTTCAATCAAGCCAGCTTTCAGGGCAGCTAAAGAATAGCCAGCACCGCTTCCAGATTTATTATTGCATATGACAGCACCACCTAAAGCAGTGGAGTACGAATCAAGAGCGGTTTCTGGCTTGCTAGCAACCCAGACTGTCTCGTAAACAGCACCTTCCTCTTCAGAAACCTCCGCCGCAGCTCCAGATGCAGGATGAAGCAAAACTCCTCCTCCTCTAGCAGAAATACCGTTGACAGCTATCAAAGCATCTTTTTTAGTCCCAAATAAGGAGATTCCAGTGGGTGCAGAAGTTAAGGTAAGAGTAGAGGCTTGATAATTTTCAAAAGAGCCAACGACAACTCCAGCCGCTGATGAAATCAAAAGACCATTACTCTCAATTGCAAATGCACTTTCAAGTGCAGCAGCAGATCCAATAGCTTCATTTGCAGCATCTACAGTAATAAACGCCGTTGTAGACGGTGAACTAATCCTAGAATCAATAATGGAAGAAAGCAGAACAGAGTGCTTGGTAGGTGCCGTCGCAGCAGCCACGAGGGTGGGGGTAGGGGATTCAGCAGCTGCCAATCCATATCTACCAGTTCCACAGCGTGATTGACCACTAGATTCTGAACCATGTAATTCAAATTCACCAGATTTACCATCAACAACACATCCGAGTATCATTGCAGGGGCGAACCGCACAGCAGTCAGAGCAACATTTGCAAGTATCGGTGATGTGCCGGCTCCTGCTGCCGAGGAAAGAGACAGCTGATTTACTGCAGCAGCAGGTAATTGCAATGCAACACCCATGCTTAAAACAGCTTGACTGTTCAACGAGACCGCAGAGGTAAATTCAGCCAGTCGTGCAGTACCAAAATGAGCTTCAAAGGAAGAAAGTCCATTTGAACCAGCGTTGACCATGCTGACCATGCTGTGCATGCTGGGATGAACCCAGTATCTGCTACGCTTCCATGTAGAACACTGTGGCGTATCTGTTGCATTATTAATTGACGAAGAAACTAATGCGTGGGCATTGGTTCCTTGGAACGCAAAAGAACTCACTCCAACTGTGAGAAGGGGTGTGTTCACGCTGCCTGAAGCAGGAAGTGCTCCAAGGTTGCGCTGTAAAGACCAGTTTCCAGCACTCTGTTTTAAGACAGGTGCAATATAAGCATTTACCGAGTGCAAATGCAATAATGGCAAAGCAGCGTTTCCATTGACAGCAAGCTGTGCGTGAGCAATGCCCATCACACCCGCTGCTGGCTCCGAGTGACCCATTAAAGACTTTCCAGCCATTAAAACTAAAGGAAGCGCACCAGAAGTACTACTGCTTCTACCTTCTACTACAGCTGCTAAAGCGCCAATTTCAATAGGATCACCTAGGCCAGTTCCAGTGCCGTGCATTTCAACGCCATTGAGCTCTGCAAGTTGCATTTCTGCAGCAGACAGAGCAGAGCGGATAACGTCTTGTTGAGCTGGGCCATTAGGCGCTGTAAGAGAACTAGACCGGCCATCTTGGTTGACAGATGTGGCTCTCAATACAGCGTAGACTACTTCAGAAAGAGAGCTAGAAGTGCTAGATTGCAAGAAATACGCGCCTGCTGCTTCAGCACGGACATAGCCATCAGCAGCTGCATCCAAAGTTTTGCATCGACCATCAGCAGCAAGCATACCAGATTTAGCAAACGCAGCAGGAGTGTCTACAGAAAGCATTAAATTCGCTCCTGCATTCACTGCTTGGGTGCACTGCCCAAGGGTAATTGCATTAAAGGCGGTGTGTAAACTGACCAGGGAGGAAGAGCATGCTGTGTCTATGGTCAAAGCAGGACCGCGGAGTCCAAAGGCGTAAGAAATACGACCAGAAGCTACACTGAGGGTATTACCAGTGGCTGTATAGGCAGTCACACCGTGCACATGCTTTGCCATGACCTGTAAAGAATTAAGAATGAAGAAGAGGGAAGTCGGAACAGGTAAGAATATTGACGAGGGAAAAAAACCAATGAAGTTTGAAATAAAAAGCTGGTATTAAATTTGAATTTTAAGGTTTTACCTTTGCATAATCTGTAGATGACAATCCAATAAAGGCGCCCAGAGACACTGGCGTAACACTACTACCACCTTGCAACAGCAGTTCCCCTGTCAGCTCCAACAACAATCTCTGTTGTGGATCCATCAACACTGCTTCCGCATCAGACATCATCATTGCCTGTGTATCAAACGACTCAATTCCCTTTAAAGTAGGTCCGAATCGTACGGGCACCCCGCCATATAAACCCTCGTGTAAATCAACATCCCACCGACTATAAGGAATGAGGGTGGACGCATCTACAGGGTTAATAGTAGCGAGGGCATTGGAAGGTGATTTAATTGCCATTCCGCTGATTACAATAGTAGTATTGTAGCCACGTTGTTGTGATTGTGCTACTACTCCCACGTCGTTGCTGCCAGCTCCTGTGGTAGAGATATAGCCACCGAAATCTGCAACAGAAGTGGTAGTAGACCCCACAGCTGCTACTGTAGTTGCTGGTTTCACTTTTTTGACGAGGAAAGCAGCCATAGAGTCTACAGTAGGATAATCAAATACCAGGGTCGAAGGGAGTTCAACACCCACTCTTGATTCCAATCCATTTCTAAACTCTACAGCACTGAGAGAATCTAACCCAGCAGCCATGAGGGGTTGACCAGGGTCGACGGTAGTACCAAGCACAGCATGCACAGCGTCGTTGACTAGAGTCAACATGTATTCTTCTCTATTAGCCTCAGGCACTCCAACACCACCTGCTGTTGCTGCAGCTGTGGCGGTCGTCATAACTTGCTGCTGTTGCATTTGAGATGATACTTCATTATTTGAAGAGATCTTGATGAAGTCTTCAAACATAGCAGGAACAGTTTGACCCCGATATTGGAATTGCAAGAAGCGTTCCCATTTAAACGGCACTGCAGCGAGCAAAGCAGGCGTAGCAGCAGGGCGTTGACGTAACAAACTTGACATTGCAGCAAGACCAGGGCCCGGTTCAACTAAACCGAGGCCAGTGCGCTCAACACGAGCTTTCGTGGAGGCATCGCCAGCAGCCATGCCTGCACCAGCCCACGCACCCCACTGCACGCTAGTAGCTACAGCTCCCTTCTGTTGAGAAGTTACAGCTAAGGCATCGAGTTGAGAATTGGCTGCACTGTAGTTGGCCTGTCCGGGAGAGCCCAGCAGAGCTGCAACAGAAGAGAATAAAACTTGGAAAGCGCCGGGGTGAGCAGCGGTGCTGCCGCTCAAGCGCTGCAAGGCAGCAATCTTGGGGGCATACACAGTGCGCACTCCACGCAAAGTTTGATTCCGTAAAGTAGCATCCGCTAATACACCACTCGCGTGCATAAGACCGACAACAGGGCGGCCAGTGCACAGCATACGAGCGTCCTCAAAGCAGGAGGCGTCAGCGCTAGTCAAGGTCACCTCTCCACAAAACTGGCCTGCAACCACAAGAGCAGACAGCTCATTCGCGTCGTTAAAACGACCGGTACGGCCAGTGGCGTGCACAGCTAATTTAGAAGAATAAGAAGATGCAAGCCAAGCAGAGGTGAGAGAGCCAAGAGTGCCAAGGCCACCAGTCACAAGCACGCTGCCAGCAACGGAGGCCTGTTGCTCGCTAGGAGCCTTGACCACGATCTTGCCAACGTGGCGGGCTTGAGACATCTGACGAAGAGCTGATTGCACTGCGGACAGCTCGTGAACCACCTGAGGAAGAGGCTGTAAAATGCCAGCAGCAAGTTGGGAGCCCAAACGCACCAAGGCGCTGTGAACAGCACGGTCAGGCAAAAAGTCGACAGCCACTAAGTTGTACAAAACATCAGGACGCTCTTGAGCTACTCTTGCTGGACTCCAAATATCACGTTTACTGATCTCTACAAACCGACCGCCAGAACGCAAGACTGACAAAGAACCAGCAACCATGCCGCTGGAGGTCAAGCTGTTGAGCACCACATCGGCACCATCAAGCTCAGCCAATTCACTCACAAACATGGTATCGCGAGATCCTAGAGCTGCGCGAGCACCAAGGCTGCGCACTAAATTGCGTTTATACGTACTGCCACCAGTGGCAATGACTTGTCCGCCAAGAGCAGCTGCTTGCTGTATGGCGGCAAGGCCGACACCCCCCGCAGCGGCATGCACCAGCACACGTTCGTTAGGTTGTACAGATCCAGCCTGTCTGAACGCCATATCAACCGTGATAAACACAGTAGGTGTGCTGGCAGTTGCTTCAAAGCTCAGGGTAGAGGGCACGGCAGCGAGCCTGGCAGCAGGCACACGGACGTGGGAGCCCAAGCTTCCGGCCGCCAAACCAAACACAGCATCGCCTGGCTTCAAGTGCGTTACTCCCTGACCAACAGATAACACAACACCAGCACAATCACCACCAGGTGGACCAGGGTCTCCTGGGTACATACCCAACACATTCAGCACATCTCTGAAATTGATACCCACCGCTCGCACCGCCATGACCACCTCGCCAGCTCCAGGCTTTGCAGTGTCCACTGGCAGTGCAGCAAGGTTATTCAACGCACCGCGTGGAGAAGGCATGAGATGGAAAGGTCCTTTATCTTGCGTTGTAGCAGACGCACCGAGGTGTGCTGCGTGCCGCACTTTTCCTCTTGCCGCAGCACCAAAGGCATTCTCATCCCCTGCAATCTTCGTCAATTTGAGAGCAGCAGCATCACGAGAGGAAGCGCGTTGCATTGATAAAGAGTCATTATCAACGCATCCAAATGATACAGATTTGTATTCTGCACCTGCAGAACGCATCAACCCATGCAGGGCGGCACTTGCAGCAGCACCACTACGTGTGCTTCCGCTATCTGATGGGCCAGGAAGCAACGATAATAAGCCTACTCCAGTAATACTATCTCTGGTATTTATTTGGATACCCATACCCTGCTGGTCTTCTAAAACACGCTGTAAAGCTTCCATAGCAGAGGCAACATATCCAACAGGCTCAGTATATACTAGAGAAATATGACCCCCACCTTGCTGTTTAGTTGTTGCCAACAAGGATACAGCGCTCTCAACTTCCGGTGTTGGTTCAGTTGCTGGCCATCCAATCTGATAAAGCATTGCTTCAGATGTAGATACAGCAGCTTTACTTGTAGCAGAATCCACAGCAGCTGTTGCTCCACCACGAGTGAGAGATTTTGTTTCAAGTCTGTCAATAACCAGGCCCGTTGCCGAGCCCAAGTTTTCAGAATTTAACGAGTAAGTAACATTTCCTACACTGAGCTCCCTGCTACGCGCCCACAAAACAGATGATGCAAGCGCTGCGCCATCCTCTCCAATGACGAGTCCATCAAGTCCAGCAGGGATGCGCAACTCTGAAGTAAGACTGGATTCAGCAGCTCCTAGTTGAAGACAATTGTCAAGAGAGGCTGCGTTGAAGATTTCTGAAGTATCTTTGGCAGCGTTATCCACAACAGCAATGGAAGATACAGAGAAAGAAGAGTGTTTACCGCTAGGTCTAATTAAAACATGGGATAAACAGGAGCGTTGACCGTAAAGCTCACGAGTTGAGGCTGGACTTTCAACGCTGACTTTAGCAACCACTGTAGCAGCTGTGAGATGCTCTTGTTTAAATCCAGCAGGAGAAGAAGCAATACGTAACTGTCCAGAATTTTGTTCCAAAACACAGCGTAAAACTACTGGGGTATTTGAGAGCTGCTTTGCAGGAAGAGGCAATGCTGCGGGAATAGCAGCTCCAACCAATGTAGCAACCGCAGTGGAGGTCGCGGCAGTTTTCTGAGGCAACAAAGCAAGGCCTACACTTGCAGCTGCAATTTCTAGGTACCCAGCACCAGGGAACACAGGCTTGCCAGAGACTTGATGATCCCAAATGTAAGCTAAACGCGGTACTGCACTTAAGAAACATTCAAATGAGGTGTTTCCAGGAATGCTGCGAGTGCTTTGAAGCAAAATATGAGGTGCAGGAGCTACCCACTGCCTTTCTCTTTGCCACACAGCAGCAAATGAACCATCTTTAATGGTATTATTATTATTATCCAAACTCCAGAAAGAGGTTATTTCTTCAGGTTTCTGGACAATAACGTGTGCGTTAGTACCTTGGAAAGCAAAGGCACTAATGCCACAAAGCGTCTCTTCCTTCCAAGCACCAGCGCTAAAGGTGGTGCGAGGCAATACCCAGCTTCCTTGGTTCTGCCCTGTTAATTTCAAGCTCGAAACTACATAGGGATTGAGCTCTCGCAAGTGGGAGATACCGAGAGCAGCTCCATGGCTGAGCGCAGAAGCAGCGTGAGTCAAGCCCACCATACCCGCAGCAGGCTCAGCATGACCTAGCCACGACTTTGAAGCCATCAACGTCAAAGATTGACCTGCACGTTCGATACCTTGGCCTTCCATAAACACAGCAGAAGCAGCGCCAACTTCAATAGGATCTCCAAGCGGAGTTCCAGTACCATGCATTTGCAAACCAGCGACTTGGTAAGGCGCTGCCTCTGCATTTCGCAAAGCATTGCGCAGCACGTCTTGCTGACTTGGACCATTTGGCGCGGTGAGAGTGCTTGATCTACCACCTTGGTTGACAGCTGTACCATGCAATATTACACACCAACGGCTGTTTCCTTCTTCTCCTTCAAAACTTTCTTCTCCGTTGATGCCTTGCAGCAATGCTGTGACAACAGATTCAGCACGTACATAGCCATCCGCAGCTGCATCTAACGTTTTGCATCGACCATCTGGAGTCATCATTCCAGCACGCTGGAACATAGCTGGAGTTTCAGGGACCAGGCACAAATTGACTCCAGAATTGTACGCGAGCGAAGCATGGCCCAGCATGATACTCACAAAAGCCATGTGCATACTAACGAGGGAAGAGGAACAGGCGGTATCTACAGTGACTGCAGGACCTTTGAGACGCATGGCGTAGGAAACACGGCCAGAGACAACGCTGAGAGCGGTGCCTGTGGCGGAATAGGCAGTGACTCCACGGACAGTTTTTGATGCCAACTTGGCATAATCATTGGATGAAGTACCCTGCAAAGAAGATTTTGAATTAATTAGATTATTATTAGAAATGGATAGAACTTTTAAAGGTATGCGGGAAAAAAAACCTCTATTGATTCGAACATGAAATGTAAGTACATACCACAAAGACGCCCCAATCAGCACGGAGCTCTTCATCTGCTAGCAGCTGAGAGTAAGGTAAACCAGCTTCAGCAACAGTTTCTAACAACATCCTCTGCTGTGGATCCATTAACGCAGCTTCGGTGTCGGACAAACTAAATGCAGCGGCGTCAAACAATGCAACGTTAGGCAGGAAAACGCCATATTGCACTGGAATACCAGCACAAAGCTCCGCTTGTGCTTCAACATCCCAGCGATCCAAAGGCACTGGAGTAGGGCAATCAGCAGGAAGGAGTTGTAATAAGGCATCGCCAGAAGAACGGGCGCAAAGAGAGCTGACACCGACGAGCTGAGGACCCATTGACTGCCAGAGGCCTGAGAAGCCTCCAGGAACTGCAGCAACTGGACCAGCAGAGTCATCATAATAGTAGTCATTATCAGCAAACAAAGACAGCGATTCTCCTCCAGTGTGCTTCATTTCTTCATACTCCTCGTCTGCCTCTCTAGTAGCCGCTGCAGAGCCTGCAACTGCTGAAGAAGAAGAAGTCAACTTTCCAGCTAAGAATCCAGATAACGCATTGACTGTAGGATAATCAAACACCAAGGTAGAAGGTAATTCGACCCCACTGCGTCTTTCTAAAGCATTTTTCAATTCTACAGAGCCTAAAGAATCAAGCCCAGCTTGCATAAGAGGGTCATCACCGCCTACAGAAGAGCCTAAAACAGACTTGACAGCGTCGTGAACTTGAGAAGACATGGCTTCGGCAGAGGGACCGGTGGAAGCAGCAGGAACCGCAGCAGCAACTGCAACTCCCGCTGCTGCTCCTGCCCCGATGGCAGCCAGCACCTTCTTCTTTCCTCGCATAGAAGGACCACCAGCTCTTCTTCCTGCAGGAGAGATACGACTAGTGCTACGAGGAGCTGCTGTTACAGAAGATCCAGCAAATAAGCTAGGCTCAGCTGTAGCAGTTTCAGTTGCAGTCGTCGTTTCAACAGCCGGTGCACTCCAGTAGCTTTCAAATTCACTAAACATAGGCGGCACCATATTTCCTTGCAACCTTCCCATAAATGTACTCCATCTGAACGGAATCGCAGAGTACACTGGCAAAGTAGAGATAGAAGCTTGCATTAACATGGATTGCAAAGCCCCCATACCACCAGTCGGCTCGACCATGCCCATGCCCATTCTTTCTACTGCCTTTGCGGTAGCTGCGTTGGCAGCTGCCATACCACCTTCCGCCCAAGCACCCCACTGGACACTCAGACCTGAAGAACCTTGTGATTGCCAAGACTCGGCCATGGCATCAAGAATAGCGTTGGCAGCAGCGTAGTTGGCTTGGCCGGGGGAGCCGAGAAGAGCAGCGACAGAAGAAAAGACAACGTGCATGCTCGAAGGATGAAGTTTTGTGTGGGTTGACCACAAGCGAGCGCTGTCTACTTTGGGTGCAAGGACAGAGCGGATACGGGAAATATTTTGGTTGGGGAAGGTGGCGTCTGCCAGTACACCTCCAGAATGGAAGACAGCCTACAGAGAGAAAAAGAAAGGAAAAGTTAATTTCTAGAGGATTTATGTTTTGAGTAAATAATTATATTAGTATAGTTGATTACCTGAAGAGCATCTAATTTCGTGTTCTCAGATGCAGCAGACTCCACCTCCTCCACGCTACTCGCATCACAACGAACCATCGAAATCATTGCCACAGCACCGCCAAGCGCCAAAGACGTCGCCGCAGCAGAGTCACCACCAGGTCTCCCTGAACGACCCAATAATACTACTTTCTGCACAGACTGTTTTACTAACCACCCTGCGACGAGAGAGCCAATCATGCCGAGACCTCCAGTCACCATGACAGTGCCAAGAGACGTGCCGTGGTCTTCTTGGAGAGTTTTGGCACGGGTAACGACTTTACCCACGTGGCGTGCTTGAGACATCTGCCTAAGCGCAGCACGCGCAGCATTCAAGCTGTGGATAACTTGCGGGAGAGGTTGTAAAGTGCCTGTGGCCAAGTGGCCGCTTAAACGCACCAAGGCGCTGTGAACAGCACGGTCAGGCAAAAAGTCGACAGCCACTAAGTTGTACAAAACATCAGGACGCTCTTGAGCTACTCTTGCTGGACTCCAAATATCACGTTTACTGATCTCTACAAACCGACCGCCAGAACGCAAGACTGACAAAGAACCAGCAACCATGCCGCTGGAGGTCAAGCTGTTGAGCACCACATCGGCACCACCAAGCTCAGCCAATTCACTCACAAACATGGTATCGCGAGATCCTAGAGCTGCGCGAGCACCAAGGCTGCGCACTAAATTGCGCTTATGCGTACTGCCACCAGTGGCAATGACTTGTCCGCCAAGAGCAGCTGCTTGCTGCATGGCGGCAAGGCCGACACCCCCCGCAGCGGCATGCACCAGCACACGTTCGTTAGGTTGTACATCAGCAGCTTGTCTAAAGGCAGAATCTACAGTAATGAATACAGTAGGTGTAGTAGCGGCAGATTCAAAGCTAAGAGTAGCTGGCATAGGTACCAAAGTATGGGCACTCGCATCGACATGAGAGCCAAGGCAGCCTCCTGCTAAACCAAACACAGCATCTCCTGGTTTTAATCCATTAGAATCGGGCCCCACAGCAATAATAACACCAGCACAATCACCACCAGGTGGACCAGGGTCTCCTGGGTACATGCCCAACACATTGAGCACATCTCTGAAATTGATGCCGACAGCTTTTACTGCAACAAACACACGACCACTTTCGGGCTCCTTTCCATCTAATACCTCAGGAATTAAGTTTTGCAATGCACCACGAGGGGTAGGGAAGAGTCTGAAAGGAGGCATCGCAGGGGTTTCAATAGAAGGGACCAAGGTCGCTGAGGTAAGACAACCTTGCTCAACTCGGCAACCATACGGACTGGCATCGATGCTCTTCTTCTGCTGACGTTCACTTTCTTCAGTTGTCATTGCTAAAGTAAGCATAGAAAGTTTATTAGAGCCAAAAGATGCTTGAGTAGATGTAACATCCACAGCAGAAGTATGCAGCGAGGGCACCTCAGAGGCAACAGTGCGAGCTAAACCCCAAAGTCCCGCAGATTCTACACCAGCAGGCAAGGAATTATTGACAATTTGGGAGTTTCTACCGAGTGAAGAGCCGGTAGTAAGGAGTGAGATCCCTTTATAGCGATTTGAAATTGCGTTCTGGGCAATAGATATGCCGCTGGCGATAGAAGCTGCTGTGTTGCTCTCAGCTCCTCTTGCAATCTTGATACCACCAGCTCCAGGCTGCTGAGTAAACGCAACTTCTTCTTTCCATTCAGCAGATGCAGTACTATGAAGGAGCCAATCAACATTGTACATAAGCCTTTCTTTACCTTGCTGCTCAGCAGCCTTGGCAGCAGCCACAATGGTCGCTGCAGCAGGGCGCCGGGTAGAGCCAGCTAAGGGTTTCGCTTCCAAGCCGTCTACACGGCACGCGCCTCCGTGTACTTGAACCAAACCGTAGTCGGTGATAGAAGAACCGGATTTAATGGTAGGTACAGGTCGGGCAATGGCTGCAGCTGACAAGGTAGGTCCCAATTTATGAGGCACGATAAACGCACCAACACCTGCTGGAACAAACAGCTGGCCATCTGCACGAGGTACAGCGGCACCAAGTTGCAAGCAGTTATCAAGCACTGAAGGAGAGATACGGTTTGCAGAGGCATCGTGGAGAGGAGCAACTACAGTACCACAGGAAGCAGCTGACCAAGAAGAGCCCTCGGCAGCGGTAGGCTTGGGAGAAAATATTTTCCTGAAAACCTTTGACGTAGCTGTAAAAGCTGTTTGCGCTTTTTCTTGAACTCCAGATGATACTGCTGTGCCAATAGAAGCAGAGAGGTGAACGGTAGGACGAGCACCTGTCACCGAGCTTGCCACCTCAACTCTCGTTTGCTGAACACCAACACTGACCAACAACAAAATACCGCCGCTATTCGAAGATGCTGGTGGTGGCATCACCATTGGAGCAGGGATAGATGCACCTAGAATACAGTTGATATTTTCAGTAGACTGATCAGTTTGGAGGATAGCTGTAGAGGAAATCGCAACTTCAAAATAGCCCGCTCCGGGGAAAATCGGCCTTCCAGAAACTTGATGATCCCATAAATATGCAGCTTTACCAGCAGATAGGTGTGCTGCAAAATTGATTTGACGGGAGTGAGGTACCCAGCGAACGGAATGGAGTAAGCTGTGAGCAGCAGGTGCCAACCAGCAGCGGGTTTTGGAGAAGGGTAAAATCTCGCTGGGAGGAGCACCAACAGGTGGCGCTCCAGCTACGATACTAGCAACAGATTGTAACACAACATGAGCATTGGTTCCTTGGAAAGCAAACGCGCTGGTTCCAATAGCAGTGGAGGTAACGACACCACCTAGCTGACGAGGCGCCGACCACGCTGCGGCATGCTTTGCCATGACAGCACCCACGTGCTCGTTTACATGGTTCAGATGCAATATAGGCAACTGAAGCGACATAGTCAACGCAAGCTGAGCGTGTTTCAACCCTGCAATACCCGCAGCAGGCTCAGCATGACCAGTCCATGATTTGGAAGCCATCAGCGCCAACGGGGCGACACCAATTCTGGAAGCATCCACTAAAGAAGCACTCGCAGCACCAATTTCAATAGGATCACCCAACGCAGTACCAGTACCATGCATTTGTAATCCAGTTAATTGAATAGGCGCCAACTGAGCTATACGCAAGGCAGATCGTACAACCTCTTGCTGTGCGGGACCATTAGGCGCTGTGAGAGAACTTGAACGACCGTCTTGGTTGACAGCAGAGCCAGCAACGAGCGCTAAACAATCTGCAGCTTTCACTTCTCCAGTTTGAAGTAATAAAGTACCTACAGTCTCTGCTCTCGCGTACCCATCTGCTGCTGAACTTAAAGTTTTGCAGCGACCATCATATGTCAACATTCCCGCCTTTTGTAGGATTGCCAAAGTCTCAGGGTGAAGCAACAAATTCACACCTGATCCAGTTGCAGATTCACATTGGCCTAATAGTAACGCATTAAAAGCCATGTGAATACCAGCGAGAGAAGACGAGCAGGCGGTATCGATGGTCAAAGCGGGACCACGGAGTCCAAAAGTGTACGAAATGCGACCAGAAATAACACTAGATGACGTTCCCGTACCGGTATATGCAGTCACACCGGTCCAAGAGGTTGATAACTTGGCATAGTCTTCAGAAGAGCATCCTACAAACACACCACATGAAGTTGAAGTTGAAGATGTGTTGGTGGTCGCTCCAAGCTCCATTTTATTATTTCCACCATTAAAGGGAGATTGGGTCAAAGCTTCCGCCACACACTCCAACACCAACCTCTGCTGCGGATCCATCAACACAGCTTCACTTTCAGGTACACCAAACGAAACACCATCGAATTCTGCAACTTGGCTAATCAACCCGGCAAAACGCACTGCAATGCCACCAGTAAGCCATCCTGTAGCATCTGTGTCCCACCTATCGAGAGCAATACTACGACAAGCGTCAATAGCAGTGGGGTCTCCGTTTGTTAATGCGTTACCAGGGAGTCGAGATACCATACCTACTACACTAACAGTCGCTGCTGCAGCAGAAGTTGTGTAGTCTACGAGAGAGCCACCGCCCCTTGTAGGAATTACTGCAGTAGAGCCGAGTGCAGCATAATCTACGCCAGTTGCAGTAGCAGCAGCAGAAGATTCAACAGGAGTAGAGCAGAGGTATTCTGCTAACGCAGCAGGTGTAGGGCATATTTGCAATAGATTAGAAGGTAACTTCACGCTAAGGCGTGCTTCCAAAGCTCTCAAAAATCGAGGGCCAGATGTGCCGATATCTACACCTGCAGCAGAGAAGCGATCTTCGAGGGACATAGAAAGGCGAAGCACAGTCTTGACAGCGTCCATAATTTCATTCTGCATCAATGCCATCTCGTCTACTTCAGAAATAGTACCACCAGTACCAGCTGCTGCCGCAGCTTCCTCAGCAAGTGTACTACCCACATGCTGCGCTATGGCATTGATACTAGGATAATCAAAGACCAGGGTCGAAGGTAATTGCAACCCAAGCTTGGACTCTAAAGAGTTTCTAAACTCAACTGAACTTAAAGAATCCAAGCCAGCAGACATCAACGGGGCAGAGGGTTCAACTGGAGCGCCAAGAATGCTTTGAGCAACAGAGGCGACTTGAGGAAGTACCTTGGTAGCCAACTCAGCAGCAGAAGGACCTGCTGCTGGTTCAACTACTGCTGCACTTTCTACTTCTTGTTGGCTGCTTGCTACGAGCTGAGCGATTGCAGCAATACTAGGATAGTCAAAGACTAAAGTAGAAGGCAATTGCATACCAAGTTTCGCTTCAAGGGTGTTTCTAAACTCTACAGAAGACAAAGAATCCAGTCCTGCTGCCATCAAGGGTTCATTCACTGGGATTTCTTTACCTAGAATAGCGCTTGCAACGGCGCTGACTTCCTGCAAAACTTGTCTCTGGACGTCTTCAAACGCTTTTGCTGGAGCTCTGGAAGACCCTCCAATTTTTTTGTTGCCAGCTTTAGTAGCCATGCGTCGCAACAAAATCTTTGAAGCAACCACAGTTGTAGTACTAGAAGAACTTTGAATAGTAGAAGATCCAGCAGCAGCAGCAACGGCAGCTGCTGTTTTAGCTTCCTCCTCAAACGCTTCAAACATTACTGGAATTTTATTTCTACCTGCCGCAATTCTAGGAATAAATTTGCCCCACAAGAATGGCACTGCAGAAATAATAGGCACTGCTAAAGAAGAATACGAGGCCGATAAAATATTGTGCATCACTTGCAAGCCATGAACGGGTTGCACCATGCCCATGCCCAGGCGCTCGACCCTCACTGCAGTAGAAGCATCATGAGCTGCCATGCCAGCACCAGCCCAGGCACCCCACTGTACACTTGTACCTTCTATACCATAAACCTGTGCAGCACTAGCTAAAGAGTCTAAAAGAGAGTTCGCAGCAGCGTAGTTGGTCTGCCCGGGGGAGCCAAGAAGAGATGCTACCGATGAAAAGAGAACCTCGTAAGTCAACGGATGAGACGAAAGTAAGCGGCGCGCTACAGTGGTTGCCGTCACTTTAGGACCAAATGCAGCTAAAATGCCAGAGGGGCGTTGTTTGGCTAAAGTAGAATCAGCAAGAACGCCCCCAGAATGAAGCACTGCAGTGACAGGACTGCTGCTGCCTCTGCTGTTGAACAAGGTAGCTGAATCTTCAATCACAGCTGCATCTCCCATAGAAAGACGTACGCACGCTTCACAAGACGCGCCCATAATAGAATCAAGCTGCATAGAACCATTAGCAATTCTTCCACTACGACCCACCAAGGTTAATTGAGATTTTTTGGAGCTGCTCCCGGCAGCCAGCCAGGACGCTGCCAAGGAGCCAAGAGAGCCAGTGCCACCTGTAATCACCACATGGCCTGCTACAGTAGCTTCCACACTATGTTCGGTAGCGTGATTGATAGGCGAGATCTTCTTTCTCTGAACAGATCGGCGCTGGAGGACGCTCCGCAACTCTGTTTTGCTGCGGACGGCATGTCCATATGCATCGCTACTACCTGCCTTAGTAGCATTCACAGGCAGGCCAATGATGCTACATGCATTTTTGGAATTATCAGCATCCAATGCAGATGCAGTAATGCTGGAAACTTCCTGTGGTACCGAGCGCAGCATACCCCACAGCAGGGCATTGTTAACACTGTGACCTGGAGCGATAGCGCTTGGAGCAGACAGGCATTCTTCAAGAACTGCTGCGGTATTTGCCTGTAAACTCGTTTGCGTTCCAGACGATGCAATAGACTGTAACAGTGCAGTGGCAGTGCAGCAGGTACTTGCTGCAGAACTATTGCTGCCATCCAGTGCTGCTGCCCAAGGCCGGGCCTCGCCTTCTTCTTTTTCTGCAGCTTCAGGAGAGACTGTAAGCCAGGTAGACACATACTCAAGAGATACCTCAGTAGAAGTTTTAGCAGCTGCTTTTGCAGCAGCAGCAGTAGCATTGCTTCCTCCAAGTACCAAAGGCTTTGCACGAAGCCCAGCAACCGTGCAGGCAGCACCACCGCCAATCGGCAAATGCATGCAATAGTCAAGTTCAGATCCTGCAGCACTCTTTTTATATTCTAACGCGCTACCAAAAATAGCAGCATTATGAGCTGTACTTGCAGGTATAAGCACTGAATCGATACTTGCAGGTACTTTAAGTACAGGCTCTTCATCCAGCACAGCAGGCACAGCACCAAGTTGTAAACAGCAATCAAAGACAGCTGGGGAGAAGAAAACATCCTTGGCTGCGAGTCTCTCTTCTGAAATAATGTGACCCACGTGTGAAGCCACGTGAACAGTATCACTATTTTTAGTTAAAATAGAGTCAGACAAGAGAATCTTTGCCTTTGCAATAGGTGCATGAAGCTCCCTCAACGAAGTTGTTGTCGTTGTAGTGGAGGCGGGAAGCAATAACCCTGCACCACTGACAGCTGCAAGAGTACCTCTTAAATGTGTACTGCTCTGTCCAGAGGTAATACTAAGAGCCCCCGTAGAGCATTCAACATGTACTTCAAGACTCATTGCTGCAGTTTCTACTAATTGGCGAGCGGGCAGTACCAAAGGAGCTGGTATTGCTGCTCCCATTAACGCCAGCGTTGACGCAGGAGAGTTGCCACCAACTACTAACACACGTCCTGCAGCAGCAGCCATTTCAAAGAATCCAGCGCCTGGGAAGAGTACATTATCTGAAACCTGATGATCCCATAGGTAGGCCAACGGATCGCTTAATAGGTGGCATTGCATCCGAACAGAAGCATTACGACCGCTTGGCACAACAGCAACATGCAAGACAGCGTGGGGTAAAGGGGCTACCCACAAACGCTGATGCGTCCAACGACCATTTGTTTTTTCAATAGATGCTCCAGTAGTAGGATTAGGAGACTGCATCAATGCATGTGCGTTAGTACCTTGGAAAGCAAAGGCACTGACTCCAGTTACCGCTCCTGCTACTCCATTTGTGATAACAGGTCCAGCTTGTCGGGGAGCCGACCACATGGATTCTTGCTTATTTCCCATGGCTCCAATAACATACGGATTGAGAGCACCAAGATGGAGTAACGGTAACGCAGATGCTTGACCCAGTGAAGCTTGTGCGTGAATCAAGCCAACAATACCAGCACCAGCCTCTGCATGACCCGTCCAAGACTTTGCAGCCATTAATACCAGAGAATTAGATCTAAAAGTACTATTACGACCATCCATTAACGCAGCTGCAGCAGCACCAACTTCAATAGGATCACCTAATCCTGTTCCAGTACCATGCATTTGTAATCCAGTCACATCCAAGGAAGAAAGTTGACCAGATCGTAAAGCAGCTCTCGTCACTTCCTGTTGCGCAGGACCATTAGGCGCTGTGAGAGTACTAGAACGACCGTCTTGGTTAACGGCAGTACCCACAATACGAGCTAAGATAACTTCTCCCTCGCTATCAGTGCCTAAATTTCCTCCTCCTGAGAAGAACTCGGAAGCAGAGGAAATCAGCATGGCACCACAAGCATCAGATCGAACATAGCCATCCGCAGCATCACTCAGCGTCTTACACCGTCCATCTATAGCCAACATACCTGCCTTTTGGAACATAGCAGTTGTACCAGGGACTAACAGCATATTAAGACCGGCGTTAATAGCAGCTGGGCATTGACCGAGAGTGATGGCATTAAAGGCGGTGTGTAGACTGACAATAGAAGAAGAACAGGCAGTTTCTACTGGAACTGAAGGACCACGGAGACCAAAGGTGTAGGAAACTCTGCCAGCTGCGACACTGATGGAGAGAGTGCCGGTTGCGGAGTAGGGGGTATACTGGCGGAGGTGTTGTTGAGCGAGTTGACGGTATTCAGTGGAAGCAATACCCTATAGCGAAGAACAAGAAATAAAGTGTTGATTATATTATTGATTTAATAGAGTATTCATGCGTGCAAGTAAAATATTGAATCTACTTTATATACAAATACGCATGCGTCTATAATTTAGCTGTACTTGGCTTCTACTTACCACAAAGACACCGGCAGCGTTGAGAGTTGCACTTGACAAATTCTTATTCTGCATCATCACCTCGCCAGCACACTCTAATAACAAGCGTTGCTGTGGATCCATCAATGCAGCTTCGTTTTCAGAAAGAGAAAACGCGGTAGGATCGAAATCTGAGACGTTGTCCAAGAACATTGCAAATCGTATAGGTGCTGTGCCGAGAGATGCTTCTTGTTCTTGTAAGTCCCATCGGTGCAAAGGGACAACAGAAGCAGCATCCACAGCAGCAAGATCTTTGCGCATCACTTCTTTGGGAGAGCGAGAGGCGATGCTGTGCACAACGAGTCCAGCAGCTTGGACTCCTCGTGACACAGCCACAGCAGGCAAAGCAGAGACGGACCTGGCCATCATAGTTGAACTTTGAACAGCTGCGGGTTGTAATTTGCTTGCAATATACTGTGCCATGGAATCCACAGTAGGGTAGTCAAAGACTAACGTTGAAGGAAGTTCAAGCCCCAGCTGGCCTTGTAAACTATTTCTGAGCTCCACAGCGCCTAAAGAATCCAAGCCTGCAGCCATAAGCGGTTGTTCAAAAGTCAATTCACTGCCAACAATATCCTTTGCTGCAAGCAAAACGACAGAGGAGACGTGTTGCTCATGTGCAGCGATATCTACCACAGCAGGCATAGCAGTCAAGGTAGAAGAAGCAAAATCATTAAAGAACCCTTCTCCTACAGGAGCAGCAGTTGCTGCAGCCATAGTAGTCGCAGGTAAAAGTCTTGCTACAAAAGAACCAATAGAGCCGACTGTAGGGTGGTCGAAGATAAGTGTAGCAGGAAGAGAGACAGCCAATTTTCCTTCAAGAGCATTTCTGAATTCCACTGAAGCAAGAGAATCCAAACCTGCTGCCATAAGAGGCTCTTCCACACCAATTTCACGGCCTAAAATACCAGCTGCAATTTCTGCTGCTTGACTTTGGATAGTAGCAGACAGCTGCGCTAAATCATGCACTCCAGGTGCTACTTCACCACTGCGATGAGCGGAGGCAAGAGGTGCAGCAAAAGCCGCAGATTGGAATGCAACAGGATGAGGTGCAATGACAGGAATTGAAGCAGCCAGCAAGCTAGGAGCTTTTCCAGTTCGCTGCTTCTGCTGCGCCAGCTTATTCCAGTTGAATGGAACCGCAGCGAGCACTGCAGGGAGGCTTTGGGCTGCGAATAAAGAAGACAAGGCAAGGAGGCCTTGGGTTGGTTGCACCAAGCCCATACCTTGGCGCTCAACAGCGCGAAGAACAGCTTGATCTCCAGCAGCCATGCCTGAACCGGCCCAAGCACCCCATTGGATACTTCTTCCGCTCATACCCTGCAATTTTATAGGAAGGGAACATCATGTGAAGGTGAGAACGAAAAAGCAAATAACGATATTATAACCAAAGTAATTTCAATTAAATTACCTTCGACTCGGCGGTTTCTGCAGCCAAATCCAACCAAATATTTGCAGAGCTATAGTTAGCTTGCCCTGCGGAGCCCAGCAGAGCTGCAACAGAAGAGAATAAAACTTGGAAAGCGCCGGGGTGAGCAGCGGTGCTGCCGCTCAAGCGCTGCAAGGCAGCAATCTTGGGGGCATACACAGTGCGCACTCCACGCAAAGTTTGATTCCGTAAAGTAGCATCCGCTAATACACCACTCGCGTGCATAAGACCGACAACAGGGCGGCCAGTGCACAGCATACGAGCGTCCTCAAAGCAGGAGGCGTCAGCGCTGGTCAAGGTCACCTCTCCACAAAACTGACCTGCAACCACAAGAGCAGACAGCTCATTCGCGTCGTTAAAACGACCGGTACGGCCAGTGGCGTGTACAGCTAATTTAGAAGAATAAGAAGATGCAAGCCAAGCAGAGGTGAGAGAGCCAAGAGTGCCAAGGCCACCAGTCACAAGCACGCTGCCAGCAACGGAGGCCTGTTGCTCGCTAGGAGCCTTGACCACGATCTTGCCAACGTGGCGGGCTTGAGACATCTGACGAAGAGCTGATTGCACTGCGGACAGCTCGTGAACCACCTGAGGAAGAGGCTGTAAAATGCCAGCAGCAAGTTGGGAGCCCAAACGCACCAAGGCGCTGTGCACAGCACGGTCAGGCAAAAAGTCGACAGCCACTAAGTTGTACAAAACATCAGGACGTTCTTGAGCTACTCTTGCTGGACTCCATATATCACGTTTACTGATCTCAACAAACCGACCGCCAGAACGCAAGACTGACAAAGAACCAGCAACCATGCCGCTGGAGGTCAAGCTATTGAGCACCACATCGGCACCACCAAGCTCAGCTAATTCACTTACAAACATGGTGTCGCGAGACCCTAGAGCTGCGCGAGCACCAAGGCTGCGCACTAAATTGCGTTTATGCGTACTGCCACCAGTGGCAATGACTTGTCCGCCAAGAGCAGCTGCTTGCTGAATGGCGGCAAGGCCGACACCACCCGCGGCGGCATGCACCAGCACACGTTCGTTAGGTTGCACAGATCCAGCCTGTCTGAACGCCATATCAACCGTGATAAACACAGTAGGTGTGCTAGCAGTTGCTTCAAAGCTCAGGGTAGAGGGCACGGCAGCGAGCCTGGCAGCAGGCACACGGACGTGGGAGCCCAAACTTCCAGCCGCCAAACCAAACACAGCATCGCCTGGCTTCAAGTGCGTTACTCCCTGACCAACAGATAACACAACACCAGTACAATCACCACCAGGTGGACCAGGGTCTCCTGGGTACATACCCAACACATTCAGCACATCTCTGAAATTGATACCCACCGCTCGCACCGCCATGACCACCTCGCCAGCTCCAGGCTTTGCAGTGTCCACTGGCAGCGCAGCAAGGTTATTCAACGCACCGCGTGGAGAAGGCATGAGGTGGAATGCAGGGAGACGGGCAAGAGAAGCTCCTTCTTTTGAACCATACTGAAGAGCTTGCAATGTTGGTTGATAGGTTGTTTGACTCCTCTCAGACAACCCATGGAAATCAGCAATATTAGATAACGTAGAAAGATTTAACGCATTAATAGGCACTGAAAATGCTGTTTTTTTAGATTCGATGCTTTGTATATCGCTATCATAGCTAGTATAGCCAACTGATGAATTTTCCAACGCAGCAGCTTTGAGCAACCCATACAGCAGACCTCCTTGGCTATATTTCGTAGCGATAGAAGCAATAGGCGTCGATCTGCCTGCAATAAGGACAGTTGCTCCCAGAGACGCTTGTTGTAAAGCTGCAAGTCCAATACCGCAAAGAGCTTCTTCAGAAGTGGAGCCAATAACATTCGGCAATAACTCCAAACCACCAGCGGAACCGACGAAAGAATTTTGCTGCTGGGCTTTCTCCGCAGGAAGCGAGGCTTGCCACGCTGTGCAGTATAAATCAGTAGTAGGAGTTGCAGCTTTCATTTCTGCGTCAGTTGCTGCAAGGGCTGGCTCCTTCGCAGCAAAGGCAGCAGAGAAGAGTTTTGCTTCCAAGCCGGAAATAGAGCACATGCTTGCACCAACTCCAGTTCTTAAAAAGTAGCTATTAACAACACTTTTAGGCGACTCCTTTTGCATTTGGCACCCTCCAAAGAGAGAAGTAGATGCAGTATTTCCACGTGAGAAGGAGGTGTAGCCATCAACTGTAGCAGGCACTCGCAAAGGCGCCCTCTCTTCCCCGGCTTTTGGCAAAGCACCAAGATGGAACGCCGCATCAATAGTTGCAGGTTGTGCACCTCGACCATCATGTGATTGCGCCCCTGAAATAGCAGTGGTGTCGATCTCCCCTACTGCAGCAGGATCAACTAAATCATCGAACGAGAAGCAGGATGCCAGCACCGATGTTGGGCTCAAGGGTGCATCACTCATTTCTTGTTCTTGCTGTTGTTGCTGCTGCCGTTCTTTTATTTCTGCAACTTTTTGAGCTTTATTGTTACGGCAACAGAAAGCTGCTTTAGCGTAAATATGATCTCTAGGCGCGGAAGTGCTTGCACTTCCTTGCTGCATCGAAGCTACCCTCATTTGCCCAGTAGTCAAATCTAAAGAAAGTTGCAAGTCCACGCCTGCAGCGCCAGCTGGCACAGGCAAATTCAACGGCACGGCAATTGCAGCTTGAGTGACTACAGGAGCACTGGAAGATTCATTTGATGAAGAATTAGTACTGCTATTGCTGCTGCCAGCAATCACGTGGAGGCAAGCGGCAGAAAGTTCCAAAAAGGCAGCACCAGGCAAAAGAGGTCTGCCTTCAACAACATGATCCCACAAGTAGCCATGCTTTGCCTGCTGCAATTTACACTGGAAAATAACAGTATTTCCTTTGTTAGTAGTATTGGTAGGCATGACAGCTACTTTCCCATTAAGCAAAGCGTGGATTTCAGGTGCAAACCAGCAGGCGGCTTTACCCCAAGCTTTGCTCACAAGCGTGCCAGAAGGGCCAGCTGTTGACGATGGACCGGGTGCAGCGAGCACAGCGTGTGCGTTAGTTCCTTGGAAGGCAAAAGCGCTCACTCCCCATACAGGGCAGGCGTCATCGAATGGCTTGCTGCCAGCTTGTCGAGGCATAGACAAAGCGTGCTTTTTAGGGAGCGTGGAGATCACGTGAGGGTTCAGAGAGGTAAGATGCAATATTGGTTGCACGACCGATGCCTTGACAGCCTGGAAGAGGCAAGCGATGCCCATCAACCCGGAAGCAGGCTCAGCATGACCTAAAGAAGACTTGCTTCCTAATAAAGTAAAATGCTGAACCTGTCCTTTGCGTTGCCCAGAAGACGTCGAAGTATCCAATAGAGCTGCAGCTGCAGCACCTATTTCAATAGGATCGCCCAAAGATGTACCAGTACCATGCATTTGCAATCCGGTAACTTGAGAGGGTCCAGCGCCAGCAGTGCGAAGAGCAGCGCGAATGACTTCTTGCTGACTAGGTCCATTAGGCGCTGTGAGAGAACTTGAACGGCCATCTTGGTTAACAGCAGCACCAGCAAGGAGAACAATACTTTCTCTTTCTTCCTGAAGAATAGGAGCAGCGCTGAGCAACATCACGCCTGCCGCTTCTGAGCGAACATAGCCATCTGCAGTTGCATCCAGAGCTTTGCATCGCCCATCTGCAGAAAGCATACCGGCTTTACGGAACATGTATGTGGTTCCAGGCATCAGCATCATGTTGATACCTCCAGTAAGAGCACCTCCACCAGTTCCTAAAATATGCTCGCGAGCTGACGAAGTAGCAACAAGAGAAGAAGAGCACGCTGTGTCTATAGCAACAGCAGGGCCCTTTAAACCAAAGTGGTAGGAAACACGGCCGGGACAAACTGAAAGTACAGCTCCCTGAGCTGTATATGCACTCACTGCGGTGCCTGCTGCGCCAGCAAGTTGACCATACTCGGTCCAGGAAATGCCAACAAAGACACCGAGCTGGGTAGGTAACGTTGCGTGGTAAGGAGAGCCTGCGCTTAAGACCTCTCCGGATGCTTCCAGAATTAGACGATGTTGAGGATCCATATTGAGAGCTTCGGGTCCAGAAAGACCAAAGACAGAGGGATCGAACAAATCAATATCGGACATAAACGCACCAAACTGTAAAAAGAAGTTAATATGTTTCGGGGGGAAATTACGGTTAGAGACGACATTGCAGGGAGTTCAGACAGTCTTTTCAGACGTAATAAATTGTAAAATACATAAATCAGAATGTAATCAAACTAAAAACCATGTTGATAAAAATAAACTTCTTACCTGAGCCGACAGAGTGAAAGGGTCTTTGAGCAGACCTTCAATTCCATCTAAATCCCAGCGCGCTAAAGGCACTCTTTGAATCTTATCAACAAGCATTCCAGCAGGTAAGCTACTATTACAATCTGCCTGAAGCTGACGCACTGCCATGGCAACAAGGGCGATTGAAGCACGGTGAGGCGCTTCGGGCATCCCCAAAGCTGAGCTACCCCAAGGTCCAACTGGCAGCTCATCAGCGATGATTTCCACCTCTTCGTCACTTTCAGCTACGTTTTCAGAAGCAATGTTCTTTGCCATCTGAGATGCCAGGAAATCAGTGACTGCAGAAACAGAGGGGTAGTCAAAAACCAAAGTTCCAGGCATAGCTACGCTCAGCTTCTGCGCAAGCACATTTGAAAACTCTACAGAGCCAAGAGAATCCAATCCAGCAGACATAAGAGGTTCTTCATCACCAATAGATTGACCAAGGACTTGCAAAATCGCAGCTTTGACTTCAGAGTGCACCTGCTGGCGAAGAGCTGCAGGATCTGAGGATGCAGGCTTGTTTGCTCCTTTGGGTTGTTTACCAGCTACGCTGCGACTCTTAGCACCGCCAAAAAGAGGCATAGTCGACTGATCCTCAGTGGTCTTTTCAAGCTCAAATTCAGAAAAGAAAGGAGGGCAGTTCTCTTTTAAATATGTGCCCCAAAGGAAATCGTTTACTGCAACTTGCACCATTAAAGGAGCTGCAGTAGCTGAAGCACATCTCAAAATAGCATTCAGAGAAAGTAACCCTTGCTCAGCAGTAATCATTCCTTGCCCAATGCGATTTAAACGACGTAATACAGCTTCAGAAGCCATACCAGAAGAGGCCCAAGCCCCCCACTGTACAGCAGTGGCAGCACCACCTGCAGCTTGTTGCCGATGAGCCCACGCATCTAATGTTGCGTTTGCAGAAGCATAATTAGCCTGTCCAGCACCACCAAGAAGACTTGCAACGGAAGAAAACAGGGTCATTGCGGTTAAAGGAAGGTGCTGGATTGCGGAACCAAGGGTATTAAGCGCGCCTAGTTTAGGAGCATAGACCTTTCTAAAGGAGCTTGCAGTTTGCTTGTCCAGCATAGCATCGTGTAAGACACCACTCGCATGCATCAAACCGGTTAAGGGTGGACTTTCGGCACTTTCATAAGTAAGAACTTCAGCGGCATCAGCAGCGACTCCTGCATCAGCCATGCGTGAAGTAATGCAGGCAGTGGTAGTAAGCAAAGCAGCAAGCCCAGTGGCAGTTTCTGCGACTTTTCCAGAGCGACTGAGAAGAGCTACATGCATAGGACCCGTTCGTTGACACATCCATTCAGAAACCATTAAACCCAGGCCACCAGAACCTCCAGTAATTGCAATTGAAGGGTAAGAACGAGGACGATACGCTGGGCCAGCTTTGCTATTGCTAAATTCTACTGCTGCGACGACTTTACCTGCATGGCTTGCTTGCGTCATTTGGCGTAAAGCTGATGCAGCGTTGCCCATCGAGTGGGCGACTATGCGAAGGGGGTAGACATCACCAGCAGCAAGCTGACCAGATATCTTAGAGAGCGCCGAGTTGATGACAGACACGGGTAAGAAATCGACAGCAAGTAAGTTGTACAAAACATCAGGACGTTCTTGAGCTACTCTTGCTGGACTCCAAATATCACGTTTACTGATCTCTACAAACCGACCGCCAGAACGCAAGACTGACAAAGAACCAGCAACCATGCCGCTGGAGGTCAAGCTGTTGAGCACCACATCGGCACCACCAAGCTCAGCTAATTCATTCACAAACTTGGTGTCGCGGGAATTAATGACATTCTTTACGCCCATAGAGTGTAAAAGAGAACGCTTTGCAGAGCCACCAGCTGTTGAAATAACTGTACCGCCTGCTGCACGTACAAGTTGCACTGCGGCCAAGCCGACACCGCCAGCAGAAGCATGTACCAGCACACGCTCCCCAGGCTTCAAAGAGGCAGCTCCGCCGAGTGCCATATGAACTGTAGTAAAAACAGTAGGCACAGTAGAAGCTTCCTCAAAGGAAACATTGGGTGGCATAGCAACGAGGGTTGCAGCGGGACTAGAGACAAGGGTACCTAAACAACCATGGGCAAGACCAAAGACAGCATCACCAGGTTTCAAATGGGTAACTCCTTTACCAATAGCGGTTACAATACCAGCGCAGTCGCTTCCAGGTGGACCAGGATCTCCTGGATACATACCCAACACGTTGAGCACATCTCTAAAATTGATGCCGACTGCTTTTACTGCAACAAACACAGCCCCAGGAGCAGGTCCTTTCTTCCCAGAGACGGGTTTAAAAGGCTCGGCAAATAAACTGTGCAAAGAACCACGAGGTTTAGGACGGATTTGGAGAAGCTCTTGGCTAGGCAGCACTGCAGCAGTGCGCTGTAAGCGAGGTGCAGCAAGGGCCTTACCACGAGCACGACGGGTAGCCAGCACTGCCTTTGTAGGCTCAGGTGCATTTATAATTTGCAAAGAATGAATATCAGCTGCTCCAAGTGCAAATTTGGAGTTTGCATTTTCAGTAGCAGCTACTCTAAGCAACCCTTCAACTCCCGCTGCACCCAGGATTTTTGCCTCTGCCTGATTTCCATCAACACACGTAGCCTTCAAAGAAGTAGCACCGGACAAAGCCATTGCCCGGACAATCTGGAGGGCGGCAATAGGAGCAGCACCAGCTGAAACAACACTGGTATCATCACCAGAACGAGCAGTGGCAACAGCGGCGGTGAGCAACTCGGTGTTGTTTTCTCCACTCAAAGTCAACGTCGCTGCTACGGTAGGTTTCGGCGGGGTTCCAGGGGCAAGCATCACCTGCATGGGTTCTGATATTTCATCCCAATCTACTTGGTACATAAACTCAGCAGGGGCAGCATGACTTGCGCCTTCATTACCACTAGCAGATTTATTATTTTTCATAACTTTGGTCTCTAAAGAATCCAAACAAGCAACTGTTTGGCCATTAGAACCGCCTAAACTAAAGGAAGCAACATCTGTGGCCTTTGTAGGAGCAGCATAGGGGGCTGTAGTAGAGCCAAACCAAGAATCAGCAGCGCAAGATGCTGCTGTTTTCCCTTGCTGCATAGTTTGAGGGTTTGTAAAGGCGCCGATAGCAATAGGCACCTTGGCACCACACCCAGGGGCAGCAACGCCCAAATGCAGAGTAGCATCCATACAAGAAGGAGGTACCAAGTACCCATCTGCGTACAAACGAGGGTCCACAGCAATGGAACCAGTAGCAGTGGCAGGGGCGAGAGCAGCCGACGCATCAACACTGCTGAGTAGCACTTTGGCACGGAGGATTTGATTTAACACCGCATGAGACCTAGCAGCGTTCTTCACAATATATGTTGAAGAATAAGCTACATTGTAACCTCCAGATGCAACTTCATTCACAGCTGAGGAACCCCTGTTATTACTACCATCACCTGAAGAGTAACCCAAGATAAAGCCCCCCTCGCCAGGGTCAACCCTGCAACGCAGTACCATTACTGACTTGGCACCTAATCCTTGAGAAGGAAGAATAATAGGAGCTCCGATAGTCATATCAGTGACTGCCAACGTGGTAGTGGCTGAGGTGCTAGGGTCCAAGGTGGTACTGCCTGCTGCGAGCGCTGCTTCAAGCATCCCAGCAGCAGGGAATAAGACTCTACCAAAGACAGAATGGTCACCAAAGAGATCCATACGCTGTGCAGCTAAGCTACTTTCAAAGTAAATAGTCGGAGTTGCAGTTTTGCGACTGCGAAGAGCGGCGCCAAACGTAGTAAAAGGGTGAGCTGCAGGCAAAACCCAAAAGCGAGTTTTACCTGCATTTCCAGCTTGAAGAGCAAGGGAAGTTGCAGAAGGCAAGTGCGATTCCATACTGTTTTCATGAAATTTTTGGACTAATGCATGGGCGTTTGTACCCTGGAAGGCAAAGGCGCTGACGCCACCAAGTGCTGCAGAGGAAGCCAGAGGTGCAGGAGCGTCTTGACGAGGGGCAGCAGCATGGTGTGCAGGACCATGTGCTGCAGCTGCTCCCAAGGCGGCACTTACATAGGGATTAATAGTACGCAGCGTCAACATAGGATCAACACTCAAAGTGCCAACAATCATAGCCAATCTAGTAACACCAACGATACCGGCAGCAGGCTCACTATGCCCCATGAAAGACTTTGCAGCTGTCAGGTACAAAGGCCCAGTACGGGTAGATCCACGGCGCAATAAAGATGCAGTAGCAGCACCAAGTTCAATGGGATCTCCAAGAGGGGTACCAGTACCGTGCATTTGTAAATGAGAGACATCGGCAGCGGTGAGCTCGCCAGCATGCAAAGCAGCATTGATGACTTCCTGCTGACTAGGTCCATTAGGAGCTGTCAAGGAACTAGAACGGCCATCTTGGTTGACTGCAGAGCCTGCAAGCACGGCAAGGGCATGCCATTCTTTGGGGTATGAAGCTTCTCCATCATTATCCGAACGGGTGATGAGAGACTCAGAAGGGAGCACCAAAGCCATAATTAAAGCACCCACAGCTTCAGCACGAACATACCCATCTAGAGAGATAAATAAAAATAAAATAGCTTCGTTAGTATCAGTAGTATATGCCGATAATAATATAGAAAGTTACAAAATAAAGGCCGGTTTTCTTTTATGTATAAATCCTACCAGCAGATGCATCCATGGTTTTGCAATGGCCATCCTCAGCCAGCATTCCTGCCCTCAAACACGCTCTAGTCCACGAATGAACCAACGTTAAATTCACACCAATACTCCCGGCTACTCTACACTCCCCTTCATACAACGCCCTGCTGGCCAAGTGAGTTGTAACAAGAGAGGAAGAGCATGCTGTGTCCACCGTCAAAGCAGGACCCTTAAATCCGTGTGTGTAAGACAAGCGGCCAGATGTAACGCTTAAATGCGATCCAGTAGCATAGTAGGTGTTCAATGCACTACCGGTTTCGTATGCAGTACGGGCGTAATCGAGTTGAGAGACACCAACAAAGACCCCAGTCTCACGAACAGCCGACCTGCCGAGAAGGTGTCCAGCCATTGCCTCTGAAAAAGTGTGCATAACAAGTCTCTGTTGAGGATCCATTAATAAAGCTTCAGCAGGGGAGATTCCAAACATGCCAGGATCAAACATGGCAACATTGGGGAGGAAAGAACCGAACTGAAGATTGAGTTCAGCGGCTGCATCAGCTGGAGGCGGGCCGACATCCCAACGCTCAAGAGGGACCAAGGCGATACGATCATTGCCCTTGGCAGCTTGAGGTGTTAAACTACCCCCAGGTGCAGCGCATGCAGAGGCGGTGATGACGCAGAAGGGACGTTCAATAGGGGCAGCAGAAGGAGGAGCCATCAAAGCAGCTGCTCCGCCAAAGCCAGTACCTTCCGTCGGCTGGACACCAGTAGCAGCAGCAGCAGTGGTAGAGTCATCAGCACCGACCAATTCAGCAACAAAATCTGCCATTTCAGTTACTGTAGGATAGTCAAACACCAATGTTCCAGGCAATTCAGTACCCAATGCAGCTTCCAGGGCAGAGACTAGCTGCACCGCCAGTGTTGAGGTGACACCTGCCGCCATCAAGGGAGTTACTGTGTCCACGTCAGCGCGGCCAAGGAGCTCACTCACCTGCTGGGTGATAGTAGACACAATATTCTTGGAAGATGAAGAGGGTGATTTAGTAATCTGCAAAGAGGGGGAAGGGGAAGAAGAAAAGGGGATGTGACGGGAAACAACAGGCAATGCGGCAGCTCTTACCGAGGAGATAGGAGCAGTAGGAGCAGTTTCCACTTCTGTTTGAAGTTCTGAAACGAGGAATTCAGTCATTTCAGGCAAAGAAGGGTAATCAAAGACCAGTGTTCCAGGCAATTGAGTGCTAAAAGATGATTCCAAAGCAGAGACCAATTGTACTGCTAAAGTGGATGTGACCCCGGAGGCCATCAGCGGGTCACCAGAAGCGATACGGGAAGCTGCATCTGTAGAGACCAAGCCAGATACAGCTGCGAGTACTTGTTTAGAGACCTGGTCTGGGGAAGGGCCAGCAGGTTTCTTCTTAGGAGCAACAGCAGTAGGAGCTGCAACGGGTGCCGCCACAGGAGCAACTGTACTTTGCTGCTGATCAGGAGACCCTTTAAAATACAAAGTAGCAGCCAAAGGCGGCATTTCAGCCTTTGCAGCAGCCAAGGCAGTGCGAATTGTCACACTGCTTTCCATTCGAAACTCGACTTCAGCAATATGGAGCAACACCAACTGCAAATTAAGCTCTTCCTGAACAGCAGCCAAAGCAGCAAGAGCTCGTGGTTGTGGACGTTCCAAAACAACTACCGCAGCATGCTTGACACGGCTACTTTTAGAGGATGGATCGAAACAAACAGATCTTAAGCGTTCAGCAGGATCTATCTCATCGTTCGGGGTCAAAAGGATAAGATAAGATGCATCTGACAGAAGATCTTTACCCATATCTTTACCAAGCTCAGCATCCACAACATGGCACGGCACGGGAGATACGTTGTCACCACCATCGCAGTGCTGTGATAATTTCTCGGCAAGTTGTTTGGGAGAGAGCTTGGCACGGGTGGTAGCTGCGGCAGTGGCAGGAGGGAGAGTAGCCGCTGCCACAGAGGTGGGTACAGCAGCAGCAGCAGCACCACCGGCAAACATTGTGCGAAGCTCTGCCTTGATAATCTTTCCAGATCCAGTAGTAGGAAACTTATCAATAATATGCAAAGCAGTAGGTACTTTATACTCAGCTAAACGCTCTTTACACCAAGCAATCAACTCCTTAGTCAATCCTGCACTCGCAGCAGCAGCAACACCTCCAGCACCACCCCCGGGCTGGTGAACCAAGGTTACAGCAGCAGCAACAAGCTCCCCCATAACTCGGTTTGGTATCCCAAACACTGCAGCTTGATGTACTGCAGGATGGGCATGTAAGACAGCTTCAACTTCAGTGGTGTAGACATTCTCTCCTCCAACCAGCAGCATATCTTTCTTCCTATCAACTACCTTAATATACCCCTTGGTATCGGCAGTAGCCAAATCCCCAGTTTTGAACCACTTGTCAGGAGAAAAAGCTTCTTTTGTAGCTTCCGGTAAACCAAAGTAGCCATCAAAAACAGTAGGGCCACGTACCCAGACCTCCCCTACGGCCTGCCCGTCTTTTGCAACATCTTTTCCATCCTCGTCAACAACACGGACATCGATAAGAGAAAAAGGGCGTCCAGAAGTGTAGACTAAATCTAACTGGTCTTCCACAGACATACCAGCAATATCTTCAGGTAAGATACTCATACTGATTTTACCACAGCATTCAGTCATTCCGTACGAAAGAAAGAATTCGCAGCCAAAAACAGCAATGGCACGAGTAACGACAGCTGGAGATTGAGGGCTGCCTCCACAAGAAATGACACGTAAGCATGTCAAATCAAGCTGTTCTACCAAGGGGTTGTTCACCAGCATAGAAATCATGGTAGATGCAACGTTGGTCACGGTAACACGCTCCCTTTCTATCAATAACAACGCCTCGGCAGCATTGAAGGCAGGGTAGGTGACATGGCGGCCGCCAACCAAGGTAATTGCATACACAGCGAAAACATCTACCAAGTGAAACATAGGTGCTAAATGCGCCCATACATCGTGTCGGTTTAAATGCATTTCTTGGATGGTACCGACAGCGTGGTGTACGACAATACGATGACTAAGTACAACACCTTTGGGGCGTCCCGTGGTACCAGAAGTGTAGTACATGTGGTATCCATCATCGATAGAACCGTGTTCAAGAGCCTCGGAGCAGATACTGGCAAGATCATTGCGGGTGAGGGTACCATCAAAGCAAGAAGAATAGTCGTGTTCCTTCTCAGTCTGAGAAGTGGTCGGGAAAGAAGCCGCACCGCCAGCAGAGTGAGAAGAAGATTCAAAAGAAGCACCTTGGTGTTCAATATCCATCCAAATCAACATACCAAGATCTAAGCTTCCACTTTCAAAAGGGTTCTGCTTATTTTTTGCCAAATCGGCGCGTGCAGCTACAAGACTTGCTGCATAGGCTCGGTCGGCAAATGTCACTTTTGGCTTCGAGTCGCTGAGAATGTAAGCAAGCTCGGCAGGAGCCAAGTGGATGTTAAGATTTACAACTACGGCATGGAGAGCTGCTGCTGCAAAGTGTAACTCCATGACATAGGAACTATTGCGAGCAAGAATGCCCACTCGATCGCCTCTCCGCACACCAGAGCGTTGCAGCCACGCGGCAAGGCGAGTAGCCCGCTGGTGCAGCTCGGCGTAGGTAAGAAGCGTGTCATTGCCACAATCTACCACGGCCAATTTTTCTGGGTAGTGGATAGCAGCCAACTCCAAGATTTGCCACGCATCTTGAAGTGAATGGTTGGGACGATCAGGATCCAACTGACCGCCTAAATCCTCAACCATTGCCCTGCAAATGAAGTCAAATAGTAGAGATAAGTTTTATATTCTTTTGGATTTGGTAATCGAAGGACTTAATGCCATTTAGAAGGTGCTGCATTTAGCCCTGATCATTCGCATTTGCGTGCATGGATCCACAGAAAATTGTCAGTTAGTGGGTAAGAGCCTCTCTAGACGATGTGAGACATACCTATATACTTTATTCTTTACTATAAATGGCTGCTCAGATAAAAATAACAATATAAATTTTCAATTTCAATTTTTGTTGATGATAATTTTATGCCATTCACCACCAGTTTATTTCCTACAACTGGCCGTTTGACTGTTACTATATTATCATTCAATGTTAACTGTTGCGATTGGCGGGTTGGTAGGCTCTAGAACGCGACATGCAACTAGTTTTTCAATCGTCAAAGTGCATTTGAAATTTTCTTTTGCATAGTTGACCCACTCAGCACTCATGTTGCCTCGCTATCCAATTTTGCTCGAGGCACCCATGCAAGGCAAAAGCCTGCAATGGGAAAAGACCCTTATAAACAACCGTCCATAATAAAATGCGGCTTTAATAACGCAATTAAACGCAACCAAAATGTATAGCAAGCGCCAGAAGAGCAGCGTAAAGTGGCACCGCGTAGCTCGTGTTGCTGTTGGAAGCGTATTTTCATGTTTAATTTTACTCTACACAATGCCTGCATGGCATCAAGATACCGACCTTACGTTCAAACCTAGTGTAGGATCTGAGATACCACAAAGGGCGCAAGCTGGCATCGCTAGCAGAAAAGCTTTGCATGATGCCATTCCTTTGACCAGTGCCACCCCCGACCCCGACCCTGGTGCATGCAGCGCCGAAGACAGAGCGTACCAAGCTGCAATCGTCGCAGACACTGCACTATGGAGAAATAAAAATTGGGGTTTTTATTACGGTGGCTTTTGGGGTCCCTGGTTCGAAGAACAATTCTTCAAATTTTGGAAGAATTATGGTGACGGGTGCCCAGTCAATGGCAGATTTTATATTCCCATTTACTACAATTTGGCCTATAGATACCTTCCAGTAGAAGAACGTCAATTGATTGGGGACTACATGGCTACTTTAGATATGAGTAAGCAGTATTTCACTATTCTATTACTCAGCAAAGGGATGAGAATCTTAAAATACGATCCGCCAGCCGAACTCGACTTGATGATTTTCGCTGCTGGTGGGATCACCTCAGCTAACAAAACAACAAATGTACCTTTACCATTGCTAATTAAAGAGCAACACGTGAGAACTCCTCGCTTACCTAAATCTGTTTTTGCATCGTTCGCTGGCACGCTGGAAACGCACACCGTTCGAGAACGGCTCGTTGAGTTGTACGGAGATTTGGAGGATTGGGAGTTCTATGCACCTCAGTTGGATAATGAGATTGAAAATTGGGAGGTATTGATGGAACAAAGTGTATTCTGCCTAGCACCTAGAGGGTAAGATTTAAAACAAATTTCTTTGAAATAATATACAGAACCATTTTGTTAACTCCTTTTCATCCCCGATTTTGTATTACTGCAGGTTTGGCACTACTTCTTTCAGGATGTATGAAGCTCTTCAGCTTGGCTGTATTCCTGTTTATATCTGGGATGAAGAGATCATGCTACCATTTACTGAATTTCTGGACTGGAATTCTTTCTCAATAATTATTGAAGCTAAAAATATCGATCAGCTGGGGCAGCGGTTGAAGGAAGCTGATGTTGCTACACTGCTCGCTGGAGTTGAACAAGTACGCCACATGATGACCTATAAATACACAATGAAGTATATTGTAGCATATTTAGAAAGTGGAATGCCTGGATTTCCTGCTGAACACTTTAAAACCATGCCACCTGGAGTAGTGACGTTTTAAGAAAAATGAATAAAATTCTGTCATAATTGAGATAATAAAATTATATTGCCAGCTGCTGTGTTGATTAGTCATGAACCCTGCGACTTGTATGCTGTAGAACCATGTCGCCTTTATTGCCTGTTATAATTTTTTGTGTGAAGAGCAGCAGATTCAAATGGAAGGAATCTTTGATTCTTCCCATAAAAAAATAAAATTAAAATTCTGCCTCGATAAACAACTTCGAGGCAAAAGATTGCTGTAAACACCTAAACATTAAGTTCGAGTCGCTTAATTTAAAGTCAGAAATATATATCCTACACACTCGAATTTAGAATTACAAATGCGCATGCAAAAGCTTGCTGAAGGATGGCGTGGAAACGCTCCTCTAATAGCAACAGCGATATGCATTGCCACGACTCTGATCAATCTCCATGCATTGCAGGTCAATATGTATGTAAATAGCATCTCCTAACGACAAATTTCAGATAGTATAATCGATCTAACTAATTATTGATCCAATGCACAGGACATTGCGTGCCTCAAGCCTCCGCGATGAAGGATTTTATGCGCCTGCCACGGTCGCTTCTGCCCCGTCTCCTATTGCAGCCACCATCCCTACAGAGGCTTTCTTCATCACTTTACCAACCAAAGAAGCATCAAACTGGACCCATCATGCCAAATCAGAAGTCCAAAAGATCTCTAAGGCAGCAGGAATAACTACCGTCCACACCATTTTTGGAGAATACAACACAAAGCTCTACGGAACGATGATTGGTAAATTAGAACAAGTAGGGCTTTCTTTAGCTCACATGGCTGCATGGAAAGCTATTATTGACCGGAATTTACCAGGTGGATGGATATTTGAAGATGATGTGGTCGCTCACGAACATTTCGCTGCTCTCTTTCCCAGCTACTGGGCTCTGGTGCCAAATGATTACGAAGTTATATGGCTAGGTCATTTGCCTATCGACGGTACAGTATCCTGTGAAAATCGATTTTCTACCAGACTTCTACATGAAGATTTTGTGTATTGTACGCATGCTATGATAGTGAGCAGAGCTGGAGCGGAGAGACTCGTAGCGGCTATGGAAGGTATCTTAACCATGAGCGTGCTGGCAGAGCGAGTTCCTGATAAATTTGAACTAAAAATTGATTTATTTATAAATTATGTCGGAGAATACTTTCTACCCAAAATGGAACGCCATAAATGGGTTATCTTTGATGCAGCACCAGGGTCAATGGCGGCTTGGGGTGGGCACAAGTGGTGTAGAACAGCTAATTTTTATGAGACGGGAAGAGACCCGTTGGGAACCTGTTGCGAGATGTGTGATATAGATAAGGTTTTAAAAGAAGACCCTAATACAGCGCCGCTGATGGGGACAGGATTGGTGTATCAGAATTTGTGCAAGGAAGATCCAGATAAACTAGAAGCGTGGCGGAGAGATAAAACCTAATTTTATTTTTACTTCTTCTACACAATGTTGTATTCTATTTTCAAGGGCTCTTATTGTTTCCTTGCTCTTAAATTGTACAATGTAAACCGTTCAACAAAATACTGGTATCTATTTAAAAGAGTACCACGAATTTATAAATGAATATATTTAACTAAATGACTTGCGGGTACAGGTCCGCTTCCTCTGACCGTTCCACACGTAACTCTTTGAAATTCTACAACACTAGGCACATTTTGAGTTGCATTGACATGGAATAATGGAATAATTTGGCGTAAATGCCTCATTAGACCCAAAATGCTGGCATTTACTTAGTTTATGGACTGGAACTCTGTCTTTATAATTATTGAAGCTAAAAGTATCGATCAGCTGGGGCAGAAGTTGAAGGGAGTCTCAAAGGCAACTTAAGACAAGAAACTGGCGGGCCTAGGGTATATAGCAGCCTTCATCTACAAGGCTGATTTAATCCTTCTAAAGTAAAATCTATCCGCAATATCCTGTATTGGCCTCTAAAGCTGTTCGGGTAAGATTCTTAGCAGGATAGTCTAACAAATATTGGATTTGCTCTGAGCTAGCCTTCCATTTCTCTAAAAATTCCGGCAGCACAGCTCTGTACCTCACAACCTCAGCATTACAGAGAACTCGCCAATCCAAGTTCTTATTAAACGTATACAAAGTCTTTAGCTGTTCAGAGGCGAAGGCCAGAGCGTAGGCAAAGGTACCCTGTGAGGCAACTAAATGCTGTGCGCCCAGCACCACCGCCACGTCCTCTTCCAAAGTTCCAGCTTGCAGGGTGATCGTACCTGGAGGGTACAATTTCAACAAAGCCTCAACTAATGGAGACATGTTCTGCAATTCCGTCACAATGATAATACTTGGACCACTGCTGCTGCTGTGCCTGCTTTGGTGCTCTTCAATGGCTTGTGTGTAAAATGCCAACGGCGGTGGGCCATAATTCGCGTGCACAGGAGGCCAGTCCCTGTAAATATCTCCTGATCTAATATGAATAATTAAAGAATCTGGACTGTATTTTGAAGCTGCAGGGGAGGTAGTAATCTTCTTCAGCAGGGGAGGTAAAATGTTGTTTTTCAAACAACATGCTTCTTTAGGTAATATTCTCATTCCGGTTGACGTGACAAAGGTCTTAAAGGCTCCCGATGTACTCATCATGTCGCTTTCTTTGACATTTAAAATAGATAAATCGTTTCCAGGGTCCAAGGAAAGATGAGACAAATCCAAAATATCATGAGTACAGTTGATAATTTTGAAGTCCATGCCCAGGGCATGAGCCCTTAACGCCGCACTGAGTACGCTAATAATATTATTTCCAGTGCGTCCAGCCCATTTATTACCTTCGCAATACATAACAAATGTACCGAAAGTGGGGTTGCTAGGAAGGGAAGGCAGCGAGGTTAAAGGCCAGGCAGCAGGAGCCACAGCAGGAGTGTGCACAGCAGCGGTGGTTGACTGAAACATCACGTTCAGCCCTTTTGCATGATGAAGCCACGCAAAAAGTCCTATCAAGGTTATCGATGCAGTTAAAACTGATAAGATTTTATCAATACCGCGAGAGGAATGAGGTTTGCTGGCTTTGCTGAGCATTGTTGGTGGGAGAGGCGGTTTTTTAACTGGGAGAGGCGCATTTGCTGTGAGAGGCAAGTATGAACCTTTCATCATTTTATTAACTTCTCTTTTAACGTGTTTTCAAACTCCAAAATCTGGTTATAGATCAATCGATTTCAAATGCACTTATGCCGTTGCCTCGAGTCTTTAATCAAGATTTAATGGACCTCGTTTTTCGAGGCAAAGTTGCCTCGATATACATGGGCTGACATTAGATGCCGAGTGTTAATTCGAAGTTGTTTGAACGAATTTCGAAGTGCATTGCTTTTTCACAAACCTTAAAGATGCATGCACGTAAAATCCATCCCTGTGCGCCTGGATTAGATGTCTCTGCAAAAAGTCTACCTAGACAAAGGATAATTGAACTAAATTTAAAAGCTCGACTGGTTTTTATCTACGCAGCTGCCTTTACAGGCCTACTAGTGATGCTATTTTTCATTACAGCTCCAGTTCTCCGTGAATTAAGAGCCCCTAATAGAGATTTATTGGAAGTAGGCTTCAGTCAAAGATTTCTCAAAACGGCATCGGCCAACCTTTCAGACTGGCGTGAGCAACTCTTCATTAACACCATTTCCCTGCAATCGGCTATAGAAAGACGTGAAATGAGCCGTGTACAACCTCAGGGCTATTCGAGATTCAATCTTTTCAACCCTATTGTACAATGCCCAAAGGGTGAGCAGCTGGAAGTGTTTGGTGGCAACGATGATGGAGCCAAGTTTCTTTGCCCATCTCTTCTGACTAAGCATACTTGTGTGGTATACTCTCTAGGAAGTAACCTTGATTATTCATTTGAGGAGGATATTCTACAGCGTACCAGCTGCCAGGTAGTCACTTTTGACTGCACCGTCAGCGGCTCTTCCATCCACCCACGGCACACTTTCCTCAAGAAATGCCTAGGAAGCGCTGCTTCTATGGAAGGCAACCCACAAGAATGGGTTACCTTATCTGCAGCGATGGCTCAATTTGGCCACTCAAGTGTTACTCTGTTAAAAATTGACATAGAAGGATACGAATTTGATGTCCTTGGTGCCACGAAAAGTGAAAACAAGCATGCTTTGCCTGCGATGATTGCTATGGAAATGCATTACGATGATCTATATTTTGGCACTGGTGCATGGTTGAATATTGAAGAACAGGGTACCTTATATTGGCCTGGCCATGGAAAAGTCTCGCTAGCGGAACTTTCTCTGTTTATGTTTCACCTAGGAAATTTAGGCTATGCAGTGGTTTCTCGAGATGATAACCCAGTTTGTGAACATTGCAGTGAGTTTACATTATTAAGAGTTGAATAAATTTTATATTTAATTGCTTGCTGCAGTGTTGTAAGAGACAAGTTTTGAGACGGGTCGCAAATCTTTCAAGAATGTCAAGTTTTACATTGACAGCAACAATAATGCAGCTAGTTATATAATGCTGTTTCTGATTGCAGTTGGTTTCCCACGGCCAGTCGGGAGGGCTTTCTGAAAGTCAATATTACCACTATGGTTATCGCCAAAAAAATTGGGTCGGTGCAGCCCTGGGCAGGGCTGCGTACTTTTCCGACCACGATATTTGACTCCGGCCACCAGAGAATTCAAAGCCCTATCCAAATCTGTATATGCGACCAGTTATGAAAATATGTAGGACCAATATTGGCAGCACACATAGGAAAGATAATTCCTTAAACCAGAAGACCTAGCGATAACGGCACCAAACTCCCCACCATGCTTCAACCAAATTTTCAAGAGTTACATGTTATTACAATAGCTTTTATTAGCTTCTACAGTTGTGCGGGTAAAATTTTGAGCTGGACAGTCCAGCAAATATTGGATTTGCTCTGAGCTAGCCTTCCATTTCTCTAAAAATTCCGGCAGTACAGCTTTGTACCTCACAAGCTCGACATCACAGAGAACTCTCCAATCCAAGTTCTTATTAAACGTATACAAAGTCTCTAGCGTTTCAGAGGCGAAGGCCAGAGTGTAGGCAAAGGTACCCTGTGAGGCAACTAAATGCCGTGCGCCCAGCACCACCGCCACGTCCTCTTCCAAAGTTCCAGCTTGCAGGGTGATCACATCTTGAGGATACATTCCCAGCAAAGCGTCAACTAACGGAGACATGTTCTGCAATTCCGTCACAATGATAATACTTGGACCACTGCTGCTGCTGTGCCTGCTTTGGTGCTCTTCGATTACCCGTGTGTAAAATGCCAAGGGCGGTGGGCCATATCCTGAATGGACAGGAGGGCCTCTTTTCCTGTAAATATCCCCTGACCGTACATGAATAATTAACGAGTCGGGGTGATATTTTGAAGCTGCGGGGGATGTTCTCAACCTCCTCAGGAGCGGAGGCAAAATGCTTTTTCTCAAGCAACAAGCAGAAACTGGAGAAACTGCCTTACCTGATGATGTCTTAAAGAGATAAAATGCAGAAGATGCGCTGATCATGTGTTTGACATCAAGGCTAGATAAATCGTTTCCAGTTTCATTACTCCAGAAAGAAAGATGAGATATATCCAGAAGATCATGGGTACAGTTGACAATTTTGAAGTCCAAGCCCAGCTCATGAGCCCTTAAAGCAGCATTGAACACGCTAATAATATTATTTCCAGTGCGGCCAGCCCATTTATTACCTTCGCAATACATAACAAGGGTACCGAAAGTGGGGTTGGCAGGTAGGGAAGGCAGAGAGCTCAAAGGCGGGTCGGCAGGAGCCACGGCAGAGGTGGTTGTCTGAAACATGCATTTCACCCCACTTTCCTGGCTGATCAATTTTAACAACACTATTACGGTTATAGAACTAGCTGAGATTGCCAAGAAATTGTAAATACCGCGAGAGGAATGAGGTTTGCTGGCTTCGCTGAGCATTGTTGGTGGGAGAGAAGGGTTTTAATTTGGCAGAGGTGCATTTGCTGTGAGAGGCAAGTATGAACATTTCATCGTTATATTAACTTCTCTTCTAACTTGGTTTCAAGATCCAAGTCCACTTAGACTCTAAGTCTTAGACAGTGCTTCGTTTAAGGATTTTGGCCTGGCATTTTTTCCCGGCATTTTTTCGTCCCTGGCCTGTTTTTCGGCATTCTGCCCCGGCATTTTTTCTGGATTCTGCCCCGGCATTTTTTCCATTTTTTTTCTTGACAGCATCAGGCACTATTTCTGAGCAGCGCAGATGCGCCTTATTGAAACATGGCTGGAATTTCTTTAGATTACATCTTTAAAAAAGCAAAAACAAGGAACTACAAATGCGCTCCACGACGCTTTTTCTTCGCCTTCCATACCTTTTTTCCTCTTCTGCAACAAGGAAGAAAATTCAGATTTGAATTTGGGTGGCTTATTTTAAGAAGTTAAGCATACAGATGACATCACATACCTTCAAAGCAGGTTCTTTGAACGGAGAAGAAGTCAAATCAATGGGTTGTTGCAAGTGCTGGACAGCCATGACTCGATCAAAGATCTGGGCAACCAAAGTTCGGACTAAGTCCTGATCATTGGTCTGCCGAGTGGTATCCATAGTGATAATGAGAGAATAACCTCTTACAAATGAACTTTTGTTAATTTAGTACTCTAAAACTGGCCTAAATCTCCGGCATTTTTTCAAAATTTTCGAAAAAAAACGGCATTTTCCCCCGGCATTTCTGGCCCGCCGGAGCTCCGCTCCGGCACTTTTTGCACGGCATTTTTTCCTGTTCCTGCGCCTGAAAATGCCGGAAAATTGGCATTTTCCGGCATTTTCGGCATATATGCCGGCTAAACGAAGCACTGGTCTTAGAGATGATTCGGTTTCAAATGCACTTCTGCCGTTGCCTCGAGTCTTTAATCAAGATTTAATGCACCTCATTTCGAGGCAAAGTTGGAGAACTTGCTCGAGGCATGCATGCAATAATACAATGCACAGCGATACGAGCCTGCTAGTGGGCAAAGTTAAAGTTTAATCAAGAATCCAGTGCTTCGTTTAGCCGGCATATATGCCGAAAATGCCGGAAAATGCCAATTTTCCGGCATTTTCAGGCGCAGGAACAGGAAAAAATGCCGTGCAAAAAGTGCCGGAGCGGAGCTCCGGCGGGCCAGAAATGCCGGGGGAAAATGCCGTTTTTTTTCGAAAATTTTGAAAAAATGCCGGAGATTTAGGCCAGTTTTAGAGTACTAAATTAACAAAAGTTCATTTGTAAGAGGTTATTCTCTCATTATCACTATGGATACCACTCGGCAGACCAATGATCAGGACTTAGTCCGAACTTTGGTTGCCCAGATCTTTGATCGAGTCATGGCTGTCCAGCACTTGCAACAACCCATTGATTTGACTTCTTCTCCGTTCAAAGAACCTGCTTTGAAGGTATGTGATGTCATCTGTATGCTTAATTTCTTAAAATAAGCCACCCAAATTCAAATCTGAATTTTCTTCCTTGTTGCAGAAGAGGAAAAAAGGTATGGAAGGCGAAGAAAAAGCGTCGTGGAGCGCATTTGTAGTTCCTTGTTTTGCTTTTTTAAAGATGTAATCTAAAGAAATTCCAGCCATGTTTCAATAAGGCGCATCTGCGCTGCTCAGAAATAGTGCCTGATGCTGTCAAGAAAAAAAATGGAAAAAATGCCGGGGCAGAATCCAAATATGGAAAAAATGCCGGGGCAGAATGCCGAAAAACAGGCCAGGGACGAAAAAATGCCGGGAAAAAATGCCAGGCCAAAATCCTTAAACGAAGCACTGCAAGAATCACAGAATTGCAAAATAGAATTATATGTTTGACATATCATGGTCAGCAGCGTGTCCAGCGATAAAGCTTTGGTTGGCCTAAAACAATTTAGACGCAGACTCACGTGGTGTCTTGCATTATTGTTTGGGTTTCTCCTGATAATTTTAATAGACAATGATTGGTGTAAATCAATTCAAATCGGCAGAATGGGACCACCAGCGCTCGTCTATGGCCTTGCCAGCAGCCCAGAAGATGGTTCAGCAGAAGCACCAGCAATGGCGGTAGCAGCAGCAGCAATATCTCCAGAGTCCTGGCCAACTGGCAATAATTACTCGATTATCATTCCATCATACAATCGCACAGATATTCTTGAAGGTTTGTTAACCCATTTTAATAAAAGCAGCTGTCCATCGTTGAAAAATATCTATGTAAACTGGTCAAATACCTCAGCAGCGATTCCAAATTTTCTAGTCGATGGTCGCTTCAGTCGCTACCCTGTGAAGATCACCTTGCCCCGTATCTTTAGCCTTGAACAAAGATATATTCTCCCAGAAGATTTGGATACAGAAGCTGTGTTTCAGCTGGATGATGATTTGCGCCTTTCCTGTGAAGACTTGGAGTTTGGTTTTAAAGTTTTCAAGCAGTTTCCAAAACAGATAGCTGGGTTTGTTGCTCGTGGGCATTATTTAGACGCAGAAAGTAACACGTGGAGGTATACATCTAAGCTTGATGGCTACAGTCTCATTCTGACCGGGGCAGCTTTCCTCCATCGTCGTTGGCTGGAAAACTTCTTCAACCCGGAAATTATGCCACCCGGCGTTTTAGAATTCGTTAAAGAGCATCAAAATTGTGAAGATATTGCTATGAATTTTCTAGTTGCCCATACTACACAGCGCCCTTCTATTTTCGTTGGTGGAAAAGTGAATGTCGTGAGGGTGCCTGGCATCTCTGATGGAGCTGATCATTACAACTTGAGAGACGCTTGTTTGAATAAATTTGCAGAATTGTACGGATATATGCCATTAGAGAATACAAAGTCCTATTTGAAAGCTGTATATGCTAGAAACAGTCCAATGCATACAGATCAGGGCCTCGATATTGTTGAAAATAAAAATTAATATATTTTTGTGAAGGTTCTTTGTCAACCGCGTTTCTCATTTTTTCCTTTTGGGGGATATATTAATTTCATTGCGATGTTGCTTACAATTTAAAATTCACGAGAACTATCAACTATTGCAATCCCAATATTCACCAACGCCTTCTTCAAAGTAATCTACAAACTCTGGCAACTTAAAAGAAGGATTATCCATTTCCCCACCCAATACCCCGACCCCCGTCTCTGCTGGCCGAGGCTTATTAGCATCAGGCAAACACAGGTGAGAAAAGGTCGTGACAGGTGCAAACTGAGTTGCTTCCATTTCAACTACGGCTTCTTGATAGTATCCTTCCATTTTATGTTTGTGGTCCACTCCACCAAGCTTCCCTCCACGATGTGCATGCTCCGCTGCAAAAGATCTCTTGTGCGGTAAATGTATAACAAAGTGGCGAGGATGCACAATTAACGCCAACTTGCTTTGAACAGCAACATGAGCAATATGCTGCATTTTATTGCGGTGCCTTCCTGTGAATCTCTCGTCGTAGAACGGGACAGAACTTTTTTTCATTAACAAATATGGCTCATAATATTCCTCGTAAAAAATTCTATAAGGCTGCGTAGTAGAGTTTTTAATCCAGTGTAGCGATTCAGTTGCCCCTTGACCTACGGGGAAATAACATCCATGGAAGGGGAAAGCATAGTTAATTTTCAAGTGAGGTACAAGGTACGATTTACCTTGCTGCACCGCCTGTACTGCTAATTCAACTCCAGCATCTCCTTCATCAGCAGTCTCAAATGCAGGCAGCACTATAGCAGCACCTTGAGATAACATTCCAACGAGCTCAGTAAACAGCTTAGGATCTTCAACTGTACGAGCGAGGTCTTGGTCAACGATAAAGTCAACGTCTAGTAGAAGAACAAGCTCGGTGTGAGCTAGAATCAATGCTCGGTTCCTCAAAGCATTCACTGGGTAGTCTAGAGCTTTTTCAGGGGTGCATACCTCTTCAACAACAACATCAAGGTCTAAGATGCATGATTTATCTGCATTAATATCATCAAGCACAGCATGCATAGCAGCAAGGGCAGCTAGAGCTTCTTCCAGCGCAGCTCCTTCCCACTTTGAGCTTTCAGCCGAGAAAACTTTACCTTGCACCAATGGTATATAGAACGCTGCTGCTATTGGGTGAGGCCAGAGGCTGCACTGATGCTCCAACATCTGCATTCTTTCTAAAGACAGCTGGGTTACAATGGTCACTGCGTGCTCTAGTCGAGGTTTGCGGCTGTGAAGCAACTTGATTCGTTTCAGAGCTGGCACGGTTTCCGTGCTCTTTGGAGCTCTACAGCTGCTGGATTTTTTATTAATTAACGGATCTGAATTTTTATTAGAATTATCTGCAACAGCAACATCCAGTATTTGTTGTTTTTGTTGTAGATAAGCTTCAACCTGCTGGTCATGAAAGGCTTCCAAATGTTGTGCTGGAGCTATTGCCGATGTGACTTTTCTGGTATCCTCTTGAATTGCATTACACCTGCTGCAATACTCCCCATTGACTGGTATAGTATGCCACAAATCTCCAAAATTAGTAATTTTAAACCTTGATTCGAGAACGCGTTGCCAAGGCAGGGTTTCTCCTTTTAAAGAATAAGAAGCAAGCGGCGGAGAGAGACTATCACCAATCTCAGAATAGATAGGGGAGCCATATATAAGGCATTCAGTTGCCACAAAAACCTCGCTTTTATACAGAATCTGGAAGTTTTGAAGAACAGAAAGGTATATTAAGTATTCCAGCGAATGAATTTGAGCCGCAGCGGTAGTTGGGTGGTGGGAAATATTCAAAAAACTGGTTTCTTGGAATCAAGGAATTTTAGCTTACCCATAGTGTGCATACCAAAATTACTAGCATAAATTGTAATCTCTTTAGTTGCCAGGGTTTTAAATGCAATGAAGGTGCCATTTTTCGCCTTCGAGACACAGCTCCAGACGGAGCCACCGACTCCACCATGAGTTAACGGGTTGCTTCAATATATCAATTAAGATAGTGTTTAAAGAATGTAACAAACAGTTGACATAGGTATGGCATACGCCAAAGACCGATAAATTCAAACTTTTTCAAACTAACCTGTCACTTTGGAGGTGTGAAGTCAATGCATATCAACATTTCCTTTCTCGAGGCAAATTTTTTCTAAATTCGAGGCAAAATGCATGGATACCTTGAACTGATGATGAGCTCTGATAAAGTTCTTTAGCTGCAGAATAGGCATTTTTAAATTCTAGGAAGAATTGCTACAGTGCTGTTAAAATGGGTATCCCTCGATTCTCTTTTAACTAAGCCTGGCATTTTCAACAAATAATTTATCATGATGGCCGGCGCCCGATATATAAATCTTACAAAACAACAGAAGTATATTTTCAAATCAATCTTTGCTCTGAAAATCGTAACTCTAGTGGTATCAATGGTTTGCATTTCCAATGCGTGGTCCATGCATACAGAGAGAAGCCATTTTTCTGTTACCCAGAAAAATAGTGAGGCGTCAGAGGCGCCACTGACAGTGACCTCTGCACCAGGCCCCAGCTCTTCTCCTTCTACTCCAAGAGGGGCAGTGGTTCTTCAATGCGGCGCTAGTTTCCAACAAAGATGGTATGGGAGGCTAGGGAATAATATACTAAGTATTTTAAACGCTGCTCTGGACGCCGAAATCAAAGGTCTCGATTTTCTATTGAAAGATTGTTCTCACTCAATATTGAACCTTGCGCCCTATGACTACTACAGCAGGCAAAACTCTAGAAAAACTGCAATTAAGCAGATCCTCACACCTGCTGAAGCGTTTTATATAAATATCTACAATTACCCTCAAGAACTTGAAGGATTGGAACTTATTCTACCCTTCCCCGCTGCATGCTGCTCAAGAAAACGCATCCTAACTCCCCTTTTGGAGAAATTCTATTCAGATACAGCCGCTTTAAAGTATTCTCCTGATGTTTTAGTGATGCATATCCGTTCTGGGGATATCTTCGATAGGAGTCGGCCAGCTGAGCACAGATATTCCCCACCACCACTAGCATATTACCAAAAAGTGATCGCTGAACACGGAAGCAGGCACAGCAGCAGTGGTAGTCCAAGTATTGTTATTGTAACGGAGACAGATCACATGTCTCCATTAGTCGAGGCTTTATTGAGATTGTACCCTCCAGGTACGATCACCCTGCAAGCTGGAACTTTGGAAGAGGACGTGGCGGTGGTGCTGGGCGCACGGCATTTAGTTGCCTCACAGGGCACCTTTGCCTACGCTCTGGCCCTCGCCTCGCCTAATTTAGAGACTCTGTACATGTTTAATAACATTGTGCATGCTTTAGATGAGAGGGCTTTCTGGTGCGATGTTAACAAAGTCTACAGCTATGCTCCTAATGCTGGAGAATACATCGGGCGGTGGGAATTAGAGAAATGGACGGCCAGCTCAGAGCAAATCCAATATTTGTTAGACTATCCTGCTGAAAATCTTAACCGCACAGCTTTAGAATCCAATACAGGATACTGCGAATAGATTTTACTTTGAAATGATAAAATCAGGAATGTCTACAGAATGAAATTTGCGATTTAAGAAGAAGCTTGGAATTGACAGGGGTAAATCTGGCCGAAAGAGCAGATTTTCACCAAGTGAATGCTGTCGTTTGAAAAGTGCTTTAAATCGCATTTTACCCCCTAAAGTTTGCTTACGCATGTGCCAACCAGCTTATGTGGCCATCTTTGCTGGTGTAGGTTTTCACGCGACGTGCACTTCACTTTTTGATCCAATGTCTCCAAGGCGTTCCGCTGCCCAGTTGAGTACCACTGCGCTGATGCGTGAGAAACGCCTACAAAGGCTGGAGACATTTGGATCTGCATCTGGAGGTGCATCTACAACTTCAGTAGGGAATGCTTTACCGGCACCCGAAAGGATTATGGTCACAAACGGCACTCCTGCCATTGTCTACAAATTTTGATCACAGTGGTCTGGAATATGAAAATATTCAAAGACTCGCTACCTATACTACGTAAATTATGCTTGAATGAAGCGGTGGAATGCCCCAACATCTACATTGTTGAAAAAGCAGACCTTCTACCATTCGGATCGGACTTGTTGTTGGACAAATCATCAAATACAACTGCCGCCAAGGCTACCGCTGTCAAAGAGTGTTTGTTGCAGAGCATTAACAAGTATCACCGCTTGCAGTTACCATGCGTACTATTAGGGACGAGAGATGTTACCAAAATTGCTAGCAGCAGCAAAAGGTGTCTCTAGAGACCTTAATAATAGACCCTACAACAAGGAAAAAGACTATTGGTTATTATTAACGAGCGTCGATGTGTGCCAACTACGTTTGCTCAATTTAAAGGCAGCTAATGTACTCGGCCATTTGAATGAAGCAATAGCAGACTCTGTACTAGGCACTCAAATAAAATCAAGGCAACGAAGAGGGCTAATTGGCAAGTATAGAGAGAAGAATACCTCAAGTTCCCTAAATTATTCAAAGAAAAGGTCGAGAGTTATTTCCATGGCATGCAACGTCATTTATCTGCCATTTATCTGCGTCGGGTATGTATTCCACGTTTCATAGAGATATATAATTTTGTACAGCATGTAAGTTTGAACTTGACTTGCTGATTAGATATTAAGTTAAAATTTGTAGAGTAGGTTGTAAAACTAGAATTAAATAAGACGTGGAGGTCCACCAGAGGTGGCAGTGGCGCCGCCACTACGACTTTCCGCCGCCACTATAGGGGTAATGATAGTGCAGGTGATGGGCTCATAGACTGTTGCTGTAAAAGAGCTCCGTATCCTTATAGCAGAATATACAGTCAAATACTGTTTCGAGCGAAAAGAAGAGAAAGAAATAGAAATAATAGGGACAAAACAGAGCGGGTAAAGAATGAATAAAGGGGATCCAGAAAAGAAAGTGTGGCGCCGTATTAAGCAATAAAACAACCTCAACACACAGGTGAGTTGGGGTTTCTTTTGTCTAGAACTGAGACCGGTATTATTCCGTTGATAACGCTGGCTGAATAAACGACTGAATGTATTTACACGTGCTTCAAAATATATAATCGTTTTGTTCCAGGAAATGATGAAAAAAAAAAGATTATGATCATCATCAACGGCCTCGTGTGCATACATTAAGTCTGTCGCGCGTTTTCCATTGAAAAAATATAACACATAATACTGTTCTTGACATTTTCCTACGTCGTATAATATATTCTATTGCTTACGCTGCGGCGATATACGTATACTTATCTCTAGATTCAGTGGTAAGGTCAAGTTTAACTTAAAAACCTACCAGACTCAACCCTCATATACTACTGTTCTTATCCATCTTCTTCGTTATGTGCTACAGTATATTTCACAGTCAACATGGCTCCAACACCAAGGGCACGAGAATTTCCACCACCATCACCATTTGCCAGAATCTATTCTGTGCTTTCGAAGCTTCGAAACTGCCTTGAAGTAAATTGGAAATTTTCGAAGACAGAGGGCTCTTTTCTCTTACCAACTCTTGCTTTTGCAGCCTTGGTGTATTTCATTTACTGGACGACCGTCCCTAGCCTCAGAATGTCACGAAAGAATACCTTATTCTCTATGCTGGAAGGAATCCATCAGGCGGAGCAATACATCCACAGGCCTTAGGATAGGAGGAATTGCTCTTTGGAGGATAATAGCTGTAGAAAAGTACTTCTATCAGGGGCTTCTTATAGTGGAACTGGTTTTCTAAGCAAGATTTTTACATCTAATAATTGCCCAATAGGGCATGAGTGCTTAGATTCGTTTGGGGTATCTGATTGGAGGCGTAGTTTCATGCCAATTGACGAGTCTGTATTCTTCACGCATGTCTTTGTCCAAGTCCGACATCCCTTGAGTGTCGTGAAATCATGGACAGGCACCAACTGGAACTTTCGAATATCTTCTATATACAACTGTTCTGACCGTAACCACCTTACAGGGCACCCCAGCCTTCAAGAAACAGTAAATTTCGAAAAAAAACGACATTCACATACCAAATTTTGTCACCGACAGTGTGTTGGAGGTATGGAGCAAGCTACCGGGTGAAATTAAGATGCTGGAGTATTGTACAATAGCTAATACCAGGTCGTTGCCATTAGCGAACATGTGGTGGAAGCTTGAAAACATGAATTCACAGTTGGCATTGCGAATATGCACAATAATTGGCTGCCCATTGTGTGATTCTTTCCTATTTGCAAGTGCAATAGAGGAGAATCTGGGTCATAACAAGCATAGGGAAAATGACAATCCCCTCAGTTGGCCTGATATCTGTCGATCATTGGAGATTGGAAACGAGGATAACCCAGATTCTACATTGGAGGTGCAAACGACAGCAACTGATATATGTACTCGAGCAAGATATCTTTGCCGGCATTTAGGTTATGATGATTGTTGACCTGCAAATTTACCCAGTTATCAAAGGCCATATCCCTGCTGCACAACGAGCTGTTGTAAGAAGCCAGGGTGTCTGCGGCAGCACCACTGGCACCCGTATTGGTAGAACCCCATGGGGCTAGCCAAGGAAGATAGCATGAGGAGATGTATGAAGATAATGTGATGGATGGTAATCCTAGAACTGCATAATGTACAATAAAAAGGTGATCTTGTATTATCTATCCTAAAGCTGTCCCCTCTCGACTTTTTCTACCCCCATCGTATCCTTTTGTCATCCCTAGTTGTCCTTTTCTCATCCCCGGTGTTGTAGACGTTGTTAATTAATAGCTTCAAGGAAGCTAACTAGAAGGCATTTTGTTGTAAAAGATATTACAGGAACTGTATTTATAATATTTTAATATTGGAAATTGTCAGAATCTGTGTGCAAACTGGAATATAGAAAAATAGGACGTCAATAAGGGTCAAATGGTGTGCTAAGCCTGGGCGCAAAGCAGCGCCCTGCAACGTCCTCCCTTTCTTAAAGAAAAACGCTGATCTCAGGGCTTGCCTCATGTCACATACATCTGTCCTACGGGTGACGCAACCTGAAAACCCAACGGACAAAAACGTCGTGAAGATGGAGAAATTAGAAAGGTTCCATTCAGGCGACATGTATGTTCTTGAAGTGCCTGTAGGATACGGTATCTTTGTGCGCAAGGTTCTACAGGCTGGTGAAGTTATCAAGGCTGGAATGCCTTCTATTGTGGGCCCTTTTAAATGCGATGACGGCCTCGACGAGCTGGTGGCGGTGCCAGGCGACTATGGAGGCATGCGTGGTCCAGGCAACAAGAATTGACACTAGAAAGCTTAAGCAGCTTGCAAACACCCACAATACTGTGAAGGATGCAGCTGCTGCATGTGGTATTCTTTTGAGACTGTTTATAACTCTTTAACAAAACAATAAGGCTAACTTTATATGTCTACTCATTATATCAATGGGTTTAACTAAGGAGCCTCTCAAGGGAAGGAGGCCGCCTACGACGCGGCGTGGGAAGCAAGTGAAGCTCAAATACAATATCTAATATATTTTAAAGCGAATGATCTCGCAGAATCTGTTGTTTATGGTTTAAATAGTACGTGTATTGCTGCTTCATGAGTGTAAATTATGCTTATTTGGTGGGACAAGGCTGCAGCTCAAAGAGGTCGGTGTTGGCGCCTTTCAGCAGGGCCTCTTTAAAAGTCTGCCATCGCAGTGGTAGCAGGCATATATAAATTACTTGAAACTTTACAACCACTTCTCACTCTGTCCAATCGCTGGAGGAATTTTAGATAGACCCAAACTTGCCAACCAAAATAAAATAGTTTTTTTATAAATTATTACTATGTCTCTTCTTCGAAAGCTGCATCTAGGCAGGATGCGCAATATGAAGATCCGTGGAGGAGGTGAAAAGTCGAGCTTCTGGGCAGAAGGAAAGAACGATCCACAAGGTCTGCTCTTTAGTGAATCACCTCTCCCAGCAGGGCAAAAACGCAAATGGGAGTCTTGGGAGGCACCTTGGTAAGCAAAATGCATCTCAACACACATTTTGAGACCTTATATTGATCATCTTATACCCTATTCTGAACACTGCTCTTTTTTTCACTCTTTCAGGTATTTTACTTTTGGAGCGGCCACCGCCATCTTGGCGTTGGGTCTCCCTGCCAGACCAGATAGCAGCCTTGTGCGCTGGGCAGATAGACAAGCAGCAGAACGTGCTGAATCTGTATAGACATGGCACATTTGCTATTTTTGCTTCTTCTTTTCCCTGTACAAAAGGCTTTACACTAGTTGATTGTCGATATATATTTGTAAAAAATAAAACGAAACACCCAATAGCACCTTCGACGACAACCCTGCAGCACCTATACACAGCCGAGTTCCTCCTACGATGGTCTACTAATCAAAACTCGTGCTAACTAACCTGGAATCAGTCCTCACCTCTTCCCAAGCCCCTCTGTAGGTACGTAAAACACTATACCTGCTGTCTGCATCCCATTTTTCTATTTTGCCCACTATCTCCTCTATGCTAGCGCGAGTTTTGGATTAGAGATTCAGTCGAATAAAGAATATATTACAAACCCACGCAGCTTGCTGCGTCAATCTTCAGTAAGTGTTTTCTCCTAGAGAAGCTCATTCTGTATGATAAGCGAAAAAATAAAACGAAAGTCGCTATTTATTCTATAATTTTTATAAACCACTCTAGAAAAGAGCTATACAAATTTCATTTTGTGGATTAAGCCATCGCTGCTGGTAACTCTTCAACGCGCTGTTTAATCTTGGCAATGGCTTTACCAGGATTTAATCCTTTAGGACACACACTGGTACAATTCATAATGGTGTGACAGCGGTAGAGTTTATATTGATCATCCAATGACCTCAATCTTTCCTCCGTAAAATCATCACGGCTATCAATAATCCAGCGGTATGCATTTAGCAACACTGCAGGACCCAGGTATTTATCAGAAGCCCACCAATAGGAAGGGCAGGAGGTAGAACAACATGCACATAAAATGCACTCGTAGAGACCATCAAGCTTGGCTCTATCTTCTTTCGTTTGAAGGTATTCTTCGCCTCCAGAAGGGAGGGTTTTTTGTAAGAATGGCTTAATAGACTTATACTGTGCGTAAAAATTGGACATATCAACCACCAAATCCTTGACAACAAACATATGGGGTAAAGGGGCAACTCGAGTGGCCTTGGCGGCATCACGATCAACGCGAGTAAGGCAAGCAAGACCATTCGTGCCATCAATATTCATAGCACATGAACCACAAATGCCCTCACGGCATGATCGACGTAGGGTTAAAGTAGAATCCTGCTCGTCCTTGATTTTTAAAAGGACGTCGAGCATCATTGGCCCACACCTGAAGAAAATGATAAAGAAAAAATGTTGAGAGATCCAAGTCAAGTAGGGTTAATCATAGCCTCGGATACGTCATTGTGATCATTGCATATGGCTGGTTACGTCCTCCAACCCTTGTTATCTGAGAAACTTACGTATTGAGATCGATTTTGTAGCTTTGATATTGAGGCTGGCCCTCCCGCTCAGGGTCCCAACGATAAACCAGAAACTCCTTTTCTACAACAGGTTTGTTAGCGCTAGAAGCGCTAGTAGCAGCACTGGCTGCTGCTCTGGAGAGTGCCGGAAGTTGAGAGCCCAGTTGACTACATCGTCGAATTAAGGCTTGCATTGCTGCAAAAGGGCACTTCTCGCGAAAACCCTAGCTTGAGATATCACAAGAGATGTATTTATTTAAAAATTAATGGCAGAAAAGCGCGAACAAGGAGGAAATATCTTCGTTGACGTAATTTTTTGTGTGGGCAGAAGAAAATTCGATTTAAACTGATCAATTAAGAGCAATTCAGCATACTCTAAAAACGAATTGGCAAGTTTGACATATACAAAACCATGAAAATGCTGCCACAGCGCCAATTAAGTCACCTGCCTTCATTGAGAGGATGGATTAGATTGCATGTTCCAGTCCTTCATTACAAAACTCGCGTTTCGGCACCAACACAAGGACATACGAGACCTTCAGTAGTTATGTATGCTTCCTATAATGAATACAAGGTGTGTATCTATGCCAGAAGTTGGACAATCAATCATCTCAACTTTTCTCGCTGCCTTTGTACTTTACTTTCGTCACAGTCTCTACTTTTCTGAGTAGAACCCCTTTAAACTACTTTCCAGGAACTCTTAAGTACTCTAGGTTCTATTAGTGAGGATGATTTAGAATCTTGGGTAGCTCAAAACCGCGAACAGCTCACAATTAGTTTTCTCAGCTGGGTTGCCGAAGAAGAAGCGGCAGCACCTGCAGGACTTGAACAAGAACGTCTTTGGGACTTGGGAAGCCGTCTAATGGCTCTTAGAGAAGGGCTTACCCCTGTTTCAGCGAAGCATCTTTCTAAAGACCTCGCTTTAGCAGCTACACAAACCAACAAAGTAGCTATAAAAGCGACAGGGAGCATGGTGGCAGCAGGTGCCAGCTCAAGTCCTGCGCTTGCAGAAGCTGTTCGGCACAATGCCGCTCTGGGATTAAGCCTAGAAGGCATGGAATTGCTTGAACAACAAGCTTCAGCATTAGAAGCTACTATGGGTACGCAACGCGCCCAAGCTTTGACCGAAATAATAGGGAGAAAGGAAATGACAATTGTGCCGCCTCGAGAAACATCAAATCCACTTGCCGCAGATGCTGCTGGTCGAATTTTGGAGGTTTTATTACAAATCGATAACAGAGAAGACCGTTCTGCTATGTTACCTGAAGCATTCACCCCGCCTAGAGACGAAGTATACGAAAATCAAGAAGAAGAAGAAGAAAACGAACAAGAGGAGTTGTACACAACACCATTACAATTGTTGCAAGCTGTTGACCTTTGGCTGCACCGTGCACAAAGCGCCCCTCCTCCTTCTACTCCGTATCTTGATGCGGTAGATCCTTCTAGTAGTACTCTGCTGATTGCTGGGTATTCTTTAGGTCTGGATTCTGATCAGTTGGTAAGGGTGCTTCAAGAATTAAGGGAAGATATCCTTGGTGCATGGGAATACTCCAGTACCGATGATTTCTAGATAGGGGATGCCTCCTTGGTTTACTATTCTACTTAGAATAGGGAAGTTGTTCTTTTAGTTGTCACAAAATAAGTAAGTACTACTTCAAGTTATTACTGAAAGTGTTGTAGGTGTAAAAAGAGTTGATCAGTCAAGGAAGTGAATTAAAGGGAAATTTTTTAAAAGAGCGGGCGAGAGGAACCAGGCTGTGGAGCCGTTTTTTTGATGACATCTTCTCGTTTTTTAACGAATCTTTCAGCGACTTGATGGACTGCATCTCTACCTACAACCAGCATTCTTGTTACCTGTGGGAAATTACAGATACAAAAGTTCAATTAGAAAGCTCAATACAGCTAATATGTAATCAAAGGGGAAACAAAAAGCGGCAAAAATAAGTTGTTCACATAGCCTGCATTACTCACTGTTTCAGGATCTCTTTCAAATCTAGAAGCTTCAAATTCTTTCCGTGCACTTTCTCGTAGCACATCACGCCTGCAAAACAATCCATTTTAGTAATAAGCACTAGAATTCAAGGATGCGCAAGAAAAAAGGGAAAAAATAACTAGCCTGACTTCTTACCATAGCCGCCCAGTCTCGTTGGGCCAATCAAATAGCGCTGTAATTCTCATTATTTCTCTATAAAGGGATAATGCTTCCCTTCTTGTTGTAAGCACCTGTGGGTGTGAGTCGTCTACCTTCTTCTGGGGCCTTTTATCCTACAAAAGTTGTGGTTTATGATAAAATAAAGCAGGGTCGTAATTAGAGAAGTGATCAGCTGATCGAGAAATACTACAAGCTACATCTGCGACAAATTACAGATATCTGAAATCTAGACTGCCATCTTACCAAGGTACGGTCTATAATCTCTGCTACATCATCTTGTGAAGCGTCAAATTTAATTGATGACTCGAATCTAGCACCGAGAATGCCGCGCATCCTTGGGGCGAAAACGTGCCGTAGCTTCCCTAGAGACATTCGATACCCTTTATAAAATTGACAAATTTTTGAATTCATGCCGCGAAAGGCTTTGAAGACAGATTTATATCTAGCTTTTATGATGCTGCTGTCTTTTCACCGCTCTGCGCAACTTGCTTGAAGCCACACATCTCCAATCCCTCTGTCTAATTGTTATAAAGGATTTACATTCAAATGAAAGGAAGCCTTGGAGTCAATCAATCGCAACAATGTTCCAACGTAAACAAAGAAAAAGAAAGCCGCTATTGACGCTAATATTATAATCGTGCTTTATTAGATGATGCACTTGTCTTTCTAGATAAAACAACGGACCCTCAAAAGAGAAACAAAAAGGGAAGTAACGCCACAATAAACGTACGGGCGGGGTAAAGGGAATACAGAAAAGGGAGAGGGTCAAAAAATCTACCCAAGAAGGATTTGAACAAAAAAGACAACACACATAAAGATTTGTGAGGGAAAGCAGATGGGCGCTTGAAAGACTTTGAGAAAAGTAGTAATCAGCGAGTGTCGGTCACCTCGGAAAAGAATACGAACTCAGAACAAAAATGAGAAGGGAGGTACCAGGCGAGAGCAATTGTTCTTAGATGATCAGAAAGATTCATGAAAAAGAAAGTTGTTTATCAACTGTAGAAAGGAATATTCAGCGAGAAAAGAAAGTATATAAAAAAAAAGAAACAACAAAACCGTCGTCTTTCCCCATGAAATTTGCATTTGTTACTCTGCTTTTATTCTTTAATATTATAATAATAATGATTATTTTAATAAAGGGGAAAGTAGAGGAAAGGGTTAATCTAAGGTCTAAATGCAGTAGGCATCTCCAATAAGGACCCTACCCCAGGTATGTCTTCAAGGCCAAGACCACCAGGAAGAGTCGTGGGCCCACTTCCAAAGGCCCCTTCAAGCGCCAAAGGTTGATTCAGTTCCCCTCTCTCCGCAGCGACAGCACTGGCAATTTCAAAGACATCAGGGTAGAAGGGATACGATTGCACAATTGCACGTGCTTTTTGAACTGGTAAGAAGATTGTCTTGAAGACCGTCCCGATGAATTCCATACCACAGAGATGCTCTTCTTGTAAATTAGCTTTCAAAGCGACAGTAGCTTCATTTACTTTGAGAGTTTCAGTGATAACGCTTTGTAAGGCTACCATACGGTCAGGAATAGCAACAGCTTGAAGTTTACTTAGGATGCGACGACGGTCTTCCATCACTTTGGCCATTCTGCGGACGAAAATGTGACGTAAAGCCACCATTTGACGTTTCTGGTCGTCGTTAAGCTGCAGAGCGCGTGTAACACTTGCCCAGCGAGATTTATCGTCAGCTTTTGCACCGCTGCGACCGTCATCCAAGGTAGCAGCAATCAAACGCTGCATGTTTGTGGGATGTAAAACACCAGTGAGCATGCAAACTTCTCCTGCATTATCAAGAACACGGCATAAAGAGTCCATAGCAGCCTTGTGACGAGGGTCTTCGATGTTTGGTGAACCTTCTACCTCGACCAATAGATTTCCAAGCTCGCGAACAAGCTCCTTCCAGTGGTTGATTACCGCCTCAGCCGGCATTGTCTTGACAGCATTGATATCTGTGAGAGCCAAGGCAAGATTTGTGGAGTTTGTGACAGCTTGGACAGAAGCACCTCCGTCGGTAAGCATCTTTTGCTGGGAGGCAGCACCAATAGCCTGCTGTTGAAGGTAGTGGCTTCCCAAGTCGAAGACATGCTGCTCATCTTGAAGAACACGAATGTGTTCGTCACGGAGAGCGAGTACTTTTTCCAAGATACTGTTCCTATTCTTCAAGGCGCTATTTTCAGTCCGTAATTTGGACAAATCAGCTGTCATTTCGTCAAGTTGCTGGGTCATGTCTGTCATCTTGGCCTTTTGGCGTTCGCGGAAACGCTTCTGTGCGCGACGATTCTTCTCCTGGATGGCCGTCAGCTTCTTATCAGAACCCTCGCCATTCTTACCGCCCTCTTCCATGGTGCTATCTTCAGAGACAGGGTTGGTAGGAGCGAGTAGAGGGGGTTCAGGAAAAACAATCGAGCTAAACAGGTTGGCTGGGTTATCCATGAGACCCGTCGGTGCATCCCTAAATGGAACTTGTGCGTTCATGAACGCGGCATTGGCGAGGTCCAGTTGCGTCGTCGACTGGCTGAAGTAATCTGCAATAAAAATCAAAGTTAGGGTTTATGTCAGGTGTTTAAAGCCCATTAACCTCCAAATAAACCGCCCACTTCCTCCTTGACTTAAACTTATTGACTGAATATTTTTGCAGGGCAATTACACTTACTCAGCAGGCCGTCTACGTCTAAAGGGTCCATTTCTGCCATCACATCCTTATACCCGGAGGGCTGCCCGGGTAGGTCTCCGTAGCCTTGCATGGTATTATAGAATTCCGTTATTAAACAATTGTTGAAAGGAGAAGGTAGAACACCACAGTTTATCTGCGAGGATGAGCTCACGCAAAGATATTTTGAAAAAGTGGTCGCTTCTAAGAAATTTCAGCACACGATGACGCGAGACTTCTTGCTCACAGTGCTTTCGACTGATGTATTTTATTTTACAGAATATTTTGACACTTATCTACAATATATAGGTGGTGGGGCATTCTCTGGTATCTTTCCCTTTTCAAACACACTCGCTTCCCACGCTGCTGCCTCAGAAGGATCTATAGGAGGAGCTCCATCGGCCGCAGCGGCTGCTGCACCACCCTGGTGTGCCTGATGGACTTCCATAGCTGGTGGCTGCGCTCCTGCGCCTCCAAATGCACCGAATGGTGAGGTAGAAGGTACGCTACCACCAAATGTACTTCCAAAGGGCTGTGTGGGTTGAGCTTGACTGCCAAATGGAGCCGTTATTGTTGTTGTTGCAACCATGGATGGTACATTGCTGAATGGGCTACTAGCAGCAGCACCAGCACCAGCAGCAGGAGCAGCCTGGCCGAATGCTGGTGCAGACGAACCAAGCGTAGAAGGAGCTCCGAAAGCTGATCCAAACCCACCAGTGGCAGTGCCACTACTAGGAACTGCACCTGCACCGAAAGCACCATCAAAGCCTCCAGTTGTTGTGGCACCCGCACCACCGCCGAATGGTGTGCTAGAAGGTGCTGCTGCTTGCTGTCCAAACGCTGGCTTGGTTGCCCCAAATGCGCCTCCTCCACTAGTACTATTGCTGCCAAAAACATTGCCGCTACTTGCCGCTCCAAAGGCACCTCCAAATCCACCGCCACCACTAGCACCACCAATTGCAGGGGCTGGCTGACCTAGACTACCTCCACCTCCAAAAGCTGCTGGCTGGCCAAAGGGCGACGCGCCTGGTGTGACTGATAGTGCTGGCTGCTGACCAAAAGCTGGAACAGGCTGCCCAAAAGGCGATGCTGTTGCTGCTGCTGCTGCTCCGCCACCAAATTGCGCTGGTACGCTTGTTGCTGCAGCAGGCTGCTGGCCAAATGGTGAAGATCCAACCCCACCACTGCCACTAGCCGTTCCTATTCCACTTGACCCTGGATATGTGCCACTTTCTACCCACTCTAAATTTGATATCGTTGCTGTGGGAGGGGGCATTGGCTGTCCTCCTTTACTCGGCGCACGGTGAACTCTTTGCAACGTTTGAAATTGCTCTACTTTTGCTTTTTCAGAGGCTTTTAACTCATTTGTAAGTTGTACCATCGCCATACCGCGCTGTGCTGATATCATATTAGCCCATCGCACCTCTTCTGGAGAGATATCACCTGAGATATCATTAGGTCCTTCCCTCTCATGGCCGTAACATGTTAACTGCCATTTAGGACGTTCTGCTGCGCTGCGATCTACTCTGACGGTCTCTTTGAAATCTGCGGCGTTTTGTTGACCGCCGCGACCACCTCCACGACCCCCACCACCACTGGCGCCTGAATAGCCTCCTCGGCCACCGCCACCGCCGCCCCAGCCTCCTCCGCCACGATTACCTCCACCCCACTGGCCCTACGCAAAATTATCAAGCGCGTATTAGAATCTAATGAATGATTCAGTTGAAGAAGAGACATGTAAGAGTTCTGCTTACCTGATAGCGTGACATGAAAAAAATTAATTTTGATCACAAAATTAATATTAGCAGGCGGTGAAAATGTATCATCACTCGCTTCTAGAAAATAAGTCAATTGATAGACATGTCTCAATAAATCAAAGTGCGCTCTGAAGCCAACTTATCGCCTGAAAACCACATTTTTTCTGCCCTCCCTGGCTTCTCTTTCTTCACTCGGAGTGAAGAAAGAATTCTTCGTGCAAAAGTTTATAACGACAGATAAAGCTTTTAAAAACTAGGGGTCGGTTAACTGAATTTATAATAAACTAGGATAAAGCTTGAGAGGAGCATTCAGACAGCTGTGTGCCCCACCGGTCTGCATAATATAATCATTTGGCCAGAAATCATTGCTTTTACACCAATAGCTTGCTTTGTCCCATATTGCACTTTAAAAAAATCTTAAATATATCTAGGAAGTTTATCAATGCCACGACACTGGCCATATTTGGAGAAAGATACTTAACGAACTAAGAAAATGCCACCTAAATTGTCGTTGCAAGTGAACACTTCGGTGATACACAGCCTTAATGCTTACAATGATCAAGAGAACGTGAGTTTTCAGAACATGATACAGCCTTGGTCATCCTCATACATAGCCTTTTAGCAGTGATGACTGTTTCAGTTCAACCAATGCCTGTTGCTGATTAAACTATTTTCCCTCCCTCTTTTTCATTGGAACTGCAGCAAATTATAGCACCTTCGATTGAGATAGGCCCTTCTGGTACCCTCAAGCTATTCAAATCATTCCAACAATATGAGTTCAACAACACTGGAATGACTAGAAACGCCATGACTTCCCCCCTTGCCACCGGAGCTGCTGGCTTATCCCAATCCTACCAAATTGCAGAAAAAGACGTTCAATTCACCCGTACATTAGGCCAAGGCGCCAGTGGATTAGTCCAAAAAGCCTTCTGGCCGGCAAAAGCTGAATTTGTAGCAGTTAAAAAGATCAGCATTTTGGAAAGAGAAAAGCGCCACCAACTGATGAATGACATTAAAGCTCTCTGCAACACCCCCGATACACCAGGTCTTATCCGGTTCAAAGGAGCCTACCACTCTGCAGATAAAGGCCAAATCGCAGTCGCCTTAGAATACATGGATGGCGGCTCTCTAGCAGACGTCTTGGAAAAAGTCGGCCACATTCCTGAACCCATATTGGCGGCCATGACGAAAAGTGTATTACAAGGCCTTGCATATTTACACGCAAATCACACTGTCCATCGGGATATCAAACCTGCAAATATCTTAATGTCTACCTCTGGTGAGCCAAAGATCTCAGATTTTGGTATCTCGGCCTTTGTGGATAATACAATTGCCCAATGTTGTACTTTTCTGGGAACGGTCACCTACATGTCGCCTGAGAGAATTAATGGTCAACCGTACGCCTTTCCAGCTGATATTTGGGCATTGGGGCTGGCGTTGGTCGAATGTGCGACTGGGAGGTATCCGTACGACGCTTCGGGCGGCACCATGCAATTAATGATTGCGTTATTAGAGGAAGAATGTCCATTGCCGCCTGAAAAGAGGAATGACGCAGACTCTACTGGAGATAAGAGTTCGAGCGGGATGGATGAAATTACGTTGACTGGAGTATTTAGAGATTTTGTCACTAAATGTATGGCGAAAGATCCTATGCGCAGACCTACAGCAGAAGAGCTTCTTCAACATCCTTTCATTACCGGCGCCCCTCCCGTCGATTTGAGGTCGTTTATGAAATGCATGTATAACCGCACAGAGAAGGTAGAAGACGCTGCATCTATCGTCATTTCTAAGTTTTACAATAATTTAGCATTTAATTGGAGTGATGAGGATAGTATTGCTGCCTTTTACGCTCCAGAATCGATTTTAGCTTTTGGCCCCGCCGAGGCCCCCGAGTCGGCATTACAGAAAATCAAAGGAAGATACACTGTAGCTCAACATTTCCATATTATGATGGCACAGCTCGTAGGTGATGTTGCCTTTGATTTCCATAAACAGAAGCATAAGCATAGAGGTAGTACGAGAGCGAATGCCCCTCCTGGGGACGAAGGCGAAGTGGTTATTACTCACCGAGTTGTTATTCGAGATGAAGCGCCTCGCTTAGATGGCGGATCTGGTTCTGATGTATTGGGTGTCTATGATGAGACCATGGTTGTCCGTTTGAGGGATGTCGATGCGTTAGTCCCAGGAGTTGGGTTTTATATTAAGGCGCAACAACTTCGGTGGGTGCAAGCGTTGCTGCCGAGGAAAGTAGGGAAAGAGCACCAGAATAGTAATATGGCGACGCCTCCTAAATGTAGGCAACAGTGAAGAAGATCGGCTGCGTGGTTGCAAAAAGATAGAGGAGAAAGGCAAAGTAGATAGCTCTGGAACGTTCAGCTGTCGTGGACGCTATGGAGACTGATCACAGCAGCAGATTGCCTTGATTTGAGACTTAAATGAAGAATTGATTGACATAGTAAAATTTAATAGTGTAAATTGTAATTAAGATTCCCAAATTTAGCGCAGAGTCACATAAAAATCGGCCATTTGGTCTCACAATTTCAAAATATAAGTGTTGGACAGATAGCCTTTTTCAGAGCTTGACACCTGCTCCATTTAGATCTAGGCCTTGATTAAATAACGACCAATCTCGATGTCAGGGCAGCAGCCTTCAAAAGATATAAAAGATGCCTTGAGTGCTCTCTTCCTTGCTGATGAAAATCAGCCTAAGCAGAGCTATGCCTTCTGGGGCACACAGCCAGTAGCTCAATTCAACGAAGCTAGCAACACAATAGAAGTAAGTATCTTGATTTAATAAAGGTGCAGCTCAATTATTATATCCTCATTTTTCTCTGATCATCACCGCTCATTTTCCGCCGCCCGCCTCCATTCGTTGTTGCAGGCTGCCGATGGTCCTATTGACCAGCCCAAAACCGTCGCTGACGTTCGCCCTGATCCATTACCACTCCCGCCTACCTTTGAGTGGAGTACATGTGACGTTAATGACCCTGTCCAGCTTAAAGAAATCTATGAATTATTAAGTTTGCATTATGTAGAAGACGATGAGAACATGTTTCGATTCGATTACTCACCCCAATTTTTACACTGGGCATTACAACCCCCAGGCTACAAACAAGAGTGGCATTGCGGTGTTCGAGCTTCTAGAACTGGAAAACTCCTAGCTTTCATTTCAGCTATTCCAGCAGTTGTCCGAGTCCGAGATCAAGATTTAAAAGTCGTTGAAATTAATTTTCTCTGTGTGCACAAAAAACTCAGGCAAAAGCGTCTGGCGCCCGTGTTGATTAAAGAAATCACCCGTCGTGTCAATTTACAAAACATCTGGCAAGCTGTATACACAGCAGGCGTGGTTCTTCCCAAACCAGTCACTGAAGGCCAGTATTGGCACCGCAATTTGAACCCAAAGAAACTGATCGCTGTTGGATTTAGCCGTCTGGCCTCTCGTATGACCATGGCACGAACAATTAAACTATACAAGCTCCCAGAAAAACCCCTCACACCTGGATTGCGCCCTATGGAACCCCGTGATGTGCCTGCTGTGACCAGCATTCTGAAAAAGTACCTTGACCAATACAAATTAGCGCCTTGCTTCGATAAAGATGAAGTCCACCATTGGCTGGTGCCTCGAGAAGATGTCGTTACCGCGTATGTAGTAGAAAACCCAGAAACAAAAGCAGTTACTGACTTGGTCTCTTTTTACACGTTGCCTTCTACCGTTATCGGCAATGAACAATATAAGTCATTGAAAGCAGCATATATGTTTTATACCGTCCCTGTCACCGCCTCTGCTAGGCAATTATTGAATGATGCGTTAATATTAGCGCAGTCTACTGGTCACGATGTGTTTAATGCTCTTGATATCTTTGAGAATGAGGGGTTATTGAAAGATCTCAAATTTGGCATTGGGGACGGGAAGCTGAGGTATTACCTATTTAATTGGAGGACAGCTGAGATGAAGGCAAATGAAGTGGGATTGGTGATGCTATAGTGGTTTAAATGAATAAGATGTTTTTATTTGGTGTAATTGAATAGATCAGAAGAAAATTAGGTAAAAGTTAGAAAATCAAATACAGCTGCTGTTGAACAGAGCCAGATCAGCAAAAGAATCAAATTTTTGATTCGAAGGCGCAAGAACAGGAACCTTGGACGTTGGAATAATTTTTTTATCAAGTTGAAATTTGCAATTGATCGTAAGAATACTATTTGCGTATCATCAAGTGGGTTTAAAAATTGCAAGGGAATGCATGTATAATGAAGAGGTTGATTATAAAATGCATTGGCAGCGCTACGTGTGCAACTCTGCTCTTTCTCCTCTTATTTAGTTTTACTCAAATACAGGCTTGCCACGCTCGGAGACTTCATTCAAGACCCTTGTTCCGTCTTCTTATATCAAATGGCTCCACTGCCCAATTCCAAGCCTCCCCGTATGTCTGTAGCATCCGTCATCGGGCTACTGGTCGACACTTTTGTGGCGGGGTGCTTCTTGGCCCGCGCAGCGTTTTAACAGCAGCTTACTGCGTTTCCCCTATTGCACTTAATATCAATCCCGAAGTATGGTGTGGTAACATTTTAGATATAAATAACTCGTCACATGGGGCAGTAGATGCTGTGCGTGCTGTGAAAACGACCGTACACGAGTGTTTTGACCCTCGGCGGTACTTCAATGATATTGCTGTATTGGAATTAAATACGAGTGTAGTGCACGGTAAAGCGATAGAAAGTATTATAGAAGTAAAAGACTTTGAGAGTTTGAAGAATGGGGATGAATTAATAGGCTTTGGATGGGGGAAGACAGAAACCACCTTGCCAATAAATTTGCAGCAGGCTGTGTTGCCCTTTATTCCTCATCAAGAATGCAACACAGCTGAAATATATAACAGTACTGTAGACGCAGGTTCAATGTTCTGTGCTGGGTATTTCGATGGAAGAGCCGATACCTGTGCTGGTGACTCTGGAGGGCCTTTAGTCCAGAAAGAGCACAAAAATAGCGGCAGTACAGGTAGGAGCGCTCCTGCTACAGATAGTAATAGAAGTAGTGATGACACACTCGTTGGTATTGTGAGTTGGGGATCAGGGTGTGCTTCGAATGGATCTTTTCCCGGGGTATATGCACGTGTTGATATACATCATGAGTGGATTGTACTGCATTCCCACTGCGCTTGTACTCGTACTTTTTCAAGCAGCGGTAGTTTCCATTTTATTAATGGGAGCAGAGACAGCAATATGAGTAGTTTACAAAGTAGTAGAAGAAATAGCGGTGAAATTAATGAATGTATCTTATTAGAAGAGTCTGGGGAAGTACATACTGTAGAGCACAAGGCTGATGCGTCTGTCGCATATACTCAACCACCCGGTCTTTGCTATGTTGTGGATTTTGAGAGGTGCCCTGTAGCGACAGCTTCGAAAGTCTACTTGGGGCAAGGGTGGCTCCCATGCAGGAAGAATCGAGAAGGAGCGATTGAACCGATACATAATGCAACTTTTTGTAGTTATAGGGATGGCAGTGGTCGTTGACCAATTTTATTATATTTTTATTATATCGTATTATATCGTATTGTAGACATGATACATATAATATCGGTTTAATTATAATATAATGCATACTTTTTTTGTAAATTTTGTTTGCCTTTCTTCTCAATTAGTGCATTGAAGTTTCCGTTGGCTGCAATATCCACCAAGGGATGAGTACGGGAGCTACCCCAGCTTTCTTCAGCAAGCTTATATGGTGCTGTACAGCTCTATTTAGTTTCTTCCCTACATGGCAAGGATCAGTGACACCGCCCTCCAGGCGTCCTCCTCCTCTGCTTGCATTTTCTATATCATCAATTATGCTCTTCAGCAAGTGTTCAGCATTTTCTATCGATTCTTGCGGTGCTTTAGCTGCTTTTGATTCAGTGCTATTACTTATGGTAAAGTCGCACGGGGCGCATACCATGACTGCAACTCCACCATCGACACTTCCTTTTCCACCGCCACCGCCACCGCCTTCATTGATAATAAGTAAATCTATTGGCAGTCCTTTTGCCGTCGCTGCCTGCAGCTCACAGGGACCTAGATTCCTTAATTTAAAAATTTGTGCTAGGTTCTGGGCTAATGGGCCAGCTTGAAGCCATCGAATAGCGTGTAAAGGATGATGCCATACTAAACCCAACCCTGATGACGGTGCTGTTGCTGCGACAAGTGCCCTTCCTTCCTCTCTACTTCTACTAGGTATACTGAAAAATCTTGCTGCAGCTTGTGCTAGCAATTTCTCACGCTGTGCAGATGTCAATACAGCCTCGGGATTTGTAATACTGCTGAATATCTCACGATTTCTTTCTAATTGGGTAGAAACTGCTGCTGACGAGGCTTCGTTTTTATTCAAGAACACTGCGTCCACTGCTGGAGGCCATCCTTGAAGACTTCCTTGCTGTGCTGCTTGCTCTATACCTTCTATACTATGAAACTGTTTCAGAAGCTTAGCAGCAAGGGAACTCCCGATGCCAACTCCTCCTATACTGGCTTCTTTCTTTCCCACAAGAGCTAGGTAGTTGGCATATGCCGAGGGTGGAAATTTATTTTTTGAATAAAAGGAGGTCTCGGTGACAATAGAGAGAGCAGATGGAGCTATCAAAGTAGGTAATGAGGCAATATGAAGCCATGAAATAGTAGGGGTGAGGAATTGCTGCATATCTGAATCGCCACTAGCGATTATTATCGACAGAGGAGAACTGCCTTTGCCCGTGGTGGTGGTGGTGGTGATGGTGTTCTGTCTCTGTGCACTTAAAATTTTTGCATCTTTGAAAAGAGCACAAACAGCTCCAATGCATTCATCTGCCTCATACCCACCTCCAGATAGTAGCGCAATACCTCCATCTATTGATTCTATGGTTTCTATGAAAGGTTTAAGCTTGCCAGCGTTGCTATTTGGAGAAGGACCGGAAGTATGGAGATCCTTTTGCCGTCGGCGTCGTCGTCGGCGGCGGAGGTAGTCTTCACTATTCTGCTGCTTACGATTACCTCCCTATAAAATCAATAGAATTTCAGGGATCTAAATTAATGTATAAAATAATTAAAAATTAATTCAAAAAAGGTCAACTTACTGCTGCTGGGCTATCAAAGACAGCAATCACCATCAGATGCGGTGTCGTTGCGGCAATTAAAAAATTTACCCAAGCTTCAAAGCAAGAGCGAACTGAAACTCCCATCGAAACATCAGAACACCGTTTTGCATCAATTGCTGCGCGTGATAAAATGTTGGTAGCGTCTATAAGGAGGATATCTGCTGTTGAAAGAGGATGGTGTTGCTCTCCGGCGGTGCATCGAATTAAGCAAACATTATTCCGCCTGAGGACCCCTGGTCTACATCTAACAGCTGTGATGTATCTATGCGTCGGACAAGGTTTCCACCGCATTTTTATTATTTTTTAAATGCAAGCTTGCAGCTTGTGCGGAGAAGTTTTAAAACGTTGTCCAAAACAGCGAGACGTTCATCTTTGATTTCTATCGGCTAGAATCTAGCCTCGCCAAAAGACTGTATTTTTCCTTGATTTATATTCACTAAAATTTTCCCCACCGAATAGGGCTAGCCGGATGGTCGGCGTCTGATGAAGTCTTTCATTTTGGCGAATGTTTTGTCTCGCCAGATCACTTATAAAGTAGCTCGCTCATCACCCTTTCAACAATACGCCTTGCCATCTAACGTATCAATAACACCACATTCAGCCCATTCAGCCTGGATAGTAGGAGGTTGGAGACACGTTACTAGCAAACACATTAGGAGACTGACCTCTTCCTGCTCACGGCAAATGTCTCAACAAAGCAGTGAACCGCAGCAACAAAACACCCAATTTCAAGGAACAACCGTACCAGAACTAGAAGCATGGTTACAACAACATGGAGTTAATACATCTCTGTACGGTGTCGGCGCTTCAAAGCCTTTGGAACTCTTACTAGAGGAGGTAGCAGTTGGTGAAACAATACTCTCCGCCCTCGCCGGCACTGCTTCTAGCTCTTTCTTATCCTCTTCCTCTTCTTCTTCTTCCTCTCCTGGTAGCCCACAACGCACCGTATCTGTAGTAAACGTCAGAATACGCAACTCTACCGGTCAAACACTGTATGAAGCTACCCAGATTTTGCCTACCGGTATAGGAAGACCTAGAAATCTACCACTAAGTGAAAAAATGTTGCCCTCAGAGTCTTGGCGAGAGGCTGCAACCAGAGGGATTGATGAGGAGCTAGGATCAATATTACCGCCTAAAGCTGAAGTTGTACTTGATGAGAGTACGTACATGAAGACGGAGGAAATGAAAGAAAGTCAGTCTTACCCAGGATTACAGACAAACGTAAGGACAAAAAAGCAACGGTGAAAAAAAAATAAGCCAGTGCTTTCATTTCACTCGCAATATTTCATCATCATGATCACTTTTAAGTGAATACTTTCCTTCAAGTAACCGACTTTCTCCTTGATTGTATGCAGTATGTGTGCCATAGGGTTGATGCAAGGGTCCAGGGCCTACCAGAAAATAATTTTACTACTTCAGAAGCAAGAGCCGACGGGATTTTAAAACACGTGTGGGAGTGGAAAGATTGATAACATTGATTTTTTATTTAATGAATGACAGTATTGTTATGAATCGTACCAATATTGACTGGCGTTTGAAGGAAAGGGCTATTGAGCAGATTAACGGATGAGCTTTTTTATTATTTTTCTGACTGGTTTGTTTGAAGAGACAAAAATCCGTAAAGCGGCGGTGAGAGTACACTACATATGGGGCCGAGCATCCCTATTATTCTTCAACATTATTGAAGTGAATGGTGCATCAGTATTGATTATAAGTGGTTATTCAAAGGTAAAAATTAGTAAAAAAATGAGTTTCATCAATGAGCTAGAAATCCTTTCTGGAAGGTGGCGTCGGAACTTCCTTGAAATGGAAGGTTGAGAGAAAGAGAGAGACTATTACCGCCCCTCAGCAGTCGATCATATACAAATAATATTGAAAGCGTAATTCGCAATGTCTTTATAGATTGATATGGAGCCTTGTCTTGACACCGAAGCTTCTTTTCAGCCATTTTCAAGCACATAATTCTAAATTTGAAACGGTAGAATCTCATCGCAAATGTCTTTGAACAATGCTCTAGCGCGCCCATATATCCTATAGTAAGGAGATAGAAAGCCCAAAATGGCGAGCTACTTTCGCGTGGGCTCCTCTCTGGCGGCATTTTTCTTCTTTGTTCTCACATGTCCATTACTGATCCCCGTAGCCAGTCTTCCCCACAAGAAACTAGGGACTATACCGCCCGAAGGTAGCCCGACAACCACGAACAATTACGTCGGTACACTCACATTCAAAGGCGATTGGTCTTGGAAAGACCGTCCAGAAAACCCTCCCTTTGAGTTTGTTCATCGGACGGAAGGCGGTGCAGTTGTTTTTCAGCTTACATTTTCTCTTAGTGAGCGACAAGGCATGTACAACGTCCACGGCAAGCTGATGGCACGTAATGGCAAGTATTTGACTGATTATGATGCTGCAATGCTACTAGAAGGGGTCTATATAGAGGAATTAGGACGGCTTGCCGCTGTTGCTGAACCGCTCGTTGCAGTTGAGCTATCGAGCGGCATTTCCAATTCTACTTCTCCTAAGAATGGCAAATCATCTGGTGCTAGTAGTAATGGCAGAAATAGACGAGGAGAAATTGAGGACATTATTATGCAGAGTGCAGCACTTAGAAAGGCAGCGGAGGTGTTCCTTAGTTTATCTGAAAGCGAAGCTGAAGCATTGGTACGAGCAGAAGAAGAGGAGAAAGCGAGAGATAGCACAGTACTAGACGCTTCAGGGAAGAACAGTACATCCTCTCCGTGTCTTTTTTACCTAGAACTCAATTTCCAGAGAAAAATGATAGCAGCAGCATCAGGGGTGGAAAACATCGACGAGACCATTGACGGTAGGAGTTCCCTTCTCGCCCTCCCCCCAGAGGCATTAACTGGCACAGCGACCACCTCGACAGCAATTCCTCAAACATCCTCTTCAATTTCGGTATCAGGACAGCTCCGTACTCTTCGTTGTGGCTTCTCCATCGCCATCACCGCTGCTCCCGTTGACACCGCCGCCTACACAGCAAAAGCAACTCGCTACTCAACAATGATAATAATAGTAGGTTTACTCCAAATAGCCCTAACTCTACGCCAATTAGAAGCATCTTCCTCGAATACAGCTGCATCACGAATGTCGTTGCTTAGTTTAGGCCAACAAGCTGTCCAAGATGCATGTTTGTGTCTTCTGCATTTGACGTTGGCCATCATGGTGGACCCTCTATTCAACTCATTTGCTACTGCAGCCTGTGTTCAGTTCTGCTTATTCGGGATATTTGAGCTACGAATGTTGCTCTTGACGTGGCGTGCTCGTAGAAGAGGTCTGGTCGATCCTTGGACCATGCAACGAGAATTATCAAGTCTGTATGCAAGATTCTATGGAACTGTGCTGGGAAGTCTTGTTCTATGCTACAATTTTAGAAGATATATGCATGTTATGACGTTGATATTACATGGGTTTTGGATTCCACAGATTATAAAAAGCGCGAAAACTGATACACGGCCTCCTTTACTCCCTATTTACGTAATAGGCATGTCTCTTACGAGGCTGGTGCTCCCACTGTATTTGTTCGCTTGCCCTACTAATTTGCTTAAAGTAGCCCCTTCTTTAGCGATGTGTGTTGCATTAATTCTATTAATCGGTGCCCAAGCTTGTGTAGTATTGCTACAAAGTCTTTCTGGTCCCAAATTTGGGCCGAGATGGTTTATTCCTAGAAAATTCTTACCAGCTAAATATGATTATTACCGGCCTTTTATTCATAAAGGTGATATAGAAACTGGTGACGCTGAAGATTGTGTGATTTGCATGAACCCAATTGACCCTCAAAGCTGTACTGGTGGGGGTGCTGGAGGGGGTTTAAATCGTGCGGGGGCTACTATGGTGGCTCCATGTGATCATCGTTTTCATAGCCAGTGCTTATCTCGGTGGATGGCAGTGAAAATGGAATGCCCTACATGCAGAAGATTGCTTCCTCCTCCATAATTGTAAAATTTGACAACCGGGACAACTGATTTTAGACACAAGGGGATTAGATCCCTTTGAAAAATGACTCAGATGTAGAATAATGTGTTGGGGGTGATGGGCGGTGGGACGCTGAAGAAAATAATTGACTTTTTGAGAGTTGGCTCCTATTGTTGTTCTATTTATCCCAGCAGGACATGTGCGTTGTATGAAAGTATCTGTCTGTGTATATTTAGTACTAGGTTTTTAGCTTGTATATTGTCATTCATGTTAGAGGTAAAGCATCTGAGTCAGTAACTTACTTAGCAAGAGGTAAAGCCAGCAAAGCGACGCGGTGCAGATAACACCTTGAACCTTCGCCCCAAATTTTTAATTACTAATTGTAAATTAATATCGTTATATTCTCTATTCTGATGTTGTTATTGATTATTTCCTTGACATAGTGCTTTCTCGTGCACTTGAGGACCCTTAAAAACTTGCATTGGCTTGTTGAAATTAGAACCTGATTTAGTAACAATTGGGAAGATGGGATCTTTGAGGTGGATGACACCGCTTCTACTTTTACTACTTTGTTATGGAGGAGCGTCTGGTCAGGTAAGAAATAGGAACTGAAGCACTTTGAGCCTTTGAATGGATACACGTGCTCTTTTTCGCTCCGCTGTCCCTCCATCTAGAACACTTATGCCCTCATGATAATAAGATCCTCGTTGCTTGCTTTTCCACCCTACATCGCAGGGCAATTGCACTGGCCCCACTGTCAATGACGTTATTGCAGCGGACCCTCAAACCACGTATACAGCCGCCTGGGCAAGCCAAACGTCCTCAAACATCATTCTGGATGTCCGCGCGATTAATATCACCATTCTTGTAGCAAGTGATACGATTTTGACGAACGGAGTCGGTGAGAACTTTCATAGTTACCTGCCCTTACAAAGTTTGCCGCCCGCTTGCCTCAGGCACGGATGCTCCAGGTTCCGAGGCTCTTCTCAACAAGAACCTGTTCTTTAACCTGTTCTTTCGCTGTTCTTTATATCCAGGTCAAGCTTTTTCCCAGATATCAGCATCTGATGCAGCTGTCCTTGCCATGTATGGTGTGCTTGAAGGCTATCTTACCCAAGAGAACTTCACATCTGTGCCCAGCGTAAATACAATTTTAGGCATGGTTAAAGATGAAGATTACACAATTAAGATGTTCAATGACCCTGACACTGGCAAGCTCAAATTTACAGGCCGCCCAATAGACGGAATAGGAAATGTTCTGAGTGTTACCGAAGCTTGCAATGGCGTTGTGTATGTGACTGACAAGATCATCCGTCCTGCAGAGAGATCAACGCAGATTCTCGAGGATTTTGACGTAGTTTACAGTGTCAACTCAATCTATTTTAATGGGGCCAATTGCAATATTTCTCTCCCAGATGAAGTCGCGGCATTGCCAAACACTGCACCGTGGGTTAGTGCTTGGGAAGACAATGGCATGACAGCCCCTTTAAGCAACATTTGGCTAGCATCAACAGTGCTAGTCCCGCAAGAAGGTGTCACTGCAGAATCTAGTACCACGGCTGCGCTTATGTACAACATGTTGCGAGGCGAATTTTGCCCCGAGGAGCTTGTTGCTGCCGGCAGTATGAATAGCATGCTTGGTGAGGTTACTAAAACTGACCTGCCGCTTCGCTTTGAAAAGGATGCTGATGGAAATGTCATTGTCATTGGAGCAGTGAATAGTGCTAAAGTAATTAATAAAACTATAGGATGCAATAGCGTGGTCTTGATGACCGATCGACCCTTAGTACCACCAGCAACAGTAGGTTCAATGGTTGTACCTAAAGACTTGCCCACAAAACCTATACGGCACATCACGTGCAATCCGATAGTTTATTTGGATGATGGAGGGCCTGCATCACCAGCAGATAGTCCAGGCGTCTCTCCTTCAAAAAATCCGGCTGACAATGGAGATGGTGGTGGTAGCAACAGCAACGATAGTAGCAACAGCTCCGCGCTAGCGATTGGGCTTGGTGTCGGCCTTGGATGCGCTGCTGTTGCGCTTGTAGCGGCAGCATTTATCATTCGCAGCAGGCGGCGTCATAAAAACAGCAATAGCAGCAAAACTCTTAATGCCCTTGGCGACAGCATAAAAGGAGATACCAGAAGTGGCAACGGAAATGGCAACGGCACTTATGATTTCACCGGCACAGGAACTGGCTCTTATGGCTCTGTCCCTGCAACTGATGTTTCTGCCTCATTAATCGCCTTTTCCACTGGAACATTGGCTGTTGCTTCTATTGATCATTTTACAGCTCGTATAGACGCACCTTTGTCAAATGGAAGCGTGGTAGCAAGTTCTTTAGGACCGAGGACTGCCAGTGGAACTATGGGAAGTAAAACGCATCATATCCCTACTTCAAAAGTCTCCGATATTAACGCTGCCCAGCTTTCCCGTCTTGGATCATCAACTGAACCAGGTAGCCTTGATCTGTGGGAAATCGACGCAGATGATGTTGAAATTTCTATTGATGAGCGTGGTGAGCCTATTAAGCTGGGTAAAGGCTCCTTTGGCGCTGTGTATCGTGGCACCTTGCGTGGAGTGCAGCCCACAGCCATCAAAGTGCTGAACGAAAGCGTTGGCAATGAAGCAGAAGCAGCGTTTCAACGGGAGGCTGCCATCCTCAAGCATGTTAATAGAGATAGAAATGTCGTGCAACTGTACGGTACGAGTAAACTGCCAGATGGAAAGCTATTATTGTTAACTGAATTAATGGAAGGTGGAGATTTGCGAAGGGCTCTTAATAACTCTGATGCGACTGAAGCATTAGCCTGGAATAAAGCTGGCAAAGGCATCGCTCTTGACATCGCCCGTGGTTTGACAGCCTTACACGCTGTGAATGTCGTTCATCGTGATTTGAAATCGAAGAATGTGTTGCTGACCAGCAGATTAGATGCTAAGATTGGCGACGTAGGCATCGCTGCGATACAGACACAAGCAGGGTACCTCACCGCCAGTGCTGGGCAAGTCATTGGCACACTTGCTTGGAGTGCTCCCGAGTTACTTCTTGGTAAACGCTGCTCTGAAAAGGTAGACATCTTCAGTTTCGGTATCGTTTTGTGGGAGCTTGCTACTGGAAAGGTGCCCCAAAGAGGATTTGCACACTCTCCTGCGCCTTCACCTCGTTGCCCAGTAGAATTAATTCATTTGATGGAAGAGTGCACTGATGAAGATCCACTGAAAAGACCCAGTGCCAAGCAAGTGTACGATAAAATTTTGAGAATTCCACCGGTATCGGAAGCGTAATAATTGTTGAAACATGCTTCTTTTGCTGTTGTTTCCATATTTACTCCTTCCCCCCTACCCAAGTATTTCTCTCCAAGACCAAGAAACCACTATTTAACCATTCCGAAAGTTCCCTAAACCAAAACCCTTTTTTGATTCGTGTTTCTTTCTAAAGAGTATGTTTTTATCCGTTCTATCTACAGAGTTACTATTTAAAGGATTACTTCTCACCGAAGTCCTTTGTTTTTGTTTTTTTTAAGAGGTTTTTTTATACCTCGCAATAAACGACACGACAGTATCTGTCTTTCCGAATGCAACTTTTTCTATTCCTTTCTTTCCTCGCATAATTTATAAGTATTTTATGACATTCCTCAGCACAAGAGATAAATCAACGTCAGAAGATGCAGACGCACACTCCGTACACGTATTTTATTATTTACCCTCAAACAAGTATTTTACTCGCATTTTTCCCTATCTTTTCTTCACTATGCGTTACACCCCTAGTCTTTTCTTTATTTCGAGTTTTATTTGTCTACCGGCCAGTTGATATATTAAGATTGGTTTGGCCTGGTTCCTTCTTTTTGGCTGGCTCGCTGTCACGCATGTTGTCGACTATCCGTTTGCCCCTCACATTTCAAGTTTCAGGCCGTTAATTTGTTCTACAGTCATACAGCGAGTTTAATATGGTGTAATTCATTGAGTATCCAATAAATTTATAAGAGAGATGTATTCACAGTAATCCAGAGAAAGAAACAACAGAAGATCACTGGAGGGGCTCGGCGTTTACAGCGTCAGCTGGGTTGGGTTGGGAAAAAGGAAGAAACAAGATTTTTCTACAATTTTGCGCAGCTATTTTTCTCTAGCACAATCGAATAATACAATTGAAGATTGATTCAGGTCAATACCACCCTTGATAAGATTTTCCGGGTGTATTTTCGAGCGATTCGATTTCAAATGTTGTAGATCTTACTCGTCTGATCAGCCAACTATTTTTAACAGTCATGGCTACAAAACGCGGCGTTATCACCTCTGTAGTTCTTGTTGGCGGAATTTTAGCTGCCCTTTACCCAACAGTCATTGTACCTGTCCTTGATAGTAACCGCCGCTCACCTACGCAAACTCCATCCCGCTCCCAAGGTGGAGGTCTGAAAAGAGGCAGCATGTGGTCAGAAATTGAGAAACGTAACAACTAAGGACAGTTCTTTGGCTACCCTTTTTCGAACTGAAACAATAGTTCTCTCGCAACATGTTTTCGAGAATAGCTAAAAATACCATCGCCACTGCCCTGCAGCGGGCACAGCAGCAGCAGCAACAACTGCAAAATAAAATTCCCACCATCAACCTAGTAGCGAATGCAAGCGTAGCAACACGTGCAGCTCTTCAAAAAGAAATCATACCTAAAGCTATCCATATAGTAGACCCTGGAGTCTTATCTAGGGCACGAAAGCTGTCCTCTCCCGTCGGAGTGGTTGCCGGTCTCTTTGGATCGCTGGTCGGCGTTGGCGGTGGTGTTGTAATTGTGCCTAGTATAGTCTCTCGTTGCAAAAACATTCCACAGAAACTAGTCAGTGGAACCAGTCTTGCAGCAGTACTCAGTACTGCTGTAGCCTCTGCTGTTACGTTTGGCTCTGGAGGATGTGTCGATGTCGCTGCGGCCGCGATTATCGGCCCCTTTGCCATGATGACGGCGCCATTTGGTGCTAGATTAACAACAAAATTGAATTGTATTACGCTGCGAAGGATATTAGGCTATTTTTTGTTTTGTGTAGCGCCGCTTGTACCACTAAAAGCGCATCTTTTAGCTAGTAAAGAGGAAAAAGAAGAGGAGGAGGACACCACTGTGGCGGAGGCGATTGCTGCAGTAGAAGCAATAAGAACTACAACTTTAGTATCCCTACCAACTGCACAGCCACCACCACCACCACCTCCCTCACTACCTGTTATCTCTCTACCATCTTTCTCACCAAACCTTTCTTCTTTGTCATCATATATAGAACAACAATATTCCAATATATTAAAAATGGGTGCACCGAGTATTTTTCTTTTAGCCGCCACTGGGTCAGTTGCGGGTCTGGCAAGCGGTCTACTAGGTATCGGCGGCGGCACAATAGTGACTCCACTCCTTGCACTTGTACTACCTCCTGGTAATCAAGCTACTGTGTTAGGGACATCATTGCTGAGTATGGTCTTGCCTTCAAGCGCAGCGTTGGCTCAGCATGCTCGTTTAGGGAACGTAGATTGGAGAATGGCTGCAGGGTTAGCTGTGGGGACTGGAATTGGTGGCGCTTTAGGGAGTTCGGTAGCGGTAGAGACACCCAGTGGTGTTTTGGAGGTTATTTTTGGAGTGGGGATGCTCTATTTAGGAAGGAAAACGCTACAGACGGCAAAATAGTACGACATAAATATTTAGTTGGTAGTCATCGCTCCTCTTATGCCCCATTTCGCAATTAATTCCATTCTATTTGAATTGATTCTCTAGTCAGTGTACTACGTGTATTTTACTAGTCAACGAACATTATAGCAGCAGTTGTCTATAGTGTTGTAAATTACAACTAAGAATGAGAAGAAGAAAAACGAAATAAATTATTAAAAATTTCACATTCCGCTCAAAAAAAAATTTCTACCGGAAGATCTCAGCCAAAGTGCACCGAACACCACCTCCACCAATATGTTCCAATGTATCTATATTTGCATGATGTAATGCAGCTACGTGCTTTCTCAATACTTTCTTCTGCTCCTCTGTAAACGCATTATAGGCTCTGGTCGACATTGCCATCACTGGTAAGCCTCTTCCGTCTTCCAGTTCGAGTACATTTCCACATAATGAAGCCATTTGATCCCGTGAAATATCCACAATTTCATGCGTTTTACTTAATTTCGATACGAAATGCTTACGTTCTTTGTCATGTGCAATACTCTCAAGGCAAGCAACCGCTACCGAGGTGCCGATCGCCATCATCACATTTGTGTGATAAACAGCAGATCCAATGGAATCTGAAGATGCAAATGTGACTGCCTCTTTATATCCGAGTGTATCCACCCATTCTGCAGCAAGATCTGGGTGTGCTCGCTCAGAAAGTGCCACGTAAGCGGTACCACCGACACGGTCAATAACAAGGACACCTGTACCTTCAAAATATTTGTTCTTCCTTTCTTCTCCAGTCATATCCACGATACGATCGTAACCCATTTTGTTCAGCACAGCTTGGATGTCTTCACGGCGTTCTCTTTGTCGATTTGGGCACTTCATTGGGTAGTACACTAGAGTTGACGCCCCGCAGCCCCCCCCAGCTTCGTTAGCTGGGTGGGTGGAAAACCAATTGTTGGGAAAACACGCGTCAGGAGTGCCGTGATCTAAAGAATGTTGAAATAAATTGACTTTCACCCCTGCAACTTCAGTTAATACGTCATAGAGACTAGAAAACTCTTTCAAGACTTGGTGGGTGACACCACCGCTCAACGCTTCTCCTGTATTTGTGTTCATAAATGAATTATCCTGCGCAGCTTCTTGATTAAAAACAAAGGCAGTAGGTGCTACCATAAGCACTTCGTTTGTAGACTGACGGGTAGGGATGCCAGCGGCAGCAGCTGCTTCTGTGTCATGAGCCGCAAGAGCAGCGGCAGCAGCTCCGACATCAGAAACTTGCCTTACATGCATTCCATGGCCTCGTAGGAACCTGAGAAGATCAGTTCCAATGTTTGTTAAATGGTAATGGTCGTCTGCAGGGTTTAATTCGTAGTGGTCTACCACTAATCGTTCATGAACGTGAGTTATATCTGAAGAGACAGCAACCTTGTGGGGTCCTAGAGGGTGAAGTGCCTCAGCAAGGGTTCTGTGGCTCTCGTCATGAGCTGCAAATGCATCACGAACGATGGCGATGTTACGGGGGGCGGATTTGCCGGTGTAGCCGGACTCTGCAAGTTTTGAGGCAGGGAGGGCAGCGAGGGCGCCCCAGCCACGCTCATGAAGTCTTACTAGGAGAGGAGCTCCGGTGAGCTGGAGAAACTCGCCAAAGTTTGTGTCGACAACTGCGTATGTAGAAGGAGAATGACGTAAAGGTATTTGGAAAGAAGAGAACGCGAGAGAGGTGGGTGATGAAAATCTTTTGAAATTTAATTGCTAGGGCTTGGATCGGCAATTGGGATAGAAAAATATCATGCTCACCTTTCTCGGGTTGAGAGGCAAATAAACGTCCGTTTTGGAGAGCTCCCGACCTTGAGAATGCCTTGAGGGCGCCTCGGCCAGCTCGCAACATGCTGTATTTGGACAGTGCAATCGAAAATAAAGTTTCTGCAGCTTCTAACAGAAAGCAATGCGCTAATCCAGTCTCTTTGTGTGCGCTTCACAATTTAATATGTGAGATATAATTGATGACTCAACGCCGAAACGCGGCCTTCACTTCGCTGCTTTTAGACGATGCTTGCTGTGCTCCACCGACTGATGAAAATTAAGACACCAAAATATCTAACACGGAGCAATTCAGCATCAAAGCTTCTTTACACGCACTTTAATATAACACCAGAGCGTCCTAGCCTGCGTTAATACTCGCAAATAGTGCATTTCTCTCTTTCCGCCCGCCCACGCCACGCTCGGAGCAGGACTAATTGAGCTCACGCTCCTGTTACTCCTATGCTGGCACGTCCCTTCGACTTATATGGGATGAGACCTCACTGACACTTTCTAAGAGATTCCCAATATTTCTTATGACTCTCTCTGTGGCATCTCCAATTGGGTGTTTGTCCTACGGCGCCAAATAACTCACCCTAAACTTTTCGCTTTTTTTTGGACAGCCTTGGAGGTGTTGCGCCGCAGAATAAATACGATAAATTTACTTGTCTTGCATATTTTAGTATCACATTGGATCAAAACAGGCGGACTTTGCGTTTCCTGTCTGTTTCAGCATCATCGCTTTTAATTGTTTTTTTTGCTTTTAACAAGCTAGCCCTTCTAGGGCGCCGGTAACGGCAGATATATATATGTCACAAATGAAGGATACCGTTATAAAGGATCCTTCTCCAAAGGTGGGGCATCGTAGACAAACTTCGGAAGTCTTTGCTTCATGCATTACGCCTAAACGGCCTTGTAGTCGCTCATTGTACATTCTCCGGTTCCGTTTTTAACATGTTCTATTGTCTATGATGCAGGCGGAGGTCTATGCGCCAAATATGGGCCCGGAAGTTGCGTATGCCGAGGGGAAACAAGGTCTTCAGGGCAAGGCACCCCAGATTGGAGCAGCATTACCCGTACAAGCTCCCAAAATGCTCGGCAAGCCCGCAAAAATCTTGGCTCCATCCTCAGCAATGCTTACTAGCTCCAGCCAAAGGGATACGCAGACGCGGCTACATAGTTCCGGTGTTTTGCGAGGGTCCCAAGAGAAGGATGAGTATTTGTTGCGGCTTCTCGGTAAGGGGTCGAAACCCCCCCTTCCTTCTGCTGCACCAAGTCCTTCTAGTGGTTTTAGGGTGCCAGACCCGGTTCCACACCGCGCCGCACAGGCGTCCAACCGGCCATTCCCAAATTCAGCAGCAGAAATGGGAGGAACTGCAGGATTAGAAAAGGGTTCAAACCCTGGGCCAGAAGGTCAAACAGCTACTGCTTCTGGCCAGCCTACTTCGGAAGTTGCACCAGGATGGAGCTACTCTGAAACACAGCGTTGTATCGGTTCAGATGCTGCTGGCAGTCTCCGAGCCACCATTGTATCTCATCAAGTAGTATTCCTAGAGCAGTTGTATGACCTGCATAGAGCAATTGCAGTCCAAAAGTTACTTGTACGCAACTGTCCTGAGGTTAAAGATCTCATGGATGAAGCTGCTCGCATAGTAGTTAGTTCTTCAAGCGGTCGGAGAGATCAAATTGCCGCTTTTGCAGCTGCAGCAGGAACAGGAACAGGCACTGCACCATCTGCTCCTCCAGCCAAACGAGCGCGCCTTGAAAATGACGGGCCGACCTTTGCTGGAAAAAGAACTTCTCCTCCAGCACTTATGACTGCTGCCCTTCCCAATGCTGCTCCTGCTGGCGGTGCTCCCGCCTCCGGCCCTACTGCTGCTGCTGCTGCAGCTCTTGTAGCAGATGAACCAATGCTGGAAGATGACGGTGAACCTGGTCTACGTCCAGACTCCCAATTTGCAGCAGTTCCTCTCGCCGGAGAAACTGCTGCCACTGGTGATGGCAGCGGTGATGATGGAGACGGGTCTGGTCCAAATGGCTCTGGAGGTAACGGATCAGGTGGAGGGTCTAATAGCCCTCAACCGCAGTTGCCACCAGTGCAATTACTCCCACCAAGAAGGTTATTGCCCCTTCAAGGGGCTCCTTCAGAGGCGAGCCAAGCTCCAATGATGTTCCCCAGAGCAAATTTCATGGCACCGCCCTGGATTCAGCCATTGATGCCTGTTCACATGCAGATGCAAATGCAAATGCCACCTGGAATGGACCCATTAGTCGGGACAGGGGCTATACCACCTCATTACCATCAACAATATGCGAATCTTGCGCATATGCAGATGGCTGCAGCCGCTGCTGCACAGTTGGGTGGTGGTAGTGGTGCTCTTAATGGTAGTGGGTCTTTGCCTCAACCAATGGCACCTCCTCCAGCTTCAACAGCCGCTCTTGGAGGTACCGGTGCTGTTCCTGTAGGGACTGCACCAACAGCAGTTGCAGTTGCTGCTGCCCCGCTCAGCAGTGTTTCTCCAACCCCTCCTGTTCTTGTTGCAAACCCTGCAGTGCCTGCCCCAGGACCAAGTGGCCAACCATCATCCCGTCCTCCATTACCTCCTCCACAAGCTGCTCCCGCACCTGGCGGTATTGCAGCTTCCCCTGCAGTGCAAGTTGCTGCAGCTGGGGGCGACCCGATGGCCTGGTGGGCTCAGCACTACTATGGCCGCCATCAGCAGCAGCAGCAGGCAATGCAAATGCAGATGGCAGCACAGATGGGTCCACCTCAAAATGCCCAGCAGGCGCAGCAGATAGCTGGAGCAGCTGCAGTTCCTGCCTTTGGAAATCCTGCTGCTGCCAATTATCGATGGTGGCAAGACCCTACCGCGACCTTTGGCCCCCCTGTCGATTTGGACGTCGTTGCAGCAGGTATCGCAGCAGCTACTCGTAAAGCAGGCAATGCAGCTGGAGAAGCAGAATCTGCTCCTCCCAGCAGTGCTGCTGCCGCTGCAGCCACGGCCACAGCTGTTGCAAACACCATTGGCACCACCAGCAACAAACAAAAGGGCAGCCAAATGGTTGCTCCTCCTCCTTCGGCAAGGCCGCGGCGGTCGAAACGCAAGCCTTCGGACCCTATTGAGGAAGCTAGTAGTGGAACTACTGGCCAGGATCATCATTTAGGCCCTCATGCTGTGACAGATGACGCTCATTTCAAATCTCGATCACCTCATGGATCCCGGGGTGTTGCCCCTCCTGCTGCTGGGGTTATTGGTATTGGTAAAGCAGGAGCTGCGGATACCAGTGCAGCCAAGCTGTTACTGTCCTTTAGCAATAAAGAACACGTTGCTTGAAAACAATAATGAGCAACACCTAAGGGCATCGCCACGATCGTCAAAATATGAATTCTTTCTTCTTTTAAATAACTGATCTGAGATATGTATGGCTATCTACATACATATATACTACTACAAGAAGAACACCGCTATGGTGGTATGATAAATGATGATACGATAAATATAATACAAAACGTTACGATACGATACATGGATGATGATAGATATCTACACCTTTATGTTACCCAGGTTTCTTCTTCCAGGAAAACTGTTTATCTTCTGACAATTGTTTTGGAAAAGGAAAGAAGAAGATTGAAAATTATTTGCATTCCTTCTATTCTTTTCTTAATTAATAGTTCAGTCGATGCATCGATTTTTTTTTAAATACTTTTCAGAGATTGTCCTTCTTTGTGGCCTTTCTATGGCATCTGTATGCAAGTAGGAAGCGGGCGACGTTGGTTTCCAAATGTTGTTTTACTTTTACTTTGCAATACAATGCTTACGATATAATATTGAGTCTACTGTTATTTTTTTTCCCCCTTCTGTGCATAATTTTTTTATTTTCAAGGAATGAAGCCATCCCCACGCCCCTCTGTCTCGCTCTCTATCCTCATACGTACATATATACATATATACACAATGCATTGCATTTTTGTCTAATTCGCCTTTGTTTCTCTAAAGATCGAGAGGCTTTTTTTTTCTTTCTTCCCCATTGCCTGCCTGTTGCTTTTCCTCTCTGAACAACCTGCTATCCTTCGTTTGACAGGAGAGTATCACTGCTCTGATACCCAGCATGATGAAACTTGCACTCTCTTTATCTTTCCAAAGCTTTTGTTTTTATAACGATATATCTTGATTTTGTTTTTCTTCTTTTTCCTTCTTTCTACAATCTCTATTCGCTTTGGTAAACATGGCTTATTAATGAATGGAATGGATGACGCTTGGGTCTTAATATTAATGGATTGAAATTTGTACTGTATTTTTGTTGGAAACGGATGGGAAGAACAACAACACAACACACGCATCTGCACACTTCTTATATTTTTAACATCATGAGGCATCTGAAATATCTACTTGACATTATATCAAGTTCAACGCCGTTTTTGATTTTCTTTTGTAAGATAATTTCTTTGTTGGAGAGGGCAGGGGATCTTTTTACTGCCGTGCTTGTTTGTTTTTTCGTCTTGAATTATATAGAATAAAATTACTACTACAGGTTCTGTAACCATTGTAGCGCTTAAAGTGTCGAATAAAATTAAAACAGGTCAAGTCTTCCTTACACAGCAATCAGGACGGGAAAAGAAAATTTTTCAAATAGTAAAGTACTAATTATGAGCTCTTTAACCAAGTCCTTGTCCTCTTTCTCTGAGCTCTGTCGATGAAATATCCATTCTAAACCCAGATTCAGGGATTTCTTTAAACAAAGAACCACGTTGCAGTACTTCTGGGATCTCCAGCTCTGACAAAGAACGAAATCTAGCGGGACCATTACCCCCACCAGCACCGCCTTCTTTTCTTCCTGCTACTAAAAAGCCACACCCTTGATGCGCTAATTTCGCAAACTGTAACAGCATTGCCGTTTCACTGCCATAGTACTTCTCCTGTACTAACCTGGCAGCGGTATCATACCCCACAACAAATTTAGATTTTGGGAACAAGTCGGCTTTCTGAGTAAACAGCGGCGCTTGAGTCACCACCACCGGTAACTGTGCAGCTATAAACTGCGCTACCCTCCGTTCAATTTCAGGTAACGGCAATAATCCTTTGTCTGCATTACTAATAGCCAGCTCAAATGCGCCATCGCTAGGAGCCACGCCAGCGACTTGGCATGCTGCGGCAAGAAGATCTTGATGCCCAGCATGAAGTGGATTGAATGACCCGGGGAGATAGATTCTTCCCGGTCGCGGGGCATCAACAATAGCCATACCACCAGATCCAGAGAATTCTAATGTTTTATACCTACCATTTATCATGTTTTGAAGCAAATGAGCTCGATCAGAGGACGACGGGTCTGCGGCTGGAGTTGCTACTAGAGAGTCCCCTGGGCCTAATAAGCCTTCTGCAGCAAACTTAGCTTCTACAGTGAGATCTGTAGCCCCCACAGCAGCTGCCACAGCGTCTAAGATGAGTTTACTTGCTAAAGAGTCTTCTTCTAGACGGCCACGAGCGCCTTTCGCTAATTGTAAGGTGTAGGTGCGGGTGGCGGTGCCTGTATGAATAGAGACAAAGGCCCGATGGTCACCACGACGGTCGCGGTCAGTGGCGAGAGCGCAGGTGGCAGCCGCGCCGATGATAGGGGTACCAAAGGGAGACAGAGTGGCAGCTTGTCTGTAGGCTGCCTTGGCTAGGGCTTCGGCTGTGGAGCCGCTCGCTGCAGATTGAACTGGAGATGGTGGAGCAGAAGGGCTACCATTGCCGTTGCTGGTGAGAACTTCGTCTAATGCTGTACTTGAATAAGGAACCCGACATTCGAGGACCGTGCGGGATGCTCCAGGTACAGAGAGGAGCCAGGATGGGGCCTGCAGAACAGGTACATAAGTGTGAGAAGAGAGGAAAGCTGGCGGCAAAGCAATTGAAAAACAAGCTTGTTGACATGTTCAGACACTACTGATTCAGACCCTTACATTAGCGGCTCCTCCAGTGACATACATCACAAGCTTGAAAGGGGAAGAGTGGATTCTCTCCACAGTTTCAACAGTAGCACTCTCCATTGTGCTGGGTGTGGATCGAGTTGTAAAAGAAACTGTGGCAACAGGGGATTGTCTTGGACGTGCTGAACTAGGTACCCTACGAGTGAGTATTGAAAGATGAAGTTGCCGGCTTGAGAAGGAAACCGGTAAGGAAGGCAGTCTCCAAAGCCGTTGACAACGTGGCACAGCTGTATGCATGATCTTGCTCAAAGAACTTTATGCATGGGCCGCTACGATGCCAGATCGGAAGCGGTCATTTACGATAAGAAATATACAGTATATGGATGGCGCTGTGAAGTCTGCTAGTTATAGAATGAAGGCCAAAACAAAGCGCAAATTAATTTCTTGTAAACAATTGTTCAAGTTTCAAGGTGGTATTTTGGGTACATCCTCGTTCACTGAACAGCATTTCCCATAATAATTGTTCCGAAAATGACACAAAGAATCTACACAACAACGCAGGTGGCCTCCTGTCAGCCCCTGCGGTTGCCATCTCTACATCCCAAGCCGATGATTACTCTTTCACGACACCTTTGGCACCCTATTAGCAAATCCTTTTTCATAGTGAAAATTAGAAACAACCATTGTAGATGGACTGCAACATCAGGCAGTCTAGATGGCCCAGATGATGCCAATTATAGCGAGTCGTCGTACCCACCACCGCCACCGCCCTCCACGCCGGTAACACAGGAGCCTAAAGAGGACATAGCCAAGCTTATTTACCATGCTGGTAGATTTGTACTGTGGGTGATTAGTTTGATTTTGCCATTCACATATTATATTTCGTAATTTATCAATTTACTAAATAATTCTCTCGTCTTCCCCTCCCCTTGAAAAAATGCAGAGACCCTATTCCGTATATCGTACAACTTGCCCGCTTTTGCACCAGCTCCGTTGCACTCACCAAACAATTTTATAAACCGAGGCTATCTTCAATAATCTCTCGATCTATCCGTGTATTACTCGTTGTATTTGTATTCTGTGCGGTGATTTGTCTTGTCGACGCTGGCTGCTCACTGCTCACGAATTACTTCTCACTGGCTGCTCACTAAAGACTACCCCACAGCATAAACTCCCTTGTATAACTTTTGATTTTACTTGTATTAGATATGTATGCGTGTAATTTAGTATTTACAGTTAATCCAAATGGGCAAAGCTTGGTTCTGAGTTCTCTTGTATTTATATAAATATGTGGAGTAGTTGAGCAACCTCGACTAAAATCAGCTGTAAAAAGAGGGTAAACAGGGGAAGAAGAAACAGCAGAAACCAGCCTTAGAGCACAAATCAATTTAAAGAGGAAAGAAAGAAAGAAAAAGAAAATCACGAAAGAGAAAGGGGTAAGGAAGTAAAAATATCAGAATTTGTAGAAAGAAAAAAGTGGTGGTGAAGATTGATGATGGGGAGAAGATAAAATTTCAAATGCGTGTACTTTTGAATAAAAATGGAATGAAGAAAACATGCAACATTATATCTACTTACTCTCCATTCTGTTGCACGTTATCAATTTCAATCAGATCCACAAACTCTCTTAAGTGCACCGGTAATCCCGCCTGCTCCTTCCAATGATCAATCTTTTTCTTCAAGTTCATAACCTCTTTAGAGTTATCATCTTGCTTAACGTTGTTCTTAATGGTAGACACGCGGGTAGCGTATTGCAAAGAGTTCTGTGTCTCGTCAAGATTAGCATCTACGGGGGATACATTCACAAACATGAGTGTTTTAGCAGTACCTCCAATCGAGTCACTCATAAGCATAGTAAGCTTATGATCACGGTAAGGGACGTGACCTTGTTCAGTAGCCAATGCAGAGATAACGTTACCCAAAGCAGACAAACTCTTGTTAATGGCTTGAGCTTCTTTGAGCTGTTCACCGGCAGAGCCAGATTTTTTAACCCGTTCGCTACCAGCCAAATCCACAAAGGAAAGCTTACCACGAGCGACAGACTGCGTTTGTAAATTAGTTGTTTCTATACAGACGGTGATAATCAAATGAGATCGAGAAGATTCTCGGTTCATTTGAGTAGATGACACATGTCGTCTTTTCTGGCCTTCTTCAATCGCGGTCATCAATTGATGTGCAGAGGTAACCTCAATCACAGTCGCACCAGGAACAGTCACCACACCTTTCGGATCTTTCTTAATGTCTAATTTAGGCTGTTTCATTAACTTTTCACCCTTTCTAGACTCGGCAAGTAAATCTTGTAAATCATCAACGTACAGCTCGAGCATGAAAACTTCAACTCTGTACGAAGCCTTGCCAGAATCACGTTCCAGGATATCAAACAACTCAGTTACACCACGAGGGGTAAGACCAGGCAGCTCATCGTTACCGTAGATGGTAAATGTCTTACCAGAACCAGTCTGACCATATGCAAAGATACATACATTGTACCCATCAACGGCAGACTGAATAAGATGCTTTGTATCGGCAAATACCTTTTCTTGAGTGGTACCACCCTCAAAGACAGAATCGAAATTAAATTCGCGTTTCTTATCCTTCCATTTAAGGTTGATAGTAAGCTCATCAGGAATTTCAACAGCCATTTCTTGTCCACGATCCTTTTCGAACTGCAGCATTGGGCGGACTCGGCAATAGACACGGATCTTTCCTTTAAGATCCTCCATAGCGTTGTAAATCTTCTTTCGTTGGAGGGACTCATCACGGTAGAGTTTCTCGAGCTCGTCAAGGCGTTTTGCCTGGCCAGCAATAAGCTCAGCTTGAGCTTTTTCACGGCGCTCGACATCAGCCTTCATTTCCCGAAGCTCGGCCAGCTCTTCAGTTGCGCCAGCAAGGCCAGCAAGCTTGCTTTGTGCTTCACTAAGGAGTAATTCTTTGTTACCAAGGTCTTCAATAAGCTCATTAATCTTGGCTTCTTTCTCCTTCGCAGCAACAGCGGCTCCCGCTCCAGCTCCGGCGGCAAGTTGAACTTGAAGAGCAGAGATTTCACTCTTGTGGGTCTCTTCCAAACGAGCGATCTTCTGTTGAAGGGTGACACGTTCACCTTCAGCAGCACGGATACGAGATTCGATAGCCTTCACCGCTTCAGGATCACCGCCATCAAGCTTGAGGGAGGATAAGTCAATGGCGGCCAAGGCTGCGCCGGCAGCCCCGGTGCCTTTTAAAACTCCAAGCTCATCAGACATCTCAGCGCGATCTTCAGTCAGCTCGGCAATCTGTTTCTCTTTCACTTCAAGCTGTTCACGTGCTTCATCAAGCTGACGCTGCAACTCAGCCACGTGGGCTTGGTACTTAGGTCCAAAGTTTGCCTCTCCACCTCCACCGCCATCACCTCCAGCAGCACCACCCTCACCCCCTTCACCCACAGCAGCAGCTGCCTTTGAGTACCGCTTCATCATAATATCATTAATATGGGTTTGTACAGCCATGCAGATATCTTCTCCTTGCTTGGACTCAAATTGAAATATATGCAACACGCCTGCCACACGCATCTTAAAGAACACGGCTTGGGAGGAACTTCCAAACTGCATAATATCTCTTAATTCAGCAGAATGGAGATATTCTTTAGGTACAGGGCGGAAGAAATGCACACCACGTTTGTTAATACCAATAATAAGCTTTGCAGGGAGCAAACCAATCGGATCTTCAATCCTTTTTACGGGGAAAAAGATGGAATTTCCATAAGGCAAAGAGCGAATAATACGCAAGAACTGTAAACGAGCATCATCTTTAGAGAATTGCGCCAGGGCTTTATACCTTGTCATGACGTCGGCAGACCATTCCGCACGGGGGCGAGATGTCAAAATAGAACGAACCATGTACCGCTCCATCGCTGCATCAAATTCAGCTTGATTTCCCGTCAAAGTAGGTCCGTGCTCTGCTTGAAGCTGTAAAGCACACATTTGAGCGGCATCTTCACGGATAACAGGGTATTGACCTTGGAGGTAGTCGTGTTGGGCTTGGATGTAGCTTAAAACGACAAAACGAGGCTCAGTGATGGTTTCATCTGTCTCACGGAACATACGCTTTTTATATAAAAGTTTAGCAGCAGAGCCATCTTTAGCCTTGGCTGCCTTGAAATCAAACATAATATCAGCGATATAGCGGTTATCATCCAAAAGAACGTGTTCGTCAGTGAGAGGGACACCAGGTTCAGCAGGTCCCTTTGGTTTCTGTACAGCAAATAAACTAAACGTCTGATAATTTTGAAGTTTAACTTGCCCTGCAACTGCCTCTACAGCCTCGGCAACAGTGGTAGAAGCATCATACGTCAGCTCTTCGAAGGTTTCATCAAGGAAGAATGCAATAGCGGTTTGTTTGGTGCCCTTGAGCATGCTATCAAGCTCGCTGAGCTCCGGTAAAGTGCGACGTTGGCCTGCTTTGGCGGTACGCTTCATGGCATCCCAAGATTTTTTTGCCAAGGCTCTCACTTCAGAATCTTCATCGTCATCATTTGCGCACATATGGACATACTCAGAGACCAGACCCATGAAATCTTTGGTAGGAGGCATGCAGGAGGCAGTCATGTACATCAACTGCCAGGCTTTAGCACAAGCAGCGGGATTAGGACACCCACGGGTCTGTTTGACCAGTTGCATGTACAGCTCATCACGAAGTTCTGTACGCTTGAGCCCCTGGTGAAGGAGTTTCTGTGCAATATCCAAGGTAGCTACCTGGGATAACATCTCTCCGTTGACCCCCATAAATTGTAAAATTGAAGTGAACATCTTGACAGCACGGGAGGCGTTGTCGGAAGAATGCTTGAGCAAAGAAACGGGTAAATTATCTTCACTGTAGACGAGTAAATCGTCGGTGGTAAGGTTAAGGCCTCCTTCAGGGGTACTTGCAGGGGAGGATTTGCCGCCCAAGCCAAAGAGCTTGCCGAGACCTTTGCCCCCAGAGCGGGCTGCTTTGTTGAAAGCATCTACCTGAAATTTCTCGCTATGGCTATCGAGACCTTCAAGAATAGGGGTCTTTACGCCTCCACTGCTCGCTAAGCGAGCGCCAGAGGGGGTTGTGGGATCCTACACATATGAAAAGCAAGTGGAATTTAGACTTGAATTCCAGCGATAATGGCAGTTTTTATTGCACTGAGACAACAATGAAATGCATTCAAGCATCATTGATGAGCTGATGACGCAATATACTTACGGCTTCCATGACGGTCATAGCTTAAAATAGCAGAAAACAGTACACAGCTAAGCAAGATTATCTGTCAACGACCTGCAAATGGCAAACATCGAGAGAGATCGTTACTAATTCGAACACTACGAGTCATATATATTCTTTTATCAATACCCCTGTAACATATATCCTATTCAAAATTCAGCGCAACGGGTTGATGCCGATGTCTGAAGCGTGTTTGGCAGCTCTTTTCCGGGGGCTGCAGGCTGCTTCTTCCTAAAACGAGCATATGGTAAAGACCCCAAGCTTAATACCCACCTAATAAAGCCACTTGCCTGTAATTCCGTTGGCCAGCTGCTCCCGGATTCAGCAGTAGGTTGTTGTTGCCCAACGGCTAAAATGTCTCTGCGATCTTACAAGCAGAGCTCTTCAACAGCACTCTTATCACTTCTTTGAAAATGGGCTATACGCCTATTGCAAAAATTGAAAGAGGTTGCTTCAAGTGCGGAGCTCACACTAGTTAATACTCCGCATATCGCGATTGGGCGAAAAAAGAAAATCGCTGTTTTTCATCCAGCTGCTTGGGTGGCAGTTCAGGTTTGACCATCGTTCTGCAAAACATTTAGCCACGAAGCTCAATATCCTGGCACATTTCTCAAGCTTGTTTCGCGTTATCTTGCTTCTGGGAGAAACTGACTCAGAACGTAACTAGATCTCTTTTCCTCCATCTGCCGAATCGCAGATCACCGGCCAGGTGTTTGACTCTCTTTTAGAACCCCTGGCAAATCTTCCAAAACTGTATCAGCCGCATACCCAATATACAAACATGAAGGGAGATATAGACTGTGAGAATACTCCCGAGTCTTCTGCCACCAGACCCAAACCATTCCTTGTTGGCGGTTCTGGGTGGCATCGGCAAGTGGCGGCACTTCATTCTGGAGGTCGTTACGTGCCCAAAGGCGGTTTTGTAGTCGATTTTACTAGTCGAGGAAGATATTCAAATGAAATAAATAGAAAATGGGCTAATAGCAGCGATGATGAAGAGCAAAACTGTGCTTTTTCTGGCAGCAACAACGGCAGCGGCAACAGCGTGGAGGAGTCAGAGACCTGGGCTGATCGTATTGTCCTCCGACATACCCAAGATGTGCTGTATGAACTTTCACCTCCACTTAAAACGAGTGGAGTATCCCCTGTAGCTTTGCATGACAAGAAACTAGCTACAATAGACGAGGAGTCCTCCTCCCCACCTTTGCTCTCAAGAAAAGAAGAAACTACCACTGCTGCTGAGAAACAAAGGCAGCATAATAGCGCGAATACCAAGTGTTCTTCCACAGGAGAGCTCTCTAATACAGAAAAACAGAGCTGGAGACCTCCAGGGCCATGTACTCCGCCTCGCAGCTTTGCAGGAAGGGCCGCAGCTCTTCATCACCACCGCCAGAGCATTCCTAATTACGGAAAAAGGAAGCAAAATGGAAAGCGGAATAGCGCTAGTGCATCTTCAGAACCGCATGATTGTGCAAACTGTGAATGTTGTGCCCAATTAAGACAAAATTTGGAGGTAACGGAGGCTGCCTCGCGCCAGGACAAGGCTGCCGCAGCTCATTTGAGGCGGCGCCTGGAGCAAGAAATGGCTAAAGTGACCAAGGAAAGACGAGATTTTGAAGCTTACAAGGTAAATCATACAGAATATGTAGATGACAAAGTAATATGATGCAGTGAATGCAATGCAGTAACCCTGAGATGGTGTTATTATTTTTTTATTCCAGGAAGAAGAGTTGAAAAATATCCGTGCTGCTGCGGAAGAAATTGCTCACAAACAGCAAAGAGATCGACTTGCTGAAGGCGCTCGGCAACGTGCAGCAGCCAAAGACATTTCTCTGCAAGACAAAGCGGAAGCGGAGTCTTTGAGAGCGGAACTAGAAGCTGCGCGTAGAGAAGCAGGCAAGGAAGCTGGGCGACATAGAATGGAAGTGGAGAGACTACGTAGAAAAATTTCACGAATGGAATTAGAAGTTACTGAACTTTCTGCTGGTATCAAAGCAGCAGAATCTGATAGAGCACAGGCTTGGGAAGAATCACAGCGATATAAAGAGCTTGCAAAAAAGAAAGGAATGGCCTGGTCACCTACACACCAGAATACAACCCAAAGTTGTTCCTCCTCAGTGCTTGGAGTCTTAAGTTGCAGTCCAGATATGCGCTCAAGTTGCTGTGATGACGAATATTCAAAGAGCAACCGCAGTGAAAGCTCAGCCAGCTCTTCCAGTGCTGTAGCTGGTGCTGCTGCTGCTGCTGCTGAGCAAGGGGAGACGTCCGCTGCTGCAGAAATTAAAAATCACGAATCTACTATTGCTCTCCCAGAAATCGCCCGTTTCCCCAACGGCTCGATCCAACGCACGTGGCGTGACGGCCACATTTCTACTACTTTTATCAACGGAGATATCAAACAGGAGCTACCTTCTGGCACTACTGAATATTTTTTTAAAGAAGTATCGGTCTGGCAAGTAAGTCATCCTACTACTGGTGTCGAAACTTTTTATTTCCCGAATGGTCGAGTAGAGTCGCACCTCCCAGTGGGAGAAGATGGCAGCAGTGTCCAAAAAGAAACGTTGCTGCCAGGAGGTGCTGGTGCATTACGGACATTTGATGGAGGAGATAGTAGACAGCTACCTGTAACGGTAGCGTCCTTAAGGAAAGAAACCTTGATGCCGAGACCCGTGCCGCTGATGTCGAGAAGAAAATGAATGATGAATGAACTGCGAAGATACCTTTTTTTTTAATACTGATTTACAATGTACATGTAGAAACATGCACTGATTCAAATGATATCTAATTCATGGTTCGACACAAATTTAACAGAAAGCAATCAACTCAGGCAGTTGGACAACCATCACCAATATCACCGTCAGACTCATTCTCAATAATCCGAATTAAAGAAGGCTCGTCATTTCCTTTGGTATCTTCAAAACTTAATTCTTCCTCATCGTCATCAGTGATATCTATATCAATGCCCTCTTTATTACGCAAAATATCTTGAATAGTTGGTTTGTTGCCAACAGCAACAGCAACAGCATCGGTGGTGTCGGTCTTTGTCAACGCTGTACCAGCCTCCATTGCAACAACAGGAAAGACAATTTGATCCTCAGCTTGCTGTGGTTCTTGCTGCTGGTCTCCTTGGCCTTCAAAAAAGTTATTCATTACAAAGAACCTAAATGCTTGCAAGATGTACGACATATCTTGTCGAATCTCTTTAGCAAGTAGTTTCTCTAGCAGAGACGGCTTCTCGTGTGATCGCTGCCGGAGTTGTCTCTGATGTTGTTGCTGGCGTCGAGATTCATTATTATCTCTATGACCTCTGCCTCTACCACCCCGTCCAGTAGTATGTCCTCCACGGCCACGATCACAGCCTCCTTCTCGTCCACGCCCACGCCCATGTCCACGCCCAGCAGCAGCAGTTATGGTAGCGTGCTGCTGCTGTTGGTGACGGTCGTCACCGTCTTCTTCTGGCACAGGTTTTTCAGCTACGTTCACTTGCTCTATGTCTTCTATTCCTTTATTTTCATGGTCTGCTCCTACAGCATCCGCTTTAACTGTTCCCATATCTTCTCCGTCCTTTGCTTCAACATCAACAACAAGAGTCCTATCCTTTGTCTCATCTTTCTTTTCTTCCTGGCGCAGTCTCCACTTTGCAAGTCCAGGGTCAATTCTAGGAGCTTCACCAGCATCAATAAAACTCTGATATCCATATTCTGGACCACCAGATCTACCATTACTATACCCTCTACCCCCTCGAGTATTACCTCTACCCCCTCGACCACCACGACCACTATACTCTAGACAACCTCCCCCGTTCCCGCCCCCGCCACCTCGTCCTTGTCTACCTCTCCCCTGTCCTCTTCCTCCATCACCACCATTATTACCATTCAATTTAAGCAGCATATCTTCAGTTCCTGCTTGTTTACTCAACCCCATAGCCCGCTGTCTTTGTAATATCTCCTGCAATCGAGTTTTTCGGGAATCTTCTCCGCTAGGATCTACCAACTCGCCTCGAGAATGGCGAGCTGCATCTTCTTGTTCTTTTCTAGCGAGATTACCTACACTAGGCCAATGTTTCCGTCTTTCTGCTTTCCATGCTTCTACTTCAGCACGTTCTGTCTCGTTTATTGGTTCACGGACAGTCGGTTCGATGGTAATTTTTTCCAAAGGAGGGACGATGTCTTTTTTCCGTTGCCTCTTGATTGGCGGGAGAGCGAGCGAGGGTCTTTCTGTACCAGCCTTCCCACTGCCGTCTCCGTTGTTTTTAGTGGGTATAGTTCCAAACGCAATAGTAGAGGGAGGATTGTTACTACTAGTATTCTTGCGTTTTTTATTGTTTGCATTATTGGAAGGCTGTCCAGAGAGTTGTTGGCGGTGCTGGTGTTGTTGATTGCTATTATGCCGCATCTGTTGGATTCCTTGGTTATTATTCATGCCATTACTCTCATGGTGCTGATATTGCTGGTGTTGTTGTTGGAAATGCTGGAAATGACCATGGTGCATCATCAAAGGAGGTTGCAGGTATTGATTCATTGCCATGTTGTGCTGTACCTGTTGGCCAGGGTGGAACATCGGCCCCCCAAGTTGCTGCTGCTGCTGCTGCTGCTGCCAATGATGGGGTTGCAGAGAGACTTGTGGAGCACAGTTACCTCCATTAGGTGGTGGAGGTGGCGGTGCTGGGCCACGAGGGGGAGGAGGTTGGAACTGCTGCTGCTGCTGTGGCGGTGGCGGTGGCGGGGGGAGAGCTCCAGCAGCCTGGCCTTGCCATCCATATTGCTGCCCCTGGTTCAGCTGCATCATTCCTTGCTGGTAGCCGCCCTGTTGTTAACAGAGAAAAAAAAATTGGACAAAAGTTAGCTAGAGTTCAAGAGGAAAATTTTGAAAAATTGCAAGATTGCACGGCAGATCTTTCCATATGTTGGCCTGGCCATTGGTTGCCTGAGCGTCCAACCATATATGTAAAATATTGTGGTAAGCAAAATTAAATACAAAGTATGAATTCCAAAGCCAGTTTTTCAATCAAATGAAAGAATCCATGATATAAATCACTTCGAGCAACAATTCATGGACTACGAGCTCCTTAAAATCCTTTAAATGAATATCTAAAGATGAATATAACGGGTTTCGTCCCAATCAATCCAGCAATTTAGAAATTTTTGGGGCTGCCTTCTTTGTCGTTTGACCGCCGCGGTCGGAATAAAGTTGACTGTCAAAACTGCTATAAATTAGCTTATATGCCACGAGTTGACGTATTTGTGAAGCTGATTCTTAATAATGGTTGCCATATCAAATGGTTTAAGTGGCCTGACTGTCCAGGTATGCAACCTTTAATAGCGTTTGATTCTGATCTGCAAATTCTCATTCTCCCTCGCTTAGACCTCACTACTGCAGGCCCCCCTCTCCCTCCCAGAAACAGACTACAAGGTGTCTAAGCTCCGTGCATTCACCATAGAAGAGATCGGTTCTGTATCCTGGCTCGAGCAGCACAGCGTTTTAGAAGCTCTCAACCTGCAAGCTCATGCTGATGCCAGAGCCCTCCGGGATGAAATAGTCAAGGATTCCTTTGTTACCCATGATAAAGTATCACTCCTAACTATTGATCTTGTGATATGCAAGGCGTGGATTCAATATGCTTTGCCTCTGCTGCGCTCCCACCTAGCTGCACCCAACACCAACCCCCTCATACCACACATTTTGATCCAACACCAAGACCTGGTAGCAAATCTACTTGAAATCTTGCTGCATCATCCTGACGTGGCAAAGTCCATGACTGAAAAAGCCGCTTTAGAGCTCTGTGATTGGTGCACCCGACAGCTGGCATGGTTAAGCACTTCGGGAAGAAAGTTTTCTTCCCGAGGCCACAAGACGGCAGAAGAAATGATTGAACAATCAGCTGAAGATGAATTAAAAGAAAGAGAAGAAGAAATCGCATTTAATTGTGCAATATCTGCAATGACCATAGTAAGGTACTTAACAGACCATGTAGCTAGTAATGCCTTGTCTTTAAGTGTCCTTCACCGTATTGCCTCAACTGACAATGTAGCTGCTCTTGTTATTCCGCTGTTGCTAAAATCACCGTGGAAGCGGTCGTATACCGGTAGTGGAGGCGGTATACAAAAGTGGAAAGGAGGTGAATGGCGTCTTATTCCCCAAGCTGAGCTTCATGCACTCGACATGATAGACGTTCAAGCTTTTAAGCGTAGGAATAGGTGGGAAAAGTTCCTTGTTTCAATCGATTGTCAAGGATCATTGGATTGCAGCACATGCCGGGGCCGGCCTGCAGGTCACCTGAGAAGACCGTTGAGATTGGACAAGAAAAGGTGCTCCTTAATATTGTAGCAGACTATACAGTTATCCTGAGATATTGAAGTACTCTTTTTTCTACAAAAGTGATATCGATACCCTTTCTAATAACAAACTAAAAGAGGACGCCGCCAAGCCCCCCCAGCCTGCTGCTCATTTTATATCCAACTCAACGTTATTCAGCAATTATGAAAGGAGAATAATGGCTAAAGAACCTATTGAACTATTGTACTTACTTGTCCTGAATGGAAAATAAAAGATTGGGTGACAAAGAAAAAAAGGTAGGCGGCACTTCATATGAGGCAGTGTCGTCGCCCATTGCCGCCATGGCGAGGGTCATAAAAGTAGATCAACTCACATTTTCTTTTATGACAGGGGCTTTGACAGTGCGTAACGACCTTAATGTCAAGATCAAGTAGTGTAACATGTCAATATTTGAATGAAAATGTGTAAGGACTTGTTTAAGAAGAGGGACATGGCTGCGTTTGGAAGAACGCTCCCCCACAGTTGATACCTATAGAGGTTCAAGTTAGAGCTCCGAAATGGCAAACCTGTAAATGTATTGCTTTTTAAATACCACAAATATCAGCTGTAAAGGGTCTCTTCAGAACATAGCTCCCACATCAGCCAAAGGATCGCTTTATTTGATAATTTTTCTAAGAAATATATTTGACAGGCATCGATGTCACACGCCTTTCCTGTTGCACCAGTGCCTGCTGCTGGCTCAGCACTGAAACAGCACGCAAGCTGGTCACCGTAAGTTTCAAACTCTTCTCTGATCACAATCGAAAGCCATCTATTTGGAACTGGCCCGTGACCATGTTACGCCCGCTTTCCCTTGGCTGCAGGTATGATGATAATGGTGGCACCGTAGTAGCAGTTGCTGGTGACGATTATTGCATCATCGCGGCCAGCAAACGTCTTTCCACTGGCTACTCCATCTTAACACGCGATCAGACAAAGATCCTTCGACTGTAAGCATCGTTTAATAGCTTGCAATAAAGGTATAAAGCCACTTCAGACAACGTTCTAACCATTTTGGTATTCCTCTTGCTATTACAGGTCCAATCAATGCGTTGTGGCCTCTGCAGGAATGCAAGCTGATCGTCAAGCGCTCCACAAGATGTTGCACTCACACCACGTAACCTATCAATTCAACCATCGCAAGCCCATGTCTTGCAATGCCGTAGCACAGCTTCTTTCTACTACCTTGTACTATAAACGTTTCTTCCCTTATTACACCTTCAACCTTTGTGCTGGACTCGATGAAGAAGGTAAGCTACCGCCCCGAACTCCTCTTTGCTTATCAAACCCTTCTTAATATTAAGTACCCCAACCTCTCAAACTGAACTTCAAATATTTATTTATCTTTCCTGTTATCTCACCAGGACGTGGTGCTATCTATACATACGATGCTATCGGTTCATTTGAACGAGTTGGCTTTGGGTGCCAAGGCTCCGGCAAGGAACTCATCCAGCCTGTGTTAGACAACCAGCTCAAGGCGGCATCACCCTTGGTGCTTCCACCACAGCAGTGGTTGAGCTCTTTACCTTTGGATAAGGCAGTTGATCTGATCAAGGATGCTTTTGTCTCGGCAGGAGAACGAGATATCTATACTGTAAGTTGAGAACAGTGACGGGAATCTAACGACATATATATATATATATATATACCTCCAATTTAAAGATTAATTGCTGTGATTATCCACTCATATTGGATCTCTTCTTTCTTAATACGCAGGGTGATGATGTCGAGATTTTGATTATGACCAAGGAAGGCGTTAAGGTCGATGTGTTGGAACTCAAGCGGGATTAATTTTCAACTGATCTAAGTCTGTTTTTTCAAATTATAGAATCATTACAATATAGAATTACGTTTATGTAACGATAAAGCAATACTAGATGCAGAAGTAAACAGCAGAGGACAGAGGAGAGGAAAGCAGCAAACAACAAAAAGGAGAAGGTTGCAGGGGGTGATGCCTTCTTTGACCGCCGCTACTCCGGGGAGGTCAAGGCGCTGGCTAGTTCTAGCCCTGCAACCAACATGCTAGGGGTTGTGACAGACAATATTGTCGACCATAGCTGTATTATTTAATGGTGATGATGATCGTCTGTGCCGCCCAGCGTTTTATCATAAGCAACATAAAGAATAAATGCTGCAAATCCAAGTTTTAACCCAGGTGCTGCGTGTTTTGTGTTATTGGTCAGTAAAGGATGCGACCGCCAGGTATCAAACTTTTTCCAGTTAAACGCCATTGCTGCTATCCTGGGTTTATGCTAATAAAAAAGTTGAATTGATTTCAGAAGAGTTTCAAAGTTGCAAGCCTTAAAGTCCACACGCCTCTATGCGGATGATAGAACAGATGAAGATACAGTAATTCACAATTGATGGATGCGAACCAACACTCATCATTTATTAGACCTCGGTGAAGCTTCGAGCAAAGCAGGGCACCATAAATGGCCTCACAATTCCTCAAGGAACTCACATTCCAAAATTTAATACATCTTCGATATTCTTAGTGATAGTATACAGTCATCTGCAGGAGCGTTCTGGGCTATTTCTATCCAAACATGCAGGCTGTGATCTCTTCCAGCATCGGGGCGAGTCCTCGCCTTGTTGGTCCGTTTCACTCTTTTTTCCTGGGTTCTAGACATACTTTCAAATGCAAAAACATCAAGAAGAGCTCCAAGGGACATGCATTATCTCCCCAAGCCATTGCAACTCCTCCCACCTACTCCAATGGTTCGCTAACCACCGCTAACCAAGCACCAGAGGAAGGCTTTCAGTCTTCTTCTGCTTCATCTTTCGACTGGAAAGACCACTGGTACCCAGTTGTATTTGAACATGACGTTGCACCTGGTCAATTATACAAATTCACGTTGTTAAATACCCCTATTGTGATTTGGCGGGACGGAGCGGCTGTCAGAGCATTTAGAGATGCGTGCCCCCACAGACTTGTTCCTTTAAGTGAAGGCCGTATTGCACCCAATGGATGCTTAGAATGCCCTTATCATGGTCAGATTAGATAGTTTTCTGATTCTCTCTCGCTAAAAGAAGACAGTCTCTGTTTCCTTGCCCCCTTATTTATAACAACTTGTATTGTGCTGCTCCAAAATTCAATTAGCTCTTTCTTTTTACCTCTCCTACAGGATGGCAATTTGATGGCGAGGGCGCTTGTAAATCCATCCCTCAAGGCGGTGATATCTCCCACCCCCGTGCCCAAGCCACCTCATTCCAATGCGTTGCCAAACAAGGCCTTATTTGGGTACGTCTCCAACCCCACCATGAAGACGGCAGCCCCACCGCTGCGGATGATGAACTCTCTCTCCCTCTTTTGCCTGAGTTAGACGACCCAGATTGGTTTGAATTAACACCCATGTGGAGAGATTTACCTATGGAATACTCTACGCTAATAGAAAATGTAGTTGATGCTGGACATGTGCCTTTTACCCATCATGCAAGTGTTTCTAAGCGACAATCTTCTGGAATGTTTGAAGATATGAGGATCGAAGAAAAAGGACCCTGGGGATTCAAAGGCATATGGCCTACAGGTGAGAAGATTTTATCATTATACAACAAGGAACTGAGTCCTACGGTATTAAAATTGATCATCAGAAAGTGAATTAAAGAGCATAATTAAAAAAAAAATGATGAAAACATTTTACCCGTCTGTGTTTTCCTTTTGTCTCTTGTTTCTACAGGTCCAAGGAAAGGTGGCCTTGGTGCACAGCTCACCCATTTTCAAGGCCCTAACTTAATGCGCCACACCATTGATGCTTTCAGCACCCGTGGATTCGCTAATATTACTGCCGTGTATGGTGTACCTACGACACCAGGGCGGTGTCGATTGATTGTGAGGCAACCGTTTAAATTTAAGAATAAATTGATTCGGAAAGCATTTGGTATTATGCCTCAGTTTATGGGTCATTTAGGGAATTTATCTGTACTAGATGATGATAATGTGAGTTGATTATGATTAAATATAAGCTTCTTACGATGTTTTTTTAATTTGAAGAGAGAACTTTATGAATTCCAGGGGTACTGATTTTTGAAACCTTGGAAAACTGATTTTTGCTTGTCTTATCTATTCTCTGCTCCAGATTTTCCTTCATTTGCAAGAACGCGAGTCTGTAGAACGTGGATTAACTGAAAAGCCCATCGGACAGGTCTACTATATGCCTGGTAGCAGTGACGCGTATGTCATGGCTTTCAGAGGATGGCTCGATCGGATTGCCGGGGGTGGTCCTTTTGGTCCTCAAAACGCGGCATGGCTAGCAGCAGCTGGACCCAGATTAAGCAAAACAGAGCTTCTGGATCATTACCATAGCCATACAGAGAACTGCAGCATCTGTAGAACTGCTTTGGCGAGGTTGAAGGTGGTGAGGGCGGCAGCGGCTGTGTTGGCTGTTGGTGGTAGTGTAACTGCCGTAGCGGCAGCTGTCACGCAGGCAGTTTCTCTCCGTCAAGCTGCTTTGAGTGCTTCATCAGCATCGCTGTTGAGTCTCCCTGCTGCGCCCTTTGTTCTTGGTGGACTGGCCCTAGCAGTGGTAACGGGGGCGGTGTGGGCGTGGTGTTTCAAAACAATTCCTAGATTTTTCGAGGGCGTGCACCCACCTGCGCGCAACCGTGTGCCTGGAGAGTATACTCCCTAGTTATATACCGTTATTTTTGACCTATGATCGTAATAAGCACACCGTGTAATTTTGACTTGCCATGAGGAATTCTCGAAACAACTTTGCCAGTCACCGAGTCAGTGGCAAGGCCCAGGGTCACACAGAGGGGCCTCGCTGCGGCGAGAGCAAAGAGCGAGCGAGAAATGGCTTAAAACGGCTGATCAAGCTCATGTACCAGCCTCTGTACACTTTTAGTTAAATTTGAGAGTAAGTTGCCTCCTTGCCTGGCAATTTAGAAGTTAAAAACCACGACCCATCTAACCATTTCATCATTTTGATTTTCCATCAACAGGCTTTATAAAACACAATGGCTGAATCTTTATCCCTTCGTGGACAGCTCGTTGGTCACAGAGGTAAGCCTTTTATCAGCTTGGACTGCATAGAGAATTGCTCGCCGCATCTGGTCGAATTTTGCACATCTTGAACATCGTCTAAACTCTTGCATTTTCATCACTCTTTACAGGCTGGGTAACCAGCATTGCTGCTCCCCTCGACCCCAGCTCTGATGTCCTCATCTCTGCTTCTCGGTAAGTCTGCTCCTCGTGCATTTTACCACCCAGCCTTCAAAATCCTTTTCTCCACAGTTTTCTCTAACTAAATACCCACACCCATTTAATGCTCTGCAGTGATAAGTCTCTCATTGTCTGGACTTTGACCCGCGAGGAAGGCGAGTACGGCTTCCCTAAGAGACGCTGCCTCGGTCACAGCCACACCGTTCAGGACGTGGTGGTCTCCTCTGACGGCCAGTTCTGTCTTTCCGGCTCTTGGGATGGCACTCTCCGCCTTTGGGATATTAACACCGGTGCCACCACCCGCCGTTTCTTGGGCCATACCAAGGATGTTCTCTCCGTCGCCTTCTCCGTTGACAACCGTCAGATTGTCTCTGGTTCTCGCGATCGCACTATCAAGCTTTGGAACACCCTCGGTGAATGCAAGTACACCATTGCCTCTGAGCCTGAAGGTCACAGTGAATGGGTCTCTTGCGTCCGTTTCTCCCCTGTGACCTCCAACCCCATCATCGTCTCCGCTGGTTGGGATAAGCTCGTCAAGGTCTGGAACTTGACCAACTGCAAATTGCGCAACAACCTTGCCGGTCATCAAGGCTATGTCAACACAGTCACCGTCTCTCCTGATGGTTCTTTGTGCGCCTCTGGTGGCAAAGATGGCGTTGCCATGCTTTGGGATCTTGCTGAGGGCAAGCGTCTCTATTCCCTCGATGCTGGTGATATTATTCACTCTTTGTGCTTCTCACCCAACCGTTACTGGTTGTGCGCTGCCACTCAGTCTTGCATTAAGATTTGGGATCTTGAGTCCAAGGGTCTTGTTGAGGAGCTCCGCCCTGAGTTTGAGAATGTTGGTAAACGCTCTCAGCCTCCTTATGCTGTCTGCTTGTCTTGGTCTGCTGATGGCTCTACTTTGTACTCTGGGTACACTGATGGCATCATCCGTGTCTGGCAGGTCGGCCGTGCTATGTAAATAGAAAAATCTCAAGATTTTTCTATTTGCATACTGTATGGAAGGTGTGAAGAAAAACCCAGCAGGAGGACTTGTGATGGATGCACAGGTGTGAGTATTTGATTATTAAATTTTAAAAAGAAAAGAAAGCAGCTGAGGCGGAGATTGCTGAGATGCCTCTACTGGGCAGTTGATGAAGCGTGGGTAAAGAATTTCTAAATTTTAAAACGAAGCACACGGAAAGCATCAACTACATACCTTGCATAAATATGTAAACAAAATAATAACTAACTGTAGAACTCTTGGTATTATTAAACAATGGACTGGCTTCTTCATTTGGGAGCGAATCAGAATTCAAAAAAGCTGCAAATATAGCAACGCCGCCACTCAAAATGCAGCCTGTTTTGAATATAAAATAAATTTGGGTGTAAAGAAAGGAACAACTCCCATGGCGGCCCCAGCCACGACGGCCGCAGAAGAGGGGGTTGAGAATTTTTCAAAATCCCCCCATTACAAATCTCCTTGGCAAGAGGAAGTTGACGACGCAGCGCTCACAGGGAATGACGGAACCGAAGCAGATATTACCAGGTTAATAGCAGTAGATGAAGAGGCTCTACTAGCTGAAGAAGAGGAAGACAATGAATTGAGCATTTCCCCCCGTCAAGATTTTCTGGAAACTCTTAAGCTCCTTGCCTCTGGCGGAGTTGCAGGAGCAGTTTCCAAAAGCGCTACCGCTCCACTTGCTCGTCTTACAATATTGTACCAGGTATGTCTCTTTTCTCTGGTCATTCTCACAATTACATCTCGCTCGCCCAGCTTCCTCGCCACCTCTACTCAGTTACTTACTTTGACTTACCTCTTTTCTTTTTCTTTTCAAAATTATACAGGTGAAAGGTCTACCGCTACGTCCAGATGCTGCAGCTTCTACTCGAGCTACGACTCCTTTGCCTCGAACTTCAGTCCTCGAAGCATTAAAAGGAGTAATACAGAGAGAAGGCGTAAAAGCTCTCTGGAAGGGCAACGGCGTCACAATTATACACAGACTACCGTACTCCGCAGCGAATTTCTGGACTTATGAAACTGTTAATGAATGGTGGAAACAGCATGCGCCTTCGCAAGGTCCGTATGCATTTGGCGATGTTTCCCGTCGGTTAGCGGCAGGAGGGGTTGCTGGCCTCACTGCTTGTGGCCTGGCCTACCCATTAGACTTGATCCGTACTCGCCTTGCAGCACAGACAACAAGAAATTATTACCACGGTATTGGCCATGCATTTAAAACCATCGTTCGAGATGAAGGTGCCGCTGGTTTGTATCGAGGTCTGGGCGCCACGCTCGCTCAAGTAGGACCGTGCTTGGCAATCAACTATGCAGCGTATGAGACAGCACGCTCTGCTTGGCTTGAAAAAACTGATTTATCAGCACCTACCCCTGGAATGAGTCTACTCTGTGGATCATTCGCAGGCTTAGCGTCCTCCACAGCGACATTTCCACTGGATTTAGTCAGGCGGCGGATGCAATTACAAGGCCAGGCGGGTGCTGCCCGCGTGTACAGCTCTTATTTTGGCGCATTTAAATCGATTGCAACGACCGAAGGAATTCGTGGATTGTATTCTGGGATATTACCCGAGTATTATAAAGTGGTTCCTGGGGTTGCCATCGCCTTTTGTGCCTATGAAATGATGAAGAGAAGTCTCGATGTACAGACGAACGCTAATAATCGATAGCTAGCGGTTGCTAGACGTAGGTTGGCAATTTTTAGATAAAAACTCAACTTTTTAGAGCCATTTTTGACGACTGAATGAAGAACCAGGTCATTCCGGTACGGTAGAATGAATAAAATAAATCATTTAGACGTTGCTATTGTATAATATATAGAAATTCTTTTCTTTTTTGGGCGCATCTGCCGCGTTACATCGGTGTTTAGCTTGTTGTTCTTTATTACTTTTCTAGTTTATTAGCATTGTTGCACCATGCATGTTCTATATCTTGTATTTTTTTCCCGTCTTCTTTACTTGTAGAATAAACAGACAAGTAAAAAACATCATTCTTCTTTTTGTAAGCAGTAATATAAAATAAAAACACAGGAAATTCACAAAGCTTAAAGGCCGCTGAAGACGGCCAGCGGCAAAAGAAAGTCAATTTGCAATATCTAACCTAGTGTTGAGAAAAGAACCACTATAAATTGTGCAACAAAAGTTTTCATTTAGAACCTACACTACATTTTAATGTATTCATTAATATTCATTAATGAATCCTTAATCTAAATAAATCTTTGACGAAAATTTCTCAAATAAAATAGTTACTTTGGCAAGACTGGTTCTGCTGCCGCAGCAGTCGCAGTAAGCGGCACTCTCTCAGCTGCCTCGGCAACTTCACCTTCTACAGTCTTTGCGATTGCTGTCTTATCACCACCGCCATGTCCACCGTCCTTTTTTGAAAGTGTTTTGTAGTACAAGGCGCCAAAGACGGTGGCGGTACCCATCCATTGCCCTCCAGTAAGAGGATGAGCGAACAGAATACACGACAAGAGAATCGAAATAAATTGACGAGTGGTCATGACAGTAGCAAACAGAAGAGCACCGTACGTCTTAATAGTGTGAGAGATAAACAGCTGGCCGATGGTTGCCGCAGCAGATAGCGTCAAGATACTACTTAAAGCGTCAGGGTGACGGAGAACAAAAGAAAACGCTTCGCCCAGCTGGCCAGCGGTAAGCATACCCAAGATGGAAAATCCAGCAGAAAAAGATTGGACGTACATAATTTGGTTGTAAATAGTCATTTGGTATCCTTTAAATAACTTATCTTGGAAGGTAGAAGTGAATCCATCAAAACCGAGGTAGCCGAGCATGAGCATGATGCCAAACATTGAAGAGTCAGCGCCAGCGTGTTTCGATTTGATTTCGCCAGTCATGAGGAAGATAGTACATCCAGCAGTTACAGCGCCGGCGACTCCATAATCTTTGACATCTACAAAAACAAAGAGAGAAATTAAAAATGTCAAAAAATTGTAAACACTGTCAGTTGAGGGAGAAATAAATGGAACTTCGAGGGATTTTTTTGTTGTCCAACTTACTGTAGCGTTTTCTCATGATAATGGTTCCCCATACCATGACGGGAATCATCTTGGCGCATTTCCCCAGAGTTTGCAAAGGGAAAGAAACATGCTTTAAGGCTTCATATTGGCAAAAAGTAGCCACCACATTGGAGACAGAGACGGCAGCATAGGCTTGAGGTGGTGCGACAGGGCGAATATCCTGGCCATTTGCAATGAGGAGAGAGGCGGCGACAACGACGGTGACTAGACGGTTGCAGAGCACAAGTAAAAGGGAATATTTAAAGCGTTCGCCATCGAAAGGCTCTTGCATAATACGTTCCTGCAACAAGTTTGCAAAGAAAAATGTGAGGATGAGATCGGGGCAAAAAAGAGCCGGTAAAACGCCACTTCAGATTCCAGAATGTTGCTTGGATAGTGACAAATCCAGCATACCTGCAAGACTCCATAGCAGACCAAGCAAGCAATAATGCCGGAGACACACCAGGCCAAGTGCAATTTATCATTCGCTTTAATTTTAGCAAAGAAGGCGTCGAATAGGGACATCACCATCTTGAATATAATGAATGCAGAGTATAACCTAAATCGTTCTAAGACCCGCTTTTGCTCCTACTATAGGTAAGTTGTTGGGTTGCAAGTGGTCGGGATGCGTGACAGGACAGCTTCACTAACTTTCGGCTTCTAAATGCCCTATTATCGGGTCGACAAGTATATGTAAATGCTAATCGACTCAAGGAAAAGTTCCGCTTTTATGTTTTACTGCTGAAAATGATGTACAAAAAAAATCTCAGGCTGTAGTGCTGAAGGTTGCGCCTATATAATGCTGGGAATTTCATATGCATCCTTATATTTTATATCAACATTGCATTCTGAGAATGTCGTCTAAGCTTGTGAAGAAGCAGCTTGGCACGATTCTCGCCAGTGCTGTTGAAAAATCTCAAATCACAGCTGACCAGAAGACAAAAAGGAGCAAAACAGATCAAAAGAAACTCCGAAAGCAGCAGAAACAAGCTAAACAAAAACGTGGTCCTAGCGTAGAAGCTGTCCGACGAGCAAATTTGCAGTATTTTTCACAGACGGCAAAGCCTGCCGCCACCACTCAGGATCTATTAGCACAAGCTCTACGCTCACGAGGTGCTGGTAGTGGTAGCGCTTCTGCTGCACCAGTAGAGAAAGAAGCTGACTACTTTGGCTTTGGAGTTAATGATGGCCTCTTCTAATATGCGGGTTGCAGGTAGAATAAAAATACAAAATAGAATGAGGGTGATAAAGTTACACCACCGCTCTCTCCTTCCTCTCGCACTTTCTTTAGAAAAAAGGAGGCGAAAAATAGTCCCACTACAACTGCTACGAGCAACATCATCACAGCAACCAAATGAATCATTCGCAGACGTCATGAGCAACATCGTCAACGCGCTCTCAGCCCTCCAAAATCAAGAACAACCAACACCCTCTCAGCCGCTCCCACCGGGCGTCACCTCGTTAGGTTCAGATCTCTGGACATCAAATCTTTGCTACCACCCACCAGGCTCTCCAATTCCATTATTAACTGATATTTCACTCCACCTGCAACCAAATTCATTAGGTCTGGTCTTTGGCCGTAGCGGAGCAGGAAAGTCGACATTACTTCAATTGCTTGCAGGTTTGATTGAACCAACAACAGGAAATATTTCATTTTCTGGTCCGTTAGTGGGGTCAAGTGCCTCAATAGACCGTGCGTTATCAGCACAGCAACGCACACAGCGTGCTGGTATAGTATTCCAGTTCCCTGAACGACATTTTGTAGGGGGTACCCTCGCAGAAGAGCTCACCGCCGGGTGGCCGCTGGGAGACACACCAGAGGGTTTATTCGCCCGACAAGCTCTTGCTACTCGTGCTTCCAAGGTCTTATCCGCTGTAGGATTAGACTCTTTCCCTATTACAACGCGTTTGTCTGCGTTAAGTGATGGGTATAAGCGTAGAGTAGCTTTAGCTGTGCAGCTTGTCAGGCGGCCAGAGTTGTTGCTGCTTGATGAGCCTCTTGCGGGACTTGATCGGAAGACACGAGGAGAGCTTGTTCGGTTATTAAAAGCGCTGAAATCCGAATGTACGGTGCTTGTTGTGTCTCACGATTTACGCGAGCTGGCTCCACTGGCTGATGCTTCGTGGAAGATGCAGCCAGGTGGGGTGCTTGTGGCGGAGGCGCTCCCCGAAGCTGCTGTTATCTGAAAAGAGAGATAAACTGTTTTAAATTTGGTCTATTTTTTGTAAAATATATTAGCTATTGAGTACTGAATGTTCGTATGTAGTTAAATAGAAATTTCAGAATTATACTTTAAACAAAAAAGATACGCAAAATTGCTGGCTGTGAGCCAAAGAAAATTATGAAATCGTGATGCGAGGGGAAGAAAGTCGTGATTCGATGGGCTGATTGAAGGAGCACCGCAAGCTCCTTAAAAGAGCCGCATGCAGCGTCACGAGACACTTTCCATTCCCATAATGGTGGCTTGATCTTGACGCAGCAGCGGAAGGAGCCCCAATGCAGTCTTGACTCTTGGATTTTGAAATTTAAATCGAGTCATGGATGAAATAAGAGACGGCAGGTTGAGCGAAGGTTGCGAGCCGGTGCGCACGACTCTGCGTGTGGTTGGTTTTAAAGTGGCAGACTATTCTCCATCTCCAACGTCAGTATTGGCCGCAAGGGAGAGTCAATCAACGCGAACTGATTCACCTCGTAGCAAACTGGCAGAGGCCCTAAAAATAGACACATTCCACCCGTTGCCTCGTCTGAGACTAAAATCAACTCCTAGACCCCAAGTTCCAGGGTTTCGCAAGAGTCTAAGCCACGCAGATTTGCAACTCAGAGACCTGGTTCACCTGCCATCAGAACTTAGTGAAGCAACAACACCTGGCAGTAGAGCAAGCAGTTCTAGCACTCCAATGAAGATCCCTTCAACGTTAGTAACCATTGATCTCGATTACCTTGTCATTTCTGTCTCCGACTGCCTAATTTTTATGCCAATCTCTGTATTGACGTTTTTTTGCTAGCTCTACCCGCACTATCCCTCTTTAGATCCAACTCACTTTGTCTGACCCTTCTCTCTGTTTTTTATTCCTCTGCAGTATGACCAGAGTACATACTTGTCCCATAGAGCTCTCAGAATTTGCTGGAGCTACCTTTAAAGCAGCCATTCAATTGCCAGGCACCCTCCCCTCGGGAGCAACCACCGCAACTCAAGCTCATGTCCGCCGTTCTAGTGAGATTTCATCCTCTTCTTGCCGCAGCATTGAAGAAGTTGATAATGATTCTCTCGCTCGTGATCTGTTCCAAGTAGCTTCGGTAGTTACTGCAGATCAGAACCCGGCCTGTGCTTCCGAAGAAGAAGAGCAGAGCGATTGCACAACCTTTGCTGCTGATGCTGCTGTAGATTTTGTCAATCTGCAAGTAAATGAGCCGTCAAATAACGCTGTGCCTCCTCCTTTAACGAAATTAAAGCTCAGGTTACCAGCAGCTGCGGTGCATAGAAGAGGCAGGTCCTTGGAAGCATCGCTTCCTCGCCCTTCTTCTTGATTCTTTTCTCCACCGAGCACGATAGAAATTCGCTCGCTCGTTCACTAGTGGTTTTTTTGTTTCTATACTTTCCTCTTTATTTTCATGTTTTTCCGCCAACCTTTCATTTGATATTTCATATGTCTCCTCGTTTCTAATACCTTGGGAACAGGAGACGTTCTTTCTGTGCTGCTATTTACCACAACAACCCATAGCCACGAGAAGAAAAAAATTTTAATTTTAAATTCTCCTCTGGTCCCCCTTCTTTTATTTTTTTTTATTCTTTGACTTTTCCATCTCTTTTTCCTTTCATATATCATCATCCACTTTGTCTCTTAATTAAATATCAGTAGTTCGATTGATCTTCTTTATTCTCTCTTTCCCCTTTCTTTTATATTTTTCTCCGCTTTTTCTGCTGTTTTCCCTTCTTTCATTTATTTCCTTTCACTGGCAGCATTGTTTTCTGCTTTCCACGTGTCCGTTATCGGACCATTTCGTACACCTATCCCCCGTTGTAGTCATCCTTCAATCTGACATCTCGTTTATTTTTCAGCCTAGAGCTTAAAGACCATGGTCGGTTTATCTTACCCTTTTCGTATTGTGGCTGGTTTTTTGCCCCGCTCACCCCCAGTTTTCTTTCTTTTTATATTTTTTTTCCCTACGAGCCACAAAACACGGGCATTTTCCTTATTTTAGTTCACTTAATGACCGTTTACTCATTTCAGTGATGGACCTGATCTGTGCTAGTTTGTGGCTGTCCCCTCTGGTGTCAGAAACCCAGATTTTTTACTCACCCGACCGGCACTTTTTTTTTTTTGGCTTCTTTCTTTTATTTTACATCATCCATTGTGAGAACTTTGTTGAGTTTTATTTGTTATGATATTATGTTACTTACTTATTTGAGTGCAAGACTGTTTCTGTTAAACACTTCTTGATAATAATAATATTCAGAAAAAACCTTAACCAGGGTAAACCCCAACATCTTATCAGTCAGATCGTAGGGCTCAAAACTGGCCGGGGAAATTCGGCAGGTCTTACTTGGCACGAAGGTTGCTGGCCGAGGGTCTGGTAGGTGAAAACGCCTATATTCTCTTGCCCGTCCAGCAGAATCCGCACTTCCATTATCTTAAAATATTCTTAACCAGTTAACCACCTCGACGAGGTTGGTTTTGGTAGTGAAATCATTGGCAATTCGATTTTTTCCCCATTTTGATATAGTCCTAGTGGCCTCGCAACTCTCCTTGCACCGGCGCTTGCAAATTCTGAATATAACAGAAGGTTGTCGCACGGGGCAAAGAAGGAGCACCGAATTGTCGTCCAAGTACTCTCTACTTCAACCTTTGAAGAGTTGTACAGTGGCGACTAACCACACGGTAACCGAATAATACGCTACTGAAATTTATTTAGGAGCAATTATATATCAGGTAAGTGGCGAAGGAAGCGTCAAAGCGAGTGTTCAAGCTTCTTAGAGCCCAAATTCTCATCAATGATGAAGAAATGCAATTTTTGCGGCTGCGTTATTCATGAAGATTTACTATTTGTGCATCAATTTCTTATTTCAACCTGTAGGTACTACATCGTAACTTGTTAAATTGTGTTACGCGGTCTCTAGTGGTTCATTCATCGTTTGAAACTCCCGATGACCATGCCTGATATGATAGAAGCAGGCGTAGAGCCCTCCAACGAAAGAGTAACACGAGAACAAGAGGATAAGGACCTAATAGCAGCCAGTAATGACAAAATGCCCGCAAATACAGAAGCAAAGGTGGCTGAAGAGACCCCATTAACTGAGGCACCCGCACCAGAAAATGGAGACGGCCTCGCAGCTGTAAATGACAGTGAAGAGATTGCTGTAGACAATCCTACATTTAGCAATCAAAATGGAAACACCGAAGATATGAATCCAGAGGATGAACCTTCCCCTATTACTGGTAATGAAGGTGGCCTTGACGGCAATGCTGACGGTGATGATGCCACTGATAATGAGGTTGATCTGATCGCAGTTGCCGCGCTTGCCATCCCACAAGCAGGAGCAGCTCCTCAACACGATTTCGACATTTCCACTCTTCCTACATTATCACCTTTAATCACTAGGAGAGATATTTCTCGACGTGATCTTCCATTAATTTGTCACGTGGTCGGATGCAACCTTGGCCTTGGACCTCAAGCAGAGTATTATCAACGCTATCGCATCTGTAAAGAACATTTACGTAGCACTGCTTTGTTAGTAGACGGTGCACCTCAACGATTCTGTCAACAGTGTGGTAAATTTCATGATCTTGATGCCTTTGATGGTGATAAAAGGAATTGTCGTGCTCGTTTAGCTCAACATAATAGTCGCCGTAGAAAAGCAGGTGCTGGTGCCACCTCTACCTCGGGCATTATACCGTACGGGCAAGGTCCGAATGGACGAAAACGTATTCCCACCAGTTTTGAAGGGTTTAATACTCAATTTGATTTCGATTTTGGTAGTAACGGTGGGGGGGAGTCGAGAAAAAAGAGGGCTAGAATTCCAGTTTCGAAAGAATTCCCTCCCCCTGATAAAGCACAGCACATTTCTCGGCCAGCAAAACAACGCCGAGATCAGGATCAAGAAGAGGATAATGGCTTCTTGGATCAATTACTCGCTGCTGCGACTGGATTAGAAGAGGAAGAACGAAGTGGAGCAGAACAAGGACAACTCCAACACGATGGACAGCAGCAGCAGCAGGAGCAGAGGCAGGGAGGCTATTATTCTCCAGATGCTGGTCATGTAGATGATGAACCATACACCTACGATCCTACTGCAACAGTGCATCATCTCCATGCGCCTATACCAGTCCGTCAAGGGCCTCCAAGGGTTTTGTCACGTCCTGTAGCATCTGCCCCCCCTCTCCGCTCACAGCAATACATCAATGGCCACGCCATTAACCTTGATAATGGCCGGTCGTCTATCGCTGCTGGTGTTGCTCGTCAGCATCAGCAAAATGGAGGAGGTGTTGGTGGATTTAGTCAATTTAGTGGGTGGCCTGGATCACTACACGGTGGAGCTGGGGGATATTTGCCACAGCATGCTCAGCAGCACGCAGGTCATGGGCACCTGCCCTATGGGCCAGGACGGCCTGGCTCCAATCCATCTGCAATGGCAGCAGCAGTATCCGAATTAGAACGTGCCATGGGTAGGCAGCTGCTGCAAAGTTTGATGGCAGGGGCAGGACTACCAGCAGCGACCTCGGCGGCAATGGCGGCGGCGGCAGCGCCCCCACCTCCACCTCAGCAGCCTGCTGCGCATCAGCTGCTTGATGTTATTAGATCATTAGCTGGTGCGTCCGGTACTGTTCCACCTGGTGCTGGAGCAGCGGCGTATTACCCGCCTCAAGGTGTACAGCAACAAGGACACCACCAGCAACTATACAACCCGCAAGCGCTGTATGCTCGAGCACTGCCACCTACTTCTCCCGCCGCTGCGCTTGCCACTTCATTCGGACTTGAAGCCCCTCTTCAGCAAGACCGTAATGCTGGGGCGCAGAGTGCTTTAGACGCTCTTCGTAAATTAGTAAACACGCTTCCCAACACTGGTGCCGCTCCAGGTGCTGCAGGTGGTGTCGAGCCTGTCTTTATCAAGTCTGAGCCAGTGGTCGCAGCTACTGCTGATGGAATAGAAGCTCCCTCTACAAAACCACCCTCTCCTAAGAATGGGAGTCTTATTGAACAGCTGGCCGCAGCGCTTAAGGCTCAAAATGAAGCTACCTATGCAGTTATTGGACATCAAGCAGCTACCACCTTGCTAGGATCGGGTGGCAAACCTGCTACAACTGCCCCTCCTGGAGGTGGTGGTGGTGCTGGTAGCGGTGGTGGTGTAAAGACAGAACCTGCTGCTACAACTCCAGCTGCCCCTGTCCCTGCTTGTGGTGGTGGCAGTTTGAAGACAGAAACCAGTCCACCTAGATCTGCTCCTTCCCTTGCTCAGCAGGATGTTATGCGTCGCTTAATGGCGATGCTAGAGAGCTCTAAAGCAGAGGCGGTGACTCAAAATTCCCCGACCCAATCAATACCACCTGCGGCGATAGCCCCAGCAGCAGCAGCAGCAGCAGCTGCTGTCGCGGAAACTCATCCTGCTAGAACTGGAGCGTCACCAGAGCTCTTAATGTCGTTGCTTCAAGCAGAAGCTGCGGCGCCAGAGGTGGTGTTGCAAGCAAAACCAGCGCCACTACAAGAAACCTAGAAAAAGTTTGAAACAACAGGTGGCTGTGTTTGTTTTTATTTTAAAAAGAATGAAGAAGCTCCAGTTTCTCGTTTAGATTTTTTATTTCTATTCCCCCTTTTTTTTCTCCTTGGTTCTTATTGCTACAGTAAATAAATAAATAAGAAAGCAAACAAAAAAATTTCTTTACAACTTCTACGTTTTTTCTCGTGTCTTGAATAATAAGAGACCTATGTTTTGTTTCTCGCACCTTTCCCTTTTCGCTTAATGATTAAAGTTGGACTTTGACTTTGCCCTTGCACAATATATTCTCAGCCGATCGTATTCTTCTCTGCCTTTTATCATTCTCTCTTTAGATTTTTTTCGTGGAAAGAAAGCTGGAGCCTCAGGCTGAACTTCAGCTGCTGCCTCTCAAGAAGAAGTCGTTCATTGTAAACTTCTTTCAGTGTCACAATAATCTAAACCATATTGATCCGAAAATTTTTGAAGGCTGGTGTTCTTTGTCGTTAAATTTCTAGAGTGTTTTCCACTGCATTTTGTTCCGTCGACTTTTGTCTTGCATTAAAAAGGGCCAGGTTGATAGCTGGCCTTGTCATCACTCTAAAACTTTTAAATTGTAAACTACCATTGCTGATACACATTGGATTGCTCGAACAGGAATAGCTTTTTTAATATTGTATCATATTGATGTTTTTTAAAACAGCAGCATTTCAAAAAAGCATCTGAAGACTCGACAAATAGAACATTGAAAATACCTAGTATAATGCGCACTAGAGCACAGACAGCCGAGCCTCAGCTTATTGAGGAAGCTAGCAGGTGCATCGTCAAACAAAAGGCTACTGCGACCTTTCCCTCTTGAAATTCAAAATTGATTACCTCATCAAGACCTCCTTTCGCCCATACCTTCTGCAGATTTCTTCGGCGCAGTGATGTTGCATTTGTCTTTCATTTTATAGCATTCATCATGTATGCCCGTGTCTGGGTTTGGCACACCACACCAGCAGCATTAGCTCTTCCTGGATCCTCCGGCTTTGGCTGGTTTTTCCGCTATTTAACTTTCTGGTCCTACACCCTGCAACTGCTACAGCTCTCCCTCTGTATCTTAGCACGTATTTCTAAAAACCGCAAACGTAAATATGCTCTAGGACGAGCTGCAGATCGCCTTTCCTGTGCAGCTTTCGGTCTGGCAAACACCGTCACAGCCATGTTTTACGCTGTTGAAAACTCAACTCAAGGACTTGTAGAAGGCGGAAAAAATGACCGTCCTTGGTGGTTGGCTGCCTCGGTGCATAGTTTGAACAGTGGGGTAGCGTGGATCGATCTTATAATTGTAGAAGAACGCTCTTTTAGTGGAAAATCAAGACATTTAGCTCTCGTTTTGGCAGTCTCTTATGCATTGTGGTTGCTTGTGGTCCGCCAATATTACGGTAAATTCCCTTATCCCGTACTTAACAAGTTGCCTTTCCCTATGGGCTATTGCGCATTTATGTCGGTGGGCATTGCTCTGGTAGCTATTTCGTTTGAGCTTGGCAAATTTGTGAAGTTGTCCTTGTTGCAAAAACAAGACCCTGGCAGCAGCATCAACGGGAGGGGCAGAGAAAAAGTTCAAAAGCAAAGTTGAAAAGAACCTTATTTTTACTAAAAAACATTTAGCTAATTTTCATACCCTTTTGACGTATACGGTAATCATATTATTAGTTTCTTCCAAAATTAGAATAATGATGAGCAATATCTGTCAGTCTCTTTTTTTTTTTTTTTTTTTTTTTGCCTTCTCTATATTTTTGTTCCTCCCCGTCGTTTTCTGTTTTTTAAATGGTTATTGATATTTCCTTTTGTACTGGATTACTTTTTCCATAAACCTAGCACCTTCCCCTCCCCCCGTGTTGCTGGTTTCAGTTCATTTCATGCCTACTAAATACTTCTTACACAGTTTTTGTTTCCTTTGGTAAGTACTCTTTTCACCGGCGGTTTTTTCTGTAATATTTCAGTTGAATGCGTACTTTTCAGTTGGATTTAAATAAGTCGTCCTATTTCTAAATTAACAATGCCGTGGAGTGCCACGTATTATTCTAGCTCCCCTCTGATAGTATTACACTGCAATTTCCCCAGTGGCTCGCGTAAACAATTGTCAATAGCAGCAACTGCATTTACGATGGCGGCATCCTCCCCATTATCCCTCCAATAAAATTTAGTGCCAAACCGACCAGCGAGACGGCTCCAGAATGTTCTCGGAACTGAAAGATCGACGTTATCTCCAACATTGAAATTTAAGATATTGCCAGTGTTAGGATCAGCCCTGTAGAAAGAAAGAAAGAAAATGAGATGAAGGACTGAAGAGACTGTGGATACTCTTGGCACCTGCTGTGTAATTGTAAATTGTAATTTTTCATTATTTGAAGCGAAATTTACTGCTTACACGAATACTACTGTATCTGCATCTACTCCCCAATAGTCCTTAATAGCCAATCCGGGTGTTTCAGGGTAATTTTGTGCTAATACACGCAATTTAAGACCTGTATCCTCTTCGAGTGCCTCTGCTCTAGCCTTGATACGAGCCTCTTGGCCATCAGTTAAGAAGCCAGCGACGTCAATAACAGGGGTTACAGGGCCTGGAGGCAGGAGTTCAGGGCGATTGACACCTTCCATACGAGCCTCAGCAGGGCCTGCAGATGGAGAGGGAAAGAATAAGGGGGGGGGCAAATTGAGTTGCATTTCACTCACGCAACGCCCGCCACACAAAAGTTGATGAAGACGTAAAAGGTGAGTTTTTTCACCACATACCTCCAAACATGAGTGATGCAGCAAGCACAGTTGCACTAACGATACTTCCAAGCTGCTTGCCTGCATCGGGCCTCTCTACAGGCTCAATATGCGCAGGCATTGAATGTTTGATCGCTGCCTTGACATGGCTCTTGCGCACACCAGCTCTTGGCAATGCTGCCCACTGGACCGTGATCTTGCTCTTCATCATCATCTTGAAATATTTTACTGAAATGAACGGTAATGCATCACGAATTATTCTTCTCCGAAAGAGTTTTGATCTCAACTCAAGAAACCACGAAAAAAATTCATAAAGTTGCTGGGGCTATATTTTACATGTTGTCTCTGATATCAATATGAACATGCTGTTCATTCATTCAAGTTTCTGATAAGAGTATCTACAAAGGCTCTGCAAAGCTCGGCTACTTCATCTTCATTGCTACATATAGGAGCGGTGGGTATTGCCGTCTTCAGTGCTGCATCACAAGCTGCCATTCCTTTTGCTACGAGCACAGGTAGAGCTTCATTCACAGCACGCCATGCACAAGAATATTCAATTTTATCAGATGATTGGGTATTTAAAGCAGAAATGCTGTTGCTATTAAGCTGTACACGCTCAAGAAGGTCGGTCTGAATTTGAGCTGCGGCTCGATAAATTGCTGCTACCAAGGGATTGGAGCAAGAAGCAGCAGGCACTGCCGGCTGTTCTTCAAGCTCTTTGGGAGGTTCTGAGGTAGGCGTAGACTTCTCTTCATCTACTTCAGGCTCACGTTGACTACCAGGAATAAAAACAGGAGAGCCAGCAGGAGTTTCTTTGGCCACTTGCCTTTGAATGGCAGGGTCCTGTTCTTGTCTTTCTTCTCCCTCCTCTGCCTCTGCCTCTGTATCGACTTCAATTATTTCTTCTTGTCCTTCCTTTTCTTCAAACTCTTGTTCTGCTTCTTCAGCAGCAGCTTGTGCATCCTCTGCTTCTTCTTTTTCTTTTTCTGCCACCGCCGCCGCCTCAGCCTCAGCTCTCATCACCTCCACCACTGCTTCTGCTTCTTTCTGCTGATACACAATAGCCACATCGGAAGCAAACCCTGTTGCAGCACGTAATAACCTCGCATTCACCGGATCATCCAACTCTAAACTCGTCCTTAACGCATGACAGGCAGAGGCTATTTGATCTTGGATTGAAAAAGAAAGTGCAACGGCATCACCATGATGAAGAAGTTCACGTCCAGTTTTCTCTTCTTCTGCTGCTGCTTTTGAGATGGAGTCCACTGCACGTGCAATAGCCCCTTGAAATTGCTCTAGACTTAAATATCGGCCTTGAGCTGCGGCTAGAGAGAGGGTATATAAACGAACATGATCTGCTGCTGCTGCTGCTGAAGACAGGGAAGAAAACTTTCTCTTTCTTGGAGGGAAGGTTGCTCCTGCTGCCCTACACCGTCTGTCTTTGACAAGGGTAGCACCAAGGGCTACAAGGAAGCGTTGTACGGAGGTAAAGAGTTCTTCTGCTTTTTGCCATTCACAGGTGTTTAGATTCACTGCTTTTTTCTTGGCTAGTAGATCTCTGAGGGCATCGTCAGCAGCAGCAGCAGCAGCAGCAGCAGCAGCAGCAGCAGCAGTAGTAATGGCTGTACCGTCATTATTTGTAAAGCCGGGTAAACCAGGCTTTGATGCAGTACCATTAACTTTAGTAGTCTCCTCTTTACTTGAATGGCCCTTCTTTTGCATAGAGTCCATGAGCGGTTCCAAAAAGGCAGCAGCAGCGTGTCCAGCCAAAGCACTCTTTGCCCTCTCCTGCACCCTCTTCATTCCCTCACTATACACGTCTGCGTTCTTTTCTATATCATCCCAATTACTCTCTACACACAAAACCCCGCCAGAAGACTCGAATCCACCGATGAGAGTTGAAGGCAACACGTCTTTTTGGGAACTTGTGGTGGCAAGAATGAATATTGCTTGCTGCCGTGCAGCTTCCTGAATTGAAGACTCAAAAGCGATCCATGCATCTGAAGCAGGCATAAAAAGAGAAGAGCCAACTTCCCCTTGAACATCATTATTATTATCTAGTCCTTGATCTTTGATGGTAGAAGGTCGGTGTGCTGTGACAGGGATGGAGGCGCCCATACGGAGGGAGCGGGCAGAAAGACCAGCAAAGGAGGGGGAGATTGGGGAGAGCGCACCGCTGGAAACTGGAATTGACTTTGCTACTGCTGTTATTCCTCCTTTTGCAGGGGAGGTATTAGAAGTCGTGTTATCTACTAAAACTTCATCGCTACCATTTTGTTCTTCTACGACAACGATGTCAGGTGCTACAGCCCAGGCTTCTACACGAGGGAGGTGCAAAACTAAAGTAGAATGGCGGTCTGCTCGATGCAATGCCGCTTGTACTAATGCAACAACTCCCTGAGCAGCGTCCCCGGCGCCTTCTGCTACGATGGCAGGTAAGCTTAAGACAGAGACGTGGGAACCACCAAACAAACGAAGGACTGCGCCAGCGATTTGGTCTTGTCCAGCGTCGTCAGTGCCTGAGATCAAAAGACGAAGAGGAGGAGGGCAGGAGTTGGCAATAGGATTCATGCCAATGCCACAGGCGTTGCCGTGCTGGTTGGCTGTCTTAGTTGCTGTTGTGGTTGGTTGAGCACCAGGAGCTGCCACGTCCGCACCAGATGGTGTAGGAGGTAATGCAGTTTGGCTAATAGCATCTAGAATGTGATCTGGAGCGCGTTGAATTGCACCTAGAGCAGCTAACACAGACTCCAATGGAGCTGCCGAGGTGACAGTGCCGATGGTGGTTGCAGTGATGGTTTCAGCAGCATGGGTTGCCTCTATAGCTTGCGTAACGGCAGGAAAAAGAGGCAAGGAGCTTTTGCCAAAAGTTTTCAACACATTCTTAAGCAAAGGGAGCAGCAAAGGGACAGTATGATAGGACATTGGCCGTAGAGCATCCCCCGTTAGGGCCTGTGCAGCATGCCTCTTTGAACAGGGTGGCGGTGCAGCTGTTAATGCTGCATCCCAATCCATCTGTTCAACACGAATATCAGGAATAATAGGATCGGGGCCGATAATATCAGCAGAAAGGCCGTCCGCAAGTGCCTCGGCGTGTTGCAGCAGCTGCGGTGATCCTCTTTTGACAGCATTCATCACCGCAGCAGTACACAATGCAGCTAAATCTGCTCCAGCATACCCATCCGTCACACTCGCAAGCTTTTTTATCACCTCAGCCCTAGGTACGGGATCCCAGCGACGTGTATGTGCCTTTAAAATCGCTTCTCGTTGAACCGCCTGAGGTAATCCAAAATAAACTTCCCTATCAAATCTTCCTGGTCTTCGTAACGCCGGATCGATATCATCTGGTCTATTTGTAGAGGCGATGACCACAACATTGCCTCTGTCGGCCATGCCATCCATTAAGGTCAACAAAGTGGATACCACAGAGGCATGAATTTGATCCTGGTGGCCTGCCCCTCTGCCCCGAGCAGGGACCAATGCATCTATCTCGTCCAAAAATATAATAGCGGGTGCTCTGGTAGAAGCTTCTTGAAACATTAAACGAAGTGTTCGTTCAGCTTCACCGACGAATTTGCCTAGGCAATCTGCCCCCTTACGGGCAAAGAATGTGACGGGTACGGGAGAATGACGGGCACAAGCACCCGCCAAAGCACGTGCTGCGAGTGTCTTTCCGGTCCCAGGAACGCCATGAAAAAGGATTCCTCGTGGAGGAGAGACACCCAGGTGATTGAATAAGTCTGGGTATTGTAAAGGAAGCAAGACCATTTCCCGTAAATGTCGTACAACGTCATCCATACCTGCCAAGTCATCAAAATCTGTGCTGGTGACGGCATCAACTGCTGAAGTATTGGCAGGGAATTCTATTTGAGGTGCTGCGGTTTTAGGTGCACCTTTAGGGGCTTTTATATATACACTTTGGGCTGCCCGGGGAGGAAGGCCAATGGTGGTAGCATCGGCCGTGGCACCTGCGGCGGTACCGCCAGCAGCGGTTGGAGCTCTTTCTACCCCGAGAGTAATCGGATTTAATTTGGCTATATCTCGTTGCATTCTCGCAGATTCTCTCTTTGCAAAATGTTCTTCATCATCGCTGACGTTCTCAGCTGCGGTTGCACGGCGTTGTTGGGCACGAACTCGTTTCATTATGTGCTCAGCTTGAGCTTTTCGGGCATACGCTTCTTCGAGTTGATTATGGCCTCTCTTTTTCTTTCCACCACGCTTGCCTCGTGCGACATCAGAAGGACCAGCAGCATCGAAGCCGTCATCATCCCCTCCTTGATTACCAGCCCTTGATGCTGTTGCGGCTTGATTGGGGCATGATTTCATACCTAGGGGCGAGAAAAATTCAGAGATACCATCGCCTTTGACACCACCACCACCACCACCGCCGCCGCCGCCGAGAGAAACACCAAAAAGTCTACCATCACCACGGGTTCTATCATCGCCGCCATGTTCATCTGCAGCTGTATCACCTGTTGATGGGCCTTTGGCAGGGGTACGCGCGGAAGGAAGTAAAAAGAATGGCCTGCACAATGAGGAAAAAAGTAAATTATGATAAAACATGTTTTTGCGGAAAAACACGCCGAGTGCATAATAATAATTGAGAAGTTTCTTTTGTTTGAATCCTACTGTGGATGGAGTTCATGTTTTTTATACCGCTTTGAATGTGTGGGACATGCAATGCAGTAGGTATGATACATAGGACATCCTGCTTCGTGAGCACAGAGAGCATGGTATGTCTCTCGACATTTAGGAACCCGGCAGCCGACAGAAGCACCTCGTATACCACATTTAGTGCATTTAAGCTGTCTGCCACGACGAACAGCTTCTAACACACGATGGAGAGTACCTTCCTCAGACTCGTGGACCTGTACAGTGTGGGAAATAGATAGAATTTTAAGTTAGCTTAAAGAGCCACCGATGGCTTCGTTGGCGGTTCAATCCTGTTCTCACCTCTGGGCTCCACAAGGCACAGGGCCTATGAACGTAGTATTCAGTACCATTTATGGGGCCTAGTAAAGGTCCTAGTACGCTGTGGTTGGCAGGCTGCTGACAGAAGCCACATACAGGTCCCAAGTCGAACTTCATTAATTTTGAATTTTGATCTCGATCAAACTTTAAGAAATGCGTCAACGACGCAACTGCATGCCTCTATGTTCAACTTTACTTAGGTCTAAATCATGGTCGATCAATGAAATTGCAATTTAGCAAAGAATGCCTGTCAAAGACTTCTTGAAAAGCTTTGAACTCAAGTTGCAAGAAACTTTGAATACTGTTAGTTCACATATAACTCGCGCTTGCAGCCCTCAATTACACATTTCTAATTTTCTGTGCAATTGTATATATTCACCCCCACACCATGGCAACTGAAGGCGACTCTCATCCAGAATTGGGAGCAGAAGAGGTAGAGTTGGGAGCTGAAGATATGGCTGGCCTGGAAGATGTGCGTATAAAATATGCGTTTAATGTGATCTTGCTGTTTGCAGTAGTTTTATCTTGCAATGATAAGCATCGAGCACAATGCATGTATTCCAATCTTCTTTCCCTCTTTTAATATTTTTCTCTTATGCAGGACGACGAGCTTGAAAAGATGAAAGCACAGCTTGCTGATATGGAAAAAGAAGCTGCAAAGCTACAGGAAGTGCAGGTACGTATCTAGGAAAAGAACAAAGATTTCTAATTAATTTCCACAGCATCCACGGCTATATATTTTTTTGTCTAATCTAATCAACCCTCTGGAACCCTTTCCCTTCTACAGGAAAAAGCACAAATAGAGGCTGGTATGGCTCCCGGAAGCTCTTCTGACCAAGCCAAAGAAGAAGCAGACGCTCGTTCAGTCTACGTCGGTGGCGTCGATTATGGCTGCACCCCCGAGGAGCTGCAAGCTCATTTCCAAGACTGTGGTACAGTAAACCGCGTCACCATTCTTACGGACAGAACAGGAAACCCAAAAGGATTTGCATACATTGAATTCTTGGAGGTCGATGCTGTAGAGGCAGCGTGCTTGATGGATGCAAGTGAGCTCAGAGGACGGCAATTAAAAGTTCAACCAAAGAGGACAAACGTCCCTGGTATGAAGGCAAGAGGCAGGGGGAGAGGAAGAGGGCGCGGTGGATATTTCCCTATGCCGATGATGCCTCCATTTATGTTTGGGTATGGGTATGGTTACATGCCTGGCGGTGGTAGGGGGAGAGGCAGAGGGAGAGGACGGGGTGGAGGTGGGGGTGCTCCGTATTAGACAAGATTAAAGAAAGTCGACCTTCAGAAACGCCATTCTTCTCTGGTTTTTTTTTCCCTTCTTTACTTTGGACTTTTATGTAATGTGCTCTTAGAGAAATTGTAATTCCAATTCTATTTGCAAGTCTAGGCTACCAAAACTATCAATTATTGGTTCAAAAAAAAATAATGGTTCAAAATCAATTACGCCAAAATTTCAAGCAAGTTCCTTCTTCACGATTGCTATTCCATGTTCAGCCAACTCAAGCATCCCTGCTTTCAACCTCTCTGCTGCTTCAGCACACTTTACCGGCTCCATATTAGCAAATCCAATGCGCACGTGTCCTGGAACCCCACATGCCGTGCCCGGGATCAAACAGACTTTATGTTTTTTAACGAGCCACTCCACTACCAGATTATCATCTTCACATCCTTCTGGGAGCTTAGCCCAAAGATAAATAGCCCCCTCTCCACCTGCAATGCCACTACCAAGCGTACCTACAGGCTCCAAAGCATCTAGAATGACTTTTCTGTTTATTTTAAGGCCTTCAACTTGTTCAGACACCCAGGCGCTTCCTGCTTCTAATGCGCCGAGAGCAGCTTGTTGGCTTATTTGTACTACACAAATAGGAATGGTATCCTGTACTTTGAGTAATTCTGATGCAATTTTGCCAGATCCATCTTCTGGATAGGCTATATACCCTACCCTCCAGCCCATCATGCCGTACGCTTTACTAAAAGAAAATAAGTGAAGTACATTGTCTCCAGCGGGGCAGTAATGCTCTCGATCATCAAATACAAATTCTTCGTATGTGTTGTCTAATACAAGCCATGCCCCTGCTTTAGCACACAATGAAGCAGCTCGGTCTAATTCTTCTTTGGAAAGTAAGACTCCTGTCGGGTTGCAGGGGTTGGTAATAACAATCATTTTAGGAATCTTCCGTTTATTTTTCTCTTCCCCATCGGTATTGATATCACCATTATCGGTGAGCAATTTTTCCAGCCAATCTAGGTTTGGATGGAAAGTGACTGGATCACACGGTCCATAAATGATATTATCCCCACCACCACACATTTGAATCGACATTTGGTGGTTAAAATAGTACGGCAACCACAAGACAATAGAGTCGGAGGGATCTAAGAAGGCTAGAACGATGTTTGTGAAAGCTTGATTTGCTCCGGCCGTGACACAGACGTCGTATCCAGGGAGGTTATTTTTGTGGACCAGTTTATGGCGTAAAGCCTCTCTTAATGCCGGGTTCCCCTCGTCGGGGCCATAGCTGTGAATTCCAGTGGCGGTGGGATCGGCGAGGGCTTTAGCAACACGGTCGAGAGCTTGCTGAGGAGGTGCCCAATGGACGATACCTTGTGCGAGAGAAGTTGTACCGGGGACAGAGTTTACGAGACGTTTGCTAGCGACGATGGTTGGCTCGTCAGTGGATTGGATTCGACGGGATGTAGAGAATGACTCGTGGGTGGCATTTTTGCAGACAACCGTCATTTTGTGAGATTTATTGGATGAACTAATGCAAATGCAGGAAAAAGAGCGGGGTAAAAGACTTATTTGCATTGGATGCGTAGGTTTTTCTATTTGTTTGAAATCCTTTTTAGTTGAAATGTATAGAAAATCGCCGCTGCTAAGAACACTGCGCAAGGTCTTCACAGTACCCTTAGCCTATGTTGATATACTTAAAAATGCCGTAAGATGCTGTATTTATACCACTGATTGAGCAGGACTCGCACGATTTCGCGCCCTCAAAATGAGTTTCGCCGCCTCGGTCGAGAGGTTATATGCATGCACGTTCCATTGTCTAATGCATATTGTTTTTTGGTCGTGAAGTCAGTTCGCAACCTTTCTTTTGCCCTCTTTCCAGTCCATGTTCGCTGCAAGGTCCCTTGTCTTGAGAACGAGTGTAATTGTTCCTAGTGCTAGTAAGTGTAGTTGCAGATCATAACATGTAGCGGGGGTTTGACGACCTATGCAGCCAAATATATATGCCAATTGATGTCAGATAATGTTAAGAACAGGTCGGCGGCCAGAGTTCAGCTCAAAACCGCCGCAGCCAAATCTCGTCGCATGCTAACCTTCTTAAACCCGCCTTCTCTTTCTGCAGAACGTTTCTCTAGCGTCATGGCTGCTGCAGTTAAAAGTACCGGAACCGTCAAGTGGTGAGTTCACATCTTGTTGCCCTTTCGACTGCCACATGAGATTTCATCACCCTACAATCCTGTTGAGTTCCCATAACCCTGACGTTTTCTCAATTCTCGTCCGCAGGTTCAATGTAACCAAGGGTTACGGATTCATCACCCCCGATGCCGGTAAGACTAAGCTCCGTCCGATGTATTCATCATCATCTTGTTCCAAATCACACCTTCTACAACCTCAAAGCTGACTCGTATTTCGTTTCTTCTTTCTCTTTACAGCTGGCGGTGAGGATCTCTTTGTCCATCAGAGTGCTATCCAGTCCGAAGGATTCCGCTCCCTCCGTGAAGGAGAACCCGTCGAGTTCTTCATCGAGACCAGTGATGATGGTCGCGCAAAGGCTGTCCAGGTAACTGGCCCCAACGGTGCCAACCCTGAAGGCGCACCCCGCCGTCAATTCAACGACTTCAACGGCGGCGGTGGTGGCTTCGGCGGTGGCGGCGGCCGTGGTGGTGGTGGCTTCGGTGGACGCCGCGGAGGCGGTGGCGCCTACGGTGGTGGCAATGGTGGTGGCTACGGCAACGGTGGCTATGGAGGCGGCGGCTACGGCGGCGGCGGTTACGATCAGCAAGGTGGATTCGGTGGATACTAAGCGACATCTTGCTTAATATCTTCCTCTCTCACACGCTCCTCCTCGCCCCTTCTTTCCACTCTTTTTCCATCTCATCTCCCCTCCAGCCACGCACCGCATCACCCAAGGCTGTGGGAAAGACATTTTGCTTTATCCTGACACACCCACCCAGATTTCATCATATGGGTAGTTTACGCAGGGAATAGATATAATCATCATATTGTATTGCATTGCAACACGCAACAGACCCTTCCAACAGATATCTAAATATAAGACCTATCCTCGATATATCGCCAAAAAAGTTCGATTTTACCCTCTTTGTCCTATTACCCTATAGGAACACCATAAGAATCTGAATGTCCCCACCTACCCCAAAAGTACTTGGAAATCACAACATTTTAGCATCTGATCTCGAGTATACTATTATAATTAAGTGAATCTGAAAAGGAAACCATGCTTCTATCGGCTTTTTTTTTTCACAATTACACCCTCTCTTCTATAAAATGAATGAATGAGCCTTGATACTTCAAAGTTACAATATCCCCTGCGCTATATCCCCACATAGTTGTTTTCATCTTGTCCTTCCCCACCCCTCCCTTTTATCATTGCATCTTTATGTCCCACACGCCCTTCTTTCTTTCTTCTTTCTTTCTTCTTTCTTGTCTTTCCTTGCCTTTTACAGGGCATACTGTGCATTGTGTCTAATCTACATGTTTACGGCATTTGCACTCCCTATATTGAATCGAAAAGCGTTTTGTTTTGGCTGTTTGTTAATTCATTTTTGTTCTACCCTCTCCCGCTCCACTTTTTTTTATTTCAGTGGTCGAGGAGAGATTTATTTCAAAATAATCTATCAACAACTCTTATTTGCGATATCATTCACTTCGTTTGTTATGCCCCTCCATCGTCTGTGTCCATTTGTTTTTTGCGTAGTAGTTCAAACTCGCTTGAAAAACTTGTTGTTTACACTATGAAGGGGTAGAACATACCTTCTTCAAGAAACCCTTGCACCTCACCAATTCTGACGATATAATGCCTCTGGCTGGCTGGCTAATACTATATACTAATAAAATATAGCAGTAATTTGTAATTTCACGAACCTGCCATTAAAATTTATCAGAAAATCTAGAGCTAGAATTTGTAGAATAGAAGCAATATCAACCCTTTTATCCGCAAGCCTCTGCACAGAGTGCAGCAGGCCTGGCGGCATATATATTTCATACGTCTAGGCGTCAACAGCGCCATTTAATACATATATGAAGACTTAAAATCGGTAGCTTCCAGTCCGATTGCTTCGAATAGGCAATTGATCTCAGTATTATCGGTTGAATCAAAGATTTTTAATTTAAATCGGAAATGAGAGTCAATGAGATTCCAGGCCGAGGCCTCGGAGTAGTGGCCGAAAGACCCCTCCAAGCTGGAGAAACTATTATTACAGACATGCCTATTATACTATACCCTCAATCGTCAGCTGTTTCAGAGGTGTGCAACTTTTGTTTGCGATGGCTAACGGCGGCAGGTAGGCCTTGATCTTCTTCTTTTGCTATTCGCGCTTCTAGATCTTTCCCAAGAACTAACTAGATAGCTAATGCATCATTTGTTCTATGTTTCAGGGGTATCTAGCCCTGTGGCATGCCCGTCTTGCCCCACAGCCCGCTTTTGCAGCCAACAGTGTGCCGCCGCTGCCGTCACCGACCCAGCCAGCCACTGCCACCTTGTCTGCCGCTGTCTATCCGCATGCAACGCGGCAGGACTCTCTGATGACGAACAGAGCACCTTAGGATACTTGTTTAGATCGTGTTCTCTGCTCTTCGCTTCTCAAGCGGGGGATCAATCAGCAATGGCAAAGCTGGCGCAAATTGAAACACTTGCTACTTACGCAATAGAAACAGCAGCTCAATTCCGCTCAGAGACTCATCTTTTACGCGCTCGAGAGCTTCATGGAAGAGTATTACACGTTCTAGCTCTTATAGGAAGGAATTCTACCCCAATTTCTCTTGATTTCATTACTAGATTGCTCGAAAAAGAATCAGTGAATAGTTACGGCATTCTCGCCCCGCTTCTTCCCGGAGCTGAAAATGAAGCTGACCGCCGCCTCCGTGGCTCTGGTTTGTATCCACTAGCATCTCGTGTAAACCATGAATGCCTTCCCAACGCTGCTCGCTTTGATGACTTTGATAGAACTGAACTTTCTTCTTCTACAGCGCCTGGGTCAAACACTGCGCTTTCTTTACGGGCCCTTCATGCTTTGCCTGCTGGCGAAGAGGTGACCCAATCTTATTTTCCATTGACATGGTCATTTCTACAACGTCAAGAACGATGTAGAGAGCAATATGGATTTATTTGCCGCTGTCCACGATGCAAAGAAGAAGCTACCTGGCCGCCAGAGGAACAGGGAGCGGAAACTGAAGAGGACGTTGTCCTGGTGCGAGAAATGTCTAGTACAGTTATTACGAACAGCATGATAGATATTCCTAATGGCGATAATAATGATGTAGCTGATGCTGGGTATATCCATGTCTTTTTATTTAAATATGTTTGTCCCAGGGAAGGATGTGGAGGGACCATGGCACCGATGAGTCAGCACCAGTCATATGCGCTGCAGTGTAATGTATGTGGGAAAGTGAGGACAGAAGCAGAATTTCTAGCTGAATTAGAAGGTTCTGGTTAATTGTATTCCTACATGTTCGTTATTAAAGTCTCATTTTCTTTTTTAATTAGCGATGAAATTCTAATATACAAAAGAATGGAGAAAGAGCGACCCCTTTAGAAAAAAAGTTAGAAAGAAACTGATATTTAAATTTTTCTAAAATCCTTTAAGAAATCGCCATTCGGCGTCCTTTTCCTTGTGCAACACAACATATACTTTCATTCTACTTTCATTCACTTTAATTTTGCATCGACTAGGCAATACTTTCCCGTACAATCGAGGTACATGAAGGCGGTACATACCATCATTACCTACCGCCCATACTTCAAGTGACCGTTCAGTTATTAATGATCTCACCGATGCTAATGTAACAGCTTCTGGGAGTTGTAGTACAACAGAAATTTCAAAATCGTCTTCAGAAAAACTAAATTTTTGAATTTCGTGTCGGGGGAGTTCCGATGCAGGCGGCAGGTCTGAAATATCAATCAAGTGAGGTGGGTGGGATACACTGGGCTTGATGTGCCGTATGTAGCACATAATGCCGTGTTCTTCAAGCTCTAGATAATTTTCAAGGACAATTCTGGGCTGTAGAGTTGAGTTCACTCCCTTGTTGAGATTAATCTCTGGAGGAGGAGTACGAGGAGCAGCACCGGGAGCCGTTTTGAGGTGAGGAAGTAGGATCTCTGCAGCAATTTCCCATTCAGTCTTACCAGAATAATCCAATTTTTTCAACGATTTGACAATACGGTCTGCTGCCAGACGAATCCCAACAAGCTCTCCAGCACATGGCCCGACAGCTAGCAAAGCACCTCGGCCGACAATGTACACTGGCGCTCCTGGCCATACGCAGCTGGCTGGATCGAGTACAGGGTAGCCAGCAACGATACGAGTAGGAAGTTTACTTTGAATAGTGCATAAGAGTGGCTGAAGGGCAGCGTTGTAGGCAGAGCCACATGCCAGCCATACACAATCTGCCTCTATCGAGGAAACACAAGATGCCGAGGTGGCGGTAGGAGAAGTAGGGGAGCCACTAGAGGAGGTACTTGATCCTACAAACAAGGAGGATTTAGAGGTGTCTATGTTTGGTGTAGGAGTCAGTTTCAACTCCAAAGACTGATTTCCAGAGCTTTTCAAGGTTGCTTTATCCACTTGATACCCTTGCATTATTTTAATTTCCCCTGAATCAACGGCATTTTCAAGTGCCGCCCATACGTGCGGTGTAATACTCGCTTGATGGCGAGCTTGTCTACACATTTTCATCCTATATTCAGGATCTGGTTCTTGCCAAAATGCATTCAAATACTTATTTCCCCACCACCCAATGTCGCAGTTAAAGGGTTGTTGGATCAAAGGTCTTCGAGCGATGATGGTGATGGCGGTGGCAGGTCCTTTTCCTTCACGGGAAATTGCACCGAGTGCCAGCAAGGCAGCCGTCATTCCACCTCCAACTATCACAATGCGTTTCCCCTTGATATTTTGTTCTTGAAACTCTGAATTTGTAAAGTCAATCTGATCCCACGTGTTGATCTTCTTGTGGGGTTTAGACGCTACATCAGTTGATATTTGTGAAATTTGTGAAATTTCATTTACTTTTTCTTCGTGTTGTCCAACTTCATTTACCATAGCGTCACGAGCCCAAGTAGGTACAACAGGAGCACACCTAGAGCATGTTACGATCACAGCTCTCGCTGGGAGAATGCGTCCACTGGCCAAGTGAACCATACAAGATGGCTGAGGGCTCTGTTCATCTTCTTCATCAAGTACAGCTCGTGTGCCATCGTCTTCGGTTTCAGTTTCGTCCTCTTCCTCTTTGTTTTTTATCTCTTCTGCATTGTAAATTGGCTGTACATCAACTACAGTGTCTTTAATAATGTTTTTCACTGAATTTGGCAGCTTGGAGATGACTCTTTCTTCACAAAATTTGAGTAAGAGGGCAGCAGAGGGGACGGGGGAGTGGCCGGGAATGACCTCAAGGAGTTCCTATAGATAAATAAAACCGGAGAGATGCCATCATATTGAATTAAATTCAACAGTAGAATATTAGAAACAGATGAAAGGTAGGATATCATACCTTCTCCAAGCCCTGCTGTTCAATGAATGAACGGAGCTCAAGAGGAGAGGCCCCCGGGTGTTGAGTGATGGGCAAGCGGAGGTGAGTTACCCCGAGTTTTTGGCAATGCGCGTTCCAAGAATGGAGCCATTCCCCTGATGGATCTATCACTGTAGCATTCTGCATGAATTCAAAGAGCAGGAATTTGGTTGAATAAGTTTATCAAAAAGCAAGCAAGATTTGAAGAAGATCATGCAGTTTGAAAACGGGAACATACTTGCAACACGCTAGGCGGAAGGCGAGACACAATAGATAAAGCTTCTAATCCAGCCCCTATGATCACTACGCCGCATTCTCGCTGCGGTATTGTCTGCAAAATAAAAAGTCAACAATAAAGTCAACGCTGATTGATCATGCATTGATCTTGCACAGGTAATTTCAGACAAGCAGTGTTCGCACCTCTTTGCACATTGCAATATAGCCACTATGGAGATTTCAAAATGCTTCAGTGGGCCAGATAATCACAGGATCAAGCCAAAAAATTGAAGTGGCCACGTGGAGTGATCTAAAATTTGCAAGAAATTAATTCTCCAGAATTAATTGTATTGATCACCCAGTAAATCATATAAGAATCGAATATTATTATTCTTAGAAGTCTGCAGACGAGCTATTTGGCCAACTAAATTTTATTCATGGCAAGTCTCTTAAGAGACAAATCATATTTGGTGACTGGAAGCACCGACGGCATTGGACGTCATACTGCAGAGAAATTATGCCGTGCAGGTGCCCATGTTATGGTCCATGGCCGAAATGCAGCGCGAGTTAAAGAGACTGTAGATTTTCTCACATCGAATGGCAACGGCACCGTCTCCTCTTTCGTTGCCGACCTTTCTGACCTTACTCAGGTGCGGCGCCTAGCTACAGAGGTCAAAGAAACCCTAAAATGGGAGAGAAAGCAGTTAACATGCCTAATTAACAACGCTGGTGTCTATGAGAAGCAGAAAGTTATCAGTTCAAGCGGATTAGAGTTGACATGGGCGGTGAATGTCGCCGCTCCATTCCTGTTAACCTCTCTTCTCTTAGCCCAGAACTCTATAAAGGAGCGTATTGTCAACGTAGCAAGCGTCTCTGCGTCAAGTTCTATTGATTTTGACAATCTACAGCAAGAAAAAGGGTATTCTGCCCACAATGCGTATTCTTTGAGCAAGCTGGCCGACATCATGTTCTCCAATGAGCTAGCGGAGAGATTAGCCAAATCAGGTGCACCTATCACCTCTAATTCCTTGGATCCAGGGACAGTGAACACCAAGATGTTGTATGCAGGCTGGGGCCCAATAGGAATGCGAGTACAGGATGCAAATGATCAGTTTTTCTTAGCGACCGATGGCTCGGTGAGCCAGGTTAGTGGCGGGTATTTTATATCAAGTAGGGAAAACAGGGCGCCAAGCCCTGCATATGATGTAGACGCACGTAGGAGACTGTGGGATATTCTAGAAGAGCAGACAGGCGCCCAATGGAATATTTGAAATTTGAAATGAGTATTGTTACTGTAGTGAAGGCTGTGCCGGCATATATGAAAGTAAGGCAAGGAGCCAGCCTGGCAATTGAAATAGTTTTAAATCTATATTAGTATTGTAAAACAGTCGCCAAAAGGTTAATCAAAATGAGAAAGGGGATTCACCCATTAATGAAGAACTTAACAGTAGTGATGCGTAATGGCTCATCATTTAGCATTCAAAGCGTTTTAAATAGAGCCACGCCATACATGTTGCAATCGGACACAACAACGCATCCTGCTTGGACTGGTGAGAAGGCGGGGCTTAGTATGGAAGATGAACGCATTTCTAAACTACTAAAAAGATTTGATGGTTTTGTTGAGAGCGGCAATCAAGGATCTCTAGGTAGCAAGCAGCAGGCTGAGGAGCAAATTAGTGAAACAGCAGCAGCGCCGGAAGAGAAAACACTATAGTTACATTGTATCAATACTTTATTATTAACTTAACTCTGTGTACATGTCTATATCGAATCCAGTAAATAAATAAAATTGTATGGCGTTTGAGGTTTGACGGCGGCTGCCGGCCCATACTGTGTCCCAGCATGTGGCCACAGAGCAGAGACATTTTTTAATGTAACGAAATTTCTTTTTTTCATCCATCTAGCCGCAAATCAGGTTCTCTTATTCATTTCTACCGTCCACGGCAACACCGCTGCCAGCAGTATCAGTATTTGTATTTATAGCAGTACCCCTCCCACCTCCAGCAAGGCTCTCTAGTACATTCATATCATCATCAGTCAAGTCAAAGTCAAAAGTAGCAGTATTCTCGCGCATGTGTCCCACCCGTGTGGTCCTTGGCACTACAGTTTGACCTAATTGAAGTGCCCACCGCAGTACAATTTGGGCGGGAGTCTTCTGTTTCTTTTCTGCTAAAGCCACAATTTCTGGATGTTCAAGCACTGGATTCTTCCCTTGAACTGTTGGATCTCCTCCATATTGGCCCCCTAGAGTGCTGTAGCTTTCGAATTGAATACCATTCCGCTCACAGAAGGCTTGTAAACCTCTCGCTGGACGTAGCGGTTCATAATTGGACTGCACTAAGCTAGGCTTTATGGTAGCGATGGACAACAACGACGCGAGCTGTTGTATTGAAAAATTACTCACCCCTATACTTCGGATGATACCTTGTGCTACCAGTGCTTCTAACTCTGCCCAGCTTTCTTCCCAAGTACCTTCAGGGCTCTCTCCTTGACACAGATCTCCCCAACATTCGGCATAATGCAATAAAACTAGATTCAAATAATTTGTTTTTAAATCTTTGAGACTCTTCTCGATTGCTGCCTTTGTCGCATGCGAACCTAAATCTCGTGGGTGAACCTTTGTAGTGATAAAAATCTGATCACGTGGGATGGTACTACTCACAGCACGCACAGCAGCACCGACCAAATCTTCTCGATACCATTCTCGAGCTTGTGCACTATCTATTCTTCTGTAGCCTTCTTTTAGGGCCATTTTGACTATTTCTTTCGTTTTAGTACCTAAACCTGCTGTTCCAAACCCTAATGTCGGCATTTTTTGGCGATAACGAAGCTCTATGCTCTGTGGAACAGCATGTTTATACGCAGCATCGCATCCACCACAACTAGCAAGGCACTCGGTAAACATGTGAGCCGGATTTTTTCTGCAATTGCCGTCTGCTGCCCATTTTAAACAGTCTGGAGATTTATCAGCACATCCAGGACGTAGTAAGGGCGTAAATGATGTTTTAATACTCTCTGGTAAGCCTAAAGAGGATTTATCTTCTTCTTTCTCTACTGCTGCTTCTATTCTTTTGTTTTTGATCGGTAGTGTTTTCATAATTGTTTTCTTATCGCCGGCGAGATGGTGGTCATTACCTGGTAGGACTTCCCTGCCATCATTATGGGCCCTTTCTTCTAGCATTAACGTATGCATAGAAAATCCCACAATGCATACTGTAAATAGACCTAAAACGATTGCAGCAGAGAGCATTATTGAGGAAGAAGTGCCCAAGCTAAAAGGCGATGTCGTCGCCCGTCGGCCTTTTGAAGGGGTTCCTCTGTCTTCTCCTGCCATGGGTCTTGTGGTTGAAATGACAGATCACAATTTAGATTAAAAAGATCTAGATGCTACTGAAGTGTTAATTGGGGTGAAGGTTAGCAGTTCAAAATGTAGAATGTAGAATGTATTGCCCCCATGTAATTTGAGATTTATTAATCTTGTAGGTAAACTTGATAAAAGGGCAATTCTCTGTGTTGAATCGATTATCTAAGTGACCTGATATATAATTAATGTTTTTATTAAGCAATTGAGGCGTTCTAGTGGGGAGTTAATGGATATACTGTTTTGACTGAATGAAAGCCAGCAGTTTGAAGTCAAGAGGTCCCAAACTCATCATAAAAGCGCAGGCAAAGCTTTCAAACACTTGATTTATTCATCACCAAAGACCCAAATGTATGGAGTCCATGCCGGTCAGAATAAAGCAGAAACACGTCAATATTATTTCAAAATTTTGAATTAGATCACCACCATGTTTAATGACTGGTGGAAGGGCGTTTCTGAGCAGCTCCCTCAATTACGTGAACAACTCACAGAGCAGATCAATCAAACGCTCGCACCATGGCTCCCATCACTCGTAGAAGAGGTGAAAGTAGGCAAGCACCACCTTCGCATTCTCCGCAAACTTGGCGAGGGTGGCTACTCGTTTGTCTATCTAGCTGAAGAGACGCTTCCTGAGACCTCTCTTGCTAGTACACCACCTACCTCAGGTATACACATTTCTCCTCAACCACGGAAGTATGCTCTTAAGAAGGTTTTAGCAGGAGAAAAAGAACAGCTTGCCCTAGCCGAGCGGGAAATTCTGGTAATGAAACGAGAGTTACCAAAACATCCAAATTTGCTGCCATTAATAGAATCTCAAGTTGTCAAGGCAGAGACCTACGTGGTTTATATGCTATTTCCGTTGATGGTGGGGTTTACTTTGAATTTTTCCAGTTAATTATAAGTGCTCTACCTCGATATAAAGAAAAAACTGCATTCTAATAATGGACGGTGTTATTTATTTATTTATTTTTCTTTCTTTTTTGTTGTTCTACAGGAAACTAACGTCTGGGATTATGTACAAGACCGACTTAAATCAAATTTACCTCTCTCTACCCTAGAAGCAACCCATATATTTTCAAAACTATGTCATGCTTTGCATGCGATGCATTCAACAGGCCCAGGACAGACAGTCGCTCTGTCGCATAGAGATGTCAAACCGCATAATATTTTACTGAGTACACAGAAACCACTCCCTCCAGAGCTGCTGGTAGAAACATCTAAAAGTTCTTCTAGTGTAAAAATGGATAGAACTGGTGCTGATGCAGATGATGCAGCACATTTAATAGTAACGGCAAGTGCATCATCATCTTCGCAACAGAAGCAGCCGCGATTGCCTCATGCGGTGTTGATGGATTTTGGAAGTGTTGCGCCTGCTGAGGTTCAGATCACGTCTCGTACAGATGCACTCGTTGCCCAAGAAGATGCAGAGGTAGATTTTTTGTTTTGTTTTTTTCCTTAAAAATAAAAGCTACAAACGACGATTGTTGATTTTTTTTTCCAAGATTTCAAAATTTAGAGAATTGGTTTTCTTTTAATCTTTTAATTTGCAGCGACGTACTACAGCTCCATACCGCGCCCCAGAGCTCTGGGATGTCCCTTCGTCATGTACCATAGACACTAAAGTGGACATTTGGGCAGCTGGCTGTGTGTTATATTACTTGCTTGTTGGCGAAAGCCCGTTTGAAAGAACTGCAGAAGCGGGTGGCAGCTTGATGCTAGCTATAGTCAAGTACGTATTAATTCTTTTTCTAATAACTATTTGTCTATTATACTATATTGACAATCTATTTACATTCTTGGTACGCGCAAATTCGTACATTGTGGTTTGCTCGACAGAAATTAATTTTCATTCTTTCCTTCCGATAAAAATCGCAGTGGACAATGGAGCTGGCCAGCAGGTATAGAACAAAAATATCCTAAAGAGCTACGAGACCTTGTTGATATATGCTTGAAAAGTGATCCTGCTGAGAGACCCAGCGCAGCAGAACTTCTAGAAATGATACAAAACATGAAGTCATTAACAATATAAACAAAACAAACAAACAAACAAAAATGAGGCCCGTCGATTAAAAGACCGTACCGTAAAATCGACATTAGTAATCTCAATTTCTCTCTACACCGCTCCCTGAGCTTTCAATGCTTCTGCCACCTTGAGAAATGCAGCTATATTTGCTCCAGCACCCAATTCAACTCCATATCCTTCAGCAGCTTGTTTTGCGGTGTGATAAATATCCTTCATAATAGTTTGAAGTCTATTATACACGTCCTCACCATCCCAGGTGCCCATAGTTCTATTCTGCGCCATTTCGAGGCCAGAAACAGCAACTCCACCGGCATTGGCCATCTTTCCAGGCACGTGAATAATCTCCTTAGCGGCTAAAGCAGCCGCACCGGACGAGGTAACTGGCATATTTGCACCTTCGATGACTGCCCAGCAACCTTTCTTTGCGACAGCTTCCACGTCATTTTCATCAAATTCATTTTGAGTAGCACAGGGGAAGGCTAGGTCGATATTTCCCACTTCTTCTAAAGCCCAGGGCTTTGTTTTATCCCCAAAATATTTGATTGAATTCTTGCTTTTAAAGTCGGCGAGATCCCCAGAATGGCTTGATTTTATTTTTTTCACTTGATCCAGGTCTTCTTTTGTAAAGCCCTCCGCGTCTGTAGCTACTAATGTCCCTTTAGAATCACTGATTGCAATTACTTTAGCGCCGCTAGAGATCAATTTCACAGCACAAAAGCGAGCTACATTACCGGCCCCAGTGACCACACACCTTTTATCTTTCAGATCACTGCCTCTATCACCACCTCGGTCAGCGATCAACTCTTGAGCGAGAAACACAACCCCAAATCCAGTAGCTTCAGGCCGGCAAACAGAGCCGCCAAATTCCATTCCTTTCCCGGTTAAAGCGCCTTGAAAGTGATTTGAAATTCTTTTATATTGTCCAAAGAGATACCCAACTTCTTTAGAGCCGACACCGATATCTCCAGCAGGCACATCGACGTCTTCAGCAATATGGCGGAATAATTCAGACATAAAAGATTGACAGAATCTCATAATCTCACCATCAGAGCGTCCCTTGGGGTTAAAGTCGCTTCCGCCTTTGCCAGCGCCCAGCGGAAGGCCGGTAAGGGCATTTTTAAAGCATTGCTCGAAGGCGAGAAATTTCATAATGCTGGCGTTGACGCTGGGGTGGAAACGAAGACCGCCTTTGTAAGGACCAATGGCAGAGCTGAATTGAATACGGAATCCTCGGTTTATTTGCATATTGTTAGAATCATCCAGCCAAGGAACTCGAAATATAATTTGGCGCTCGGGTTCACAGAGTTGCGCCAAAATGGGGAGTAGCTCAGGGTTTTTGTTGAATACGGGTTCTAAAGAGAGAATTACTTCGTGTATTGCGCTGTGAAATTCCACTTGGTCTGGGTCTCTCGCAACAACAGCTCGGAGGACAGCCTGCAAGTATTTTGAAAAGAGAGAAGACAATGGATTAAGGGCGAGGTCCAAGGCCCAGAGGAGACTTTAACAGAGTTGGAAATGAAAGACATAATACTACAGGATCCAAAGAATAGCATATATATCAGCTGACCTTGAGATCATCTGACTCGATGCCATCGAGCATTTTCTCTTCTTGGCTCCTTTTGGGAGCGCCATTTTCTTGGATGTTCATTTCAAAGGATTGTAGCAGTTGCAAAGGTAAAAATAAAAGTATAAACAGAGGCCCATAAAGCTTGAGCGCGTGGAGAAATCGTGTGTTGTTCAACAGCTCGAGTGCCTTGTCACTCGACTACTTCTGGACTGCTGCCTTCAACTCCAGTGTTTAATTAGTAGTTCAGTATAACAAAGCACAATCTTTCTCTACGATCTATGATACATCTATCTTGTTTAATATTTACAGTTTGTTTGATGATATTCATTCAGAAAAGGGGTGCACATGCTCGCCCACTCTGGGAGAATAGGAATGATGAATATTAACTTAGTAAATAGAGTTTAAAACCAAAGTTTGCAATTTGCAAGCTGCATCAAGCAGATAATGTTTCCGAGGAAGAAGAAAAGACCGAATTAAATAGGAAAGGGGGGTACATGAGCTTGTGTTTCTTGTTTGATTTTCATAACTCGCCAGTGAGGCAGAGCCAACCAAAAACAAAAACAAGTTCTATCTATTTAAAAACTACGTGTAGTAAGGTCACAAATGAAAAGGAGAAAAGAAAAAGAAGGTGGTCTTCAGGTTTAGACGCAGGCAATGAGGTCATAAACAGCAGTGAAAGGCACAATCACATCGATATCGCCGCTGCACTTGGTAGGCACAGCACCAGAAGTGGTGTCGGTGCGGACGACCCAAGTGACGGCAGGCTTGGGTCCGGAAGACCTGACAACCATGCGGCGATCCCAGGTAAGAGGGCTCTTGTTAGGAGCGTCCTTACGAGCTTCAGGTGCAGCCTTGGCGATAATTACACGCTTACTGCCAGTCCGCTTGTTGGTGATGGTCCACTGTGGAAGGCCGTCGGAGAGGCGGAAGAGGAGATTGCCAGTCCAGAGACCGTCAGTGGAAACGAGTTTGGCAGTGCCATCACCATGGGGTTTTCCTTTGCCGTTGAGGTCGAGTAAGCTGTTGTTGCACCAGAAAAGACGCTCGCCTTTAGCCTTTAAGGTTATGAGGGTGCGGCCACCTTTAGGGTACAACACTCCTTTCTTTGTGTTCCTGCACTTCTTTGCGTTATAAATGGGACGGGGTGTAGGGGATGGTTTTGGTTTAGGAGATGGTTTTGGTTTAGGGGATGGTTTAGGAGCCGGAGAAGGCTTGGGGGAAGGAGAAGGCCTGGGAGCCGGAGAAGGCTTGGGGGCAGAAGTTGGAGCATTGGCAGGTGCAGGAGCAGGTGCAGGAGCAGGTGCGGGAACAGGGGTCACAAGTGGAATGTTCTGGAGAACCTGCAGATAAAAAACCGGATTTAAAAATTTAAAAATCCAAAACAAGATTTTCAAGATTGGGGGGAGCTAGATGCATCGGCTTTGAAGCAAAGATCTAGGGATAAAAAATACAAATTTTCGCGTCAATCGCTAGACCACGTCTTCATAAACTCTTTATTAGTCCTTACCTTCCTGCTGCTCTCTGCATTAGCAGAGATTGCGGCCAATGCAAATGTAATGACCAAAAGGCTAATTGCCTTCATTTTCATTAAACTATGCATATATAAGATTTAAATAAGGTAAACTGTCAACCAATGTAGACAGTTAAAGCAAATTGCTAAGTTTATTAATACGCGGCTGTTGTTGAAGCTGACCTTTTGAAATGTAGTGACAGTCTGAAGTTGGCCTTTGGTTCGTCCCAGGTCGAGCGCTTTCTTTTTCAGAGTTGACTTCGTTTAAAATCTTCTAGGCTTTAAAAAAAGGAAATTCAGCAGAAGAATTACCCAAATCCAGCCAACTTTACAGCGTGCATAATACATCGACTTCCTACACCGTTATCTCTACCCCAATATGTCAACATGGTATTAAAGCCATGCTTTTCATACCATTCCTCGTAGTCACTGCACTCTGCTGCGACTACAGCTTGCATAGCAGCAAAGGCTTCCATGGCGCCCTCCACATCGTGGCCTTCTTTAGATAGAGAATCTCTTTGTGCATCTAGAGCTGCATTGGCAAGGTCCCACAACTCTAGGTCTAACGTGTTGCTCTCTTTAATAAAATCTATGGCCTTCTTGGGCATGTCTTCTTCACGAGGATATGTCCCACTTCTATCTTTCATTTTCAAATAGGCAATATCACGCAGCGCTAGACCATATTTGAGCATGAATAATACCAGCGATTCGTCAAACCTCTCAGTCATGAAGACGAAATCATATTGCTGAAAAGCATCTCTTGCGGTTTTTTCATCGCCGTGAATGTATTTAAAGATATGATTGCGTCCGAATACACCGTCTCCATGAACATAATGATCTTCAAAACCTTCTAGAAGCTTGCACTTTTTACCGGCTTGTAAAGCTGCAACGCAATCTTCACCTTCTTGCTCAGGAACGCCAGTATGGCTTCTATGCGAACCAATCAAATTGTAGAAATATGCACTAAGGACTCGATTTACTGGGTGTCGGAGAGTTGTAAATAGCAATGGCTTGCCTTTACCTAGGTACCGGGCTGCTGATGGGATGTATGCTCCGTGGTTGCTAATTGTCACATGCTCAAAGCCAACAGCCAATGCAGCAGCAGCGACCTCTCTGATGTCTTCTTCTTTCTTCCACCCAATGCGACCTTCCAAGGGGTTCAAGCAGGCCATGCCGTAGTGAGCACAGATGGCTCGTAGCACCCCCGCTAGCGTTGTTCCTCCAACTTTAACGTTTTTCACAAACCAAAATGAAGTTGGAAACGCTGTTATCGTTTCTAGTGGAATGTATGTAGCTGCAATAGCCCTAGCGTGGCGTATTACGTCGTCTACATTGTTACTGAGGGCATCACCTCTGCTTGTCTTCAAGTTCGAAGAAGAAGAGGATTCACGCACTATGTCAGATGTTTCTGGCTGCTGCCTGCTGCACGATTGGACACATTGTATAGCAGCTTGCTTTCCAGGTCCTAGCAGAAACATTGCTGTTGCAAAGAGACTAACCACGAGGGCAAAAGTCCAGGGGAGGCAGGAACCACCTCGTGAGGATGGCTGCGGCACGAGAGTCATGTGCTGGAGAAGGATTTAAAGTATTGAGCTCGTATTTTAAGGTATTGACAAGAATCAATATCAAATCAAGTATCGTCCAAAAGGGCAAATGTCCGGTGAAGGCTACATTAATTATTTTTCAAAATCAATGCTATCAATCTATCTGATACCAATAACTTGAAGACTGAAAGTGAAATCAACTTTGCACGCAAAAAGGGATTAGTTGGTAATAATAATAATACGAAGATATAAATAAATACTTTAATAATCCAGCCTTATTCAACATATTTACCAGCAGGGTTGTTGGGTTTTTGGCTGTGTTTTTCCATATTCCTATCTTAAAAGAACTGTTTTACAAATATATTTTCTCTATTATTATCTGAATCAGTTTTCTGGCAGCAGAATATATTCATATATTAAAGGCTGTAAAGAGAGAGAGAGAGAGAGAGGGTTGTTGGGTCTTCTCTGACTCGGTGTTTGCCTCGGAGGCCTCGGGGGTCTTGGGCACTGGCAGCGGCCGCATTCAAATCGCAGCAATAAGCTAGCTGATGCAAAGGCAAGATAGAAGAGTGCATCGTCTGGAACCATATGAAAATCTCACAGATCTGCTGCAACAGTGCCAATGAAGTGCATTATGGGTTTCTGCTTGCCTTCCTGGTTCTTTGCTATTTCTACCAGCGCTCATTGCTGACAGTGCTGCTTTCTTTCACATTTGTCTAAGACCATGACAAATCAGCCTTAGAAGAACTAAATATTGTACTTTGATAACAACCATATGCACACTTTATCACAAAAAATCGGGATACATCAAAAGTGTGGTTGCAAAGACTTTGGGGAAGAAAAAATTAACCCCTTCAAGTGAGAGTTAAAATGTCAAGTCGGTCAATTTTATAAGCTAAGGTAAGCTGCACTTTCTAATTGTTTGCTCATTTGTTATTCAAAACTTTTCATGGCTAAATTCCTTATGTAGGAGGTATAGGGTTATAAAGTCCATTGTCCTCTGGTGGTGGCGGTGGAGGTCTCTGGCCAGAAATATCTTGTCCTTCCTCAGGAGGAATCGGCACATCTGCTACTTCTGGTTGAGCACATGCCATCTTTTGTAACTCTTGATACGCTCCATTCAAATCCACTAACCCGTACCCAGAATTAATATCTTTACCGGATCGACCAATATCCTTTGCGCCCGATTCCAACGCTTTCCTAACATCGAAACTTTGACACTCTGGAAAGGCTGCCCAAATGCGTGCAGCTATACCAGTGACATGTGGTGCTGCCATACTGGTTCCGGAGTTTCTCTTAAACATGGTTGTTTGGCTAGATTTTTTTACGGATAAGGTTACTTTTGACCCGGGTTTTTTGGCAATCCAAGTTTTAAGCATTTTGCCATCTTTGTGACTAAGAGCTACTGTTGGAGGGAAAGATTTTCCGTTTGCAGGACGGCACTCGGCAGTTTCTAAAGTTGCGCCTGTAAGAGGGGTGCATGGAGGGTTTTCAGTGTTGAAAAGTAAGACAGCGATGCAACCACCAAGTTGAGCATTTCTTGCTTTACAGCCGAAAGGAATCCTGCCCCTTGAAATAAGACACGCTTTGCCCTTGCTTTTACGACATGGAGAGGTGCCGAGACCACAATTTACAATTTCTGCTGCGGTGATTGTACCGAAGCCAGAATGATCTACCGCTTCAACTGGTAGAATTGATTTGAACCCTGACGCTGTGCGTGCTTGGAGTTTGACCGAATCAATCTTCTCAGGTAGCGTAGTGGAAAGAATATCAACTCCAGGAGCTACAAGCGACACGTGATGATTACGTTGGGAGAACGCAGCCACTTGTTTATTGCAGTTCACAGCGCCAACAGAGATTGCAGAAGCAAATCCAGCTGGATAGATAACCTGCCCTGGGGACGAAACTTGTTCATTACCAGCAGAAGCGACAAAAAGAATGTCACCACGACGATACATTCTATTAATCGCACTTTCTAATGCGGGGCTTTTCTCGGAAGTACCAAAGGACATGTTGACCACAGCACGGGCTGATTTTCCTTTTGCTTGTCGAGCGTCGACTTCAGCTTCACAAAGAGACAAGGCCTCTAAAGTTAAGGAAAGAGGGCCACTTCCACGTCCAGGAAGGACATTCGAGCCAATAATATCAACACCGGAAGGTAATATGCCTAGCACGCCACGTCCGTTGCCGCGTGTAGCTGCAATGGTACCGGAAATGTGAGTACCATGAGGCTCTTTCGGGGCATTGAAAGGATAAAATCGACACATCGACCCCTCGGTTGTAGCCTTTGTGCAGCCACTGAAGGAATTTCTTTTTAAATCTGAGTGATTCGTGTAGATACCAGTGTCTAAAATGCAGACGACGACGTCAGAGCCGAGTAGTGAAGAAGGGCCTGGACCAATGCCAGCCCGACCGACGACCATTTGGATGCCATACGGCAGAATTTCCTTTTGGCTTGATCCCAGGTTTCCGTCTTTATACATACACTTTTGATTGCATTTAGTAACAGATGCTGCGTTTTGAACCTTCTGCAGAGAAGAATGGTTAGAAAATTGAGTTCAGAGTTTTTGCAGATTGAAACCGGCAAAATATTTGAGAAATAAGGGATGTAGGAAGCAAGGCAAATTCAATTTACATGTGCTTTCAAGATAATATCTTCTTCTATAGATTGCACTCCTGGAAGTTTTAAAGCTTCGGCAATCACAGTATTAGCAGGACCTGAGAGCACAGCGAGATCATCCGCTAGATCTTGCATGGAGACTCCTTGTGAAAGCAGGCTTTGATTATGTCCATGGGCTGCTCTCCTAAATCCAGAGGAATATCTAATGATGAGCCTACGCTCAGTGTTATTTAAATCCTCCGCTGAAGCTGTTCCAAAGATCAAAAAAAATCGCTAGATGCAGAACGAATATCACCGCGGCCCGGGCTGACTCCGTACCTGCAGACGCAGACATTAATGCAAATCAAAATCATAAATAAAGAATGCCACTGATTAGCGGCAATTCCGTTTAAAAAGGATCCAATGGCCCCTCGAAACCATCCTGAAAGATTATTTTTGGACCTTGCCTATTTATAATAGGCTCCCCAGACAGCAAATAATACAATTATTCACTTTTTTATAAACATTGGGATGAATAACTCATGTACAGATGAGCAGTCTTGAGGAAATAAGGAGAGCAGCTTTCACTGCTTTCCCGATCTCATCCACATTTTTATTTTTTGATCAAGCGTTGACAGTTTTACATAGCCATGAATGCTCACCAACACATCAGGAGCTTGTGACATTGCGGGATGCGTTCGGAGAGCGAGATGCTGCCATTCAAAGAGGCATGCACCTGGCAGGACGGCGTTTTGAGGTAAGCTTTTTAAAATTCTTCTCAAGTGTTAATTTCCACCCAACAATTATCTCTTTTTCATGCATAACACTTTTATAGATTCATCGACACCACCCTCCGTTAGTATATGGCCGGCAAATGGTAGATACAGATCCAGAAGAAGGCCCCGGCATTGCCGCTTGTAAAATTGAAAGTAGCGTTTTGGGAACACCATGCTACGCTGTATTAACCTATCAGTAAGCATTAATTCTGCAATACTTATTTTCTATTTTCTCTGTAATGTTGAATAATGTGTTACTACTAACCCTCGATTTCTGTCTTTTCTCCTCCACATTTAAAAAAAAGGTTGCCCGACACATCGTCAAAGATGGTAACGTTGCTAAGAGATTTCTGCCAGAGACATATCCATGTTCATCCTAGCTAGGTTTATTGACAAACAATTGGCAGGCAAGTATACACTAAAAACGGAGAAAAAGAGTTTCTATTAAGAATTAATGTAAAATCTAACGGCGCGAGTTTTGGATTAGAGATCCAGTCGAATAAAGAATACATTACAAACCCACGCAGCTTGCTGCGTCAATCTTCAGTAAGTTGCTTCACTCCTGGAGGAGCTCATTCTGTGAGATAAACGAACATCTAACGGCTTTGTATCAACACGGTGTCTCCAACGATACATAGTACCATATGAAATTAGTATATCACAATAGTGATTCTGGTGTTGATCTTAGCAGCTTATTTTCTGGGAACCAAATGCCCATATTATCTTCAATTCCTGGAGAGAACCATTTCTCTTCAAACAACTGCTGAAATCCACTGCTTTTAAACTCCGAATCTATCATATTATTATCTATAGGATTAGTATCTTCTTCACTCTCGCCCGGTATCTGGGGTGGCGGGGGGAACACCGCTGGCGTGTTCAACCATGGTGGACACACTACCTGATGAAGTGTATCCCCTATATACAGCCGTAGCGCAGCACAATGAAGGCACCCTCGGGGTTCTTTTCCAGCACCTAGAGCGTTTCCATATCTAATATCCCCTAAAACTGGCGAGCCAAGAGATTTTAAAGCGACTCGAAGTTGGTGAGTCTTCCCTGTCTCGGGTTTTAATAAGAAAGCTATTTTACCAGGCCGTCCCGGGACGGCTGACGCTATAAAGCGGGTGACTGCAGGCGAAGTTTCTGTTGTTCGTTGTAGCATCCAGCTTCCACGACGGCCTCGGGTCATATCGCCTACCACACTACCCATCTTTTTTGATGGTTTTCGGGCGGAGATGGCAACATAGTACTTGGAGACCTGTTTTGCTTTAAATTTTTGAATGATTTCACGAACGATATCTGGAGATTTTGCAAACATCATGGCACCAGACGTCATGGCATCAAGTCTGTAAAGATAAGAGAGAAAAGAAGACTAGCTTGAAGTAAAGGAATAGCTAGAGTTTGAGATTGGTGGGCGGGATTGGGGGAGGAAGTAATATTTAAGAAAAAGAGCCAACCTGTGTACAGGGTAAATTCGAGGGTAATTTGGACCGAGCTGTTGACGTAGCAATGTTACCGCTCCTAGGGACGTGTCGCCGCTATTGTGGAAAGCGATGTTTGGAGGTTTGTTTACGACAAGGATTGAGGATGTGTCTTTTAGAATAGAAAATTGCATGGACATTATATATATTAAATTGTATTTACAGCATTTGTGTGCGTTTTGGTAGACTCAATAACTATAAATAATATGGTTTGAGGTCTTTTCATGCGACTTTACCGTTGTTTCTTGAGTAAAATAGGAAGGCCGAGGCAGCGGTTCAACCAAAGGGGATTTTTTTTCGAAAAGCGCTATTGTCTGACTCTTTTGCCGTGCGTTCGTTCAGTTGATTGGTCTGAGTATTCTTTTTTATTGTGTTCGGATGCCACCGTCAGCGGCCTGAATTCCCATCTCATATGACTAAGTTAAAGTATTAATTTTGCAGTGGGCTGTACAAAATGCTGTCGGAGTACTATTCACAAGTATGTTTTAACCTGGAACATGATGCTTGAGATATTCTTCATCCAGCAACGTGGGAATGTATGCACTTTTACTCAGTCAGTGTTGTATATTACAGCGAAATTAGGGGGAAGTTTAAGCCAAAAGGAAAAAACAGAGTAGAAAAAATAACGGTAAATGATACAAGAAGTTGGGGTCTCTTTTTCTATGCGGCGCTAGGCCCTACCACGGACGGAATGCCAACATTCTGTTTTGGTGCCCATGGTGTACGCTTCTCTGGGGCTGCTGAAGTGGCCATATATCCTACTGCTGCAAATACAGATAATCCGCCAACGAGCCATTTGAGTGCCGTCTGTTTGCTCACCAAGTTGAACTCGTCTAATGCTGGCTCAGGGTTGACCGTTCCATCATCCCAAATCCTGCAAATATCAATTGTTTACATTAATTTGAAAGTCTTTGAATAACGTTTGAATCACTCTGCTTACAATTCATCCTGTTCAGCAAGAGGTTGGCTAGGGGGGTCTGGCCGTGCCATAGGGCCACCGCCACCTCCCCTAACTACCAAAGCATTCCTTGCTTGTGACGCGCGGCGCGCAAGTGCGGCAAGTCCTTTCATTATGTTATTGATTTACAGAAAATGTAATTTGATTGCTTGATATTTAGGAGATAATTTCCCTTTTGTAGCGAGGAATGGAATATATTCGATACGTACTTGTATTTATTCAAGAATTCTAAGAGCTTCCAAGCTTTATCTTTACTAAATTCGGCACTCCTCCGGCGCTCCCGGTATCTGTTTGCTGCCGCTGATTCAAAATTACATTTCTTTTTAAATACGTCAGGTGTTGTCTAAAACAAAGGACATTGGCGTGTGTCGTCATGCAATTAAGGGTTAGGGAAAAACAGAGCAAAAAGAACGAAGGAAATTCAAAATACTTTTTTCTACCCTAAAACATCCACGCCGTCTTCACTCCAGCAAACACAGTATTCTGCCCACCTTTCCTCAACACCACAACCCCTGGTGTGAGCAACATTCCATCCCCCATATTCCACTGCGTTGAAATCTCCATTAAATTCGGTTGTAACGCTTCCAAGGGGTCTCCAGACTGCGGTCCAGGACCAGCAGCGGTGACTTTGCCGATGCCTAGAGACCATCCATTACCAGAACCATCCTGTCGTGGGCCTACAGACATGCCCCATTGGATATCATGCCATGCTTTGGTTTCAACAGAATCCGCGTCAGCAGCTGTCCATCCATGTAACGCCAGGTTTCCAAGAGAAACGGCTACCATACCTCCCAGCTGTCTTTGTTGTTGGCCCAGTGGCGGTGCTGCTGCTCCGACACCACCAACTCCGCTGAGACTACTGCTGGTGGGGCTACTGCTATTGCTGCTGCTGCTAGAGCGACTTCCAGGGCGGCGTAACAAGTTCTCACCAGGTTCTAAGATAGTTAAACCGAGGGATATTGCAGGAATTGGGGATATGACAGCCTGTGCCATCACTACATTTTGTATTTCTTCACCGCCATCAACGTCTCCGCCACCGGCACCACTGGAAGAAAAATACGCCAAACTGAGCCAGGCTTTTTTCAAATCAGCTGCAGCTGCAAGAACAGAGCCTAATACCTTTTGATGCAAGGGATTTCCATGCTTTACAGAGGAAGTTAAGCCTTGGCCAGCAAGAGGGTTTAAAGTATAAGCTACATCTTGCCCTCGAGCTCCAAATGGCGCCAGGATAGCCCGAAGACCCGGAGCGACTCTGCAACTGTAAAGAATTTTCTGCAAAGCGAATTGTTCTTCACCAGGATCAATTCGTACTTCAGCCATAACGGCGTCTTTGCCACCACGGACAGGGCCCCCAACGCGTAAAATCAAATCTGTCCCTAGACGGACACCTGCGTCTTGCACCGAGTCCAAGCCAAGACCACTGCCGCTGCCATCTCCAGGCGCAGTTTGAGATACAGAAGGGGTGGTGGCGGCACCAGAAGAGGATGCTTCTTGATCCCATAGTAAGCCACCTCCGATTTTAAGAGCTCCACTAAGAGCGCTATGTAATCTTGTTGATGAGAAGGAAGAAGCAGAAGAAGAACCACCACCAGCAGGAGAGGCTGAGGATCTGCTGCTGTTGTTATTGTTTCCGGATTTGGTGCTGGTTGCCTCCAAAGGAGTAGCGTCAGCAACGAAGTCAGAAGAAGCAACACCAGTAGCGCTTTCCAGCTCATCTAAGCGGCTACGGACTTTAACAAGATCGGAGAAAACGTCACGTAATAGACGTTTTAAAGTGCGTACATCGTCACTGTCATATTCATCTGGAAGAGGTAATCCATCAAGAATGCCATCGCCTTTCTTACGCTTTTGGTAAAGATTGAAAGCACCAACTGAAGCTGCTGCAGCGGCGAGGAGGACGACAATATTGCCGCCATAGCCACCACCGTTGCTACCTCCATCCTCGGGAAGTTCTCCCCATCCATCATCGCCACCATCTCCATTGCCTCCATTATTTCCTCTGTTGCCACGGTCTTCAAACCAAGCAGGTTCTGTTTCTTTATCCCCACTCGATGACGATGTTTTAACTCTAGTGGCGCGAGAGAATCTTTGGTTTGTGATCATGGCTCTCGTGCGAGAACCAGTGAATTTATTGATATTTCTTTGCGAATTTCCAGCATTAATCTTTGTTGGAAGTTTCACATTTGAGTTAGGCAATCTTGTTAATTTCATCGTAACTAGGCTCACTTACAAGGAAGACCTCGCTCACCCTAGAAAAGACAATCAATTATTAGTAATTCTTAAGTATGTTAAATTACAATTGAAGGAGCTTTTTCGGTTTTAAGCCATCGTTATCATTGTTGTTACCTCCAGCGACTTTGTCGACTTTGCCGGCGTCTTCAATAGACTTCACCTTTCCTATCGACAAGGCACAAGCCGCTTCCAAAACCGCTTTGCCCCACCACCACCAGCACTATGACCAGAGTCCCGCTTAAATTCCGAAACGGGCGCTGTTTCTAGGTACCTCCAATCTCCATTTCCCCAAACCTCGATCAAAATCCCTGCTAGCTCAGGGTCTAGTTTTTTCACAGCCTTTCTCGTTATCATCTTACTCGTTGCATCTAGCCGTACCGTAGCCTCAAACCACGCTTGAGTCGCTTCAGCCCAATATTCCTCTTCATTCGACGCCAAATAACTACTCGGATCATACAAATTTTTATCCATCGCCGCCTCATAGGCGGCTTTTATTCTTCTTTGAGTTGGCTGCCCTGCGAGCCCCACATTCATAACACAGTGCGCAAACTCATGTACTAGTATAGATTCATAAGGGTATCTAGAGTCGTCTATCATAGTGATATTCTCTTCACCTACTGTTGTCCAGGGACAAGCGATACTCCCTCCAAGTCCTCGGGTACCTTTGTCAAAATCCCGACCATCACAACTTGTTTGGCCCTTTAGGTGGCTGTGTGCAGGTATATCAGTCGTATTTTGGTATTTTCCTATGATGCCGACCGCAGCTCCTAGAATCAGCATCCGGTGGACTATGCTACGGTCAACGTCTACCAGCATGTGACTTAAAGTAACCGCAGCGTGCTCAACAGCGGAATTGCTGACACAATCGAACGCGCAAATTGGGATGCCTTGGGCGCATTGACCGCATTGACGGAAATAACCGTATGCTTCTGGGTCAATAGGGTGTGGAATACCTTCTAGAGGGACCGCTTCAAGGTAGGCAGAAGAAGAAGAAGAGGGAGCGGTGTCAATAGCATGATGCTCGAGGCACTCAGAATCTCCCTTTTCATTTATTATTAGCGTAGCAGAGTCGCCTGCGTACTGTAAAAGCACTTTATCGCCGTCTTTGATTCTCCAAGGATGCGTTATAAACGTTGCTGCATAGCAGAACAAAGGGCAAAAGATTGATATAGCGGGGCAGGGCTCAAAACTATTGGGTACTCCAAGCGCAAGCTGCATTATTCACAGCACCCTAGCTTACCTTGACCATAACTATCTCCAGGTTCTAATGTAGCATACTGGACTTCTCTGCCGTCGTAGTCAACCCAAATAACTTGCAGAGTTTTCAAAGATTGGTTACAGAATCGCAGCAGGCTCACATCACTTTCTCCCCTTTCTGGCGGTGTGGCTAGCGACCTATCCATTTATCAAAATTTAAAATTGCAAAATGCGCCAATATTTTTGAACTTTTTGATTTAGCTTTTCGTCAGACGAGTTCCCATCGGCTCTCGGAAGTGCTCTCTCTATAAAAAACTTGCACGCTCTTACATTCTCTCAAATAAAACTTTTGCTGCAATCTATCAAGCGTTAAATATGGGTTCCGTAGCCCAACAGGATGTGGAAGACCCTTTCTTTGTCGGTTTCGCCATTTCAGGTTTGTTTTTTTCATGATCCCCCTACTCCACACTTTGCACAGCATTTTTTAAACATCAAACACACTAAACAAACTAATCAAATTCTGATCTGTAGTCTATCAAAACAGCGGCGACGATAACACCAATTGGGGCGAATTTGAAAAAAGACGCACCCTCCTCGGCCGCTCCACCATTGATAATGGTGACAGGTGCAACATAGCCTGTGATTTCTGGCATTTATACAAGGATGATATCGAACGTGCTCACTCTTTGGGTGGTAATTGCTTCCGTTTATCTTTAGAATGGAGCAGATTACAGCCTCACGGCCCGGGCACTCCATTTGATCCTGAAGCGGTTGCCGCCTATCACTCCATCTTTGATGCTCTTGACGCCAAGAAGATGGAACCCTTCGTTACATGGCATCATTTTGTCCACCCTCTATGGTTTGAAAAACTCGGAGGCTTCATTAAAGAAGAAAATCTCAAAATTTTTGTAGATTATGCAAAAGCAGCATTTGCAGAATTTGGCAGTCGTGCTCGTTTTTGGACTACCTTCAATGAGCCAGGTGTGACATCCTTTGCAGGCTTTGTATATGGAAGTTTCCCTCCTGGTAAAATGGCTCGTATTTCAGGCTGTGGTCGTCATATTCTCCATCTGTTACGGGCACATACCGATGTTTATGCAGCAATCAAGGCGATGCCTGGCGGCGATCAAACATCAATCGGTCTAGTTCACAATTGGTTTTGGTTTGAGCCCAAACAAGCGTGCTGTACTCCCCCCTATGTCCGTTGGGTTGCATCTATTTTAAATAAAATGTGGGGTAATGAAGTCGTAATGAAATATCTAAAAACTGGCGTGTATGATTATAACCCTCTTTGGGGTCTTGGCCGTGTTCAATATACAAATCCTGGCGGTCCTCCTGGCTGCGACCACATTGGCCTCAATTACTACTCCCGTGGGTTATTTGACTGGAAATTACAACCTTGCCCTAATCCTGGGGAAGTTATGACTGATATGCCGTATGCTTTGCATGCTGAGGGTCTTTTATTAGCTGTTCATGGTGTCTCTCAACTTGGTGTCCCGATTTACATCACGGAAACTGGTGTAGCTGATGATGGAGACTCTGTCCGGCCTCAATTTATTCAGTCGTACATGTCAGCGATAGAAGAAGCTGTACGACTTGGGTACGATTTACGAGGGGTTATGTATTGGACACTTGTAGATAATTTTGAATGGGCCTTTGGGTACAGAATGAAGTTTGGCATGTACTATTGGGATCCCGTACCTGAGGGTAATCAAGATAGAAAGTTACATGCAAGTGCAGCATTGTTAAAGAATTGGTATAAGAGGCTGGTGGAGAGGATTCCCGGGCATAGAAGGATGGCTGAGAGTTTGAAAAAGGGGAAGATGGCGAGCAATGGAGCAGCGGTGAAGGAATTGCAGCTTGCTTAAAGGAGAATTGTGTAGTTTTTGCTTGATGTTTTTTTTTTGGTTTGTATATATAGATCAGATGCTATACTTAATAAGATTTCAACATTGCTATGTTTTCTACTGCTAGAGTAAATACTTTGTAAGATTTCAAATCTTTAAGTTGTTGACGCCTGCAAGCAAGCAAAGAGCATTTTAGCTCGTCACCATTACTGCTGGGTCTATAAATAATTTTGGAAATAAATATTATTTTAAAGATTTACACAACTTATCCGATTTATTCCGCAGTATATTAAATTATATTATCCTGTACAGCGTTCATTTTCATGAAGGGGATCAATCTCATCCTCGGAGTAGCTCTGCTGCTCCTGGGGACAGCGACCGCCGTTCAAGGAGCGCAATGGGGACCAGAAAATTACCCAGACCCAAAGCGTGACACGCAGCTCTGTGGCCGCAAAGGAAAGCAGTCGAACATCTGCGACCCAGATGGCATCCTGTCATACAAAGGAGCCAACCGCATCGAAGGGATAATAAAAGACATCTATGACGGTGTCGATCCATATGTTCGTGTACCTTGCGCAGATCAAGGGGTTGCTGGGTTCCAGGTAAGCTCACGCGTTTGGAAAATAACGTGTAGCTGATCAGAATCTTCTTTTTTCCCGCTAGCTAGCTCACTAATCAACTAACCCTCTTCCACCCTCCTCTTATTCTCTTATCCCCCGGGGACTGCAGGTGGGTGTAGCATTGATGAAAAATATGGAAGTCAAGAAAAGAGAAAAACCTGCTGAAGCAGCCCACCGCATCGCCAAAGCTCTCCACGCCAAATGGGGTGTGGGCCTCGCCGCCTGCGACAATGGGGTTCTCTTTCTCTTAGCTGTCGACGACCGCCAAGTCTACATTTCCACAGGCGTAGGAGCTCAAAAAGCTCTTTCAGATAACTCTCTAGGTGATATTATCTCATCTATGAGACCGAAATTAAGAGCTCATAGCTACGATGAGGCAGTTGAGCAGGCAATCATCGATCTTGGGCTTGGCTTGTCTGGCCGCCCTCGTTCAAAAGACCAATGGGAATGGTTTCCTGTCCTTTTCTTTGGAATTATCGGGTTCTTCATGATTCGTAGTGTTTGGAAAACGTTTAAAGACCGGAGGCAGTACAGAGATTGCCGTACAGCTTTAGAAAAAGTGAAACAAGAGCAAGATAAATTGAGAAGAAAAGAGTGGTCCAAGCCCCGGACCTGCCCGGTATGCTTGGAAGAGTTTTCAGTTAACCCTGAATCTGTAGAGGAAACGGCAACAGCGCCAGTGGCTGATGATTTGAATGGGATATCAGCAGCAAAGATGAAAGACGCCAGAACACTAGCAAGAAGTCTTGAACCTTCTCCTCCGATGATGCCGGGAACAAGCTCGATTGATTTGGACGTTTCAGAGGACCCCACAGCCCCTCTATTACCCAACGAAGGTGGAAATGAAGGTAGTGGTGGAGCTTCAACGTCAAAGGGAGTATCGTCTGATGGGTTACGGAGAAGAAATTCAGGTAAAAGTGAAGATTTTCTTGCAGGAGGAAGCGGGGGCGGTAGCGGCAGTGCTGGTTCTCATTCTCAGAAGCATCATAATGGAGGTGGAGATTCAGCAAGTTTGAAAAAACCTATTACTTTGCGTTGTGGCCACACATTCTGCGAATCCTGCTTAGAAACCTGGATGGAACGAGCACCAACATGTCCTATTTGCAGAGAGAGAGTTGACAAGGACGACAATGGGGGTGCCAATGTTCAAAATAATCAAGAATCAGGTGCAGCAGGTAGAGTGAGAGGTCAAGAACGTAATTTTATGGATGATATGCTTACAGCTGAGCTTATGTTTAGGCTTATGCGGCTGCAAACTCGTTATCCAGCGTATCTTACAGATTCTGTGCTCGATACTTGGAGAGATGAAGCTCAGTCAACTGGGACGTTTAATTGGGCGTCTGCTCGGGAATTTCAGTTGAATGATCCTGCAGTGCGTGCACATCAGGAGATGAGAGGGTCTTATGGGAATACTATGTCGTTTGGAGGTGGGGGTGGAGGAGGTGGGGGTGGTGCCGGTGGAAGTTGGTAGGCGAAATTTCTTTTTCGAAAAGAAAGGCGATTTTTGACTTTAAAGTGTTCTGATTTCTGATGTATTGTATATTATTAGTTTTCTTGTAAGTTCATATCAAGTACTGATAGTGTATAGATTCTAGAAAAAAGAGCGTGGCATAATGCCGCAGACATTTTGTGCTGTTCAATGCTTCAACTGTTTGACATTTCAAGTTCAGCAAGAAAAAAAGAAGCCTCAATTCAAGTGTGCAGTATGTGGCACCCAACAGACAATGCAGAGAATTTACGGAAAGAGCTCGAAAGCCAGAGATTGTCGCCAGGTTGCGATGAGTTACAACGCTGCTCGTGGCGAGATCGCTGAACAAGATTATCAGCTCGAAGAGCTGCCTGAAAGTGCCGAGCGCGAGAACCATCACTATGAAGAAGAGCAGCGTACTAAAACTGGAAAGTGGAAAGAATTTGCGGCAAATGAGGTATGCTTTTAAAGGATATATTAATTCGAATTTCAGAACACCAATGTGGACCGCCAACGTATATAAAAGTGATCTCCTCAACAATTTTGCAGCAAGAAGAAGTTTTCACCATAGCAGCACCTGAGGCGATGCCTAAAAAGCCAAAACTACTGAGCCAAAAGCGTTCACTAGACTATAGTAACGAAGGAGGTCCCTCAAATGTTAGCAAGCAGGCTCGAGCTTTAGGTGGCGGTGATGCTTTACCTGACAAGAGAGAACCACCCTTGGCACCAGCAAGGACCCATGTACCATCTCAGTCAACAAATGCAGCACTACCTAAACAACATGTGGACCTCCCGCTCGAGCGAGCACTGTTAGATAACAACGTAACGGCACTGGCGGCACCTGTGGTGGTGGCAGCCATGCAGGGACTGCCGCTAGAAAGAGCCAGTACTGAGCCTGTACTTAAGCCGCCTCCGCCTCCACAGCAAGTAGGGACGAAGTGGGGATCTTTTATAGATACTGATGACGTCTTTTAAAGACATTAATAACATGGTACCGGATAGGTTTTTTACCAAGAATAAAAAATTTATTAATTCCTGAAAAATTTTATCTTATAAAGAGACTTGGGAAATTATTGCCAAATTTTTATCTTAATTGTAAACAACTGGGAAAATATAGAAAACAGCCAAAATGGGGTCTATTGCACGCCCTACACAGCCTACTGCGCCAATGCTGCTTGGTGATGCTCTGAGCTTCATTTTTTGGCAAAAAAAATGGGAAAATTATGCCGGCGGCAAAGTACCTCTTGGCAGTGGCAGAGTTGCCAAGTTTTGACGTAAATTAAGAAACCCTTTGCACATAACATATATTTTAATTGCTATGGATAGGCAAAAGTCGCTGTTTGAGTTCGTCACGAAGGGGGCTGCGCAGCTATATTTGGCCCTGATTTTTGGTGGTCTTAATAAAAAAATTCTGGGAAATTCTGCTGTGAAGGTTCTCTTAAAATCAAACTTTTGGGAAATTATCTTGCACCTTTGGTCTTAATTAGAGTATTCTTGGTAAAAGTCCTATCCGGTATATAAAAATATTCGTCTACATGTGAAAAATGAATATAGAGATTCACTGAAAAGAAAATAAACTTGACTCGATTTTATCGATCGTCGGTAAGCGCTAGCTTGTCACCTTTGAAAACAGGGAGGAGGACGTTAGTGACGAAAAACACACGATTTCAGTTGTAATCGGCAACGTTCAAGGACATAGAGGGGGAATAGCTGAGCATTTGATATTAGCATTAGCATCATCGATGATACACTAATTGATAAAAGACGGGAGACTGTTGGCAAATACCGCCGTCACTGCTCTTTTAATTTGAAATTGAAGAGGACACTACCACTGAAAAGCAATGCCCCGCTAGTTGATGTGATAATAATCAGATTGAATTCCTATCTCCCTTGGATACTTGGATATTCTTGCTATCGAGTGTTGTAATATATCTTCTAATCGTACTCGGCCGCCAAGGGAGATTTCAGTTGAACCACGGCAGTTGGATCTGTTGCCACTCGCAGCGCTTGATTTCTTGATAATATTGAACACTCCATTTGCAGATATTGTAACACTGATCATCACGATGATGCATAGAATAACAGCACTGGTAATAGGGGTTGTGGCCTTCAATCCTTTTTGCCTTTCTTCCCCAGCACTTCAAATGATTTTAAAAACAGGCGCATACTTTTGAAAAATTATAAGTGTCCCTCTTTGCTCATTCTTCACATTCCATCTATTCTTTATATCCATCTCGTTATCACAGCAGCGCCATTGGCATTCATAGTCTCTCTTAATTGCCGTTTGCAAATTTCCTAAATTTTGAATAATTTTAAATAGCCGCTCATTTAAGTTTTCAAGTACCGGAAACTCACCCGGCTATTTTAGATATCACTATGGAAGTATACCAACAACCTGATATGGACTTGGCTACTGTATCCCGTGGAACCGACGGCTCAGGCTATAGCGAACAATTTGAAAATAAAGAGAATGGTGAGCAGCAAGGCCTAACGATTGACAATCTGGGCTGATGTGTATTTTACCACCAATCTAATAAACGTATAATAGCCCTCTAATACTCGTTTGCCTGTCTTATGTTCTTGCAGTGGCACCATGTGGGACCCCCTCTGGACATCAAGGGCACCCTTCTGAAGGTCTCGAGGGCAAATCCCACGTAATGACGCGCTCTATTCTTGCAGACGTAACATACAAATTCCCTGGTGACTCCACACCTGTTCTTATTGAGCCTGAGAGCAAGGAGGATATTCAAATTTTAAAATCTCGGCCGCAAGGGCTTGAGGAGTTAGCTAAGAACGTCACTGCTGCCGCTAGTAGATTGCGTAGAATGAGATAGAATAGCTCATTATGTTGTCGTTGTTTATATCGCTTTCATCATCCCCTGTTGTTCATTTGGTTGGTAAAATCCCCTTTCAAAGTTTTTTCTGGCTTTTAACCAACATGTTATTTAATAGCTGAAGCGGTTTTCCCAATCGATTCACTCGTTGCTTTACTCCTATTGTGTACTTTTCTCATCAGATTAGATGGTTGTAAAATTGTCTAACAAATACAGTAAAATTAGGGTTCATTTACACTAAATATTAACCTACATGTCTTTAATTTTCCTACCCGCCCAGTCAGTAGCCTTAGTCAGCCGTGGCATTAGCTCTTCATACAACGTCCATACAAGCGCAGTCTGCAACGTCCGTTTCAATATTCTAGGTGCTGCGCCAACAAGCATTCCTTTATACCCTTGTGACGCTGCTATATGTTGTAAAACACTCACTATTGATGCACCGCCACGGACACCACCACCTGCCCCAGTAGCCGACCCTCTAGCCAACCCCAACTGCACCCTCGTCCTCACCACATCCGCAGGCTGTGTTAGCAACGTTGCTGCTACTGCTGCTAGCGTCCCTGATGCAAAGTTGATGGCAGGGTTGGGTAAATCGCTACCTACCTTTCTAAGCCGCTCTTGAAGGCGAGTATAAAAAGTATAATAGAGTGCTGAAAAGGGGGCATTTGCTAAGATTGTTGGACCTAACCCTCGATATAAACCTCGAATACCTTCTTCGCGAGCTATTGTATTCAGTGCATGCACTGTGTTACGATATTGTGGTAGTACTGCTGCAGTACTAATACCACTTCCCGCACTAGGCACATATTCCATTCTCGTTTTTACTAGAGTAATTGGACACGAAATCATCGCAGCAAGGCCTCGTGAGAGTCCTCCAGTAAGTGCTGCACCTAATACATCCATATGTACTGTTCCATCTGGTTTTTTTTTCTCAAACCAAGGTTTAATAGTCTCTAATAAGGTAAAGTGAAGGCCTGCACCGATGGCAAGGCGAATGACGGTAGGCTGAGTCCCTCGCCAAAAAGTCATTAATCCACCTCCATCCTTAGCAATTAACGCTATTGTCTGCGCAGTAGATCTAGTGACACCATGAGCGCTATCTGCTTGCATTTTGGTCCGTATAACGTCTAGTGGTTGGACACAACTACTCACTATGGCGCCAGACATGGAGCCACTAACCACAGAAGCCAATTTGCTCTTTTTTACTGTTTTAGAGCCACCGGCTCCTGATTCAGCTACCTGGGTGTCAGAAGTGCTCTGTCCCATGTTATTAAATTTCAAAATGCGCCTACTAAGGTAACTGCATGTGTTGGCGATGTTCAATCTTCAATGTGGGAAATAAATCGCGAAAATAAGCATTAATTTGTTTCTGAAATGAAGGTGGTGTTATATGTACAAAGGTTAGAATTGATAGAAATGCTAACTAACAGCAGCATTGTAGGATGTGGCGAATTTATTGGAGAGAGAAAATGCAAACTTTTGAAAAACAATAATACGATATTCCCTCCTAAGAGCCAATTAAAATGATATAGACTATTTCTCTGATATGTTATCGACTTATTGACAGCATATGCAAGGCATTAATTGCATCTTCCTAGCTTCAAATCCGATGCAAATTCTTCTGATCATATAATAAATTGTTAAAAACATGCCAAATTAAATCAGAATGAGTAAACAACGAAGCTTAAGAAAATCCAAACTCAGCTTTGCTGATGAAGAAGACGAGGAAGGCGGTGACAACGGCGTCGTTGCCATTCTGCCCGCCACCGTCAAGACAGCCCAGCAAAAACAACTCAAGGAAAGAGCCAAGAAAGATAACAAATCTGCTACGCTCTTAAGCTTTGATGATGGAGGAGAAGATGAGGAAGGTCAAGGGGGTGTTTCAATGACTGCAAAGTCCATCTTTAAAGGAAAATCAAAAAATAAACCCAGTCTTCGAGCACCGCCAGGCAGCACTGTCACCCTGCCTACAGTCTCTACTGGATACAACACACAAGTGGCTGCAGCTGGAGAATATACAGCAGAAAGGTTGAAAGAATTACAAAGTGCGACGCAACGTGCCCCACGTAGTCTGAAAGCGGCAGCAACACCGCCAGCAGCATCGGGAATGGCAGCCACCTCAATGCCCTTTCTACCGCCACCGTCAGCTACCGTCATACAGGAAGAAGATATGGACGTCGAAGATACGGATGGGCTCAGATTGAGTATTCCGGATCAAGCGGCAATTAGAGCAGTAAAGGCCAAAAGAGAGCAGCTACGGTCACGGGGTGCTCCCCGGCCAGACTACATTGACCTTGTTGGTGGTGGTCAAGGCAGAGGCAGTTCTTTCTTAGAGCCATTTGCTACAGGAATGCAGGGGAATGGCAGCAAAAAAGTGCAAGGCCTTGCTGCGAAAGCTGAAGAAAAGGAGGACGTGGTTATGCCTGCAGCTGATCCTAATGACGAGGAGGAGGAGGAGGAGGAGGAGGTTTGGGCAGAAGAGCAAATTAGAAAAGGTATTCGAAGCGCCGAACTTGGAACTCGTGCTGCTTTTATGAAAAAGAAAGTTTCAGACACTAAAATGCCACCTAGTACAGCTATTGGCACAGCTGCTGCTTTCTTACCTCCTTCACAAAGTGCCGCCGTTGCTGCTGCAGCAGATGAGGTTGTCACTTCCCTCCGTGCTGCTTTACAAAGGGCACAGCTTTCTCAACGCCAAGCAGAGAAGAATTTAGCACGCACTGACCGCGGTTTAGAAGACTGCGTTGCGGGGATGAAGCGTATGGAAGAGGAGATAGGAGAGGCTGGAGAGAGATACATTTTTATTCAAAAATTACGAGCCTATGTTGTTGACATCTGTTCAATGCTTGCTGAGAAATCTCCTTTAATAGAGGAGCTGCAAGATGAGCTGCAGCGTGCTCGTGAAGAGCGATTTACAGCGTATTCCCGTAGATGTGTAGAGATAGAAGCTGAGGAGCGGTTGCCAGCAGAGGCTGCGGTGGCGGCTGCATTGAGCGTTTTATCGGGTGGTGGTTGTGGGGCAAAAGAAGCAACTGCCGCTGCTGCTCAAGCTGCAGAGAAAGAGGAAGAGAGGTTATTGCTTGGAAATCACATTCCTGTTGAACTAGATGAGTTTGGACGTGATTCAAATGTCCTTAGACGTTCAAAAGTAGCTACAAGAATCTCAAATCGTCAGCAAAGATACAATCAAAGCAAGCACCAAAAAGAAAGGCAATACCCAGGTGATATCACTACCAGCGAGTCTGAAGATGAAATAGAAACCTATAATCGCCGTAAAGGGGAAGTATTAGAAGCATCTGAAACTGTTTTCCGTGATGCAGCTGATGAGTATGGTTCATTAACAGCGGTCAAAACCAGACTTGAAGAATGGAAGCACACGTACCGGGGTCAATATAATGATGCGTACATGGCAGAATCTGTACCTGCATTGTTTGCACCGTTTGTACGGCAAGAATTGTTATCATGGAACCCTCTTGACCAAGCAACTGAAAAACCAATGGTCGCAGTAACAGGAAGTAGCTCAACAATAAACAAGGCCAATGGAAACTTCCCTGAGTCTACAAATAAAGATCTAGCGGAGAATGCTCGAACTGTTGCTTATCAAGGTTTCGATCAACAAGAATGGCATAAATTGTTATTCGACTATGGTATGCCATCTGACGGTAGTGCTCCACAACCAAATGACCCTGACGTGGATCTGGTACCTAAAATAGTACGAGCATTGATATTGCCTTTAATTTCAGCAACAGTGACTCGCTGCTGGAGAGTACTCAGCACCCGTCAAAGTAAGATAGTGGCATCCATGCTCGCAGAATTGATGGTATACTTGGATATTGACAGCGAGGCGTTGGTAGGGGTGGTACGCGCCACGGAAAGTCGTTTAAAAGAAGCTGTAGGGAACTTGGTGGTCCCGTCATGGCCTCCGATGGTGTTGGCGACGACTGCTCGTGGGGAGCAGTATATGGAGCGAGCTTTTAGCCGTGGTTTACGGTTATTACAAAGTGTTTGTGCCTTTCATCAAGTGCTCCCTGCAGATAAAGTGCAGAATTTAGCGGTGCAGCAACTGACGGTGAGACATTTATTGCCCTATATAAGAGCGGGGATAGTTGATCCAGAGGTCCTTACAGAGCGTACTGGGAGGTTATTAGACGCTTTGCCTGCTGCATGGGTGCAAGGTAGATTGGTTAAAGGTTTAGAAGGTGTTTCTGAGGTCGTGCAGGCGGCTGTGAGAGCTCTAGAGCCTGCTGCAGGAAAAGAGGAAAGTCGAAATGCCAAAATATCAGCTGCAAAAGGGCTGGCTGGTGTTGTAGAAAAATTGGGTGATGCGAATGGAGCTCAGAGGCTAAGATTACTCTTTGATGTAGCAGAACAAGCTGCGTGATAATGTATTTTATATATTTTATTGAATTACAATTGTAAGTTGAGTGGAACTTGCTCGAGACGGGGACAAGAAAGTGCAAGATCTGTCCATAAAGCAAACCTCCACAAGATCCCACAATATCTTTTTATTGTCATAAATTCATAAGCACAGTAATTTATTTAAAATATCTGTGGAGCGTCATTGAATTTAGCGTACGCTCCCTTTTAAATTATTTCAAAAAAGTGATCGATTAATAAAATGTGGAATCGTGTGTTACAAGGCAACATAATACGCCACCCTTCCAGCGTTGCATACAGAATATTCCCAAGTATCAATCATGATACTAACTTAGGCCGATGCCTCTCTAAATTCACTACTTTTGCAACACCACCAACCCCATCACCGACATCCTCCTGGGAATTCGATATTTGTAGCGAAGAACCCGTCTTTCCTGAGTTACTAAAACCATATACTTCTTCTGTTATCATTGGAGTTGATCCAGATTCCAGTGGAGCTATATCCACCTTACGTTGGAGCAATTCGGACGCTGTTCTGGACCTACCGCCAGATCAATTAATCTCTGTCGCTCAGCCCGTGGTCTTCGACATGCCTACTGAGATCTGGAAAATGACAACGAGAGAAAAGAAACAGCCGAGCCCTGCAGCGTTCTTACAACTCCTTCAAAATATCGCTGCAGAGGATCCAAAGGCTGCTGTTCGGGCAGCCATAGAATTCACTACGCCTACTCACTTGAGCGGGAAATACGCCTGGTACGGGTCAGGCTTCGCTACAGGATTGATAACAGGGTTATTTATAGCAGAAAGTCTAGAATATCAGCGCATTTCTGCTCCAAGCTGGAAAAGGTCGCTTGGTTTAACAAGGGCGGGGAAAGAGGGAAGTTTAGCTTTGGCACGTCAGCTGTTTCCACAAGCAGCTGAAAAGTATTTGAAAAGGAAGAAAGACCATGGACGAGCTGAGGCGTTGTTGATTGCGGCGTGGGCGTTAGGGGTAAGAGCTGCGCCGTGTGTGGTGGACGTGCCGTCTTCTTCTTCTACTAGTGAAGTAGAAGATACAAGCGCTGGAGATTCTGATTGAAGAAAGTTTATTGATTTGAGAAAGCTGGTAAATTTCATCTTTAACAATAAAAATAAATAGATCTACGATGTAATTATGTATAATGGAATAGAATATCAACGTAATACACTATATAGCTTATGAAAAATAAAAAACAGGGGTGATGATTTTTTTTTTGCCGGCTTGGGAGCTGTAGAATATCGACGTAACGTTGTATGGATAAAATGAAATTCTTTTACCACGGTATTTAAGATACTATCCTTCTTCTTACGCCAAGATACGACGAATCCAGAGGCGCCACATCCCCCCCCCCGCCCCCCCCCCCCCCCGAGAACTAGGGCTACTTCCTGAACCTGGCGTGGCAACACTACATGGAGAATCAACTTCAATAGCACAAGAACCGCGTGCAGTATTCGGTAATTTCAAGCTAATGAGCTGTTCGGCTAGTCTAGGTGCACGAGTAGATGTCTCTTGCTCCTCCCGTCGCAGGTGCTGCAATAGTTGAGCCTACAACTCTATAGACTATTTTCCATTAATTAAAAGTTAAATTAGCGATTATCATTTCAGCATTTAATAGGAGGCGGGTTTGTAGTGCCAGGGTCGTGAGAGTAGGTATTGAACTAGACAGAACGATATATCTGATCAGACAAAAGCAGTGCTGGAGCTAAGAAGCAGTTGATACTTCAACAACGCTGTTAAAAGACTCCAATTAATATATTTATGTAGTGTACGGGTTGCAATTAAGGTATTCAATTAGAAAGAGAGGAGTAGGATCACTATGGGAACGGGAGGAGGCTCAACCTAGGCTCAAGATTATATTTATATACATCGACACTGACAGAACGACACAGGAATAGGAGATCGTATTCTAGGCGATTTGTAGGAAGACAAATGATAACAATAAATAATAATAATAAAAAAGAGTTTTCTGAATCATTGACCGACATCATTAGTGCAACAGTGTTTAAGCGAACATGAAAGCAATAACAGCCGATGCAGCGGATACACCGCATATCTGCCCGTAAGCAGCGGCCCCAGAGGCAGGAATCGGCGGGGCTGGAGCTGGCTTGGGTGCGACAGGGATCGTAGAAGTATAATCATACTTGGCATACAACCACTCTGTTGTCGAGTCGCGGTTGATGTACATATATGCATTGGTCAAGTTATCAGAGATAATTCGAGCCTCTCCATAAGCCTGTACAATCAGCATCCGGTCGAGATCAATGTAAGCAAAGGTCCAGTTCTCAGGTGGAATAATGGAAGGCGTCAACGGGTTGGTCGTTGCAGTGGAAGCAACCGGGTTCACAATCAATTGATCTGGGGTCATTTGGTTGTTGACCTGGTTGCTAAACGCTTGCATGACGAATATTTGTTTCTCCGCTGTGTCGGGATCTTGGTAAAGAAGAATGTAGGCCCTGGTATTTGGATAGTAAAGATATGTTGACTGCCTGTAGACCGAGGACGAGTATTTGGCATTAAAGGAATTCGACTCCCCCTCTGGCACTTTTTCACGAATAGATGAAAAATATTGAAATGTCACATTTAGAGATGGGTTTGACGTGAAGGGAAAGTACTTGTAAACTGGCAGGGGTGCAATCATATTTTGGCTAGGCAAAGCCATCATAAGCATGTCAAACATAAGCTGTTTGTTCAAGTTGAAGATACCGGGAACATCAGATGAATAATCCAGCTGCTCGTTCTGATTGGTATTCAGTTGGTTGGGCACCAGAGCAGAGTTCCAAACGTCGTAAAAGTTCCCCTCGGAGTTCTTAGTGCCGTTTGCATACAGCAATTCAATGAAGGGGGCATATCGGAAGGACGTCTGAAGACTGTTTGTTACGGTGATGTTCACGCCAACAGATTCTGCGTAATCAATTCTGCATAGAAACGACAAAGAGTTAGCTCAATTCCCGCGCGGAGACAAAATCCCACACAATTAGCACCTGCTCTATCGGACGTACAATGTTTTGCCCGCGTAAGTGTCTATGATATATTGAATCTCTGCATCAGTTGTATTGAAAGGGTTCCACGAGTCTGAGAATGCCCAAGAAGGGGTGAAGAGGCAAACCAAAAAAAGTGCCAGCTTGAGGAGCCTGTGGCACACCATCAATGATGGCATCATAGTATTTATTTTATTTTATTCAATGAATGATAATTTATGATGTGTTAAATCTAAAAATACTCTTAGTCGCAATGGAAGTGCTTTTACGTGGCCTTGCGTTTACGGGTTACGTTGCCTTTACGTTTTTAACCCTAAACCCTAAAGATCGCACATCTGGGTTTTGTGGAAAGTGAGATTTATGCAGAAGCAGAAAATGGCATGAAAAGCAGTCACACCCCCTTCTGCAACTTATTTATTTCCAGAGTTGCAGATTGCAGCAGAAAAGCGCCAGTGCAACTTGCGCAGATTTGCACTGTTGCTTGTCGCCCTGTGCTATTTTGCGGCGGTGCAAAAAAGAGCAAAAAGTGCCGCCCTGCTCCACCGCAAATTTGCACCAGTGCCGAAAAGAATAGTCTGTATCTGCGCAAAATTACACAGAACTCAATTAACAGCAATAAAATGGCTATAATTCAAATTCTATTGAAAATATCAGCAAACTAATAGCATATTCGGCCGTTTCAGGCAAAAGTAGGGGGGGTAGAAATACTAGCTCTAAACGGGGCTCTTCCTACCTTCTCTTTTCTTTCTTTCTTCCAAATTGTACGAAAACAGTACGAAAAGAAAGGGTGAATTGTACTACATACAGGCGCTTTTTTTGTATCTTTTTCGTTTATCTCACAGAATGAGTATCTTTTTACACTGGCGCAGTTCTGCACCGCCGCCGACAGGTACAAATTTGCATCAGTGCATCTCGCCCTTTGCTTTTCCGCAGCAATGCAGAAAGGCACAGAAAAGAGCGGGCTGTAGTAGTGCAGAAAAGCGAAGGTGCACCCGGTTATACAGATTTGTCATCAAACAAAAAGGCGCAGATTCCCACAACCCCAAAATCCAGATGCCGACACTGACATTTAGTGTCATTTCATTTCAGGACCGAATTTCACTTTATTTTGTACAGGCTTTTATTTCCCATTTTTAGAGCATTTATATTAAAGTGGGTATTTAGATGGCCCGAACTCCTTCTTCTTTTTATTAGATGTGAAGAATGATCGATCATGTCTCGAGGCAAGGAAAAATTGATCCGTAATAGCCAACAAAAACCTCTGGTGAACCAAAGGCAAATGAACCAAGCGAGTTGTATTTTGGTTTTCTTTTAATTGCTCCTCATCATCTATCTATGAATCTAGGGGTTTTTAGAATCTATCTATGATGTAATATGCCTTTGACTGAGTTTCTCAGGGGTCTTGGGTTCAGTTTGGAGATGCAGACTCTCTCCTCTGGCTGTGAATATCATCTGCTCATCGGCAACGGTGCTGCCGCCAATGCCACCATATGGCCACCAGATCTGCCCAAGCAACTCCAAAGAAAGAAAGAGCGTGTGAAATATGCTTCTACCAGAGCCAAGCATCACAGATGAATCATTTTTAAAGCATTAAGCTTGAAAATCAGGAATTTATGCTGCTAGATCAATTCAATTACCGGCAAGGCGAGATTTTGACCGGGTGTGAGGGGCTGAGCTTCTCAATGCTCGGCGACTCTTCGCCGTTCAGCACTCCCATCTTAATAGAGCGAGGGCACCGCCATAAGAAAAATCACAGGCATAGCTCTGATAGCAGCAGTGTAGTAGCAGGGGTTCTGATTTTTCTCGTTGAATACGTTTATTTATTCTATTTTGCTTCATAACACAACAGAAAGCCTGTAAGCAATTCAGTTTATGGGTCTCAATTTTGTTATGCTCGATGTGCCCAGGGATATGATGAATGCAGCGGGCGCCACATCCACACCCACTAACGCATCACGATGATTTTCAGTGTCTTCTACTGCACTACTTACTTGTTCATCTTCAAACGGCGACAATTCGATGGGGCTTCTGTTGCTGCCCTCAGATCGAGAACTAGGGCTACTTCCTGAACCTGGCGTGGCAACACTACATGGAGAATCAACTTCAATAGCACGGGAACCGCGTGCAGTATTCGGTAATTTCAAGCTAATGAGCTGTTCGGCTAGTCTAGGTGCACGAGTAGATTTCTCTTGCTCCTCCCGTCGCAGGTGCTGCAACAGTTGAGCTATTGAAGCTGCTCCAGCTTTTCTCGAAGCTTGCAACGTTGTATGCTTCTTTTGGTATTGTAGAACAGCTGATATGAGGTCTAAAAATCCAAAATCTGGCCATAATACGCCTGTAAATACTAATAAAGCATGGCTACTTTGTCTGAGCATGAAATCACTAAGCCGTTGTTCTCCTGAAGTTCTTACCAACAGGTCGACTGGAGGACAACCGCACGTATAAAGATAGTCATCTATAGGACTGTGTATTGAATCTTGTTGCTGCTGTTGTGATACGTATGCTGCGTCGAGTGCTTGTTGCATCTCTCTAGATGCTCTGTATTATATAAAAATAATAAAGTTAGTTGGGCCGACAGGGCAAGAAGAATGAAGAATAATAAATGCGTGGAAATGGAAATAAGCGAGAATGCTGGTCCTATAAGAGAATGGATGCTTCTTACGTATATGAAAAGCAGATGTTCAGCACTGCTTTGCTATGATGCTGTGTCGCTGTTGCAATATTTTCAGCTGCCTCTTGCACCGACAATGGCGCCAACGACAAGTCCCCAATCACTCGAACCTGGACTCCATGTCCTTCTAAGACATCAAATTCCTGGAGCATGGTCCGAAGCTTCTCTTCTGCGAGGTGCATAAGGGTTCTGACTTCTTCTTCGCTGCGTTTATAGTTGTCTACGCTAAAGGCATACACGCTGACGCAAGTAATTCCTAAATCAAGGCACCATTCTAAAGCCTGGATCAAACGTTGGTATCCAAATGAATGGCCCTGAATAGTCTGAAGCTGTTGTCGTTCAGCATAGCGGCGATTGCCATCCATGATGAAGGCAACGTGCTGGGGAACTGGAGCGATGCTTACAATGCTCGTCACTGTGCGACGGAGCGTCCTGACTAGCCAACCTAGGCCCATATGATCCATCGTAATCTCTTTTCAGAATGTATCTAGCGAAGCATGGGCAATGATAAGATTTGTGCTGCACGCGTCATCAACCTAGTGAGAAAAACAAGATTGCTGCAAGTTTTTAAACTATAATCACACAGCGTTGACAGGTTTGCTTGCAATTTGCATGGGTCAATTGTCAGTACTATTAAAGATCAATGATATATGGCAAATGCGAGTGAGAGAATCTCTTTCAGAATAAAATTATATTTCTAATCAGACGCTCAAGTTTTCTTCCCCGCCGGCAGGTGAGCTCACTAGCCCCTGTACAACAGAATTCAACTCACTGAAGGTCCTTGTTCCCTGAACGTCCTTGCTGCATATTCTGACGTCCTGGCCTCAATCAATCTGTGCTCTTATCAGATTTATATGCAAATGAAATTACAGAAGGAATGCGGGTATGGTGGCAAGACCAGTCCTACTTTATCTTGTTCGCTAGCACGCCAAAAAAACACATTTAAAAGGTCATGAGGGTAAAAACATTAACAGAGATAGTATCGGTCACACAGGAAGACCCAAAAGAATCGTTAGAAAGTAGTGATTAAAGAAAAAATAAAGAAAAGGACTTTGGAGGAGAATGAGACCGGTTTGGTTGATACTTGGATTGAACTTTCTTATTAATTTGACAACAACTAAAGACAAGCATATTTAATTGTTATCCTTCTTAATTCATCATGGGATCGCCTTCTTTAGCAGATTCAACCGTTATTACCACCCCTTCTTCCCCCTTCATTTCCTCCGCTTCAGTCTTGGAAGCAGCATCCAAAGGAATTTCAAGAGGCTTTTTAAAACTTAAAGACTTGGTAGTAGAACTCATCACCTTCATATCACATTCTAACCCAGCTTCTTCAAAGATAGCACCTAAATCAGTGGTTAAATAGTTCTCGTAATATGGCTCATTGAATTTTCCAAACCCGCCGAGGGTGGCATCATAGGCGGGGCGATCTCCCAATTGAACAGAGTCAGTTAAGATAACCATACCCCCAGGCTTGACTACACGTGCCATTTCCTTAACAGCCTTGCGTCTAATATCTTCAGGTAACTCATGGAAGAGATATACACTGTATACAAGGTCAAAAGACGCATCAACAACAGGAAGGGCTTCAGCAGCTCCTTGCATGAAAGAAGTGCCGTTCCCGTCAACCCCAGAAAGAGTTAATTCAGAAGCGCGTTGACGTTTCCAATATTTCATGTTATTTCTAGCAGCCTGGAGGTAATATGGACTCAAATCTGACACCGTCAGATCCATCAAGGGGTAGTTGTCCTTCACAAAAGTGGCAAACCGACCAGTGCCTGCAGCGATCTCAAGTGCTTTAATCTGGGAAGCATCTTTGCCAGCCATGAACTCGGACATGGGAACAAGAGTTGATCTTTGCATAGAATCTTGTCTGCCTACGAATAATACCTCAGTACTGGTCTCGTACACGTCAGCACTACGAGTACTCATCCACCCGTCGCTTTGGTAGTGGAAAGTACTTTGGTAATAGTCTGGTAAAAAGGCAGATTTAATCCAGACTTCATCAGGAGTGCCACGATCACGGCGACGTAAGGTGTCAGAGGCTTCGCTGACAAAGGCGATGGCGCGGCGAGCGATGTATAAAGGATTAAATTGACGGTGAGTTAAAGAGACGCCGTCCCAAGGCATGCCGTATTTGCCCTCTTTAATGCTTTCATAGTCTTGGTAATACGCGAGGAAAGCTTCAGCAAGAGGGCCTTGCCAACCATTCCGCGCTATTTGCTCAAAGCGGGTGAGGGCACTGTCAGGCGAAAGGTCCCGTCCAGCAGTGGCACGCGCTACAGCAAGGCCAGCGATAGCTTGAGCGGCGAAGAAACTAGAACGAGCGACATGGTACGCCCAATATTGAGCGGCTTGAATGGAAGAAAATACCCCAGAAGTGGAGACAGCGTTGGCTACAGTGTCGGCAAAGGCACGGAGACGTTCTGACACTGGGGCAGCCTCGTTATCAATAGCGTCCAGCCAGTTGCGTGGGTTAAAATCACGCCACATGTCTACACTCCAGTGAAGACGGAAACGCTGACGATCTGCTGCACCAGGGGTCTGGGAAGGAGGCATGGTTTGAGTGGTGGCAGAAAGGTTAGCGAGAGCCTCTGTTTTAAGATCTTCACTGTAAGTGACAACATCCTCAAGGAGAGCACGAACTGGGGCACTGCGATGGTAACCGACGCGGGAAGTGCTGCGACGAGCAGCGAAAGCAGCGCGGCAGGCAGCCATCTGCAAGAACAATTTTGAGAATTTTGTAAGGATTTCACATTTAAAAAATCGGTGATGTTCCTCACTTAAACAGTGCTGTCGTCGATTAAGTATCTATAAATAAGCCAACTCCTGACCTTGGGGCTCCTAAGTGTGGAAGAACTTTTGTTCACGAGCTGCATCTTGTGTTCCTAGGACACAGATTATATTTCAAGTTTGAGGTTTGTATTACCACAGCGTCTTGACCTTGAAGGCCTTCTGACCTAAAAAGAATGCCAAACACCAATTGATGGAATGAGATTATGAAATAAAGAGGTGACCGAGGGTGTGGAATTGAGGCAGTGGGACGAGTGGTTGTGAACTTGTGGTCGCTGGCCGAATTAAGAATGAAGTTCATCGGCAGCTGCGTGACGAGAGAGCTCCTTGACCTTTAATAAACGCTATAAGGCTAGTATCTTCTGACATGGTACCTACTTAATTTGCTGAAGTTACGATCGAAGAATCGCATTTGCCCGAAGAGACTTCATTTTTTTGTCAACCGCAGGTTGAACCTGCCCCGCAGACTTAGGCACAATAATAGTTGCAAAATAAGGAAAATACAATCACACTATACCGTCTGCTTACAATTGCATCATAATCTATGTTTTACAAAGAAGATGTAGATGAAGAATGAGTACAGAAAAGATGCAGCACAATGCGAGTAGCATGTAATTTTGTTTATAAAAAGAAAACCGACAAACGATCAAGTATTTCAAATATAAATTGAGTTCAAAAACTTTGAAGACCTGACTTGCCAAAACAAAAAGAACCGTATTCAGGCACCTCTGATACTATTCTCTGCTGCAGCAAGTCTCAGTTTGGCCACTTCATCCCGAAGGACTTCAATCAACTTGTCCTTTTCTGCTATTTGCGCTTGCAACATCTCCACATTCAAAATCTGTTGCTGTGGTGCCGATAAGGGACTCTCCGGGGAAGTCCCTATAGTGCCACCACCGCTAGTATTACGACGACCACCACCACCGCTAACAACAGGAGCCCATTCCACATGATCTCCACTTGCAGACGAACTCAATGGTCCTTCCTCCTCTTCGCTTCCAATATTCAATTTCATTGGCGCTACCAAGCAAGGACAAGGAGCTTTATCAATTAAATACCCGCTCACGGATCCACCCGTCAATGTTTTTCTAATGAAGCCTGCTATACGTGTACTGATGACCAGCAACTCGATACCTTCAGACTCGCAGAATGTGGTTAATGCAGTACGAGGATCGCCTCGTAAAACTACCCCCAAGTGAAGGTTTTCCCAGCCAGCAAGCTCCTTGGCGCCGAACTCTAATGAACTTTCCTCCGTTACTTCATCTAGGGAAGTTCTTCTTCCCAATGTCCTTTGACGATCCAGCTCATCTGCAGGTCCACCACCACCAGCTGATGCCGCCGCTGCTGCTGATCCAGAAGAAGAATCTGCCAATCCCAGAGTAATTGTACGTAGTAATAAAGATTTTGTTTGCTTCATAACGTTGTATTTTTCTCCAGTAAAGCAATGAACGACGAAAATTTCGTCTTGAGGTAACAGCACCAATTGCTTAGCCAACTCCATGAGATGCACGCCTACTGAATAAGAAGAGTATGCAATCGCTACTTTACGTCCAGGTGCAGATTTTGGGGAGAGAGCGTCAGGGAGAGGTCTTCCTGGGGAAGATATTGTGTCCATTTGTGATCGAGATGCCAGGCGAAGCTTATCATTTCTCACGGCAGATGCTCTGATTATAATATACGGACATGTAATATTCGCTCGCACCCAATCGCTAACAGATCCGATTTGGAATCCACTTTGTCGTGGGAAATCTTCGCCTAGAACAACAACATCGATGCCTACTGCTTTGACGAGTTTTGAAATGCTGCTTTGTAAAGTTCCGCTGACGGTGACAACTTGATGTGGGTAGTGCTGTAGAGCTGAGTCAAGGTCCGCACCAAGGGGACCTCCGGCTTTCCAGTTGGAGGATTTCCCAGTGTGGAATATGATGAGCTCATCCGTCTCACGCTGCGAAGGAAAAAATCAGAGAATGCTGAGATCAGATTTATGTTTTGAAAAAGTGGTGGTATGACAGCCTCAAATAATAAGGCACCCGTTCGACACCCGTTCTTATACTACTAACAAAACTTACATTGAAAAAATATTGCCGCAGCCATGCCCACGAGAGCACTGTAGACGTGTCTGCCCACTTGGCAACACAGAATGCTATTTTCCGCTTCGCCAGTGGAGCTCCTTGTGATCCCGCAGTCTCCATATTATTCCGGGGTTCAAAAATAAATAAATATTGCGAGCAAGGTAGAGGAGGCATCCTTTATCGACACCTGGTCCTAGGAAAACCGATGGAAGAAAAGTTTCTTTTGCAGCTCGATCTTTATCATCATTAGGCATTAAGAGACGCGCATTTATAATTCCAAGGGTTGATCGTATATTTTCCAACTAGATAGAGCCGGCACAGAGCGTCATGGCTTCGCGCCAGTTGCGATTACCTATCAAATGCCAAATGATCGGTGGCCAACTTGCTAGTGGCAAAACCTCTTTAATTCTACGCCTAATAGCCACCAAACCCAAGGATGAGGTATGGGCTGTTTTAGTAAACGAGGCTGGCGCGGTCGGAATAGATCAAGCTCTTCTGTCAGGTGCAAAAACCAGCAATCCCAATGGTGACGACAACTCCGCTGCTCCCACCGTCGGCGGAGTCAAGATAAAAATGCTTGGCGGAGGGTGCCTGTGCTGCACATTATCCTCAGTAACCTCTGCATCACTTGTACAGCTCATACGAAATTCAAAACCAGACCGTCTTATCATTGAACCGAGTGGGCTAGCCCATCCAAAAGCCTTGTTAGAGATGCTCCAAGGACCTCACTTGGCCTCATCTCTCAGCCTCCAGCCCATTATTTGCCTCGTTGATTTGTGTACTTTTAATTCTTCAGAGAATTTTGAGGAAGAAGGCAGTAGTTTTCTGGCACAAGTGGCTCTAGCTGACGTTTTAATTGGTACGAAAGCAGATATTTGCAGCCGGCAACAGCAAGATGACTTTATTACTTGGGCATTGGCTTTGCAACCCAGGCCAGCTAAAATATTAATAACTACCACCTCAGAGATTAATTTTAAAGATCTGGGCGTAGCATTAGAAGAAGCAAAAGCAAAACTAGCTTCTTCTGTTAATAAAAATGTGAATGAAAAGAAAGATCAGGTAGAAGAGCAGATCTCTTCTCTCGTTTCTGATGGCCTCTTTTTAGATGTGCAGGGCGGCGGTAAGTCTAGACAGGTAGGGGAAAGAAAAAAAGTGTGGCTTACCAATGACCCTAGCAGTGAAACAACGCTAGAGGAAGAGACCATACCTAGACATGGACATCCGGTAAGAAAAGATCTTGTTTCTGGCCCTGGAGGCACCGCCACCTGCGGCTGGATATTTTGTATAGAGGACATCTTTAATGCAATTGATCTAGAAAAGTTTGCTGCAGCTGCACTGCCTCATATCCTTCGATTGAAAGGGATATTTAGAATAGAAAAAGACAAATGGGTTCTAATTTCAATTGGATCCAGCCATCAAAAAGTGCATAGGAATAGCAGTACGACTGAGCAGGGAAGCGGTGACGGTGATGGCAGTGGAGTACTTCTTCAAGCTTTGGACGGCATGTATCAAGATAGCAGAGTAGAGATTATCGTAGGAAAAGAGGTTGATGATTTTGCCGATTCACAAGGCGAGCTAGCTAAAGCATTGAAGTTCAAAGATTGGAATGCAGTAGAATCCATGCTGGTGCAGCTGCTGGGCACGTCCCACCCGGTTTGTGACACGTGATATTTTTTATTTATTTTTTATTATGTGCCCTTCAATTTAAGGTTTACAAATTACATTACTTATTTACAGTACTTTTCAATATCATTAATACTTAGGAATGTACCATCGTCTCCTCTCTTTATATCAAGTTCTTCTATGATTGATTCAAAATCGATTGTGCCATAGAGATGAGGGAAGAGCGGTTCATCTGTCTTCCTAGAAGTGAGTCCGTGGGAAGGTCTCTCGCCTACAGAGGCAGCCGGTTCAAACTTTACCTACATATTATGAAACAATAGGGTAAGAATAGTGCAAATTTAAGATCTTATGTTGGAAATAAAAAAATAGAGTTTGTGGAGTCGGTGAGCAGGGAAGGAGAACCCACCTCTGAAGTCAGTTTGCTGCTATCAATGACGAGGAGGGTCCATTTACCAGGATCTCCTTTATAGAAATGGTTTCCTACTTGCAGAAGAAGGGAAGGATCAGCAGTAAGGTGAATGAAGCCGTCTGCTTCATATGTGGGCGGGTAATAGGGAGTAGATGATTGCTTTAACGAGGTCCATGTGTCCGCAGAGCACATGTGGAACATATACTGGGACATATTGCAAATGTGAAATGAATAGTATTTGAACAATATGTGTCGCCATTTACAGAGCATGTTATACAGTATAATATAGTCAAATTCTTTGCTTTGCCTGCTGTCTTCTTCAATCACTTCAACAGCCTCCAATTCCGTTTAATTTGTGCCAAGTACAATTCCACAACATACTAAAGGATAACAACTTGAAGATGGGCAGTTTACAGTGCACTTTTGCAGCGCATCCTGCAAGCAGATCACATGTGAAATTAAATTTCAAACCTCTCCCTTGTCTGCGCACTTGGAAACCACTCTACACTCAACGCTCCCCACAGAAGAGATCTATAGATTTAACTCGTGCCAGATCATTAGATGACATCGCGCCTGTGCCTGCAGCGACGCTCCCAGCTTTAAATTCCGTCGATGATATTGAGATTGAGAGCCTCTGGATCTCTGGAATGATTCGCTGCTGGTTGGATGATGAGTGGACACCATTAGAAGTTCATAGGGAGCTTGGACAAGCTGCAGCCCGTGCTTATATGGAGGTCAGGCAAGAAGGAGTTGAAACTGAAGTTGGGGATGTTGTGCTCGGTCTTGGGGCGGAACTCCTTGTTTTTAATTTTCGGGAATGTTTTGTAGGACCTTTTGATGTGGCGAATAAAGTGGCAGAATTGCTAATGTTGAATAAATTAGGATGCGAGGTCTGTTGTGTCTCAGACAAGGATATAGCAGCTATCAAGAGGTGGGAAGCAATAGTGGAGGCGGAATTAGAAAACAGGCAATAGATAATTGCTTAAAAACTTTCTACATTACTGCACTATTATTTGATGATTGTTAAGTATTGTAAAACATAGTGTGCAGTTCCAGCAGCTACAACAAATATCAAAGAAGAGGAAACGATCTTTCATTCACCGTCAATACAATAATTTTCAAAACATCTCCACCGCTGCTTGTAGATTTCCATTTTTCGCTACTAAAGCACCTACAGCGTCTTGTTTTGCATATCCCATTCCTATCATTTGTCGAACACTGCCTGCTGCTTGCGCTAGAGTAGCTCCATCAGCTCGAGGCCCAGCAATTGCAAGAGCTACCGACAAGGCCAAGATTGCTTCTTCTCTAGAATAGCCAGAAGAGCAGCAATGTGATATTAAGGCTTCACATCGCTCGTCCTTTCTTAAGTTGTCATTGCCCTGAAATTTCGGTTAGATTAGAGAAATTGAAGAGAATATTAAGATTGTCTTGTTGACGGGGAAGCAGAAGAAATTGTTTTATATAAATACTTACTGTTATGGTCGAATCTAGATTTCTAGGAGCTTCTAATTCTCTAAGAGTCTGTTTCTCATAGTCGAAATTCAAAGATGGTCCACTCCCTCCTGCTGCAGCTGCTGTGGCTCCAGGGAGTGTCCCTGAGGCTGATGGCGGGGCAGGAACCTGGAGTAAAAGATATTAAAATTGCAAAGGAATGATGAAAACAGCCATATCGAAGCCAAACGCTGCTGATATTGTTCTCATCTAATGGCAATTAAAGTAAAAACTAAAAGCTTTAACGCACAGGTGGTGCTACCCTAAATTTCTCGGCTACGACCACCCGGAGAAGCGAAGTAGAGGGATCAGTAGGGGAGCCAGGGGCAGGGAAATCAGGCACACCAGAAGGAGCTGCTATTGTGTTAACCGGAGTCGGGTTGGTAAAGCCCCCAGCAAGATTTATTTGAGGGTACATTCCTTTGAACAGATGCAAAGTGATCTAAAAACAATTAAATTATTTTCAAGGCAAGATACTACGCTGCACTTGTTCAAGCTTGTCAAGGTATATTTTGGGACGTAGGCATTTATTCTTTAGCTCCATTTCCCCCCTGTAGCTTCCGTTGAAGAGAGCAGCAATGTCCCAGCTGGAGCGCAGCTGCTTTGCAAGTTGTTCTGCACATAATTCTGCTCTAAATGACAAGATTTTCACGAGACTTTACATTGATAATTCTCTTACATCTCGAGATACCAGCTGCGAGACGCAAGCTGCCAAGTACCTGTTTACGTGCCAGATTGAGCTTCAACTCAACCAGATTCCTCACCACTCAAATTTGTTCTCCTAAAACTCTCGGCTTTCTGTCGCGGTAGCATCTTTAGTGACAATGCGGCTTAGCACACCTCATGCAAGCCGCTTATGTGCTCACAAGCCCCCCCTAACATTGTCTACAGCCAGGCCTTACTTGGCAGCACCAAGGCGCAGAACCGTCTCACCAATTCTGGCCACTTTAAAACCTAATAACGTTGATTCTCAGCCAAGAAGAATCGAGAACTCAACGAAGCAACGTTTGAAGGCCTTCCCCTACATCTATGCCGACCCTGAGAAGCTCCAAGGTGCACACAAGCCAATTGCGCTTGTCGCCTTCTCCAGTCTTCTCCTCTCTACTGCAGTCAACTTGAGTCTGCAACTTTCTTCTAGTGATTCTCCTTACTGGCTGCCGATTGTTCTCGGAGGCACGCTTGGAGCAGGGTATGTAGTGCTCAACAAAGCAGGCCTTCAGTACACTTGGCGCCAACCTGAGAAAAGTCTGTCTATCGTCATCACCGGTGGGACCAAGGGTATCGGAAAGGCCCTCGCTCGCGAGTTCCTACGTGCAGGAGACCGTGTCCTCATCGCTTCCCGTTCACAAACTGACGCTACTGCTGCAGCACAGCAGCTTTCTCGTGAAACTGGTGTCCCGCTTTCGAATATCATTGCCATTGCCTGTGACGTCTCAGATTCTACCAGCGTAGCTCATCTAGCTGAAGAAGCTGCCTCCCAGCTTGGTATTGTCGATGTGTGGATTAATAATGCAGGGTATAGTGGCAGTTTCAAGCCACTTATTGAACAATCCGATGAAGCTATTCAGCAAGTGGTGAAAACGAATTTGCTCGGCAGTTTGCTGGCTATGAAAGCAGCAATGAAAGTAATGGCTTCTCAGCCTTCTTCCCCTGGTCGCCGTCAGTATCATATATTCAATACAGAAGGTGCAGGCTCTGACGGCATGGCAACTCCCAATTATGCTGCGTATGGCGCCACGAAGGCAGGTCTCTTACAGCTGTGTAAAAGTATGCAGCATGAAGCTGCTGACATCGATGCTGTTGGAACCAAAATCGGCATCCACAACTTCTCACCAGGTATGGTCTTAACCGACTTGCTGTTAGAAGGCGCTACCCTTGAAAATAAACGAGCTTTTGATATTCTATGTGAACACCCCGAAACGGTGGCTGCATTTTTAGTGCCGAGAATCCGATGTACAGTAGCACGTGGTTTATCTGGACAACATATTCGGTATTTAACTGTCTTTAGAGCGTTAACACGGTTTGCTAGTGCTCCATTTCGTCTTGGTCGTTTCTTCGATGTTGACGGGAATCCTATCTATCCCAGCGAGGAAGAAAGGTTGACTGGTCAAAGTTATAAGAAACAGACCGAGAGGTTGGCACGGAGGGCAGCTCGGAGAAGCGCAGGGTTAGGTTTAGCGTATAGTGCTTCTATTGCTGCTGCGTATTTTATTTTAGTGATGGATCAAGTGGCCAAGGCACATGGTGGGTAAAAACCATTAAATATAAAAATTGCGGCGGGTAAATCAAAAATGTCTGTATTTCTCCACTATCATACCAAATTTTGAGTATTTTGCATACAATGAACCAATACCTTGCTTTACTTTGCATGAACGCATGGTTGAATGATATACAGCCCCATCTCTACTACTAGAGCTTCCGACTATATAATTTGTTATCTTGAATATGACCTCAATCTGTTTACTAATTTCCTGAAATATTCGTTTCCTTTTTTCTTTCTTACGTCGATGTTTTTATCTCAGTGGCAATGTTTGCATGAACTAAATTCTCCAATTTTCTCTGTCTACATATATGCACCATGTGTACACTATACACTCTGCTTATTCTTCATCTGTAAAACACTTGATGGTATTGGTTCTCAAGAGAATTTCCAAAATTTTTACGAAAGAAGAAGACCAGATTATCTTCATGTAGTTCACGACAAAGGATTCATTTTCCTGCTTTCTTCAATGTATATACACAAACAAACAAATAAATAAATAATCAAGCTACAGGAGGCATCCATTTCCACAGTTTGCCTTCATGCCCATATCTCTGTGCTTCCGGGTGTAATATCTCAACTAGACATTCAATCGATGGCGTCAACAACGGGCCTGGTCTAGAAAACACGTGTTCACCATCAACCACCGCTACTTTATGATTTTTCATAGCTGGTAACTGCGCAAATACATCTTTAAATCGCCGTATTGCTGCTTGAGACGCTTGCATTGCTTTTTCTAAAGGAAGGCCACATAAGGCAAAAACTAAGATGTCGGGCTTTGCCTCTGCTAATTGGGATTCTGAAATAAGTGCCGCTTCATTTATTTTACCGCAAACGTCTTCTGCACCAGCTAGAGCAATCATTTCTGGGACCCATGACCCTGCTGCCATCATAGGGTGAGGCCATTGAACGCAGACAACACGAGGGTGACTTCGACCACGGCTACTGGCAGCTGCACCGTTCATCGCTTGTTGTTGTTGCTGTACCAGTGCCCTGCCTTTGTCACTAACGCCTAAGGCATCAGCCACAGCTTGCATATCTTTCCAAACACCATTTAGATCTTCTGCAGCGCAGTGGACTACACGTGGCACGTAGCCTAACACAGCATGCAAAGCAGCGTCTCTCAAATCGCCTTCTAAAATAGAACTATGGGCTGTTTGTAGACACGTAAGTATTACATCTGGCTTTAATTGGCTTAAAAGATCGGTGTCTAAATGGTAGACACATAGTCCGTATTGGAGTAATGGTACTGCCAAGGCTGGACCCAGTATTGTCATTTCTTGGACAGCTGCTACAGAGGCACTAAATGCAGCATCTATTTGTTCAACTGGAAGATTGCCAACTCTGCTTGATGTGAGTGCTGGTAACGATGCAAGCTGTTCCCAGTCGCACTGTAGCATAGACGGGGGAACTGGAGGTTAGTATGAGTAAGAGTTGAGAGAGCGGGCAGGAAGGGCGGTGAAATTGGAAATGTTGAGTAATCCAAAAAATTGAAATCCTCTGTGTGTAAATACATACCTCGTGCGACCTTCCTACTAAACATGATTCTAATCCTAACGCTACGACTGTATCTGTAGCACTAGGCAGCAGGCTTACTACTCGCAGAGGTGTTCGTGCCATTTTACTAAAATAGTAAGCCAGCGATGAACACACCCTAAAGTAAACACTGCCTGTATCCAACTGGAATCTCTTACTGATATTGGCCAACTATAATTTCAAATGCAGTATGAATTATAAATGTATGGTGATGAACCGAGATAGTGGTGGAATACAACATATGAGATTAGAAAATGCTTCAAAATTCAGCCATCTAGCAAGATTCACCATTCAATATTGATGACTCGCATTTCTACACAGTGCTGCCGACCATCTAAATCGGCGTCACTATGCCTGCCAGTGTTCTAGGCAATCGAGGAATCTCAAATCGCACCATGTATGTGCGTGGACTAGCATTATCGGGGCGACCTCTTCGATCTTTAAGTGCATTTAAAAGTTCTCGTTACACTGCATCCAACGTTGATGGCAAAGTGTGAGTTATTTGCGCGAAAATGCAGCTTGAACTCTCGCATGGCATGTGGCTTTGCAAAGTAAATTGGTTTGATGTCCATTTCTCACTTAGTTCCTGCGTTTTTCTCTTCCTACAGATACGCTTCCTCTACTGAACCTGCCGTAAAGGCCGAAAAACAGCAAAATAACAAGGGCAACAAAGGAGGTGGTAACAGAAAAGGTGGCGGTGCTGCTGCCGCTGCAGTGGACAGCACTTCCTCTGAAGAAGACATCCGCAAACTCCGCATCCAAAAAGCAGAAGAGCTCCGTACAGCTGGCCGTGAACCATATGCATACACCTTTGACCGTACCCACTCTGCTCAGGAACTTCAAGACCTTCACAAAGACCTCGCCAACGGGGAACAACTTGATGACATTTCCGTCTCTGTTGCAGGACGTATTATGGCCCGTCGTGTAATGGGAAAACTCGCTTTTGCCCGTCTAGTCGATGCTTCAGGTGCTATTCAATTGTACGTGGATAAGAAAACCTTGGATGAGCAACACGAAGGCGGTTTTGCAGAATTTAAAAATTTAATCGACACTGGCGACATTGTTGGAGTTGAAGGAGGTCTTCGCCGTACAGATAAGGGAGAATTGTCCATTGTAGTACGTAAACTGGATGTATTGACGAAGAGTTTATTGCCACTTCCTGATAAATGGCATGGTCTTGCTGACGTGGAGGCACGGTACCGGAAACGGTACTTGGATATGATTGTGACCCCGGGGGTGATAGACACATTCAAAGCGCGCTCAAAAGTAGTTTCTACCATCCGAAGATACTTGGAAGATAAGGAGTTTCTTGAAGTAGAGACTCCTGTACTTGAATCCGCTGCTGGCGGGGCTGATGCTCGTCCATTCGTTACCTACCACAACACCCTGCGTCGGGATTTCACTTTAAGGATCGCAACTGAACTCCATTTGAAGAGACTAGTTGTGGGTGGGTTGGAAAAAGTGTTTGAAATTGGAAGGATTTTTCGAAATGAAGGTATGTCTAGTCGGCACAACCCAGAATTTACTTCAATTGAGCTGTATCAAGCCTATGCCGATTATAATGATATGATGGCGCTGACCGAAACTTTAATTAGGGAAGCATCCCAAGCGGTCTTGAGGGTAACAAAAGTGGAGTATCAGGGACAAGAGCTTGATTTTGGACAACCATTCCGCAGAGCTACGATGCATGCTTTGGTTCTCGAGGCAACAGGCGTCAATTTCGAGGCATTTTCTTCAAATTCTTCGTCTAATAAAGACGAAGGGAATGGATTGGAAGCTGCCAAGGAAGCTGCCATCAAAGCATTACAAGCGTCTCCTGAAGATACACGTGCAGAACAAGGTAAAATAGCCACTGCACCATCAGTTGGCCACGTATTAAATGAAGTTTTCGAGGCACTGGTAGAAAGTACATTACAGCAACCGACATTTGTTTTAGATCACCCTGTTGAAATATCACCGCTGGCAAAACCCCATCGTACCCGCTCTGGCGTTGTCGAACGGTTTGAGCTGTTTGTCGCTGGTAGAGAATTGGCTAATTCTTTCAGTGAATTGACTGACCCTGTAGATCAACGCAACCGTCTTGAAGCACAGGTGGCTGCGCATCAAAGCGCCATTGCCGCTGCCGCAAAAGAAGCTGCCACTACCAATGGAGCTGCTTCAGTAAACACCAATGGAAACAACAGCAATGCCACTGCTAATGGTACTGAAAGTGGAACTGAAGATGACGATGAGGCACCCTATGAAGTTAAGCTTGATGAAGATTTCTTAACAGCGTTAGAATACGGGATGCCGCCGACAGGTGGAATGGGTATGGGAATTGATCGATTAGTGATGTTATTGACTGATAGTGCTAGTATCAGGGATGTGATTGCATTCCCACTGATGAAATAATAAAGACAATGTTTTATTAATTTCACTGGATGGCGGTATTGCGCTGTATTTTTTATCTTTTATTCCCGCGGGCGGGGGGGACAATTGTTTTTTTAAATCTCAAAAAGAGTTTGGTATGATACAAGTTTGTAAATGTAGTGTAGACAAGATTATCAAATGGTTTCTGTTTGGGAGAGTATATAACATGATTCCAACGCAGCAATGGCGACAAGAAAAAGGTAAAAAAAAAAATCAAAAACAATGGATCTACCACGCAGCAGCACCGACCCTATCTCTAGGAATTAATCGAAGCTCAGAGCCATGTTTAAGGAAGACATTGCCTGCTGTCTGTTGAGGGTTAATACCAACACCATCTGCGTTAAAACATAATCATACTTAGGGTGAGAATGCTGTCATTTTTTGAATTACGGAGATCTTAAAAATTTTAAACAATAAACCGCTCACCATTCGTGATGATAGCACTAGTTTGCGCAGGTACTTTGAACTGCAGGAGATAGTGAAATAAAAGAAATGCGCGTTAAAACAATAGTGGAACCAAAATATAAGGTAAATATGTCACAAGAAAGCAAACAATGAAATATAGCAAAAATAAACCATACCTCTTCTGCAGCAAATTTCAAAACGGCGGTGAAGGGTGCATCTTCAGGAACTGAAAATACACGGAAAGGGAGCTTCGGATCCGAAGTTAAGACTACTTTGAAAGTAACTTTAGCTTGTGATTGTGCCCTGCAGAGGGAGTTACGGAAAGAGAAACATTAGACGCGCTGTGATTGACAGTCGCATGAACAAAATTATTAATTGTTTGATCAAATACGCGTTGGATTAAAGAAGCCTGGGACGCACATTGTGATCTAGGTAATGTATGGCAATATCAGTTTCTCTATTTGCAATTTTCTCTTATTAAGGGAAACTGGTCTTTAATGCTTGTTTATTTAGCTTTCTTACTTGCTGACTTCTGGTGCCCGTCGCCGCTGTCTCTTGCTTTCCAACTTTTTCAACGCGAATTACACTTGAACAAACAAAGAAGGACACAGCATAGGCAATAATGCACTATTTATTATAGTGCAAGCGTAAGGTACTTGAAAACCCCTGTCCTACATAAACTAAACAGGTATTAATTAACACGTCACGGGAATGAACTCTGTGGGTCTACTTGTAGAATTTCAAATGCTGCAGCCACTGACTCCTTCCATTTTGAAGTGCTAATTACATCAAGACAAACTGAGAGCAAACATTCTACCGCGGATTACATCTACAGCGGGCATTTGGAAACTACAAAAGTGGGTATCGACTCTCAGAGTATGGGCGGGGCGGCAAGGCAGCTAAAAAATGAAAATTGAATTTTTCTTGCATACTCTGCGAAAAGACTGTGTTGGAAGGTAATATAGGCATATTGGAGCCGACTTGTAAAGAAATTGAGCTGCTCTTTACTGGTGGCTATTGATTTGTTTAGGATTCTGAGGAAAGTTTTTGAGCCATGGGGCCAGCTCAATGGACCAGCTCAACTTGAGCTCAACTTGGCAAGGCTCACCGAGTCAAAGATTTGCCTTTTAAACCCTAGAATCTAATATAGGCCAATATCAATTCGTTTTCAATTCAGCCATTGCTACTGTTTTTACTGTTGTCTTCTATACGAGCAAATTATGGAGTTGTACAGAATGCTGATGGGATAAAAGTAAAACAAATAACGAGAAACAAATTTGAATGGACGATGAAGATGCCTTTCTAGCCGCAAAGGCCGCTGTTGATTCCATCTTGGCCTGTGAAGTCTCTGACAGCAGGCAGACCACTCTCTATAGCGCATTTAGATCAATCTTGAGTTTCAGGTCAGGTTTTTATCACTTCATGTCGTGACAAATGCGGATCTATCTATCTTTGATCGCAAATTTCAACCTAGGAGCCCCAACCTCCCCTCTATTCTTGCAGGCTGTCCATCACTGCATTATCTGATAGCAATGTTCTTCTCAGCAGCAATTTACTTCTTGGTGGAGAGGTCATGTTTGCTCCTGTGGAGTCGGAGACGAGCTGTGCCCGTGAGGTGGCCTCTCAGTGCAGACCTTCCTTTGTAACCGGCAACAAGTAAGCTATCTATCTAGGGAAATCTACGGGTTCACTAACTAACTGATCAATCTCATGATTTAATTACTAACATTTCCATATATATATTTTTAAACTAATTCTTGCAGTGCATCCCGCAGCAGCGACCTCACAGTCATCTTAAATCAAGAAGCATGTAAAGCCTTCTTCTGCGTACCCCTCCCCACCAATTACCAACCTTCTGTAGGCGTACAAGTCTCAAATGGCACAGTATCATCTGAATCTGTTTGTCTAGGAGCTATTATCATTGGGTTTCAAGCTGAAAATGAAGTCGCAGAGCAAGACCTCAGGGCAGCACTCTTAATCGCCCGTTACATTGCAGTCAATCACCACGCTAGTCTAGAGTCTCTTATAGCCGGAATAGCGCCAATATTGTCCACAAGGAATGATCGAAACAATCACCCCGGTTGGGGCAATGCAGGCGGGCTGTTACGAACGTCTCAAAGAGAAAGAAATGCAGCACGAGTTGCAGCAGGCGGTGGAGCTGGAGGAAGCCGGATGAATGGCAATCAAGCCAGCGCTAGCACCTACATTGATAATTCAAATCAAAGCCTTGATTCAGCTGATGATACCAGTGATGAAGATTTAAGTATAACCGAGACTTTCAGTGGATCTCTCGTACTAAACCCTATTCAACATGCATTATTACAAAGCACCCGCCGGTTGTCTTTGGTTTTTCCGCAGGCTTCCTTAGAAAGGCAATACCAAGAGTGGAGAAGTGTTCGTATGGCACGTGTAGATGGCGCTGCGTTAGCTACTTTATTAGCGTATCATTTCACTCGAGCTCTAGCAAACAGAAATAGTACAAGTAGCACTGATAGTACCAGCATTGGAGGTGAGGGTGACGGGGATGGCGGAGTGGGCGGTACTGTTATTCTATCGAGATTGTTCCCTTTTATTGCAGAAATCTCACGATGGGAGTATCTCCCATGTATTATCATCATTGTCCCACTCCTGTTGGCTCTATGTCCTCTCACACACAGATGGTATAGCCAACGAAGAGACGTCTTAGTTGCATTTTTATATATCCTGCTCGCATGGCATCACATCACGGCAGGAGCAGGAATTGATGGCCCTGCCTCTGCTGTTTCTGCTTCTTCTAGATGCAGTGGAGATTACGAAGACTCTGTCTCTTCCTCTTTGTTTGATATAGTAGCTAAACAGTCGCAACACTTACAACATCGTGGGTATATTGCACCACAAGCGTTGTTGAGTAGTACAGCAATCTTGATTGAGATGATGTCGAGCATGGATAGTATTTGGATCTCCGTACTAAGCATCATCTTAAATGTACGACACCCCTGGCAGACACTCATGCTGTTTATAGCTGCAACAGCAAGCTTACTGGTGGCTCCTGACGTGTGTCCTGAAGGTGCGGCAGCGGCGGCGTGGGCGTGTTGGATGGCGGTGGCAGCAAAAGTGGTGGTTGCGCAATTGCTAATGCCGGGGATTGCGATGTATTGGTTGGAGTATGCAGCAAGGAGGGCGTTTTGTTCGACGCCGGCGGCGTCATATTTTGCCTGGAGGCTTGAACGGGCAAGGTCATCAGCTCGTAGACGAGGAAGAGCATGAAGAATGAAGAGATGACTGCAGCTCCAAAACAACAATTAAAGAAAAACTTGAAGAATCTCGAAATTTTTACCAAATTTTTTTACCTTGAACACACAAATGACCATCCACATTTTTTTCAAATAAAGGACAAGTTCAGTTTTACTTCGACGTAATTGCAGTCTAATACCGATGTACTCTTTCTATCTAGCTAGTAAGGATGGTTTGCTTATCATTCCCATTCTCTTTCCTTTCATTTTTATAATTTCTTTTATCCTCCTTTTAGTACAAACTGGGAAAAGTACTGTACTTTTGGTTTTTAAAATATGCACTTTAAACAGAGGTAGATAATTGCAAAACGATAAAAGATAGCATAGAATTGGAAATAGAACAAACAGCAAAGTGCCAGGGTCTGAACTATAGAACAAAGCAAAACAAAGGCACCGACGGGTTATGACACCGGTCGCAAAAGGGAGAAAAAAAAGGGCGAGGAAGAAGATTCTCGATAATTGAATAGTAGTATATACTACGAGCACGCTGAAGAGTAAAGAGGTAAAGTCGGATTGTGTGATATATTAATAAAAATATAGAAATGCAGTTTGGGCAAAATTCTGGAGCTCGTAGGTTGTAAATGTTATTGCTGTTGGTGTTGTGAGGTACTACCTGTAGTACAAGGTGGGAACGGAAAAAATATGTCTAGAAAGAGAGAGCGCAATCAAGAGCATGCCTTCAATCTTGATCGCCCACTTTTAGTCGATTCTTTTTTTTTTACTGAATCACACGTTGGCGAGCAACTTGCCGAGCATGTGCCTGCACTCTCACCCTTAACGCATCCAATTTCTCTCCATTCCAAGCGACTTCTTTCCACCCATCACAGGACTGGCGGGTTGGATTTCGTTCTCTTAATACTACTAATGCAAATTTAGAGATGGCTCTATACCTGGTACCAGCATACATAATAGCCCCATCTTCGCCTACAGCAGCGGCAACTTCAACATTGCCTACGTTGAAGCGATGAGGGCCAGGGCGCATAAAGCCGGCTTCAACAATTTCCGCAAAACTGGGACGGCCTTTCAATTCATGACGAGCTGAGGTCGCACGAATGCGCTGTGCAGCAAGAGGGACGGTACGGCGGCCTGCACGTGAAGGTGCAGCACGACGGCCAGAGGCAGTGACCGCGCCAATGGCAGGGGTCATTGTACGACCTGTTCCTCCTCTGTTACCTACTCCCCGTCGCTGTTGGGCGGCACCAGAGCCTGCACCAGAGCCGTTGATTCCGCTACCACCACGACCAGGAGAGGAGGGCTCTTCAAAATCATCATACGTTACGTAATCTGAGTCGAGACGGTAGCCAGAAGGACGGCCTTGAAGCCGTGATGATGTTCTCGCCGGGACTCCGCCAGCAGGCCCCAGACCTCCACCAACACCTAAGGCGCCATTTCCATATGCTCTACGTGCACTGCGGTACTGTAAATCTTCTTCTTCTTCATCGGAACTCGCGTCAAATGCGGCTGAAACGGCTCTTTTACTAGGAATCCTTCGCCTCGTTCCGCCACGTTTAGTTGCTTCCGTGAGATGAAGATCGGCTGCTGGTCGTTTTCCCAAGGCAGATCCTGTCGGGTTGATTTGACCACGAGATGATGATCGTTGATGTGATAATCTACCTCCAGAATGGCCGGAAGAAGCTAACGGCGTTGGTCGGCCGGCAAGGCCGCCGCCAACGGCACCACCGCCAACTGCACGAGGGGAGGCCGCCAACCTGAGCCGCTGCTGTTGCTGTACATGCTGCTGCTGCTGCTGATCAAGTACTGAAGGAATCTTATCGTCATCTTCTTCAGAGCTTCCTTCTTCAACTTCATTAACAATATGCTTAAGATCAACTTCGCTGCCAAGGACAGACTTGATAGGAGACGCAGAGGCGTGCTCACTACTCAACAGTGGCAGAGCGAAACCATCTGCGCTGGCTTCCCCGCTGCCACTGACACTGACCTCCTCTGGAAGCTTTGTAGGTGCATCACCAGCTCCAAGAAGCCCTGGTGCAGCGTCAGGAATCACACCACCCAATGACTGGGTCATTTGGGCTGTTAAAGGGGGGCTAGCTAAAGCTATTGCCAGGGCTGCAGCAGACGACACCATCGGTGCCGGAGCGCCTGCTCCTACTAACGGTCTATTAATTCCCTGGGTGGGGTGGGGTAGCAACCCTCCTGGCAAAACTCCTAATCCAGGCATACCTAGCGGCGCTGTTGCTAGATCTAATACTCCATTTTCGACAATTTCAGCGCCTACTATACCTCTGGGCTGATCTTCTTCGACGGCAGTGTCACTGAAAAGCAAAGTGTCTGAGGTGAAAAGGGTTGCCATTTCATCTTGGAAAGTAGGTTCTGTGCCATGTTCCAGGAGGTGGAGGTCAGTGTGTGTACCCAATGGGGAAGTTTTGTACACTGGAGGGCCTAGGCCAATTACACCTGCTGGTGGAGGGGCACCCCAAGCAGCGGGCGCCATGAGGCCAACTGCAGGAGCTCCTTGCTGGGGAAGCGCAATAGGCGGGTGCTGTTGATGCTGTACCGGGGGATAGCCCCAAGGGAACTCTCTTTGCATCGTTTCCACGCTGTTTTATGCAAAGGTTTCTAAGTATTGTCAGTCAATAGATTGCCTCCGTCAAATTATATGCCAGGTGATGAGTTGAGAGAAAAAATCCACTCGTAGGAGGTATTTGGTCAATAGATGTGGTTGAAACGTTGAATTCAGAATTATTCCCAGGTTTTTATCTGCATTAAGAAATATTTGCATTAAAAATATTGATTTCGTCCATGGGGCTGGCATTCGCATGCATCCATATCCGACTCATGGATATAGAGTAATTAGATGAGTTGATATCGACAATCATGTTCAATAAGTTCAATCCAATGTTTACAATGATCTTAAGGCTTGCCTTTTCAGATATTTACTACAGCTGGCCTCTTGGGTTCGATTGCTACAATGAGGACATGAGCGATACAGGACCCTCTCCTCGTTCCTTCTCTAGCACCAAATCCCGCCTTCCGATCCTTTTAATGCCGAATTAGTCCAGGGTTGGCTTTTTGAGTGGCCTGCCGGCAGTCTGCGAAGACCGCCGTCACCAGCAAGTTCTTTCTTTCGTCGACTCGATGGATCATCATCGGATCGCTGTTTGGTGTCCCTTGCTCAATTGATTTCCGCCAGCTGGGCTTTTTGAGCATAAATATTGATACTGATTGTTGTTGCACTCAAAGCTATTTAGGTCTTACAGTAAAGTAATTTAATAGACTCCTAAAGAAACGCTACCCAACTATTCGAAGGAGCATACTAGCAAAATATATTCTTGGTTTTGCAGAACACCGCCATCACCTCCTCCTCATCTCTTTGCAGCTCTATCCCTCAACCGCTGCTCCAATTTACGCTTCGACACATCATTCATAATCTCAGTCAATATGCCCTGCAGTTGAGAGCAAAAAAAACCAAAATAAGGACTTTGATTATAAATTAATTTCCAAAAAGAAGCGCCTTCTCCTCTTTTCCCGCTCACCAGCCAAAAATAAATGACAATTGAGAGAATAAAACAAAATAACAACAAGAAAAACTTACGCCTTCATCAAAAAATTTCTTTTGTACAGTCAGCCAATTCCCCAACTTCTTCTCCACCTCCCACACATATTTCACTCTCGGAGCATTCCCATCAGCGGCGGCAATTTTATTTGTAGTTCTAAAACCACAAGCAACAAATTCTTTTTGGGCTGTTGGTGTATACAAATAATTAATGAACGCTTCCGCAGCTTCACGTACTTCCGGTGGAGATGTATCTATATTGCGATCTACCAGTGCAGCGGGGCAAGTAATACGGATATTGTTATCAGGAGATATATATGGCAGCGGTGCTTTTGGAGAAACCACTAAATTTGTAAACACAGCTTCATTTTCATAGGTAAGCAGCGCATCTCCAAATCCTTGGGTATAGAATACATCAGACGCTTCACGGGCATCACGTGGCATCACTTCTACGTTATCAAATACTTTCGTAACGAACTGTTTAGCTGCCGTCTCGCCTTTTGACATTTTATGACCCCACAGGGCTAGGAAGATCCATCGAGCTACGCCAGCTGTCTTAGGATTAGCAACTACAACCTCGATATCATCCCTACGGAAAGAAAGAAAAAGAAAGGAGAATTAGACATACAGAACTAAGAAAGATCACTGCTAGTTATATATGGATGATTAAAAAAATTAAAAAATTAACGACGTCTCCAATTTTTTTCTCTTGTAGTACTTCTTTTCTTTACCTAGCCAAGTCTTCCCATCCCATAATCTTCTTAGGATTCCCTCTTCTGGTAACAATAGACACTACAGACTCACACACTGCTGATCTATTTGGAAATTTCTCTTCCCATCCTGTTTCGATCAGTCCTGCCTGTTCAATTTTAAAGACGTCCAACGGAAGCGCAAGAGAAACTATGTCGGCAGGCAGGCCATCGATCACAGCACGTGCTTGGGTGCCACTGCCACCAAAGGCAAGGCGGAATTTCACCGGACGGCCAGTCGCTTCTTCATATTCATGGCCGAATTTTCGAACGATCTTTCCGTATGCTTTTCTAGTGACTGCAAAAGAGGCAAGGGTGAGGATGATTGGCTTTGCCGCTGCCGCTAGCTCAGCGAGTTCATTGGGTATGTACTGCCGAGAAGAGCCACCTGTACTGCCACCATTGCCACCCCATCCACCATTATAATCGCCTCCATTACTTCCTGGTCCAAAAGGGGGAGGGGGCCCTCCTGCTAGGGCTTCTACTCCTGCCACAGTTGCAAAGCCGTGAAGAGTGGAACTTGACAGCGGAGATGTTAGCGCTATTCCAGCGGAGTACCTCCTGCACAGTTTGAAAGTATTCATTAAAAATCATTAGAAATTAACGTCAGTGAGTGATAGTAAAACGCGTTGACGGGGTGAAAAGAGATAGAAAATACGAATTAAAGCTCACCAAAATAAGTCTATAAGCTGGCGGCGAGAAGGCCGGGGGCGGTGGGGAACAGAAGAAGGCTCTGATCCTGCGATGACGAGGCTTCTAGACGAGCCATATTCCCTGAACATAGATTAAATAAGACTGTGTCAGTGATTTTCGATATAAATGCGCTTGAAATAATTATACATTGTGTTCGTGCTAACAAATTACATGCCTCGATGTCGGAGCTTTGGAGGTATCTGCGTGGCCCAACATAGATCTAACGTTCTAATATATCACTTCGAATTAACCAAATGTTTCTAAAGCAGCATTTAATCATCCAAACTTGACTCTTTATAGCCTTGCTGGCTTCTTCGTCACTCTCAGACTCAGCACCTTCTATCGTTCTCAACTCGTCAATATCGCGGGCATATAACTTTCTATTTACAGCATACGTACACGCAGCAAACACAACGCTCTTTATATTACACCATAAACGAACACATAATAAAATTCATCAATCTATCATATTCAATTTTTACCCGCCGAATTGAATTCAATATTTTTTTATGATTTCCCACCGCTGCTCTCCCAACAACCACACCCTGCCTTCTCCAGGCTCAGCTAAATCATCATCATCACTATGTCCACTCTGGACACTCAAAAGATCATTTGGAACCGAACCCGGAGGCATTAATGCTTGCCATGTTCGCACGCAGGTAGCACCACTTTCGGGGATCCCGGAACACGCTTGGAAAGTTTTGACTGCAGTGACTGTACTATCGCCGTACTGCCACCACCTGACATCATCTTCTCCAGCACAATAACCGGCATTATCAAGCAAAACATGCAAAGCATGGACATACTTACCACCATCCCCATCGATCAAAGAAGGCCATTTGGTTAATGGCGGTGCCGCTGTGCTTTTTGTTTCGGCATGTGTTACTGTTGTTTCGACAGAATCTTGGACAACGTGACCATCTGGATAAATATCAGTCTCGCTGAAGATTGTTCGGTTTGTTTCCGACTCAATTTCTCCATGAGAACCTACAGACTGTTCAGATGAGGCAGCAAACAACTCTGCAAAGGGCTTACTTTCAGTTTCCCCTTTGTCGGTAATATTCTGTTCATCAGTAATTCCAGGTAAGTTTGCTGACTGATCAGCTGTAAGATCTCTAGAAGGTTTTAGCGTCAATTCAGGGCCTAGAAGCGCCTTCCAAGTATTTTCATCTACAGCTCCTGTTTCTGGGAGACCCTCACACGCTTGGAAAGTCATCAAGGCACATAGAGTAGAATCTCCAAAGAAGAAAGCATCAATTTCATCATCTCCAGGGTAGAACCCAGCATCGACCATGGCGGTGTGGAGCTGATTTACCCAGAAAATATCGTCAGAGCCGACGGCAAGGTCCGGGGGAGGACCTGTGGGAGAAGCCCCTGCCGATATTCCCTCTGTATTATCTTCAGCGGCAGCTGCTGCGCTGGTAGGAGCAGCTGTAGTAGTAGAGGAACCATTTTCTAAGGGATGTGTATGTGTTAGTGGTTGTTTATTTCTAGCAGCCAGAGCAGCATAGTCTACGTCTTGTGTTAAGATATCCATTTCGTCAACCGCCTCCATTGCAGCTTCGATTTCCGATGCCCAAGAAGGAACTTCTTGGTCTGCAGCAGCAGCTGATGCTGCTTCAAATGCAGCAGAAATATCACTTTGGCTACTTCTAGATGGGGCAGCAAAAGGTTGAGAGGTAGGTTGAGCAGCAGGGCCGGGGAGCTCTCCGGCAGCAGCTCTTCCATCCACAACATCGCTATCAATTCCGTTATTTCTAACGCTTGAACTAATTCGAGGACCTGATGAAGCTAATTTTGCAGCTGTGTATAAAATTTGGGACCGTAATTCTGCATTTTCTTTGCGTAAAGCGTCCTCTTGCTGTGCCCAAAGTTCGCGTTCTGCCAAGAATTGTGATTGAAGTTGTGCATGGGCTCTAAGGAGAGTTTCGTAATTGTTACGAGCTTCCTTTGCTCCTGCATCCATCATCTGATATTGGCGGTCCCAAAGCTGTTGCTCACGCTGCTGTAAAACGTCTTCATAGGACCTGAAAATAAAATAAGAAGAAGCCAAGAGCGGTGGTTTAGGATTAGTTTGGCCAACGAATATGCAGGAATGAATCTAAAATAAGTCCATAGACAGTTACAAAAGCTTGAAATATTTACAAAATCTTACCTAGGAGTCTCTGGTTCATCCTTCTTACGAGCCTGGTGATCACAAAAACAAATTCAAGCAAGATCAACTAAACCCGAGCATTAAGAGAGGATAACAAATCTATGCATTCTCACATGTGGAATTATGGATCGTAACGATTTCTCGGAGCAGCGGAAGATCCCAACCTGCACGCTGTTCTGGTGAGCCAAGGCAACTTGTGGATGAATGCAGCCTAGCGTTCGAGGTTTGGCGACTGTGAGGGCATTACTCGCCATCATGATGCCAATTTTTGATTATCAGATATATAGTAATTCAAAATTTCCTGATCAATGGGGACTTTTTTCCCCAAGTCGACCAACTTTCAAGGCGAGCACGGCGAGCATTATGGCACGCAAAATTTTCGCTCAGCGAGCGGCTCGCAACGCATGGCATGCTGCGCAATCACCTCGCATAAACAGCCCACAGGAGCTCCTATCCTCCATTACTAAATTCTGAGATATCAATAACAGCATCAAAAAGGCTCCCTAAAGGACATCACACAGAAACGTGTTGACTCAGTGATTTTTTTGTTGCTTTACAGTTAAAAACTCTTGTCGTTTTAAAATGGCTGCTCTTCCTCTCTCGACAGCAGACACTAGTTTGGATACAGCAACCACTTCGAGGTTAAGCATCTTAACAGGATTTGTCGGAAAACTCAAGGAAAATGCAGCTCAAACATTTAGCGAGGTCAGCAGCAACTTATCTCCCTCACATTGCCTTTGATTCTACCGTTATTTCATACATTTCACATGTGTTTCTAACATATTTCCTCCACAGGCCAAGCCTATCGCCGAGGTGTTTGACGTCACTGCTGTCTCCAAGCCGGCCAATCTTGGCGAGGTTACTGGCCGTGTCCGCAAAAATATTAGCTACTTCCGCACCAATTACGCCATCGCTACCGTAGGTACCACAGCCCTGGTCATGCTTATGAACCCTTGGAGCCTTATCGTTCTCGCAATCCTCGCAGCTGTCTGGTTTTATGCGTATATTATGAAAACAACGCCACTAATTCTCGGAGGCCGTGAACTTTCAGATAAAGAAAAGTTCTTGGTACTTTCTGGCGGGTCTTTATTCACTGTATTTTTCTTGACAAGTGTAGGATCGACTATTTTCTATGCGTTGGGTCTTTCTATGATTATGATTGGTATCCATGCATCCCTCAGAATGCCAGATGATGCCACTCTCTTTGCCGACGAGGTGCCCGGTGAGGAGGGCACCTTGACTGGTCTTCTATCGATGTTTAAGCCACGTAACGCGCTTGCGCAATATGCTGCCAGCGCTGTTTGATAATGACAAGGATGGGAATTAAAATCTGCATAAATCTCAAAAGAAAAGCAAAACTAAACCCTCGGTGTTAATCGTTGGCTGAGGCCAGATAGTTTAATTGAACCATTATACAACTTTCTTTGATTGCTTAATCTACTTACTTTTCCGCAACTCTTATGACCTAATGGATGTGTTTCTATCCCCGCCATGACTCTTTCACACTAATTTGCTTTTTCATTTCAACATTTCTATTGCTTCAATACCGCAAGTAAAAAAACACAAATAAATACCTTGATGAAAAATTACAAACCAATATATTTGAATCATTTAGAGCTTCCAGTAGCAAGAATGCGAGGCATCATTAGCTCTGATCCAGTAGCACTATCCGTTTCGGCTAAGAAGGAAGTTATCCGCAGCTCAGAACCCGCATCAATATCACCATCACCGCCTTGGCCATATTTCTCGCAACAGATGGCGGCCAAGTGACCATCCACTGGTTGCATCAAAGCAAACTGCCACCTAGCCTCACCAGTGTTATTTGTCTCTAGGTGATGGCCCATGTTTTGGTCAAATAATAGCTCACAAGAAGGTTCATTTAATAAAAAACTAAATCCTCGTAACCCCGGCGGCGCTCCAATGCCTTTCCCAATCGCTTTCACATAAGCTTCTTTCAAGGTCCATAATTTAATAAATAACGCTGCCTGAGTCTCTGTATCACCTTGTAAACGGTCTAACTGCTCAATCTCTAGGGTAGCAAAACGTCTTTGAGCTAATTTTAACGGATTTCCTTTGGTTTTTCTGTTTATTGACTCGGCATCAAGCCCAACAGCAGCTCCACTGGTAACAGCAACGCCTATTAGTCCAGGGGTATGTGTTAAATTAAACCGCAGGGAAGCTTTAGGGTGAGCTATTTCAGGTTTGCCGTGTTCATTTCGCTCAAAAACAAGGGAAGAAGGCAATGTTTGGCTGTTTATATATCGTGACAATACAATTCTTGAAAACGCCCGAGCGACAAGGCGAAGTTCTTGGGAGGCAGGATCTGATGATGTAGCACACTCTGCTGCCTCTTCAGCACTAAGGAGTGTAGCACAGGTAGCTCCTAGATTGGTGACGTTTCCATCAGGGAAGGTTTGATTTTGATTTTGTTGTAAATGGTGCCGAAGCCACCAAATGTGGACGTCGCCTGTTTGAAGGGTGAGCAAAGAAGCCGCTGCTTGGTCTGAACAGGAAGAGAGAAACGCAGGCAGCGGTGCAGTACTGATTAAGAATGCGTTGTTTTGTTCGGTTGAAGCTGAAGAAGCAGGCACGGCTGCTGAAAGCCAAGCAAACTTGGAGCGAGAGGCGGGGGGCTTGGGGGCAGGGAAGGAATGGTGCAAATGTAACTGCCTCAAGGAAGGAAGCACTGTCCATTGTGCAGTACTAACGCTGTATAGTGGTGATGCAACGTGGTAAAAGCAGGATTGCACCATCCTGGCGCAAGCAGTGCGCATATAACTATTTTAAAAGAATTGAAAATCCGATTATTAAAAATAAATCTCCTATATTTTCGTCCTAAACCTCAACATATCATGATTGCGGCAGAATGTTTAGCGTCTTAAAAGCAAACGTTCATGATCACAACTTGAAAAGGTTTTAATCTTTGAATCTTAACCGCTGAGCGTTGGTTTCATACCGTATACAAGCTCGCAAGGAGCTCCATTTTTCAGCAGTTCAAATGTTTTAGACCCATTGACTGCATTTAATATATTTTGTTGGAGAACTAGAAAACGCAGAAATATCCTAAGACTCCGAATTTTAGTAGCAATTAGGGATCGACCATGAAAATCTCATTTGAATTTAGGCAAGTTTTCCTGTAGCTTTCCTACATCTGGCAAGCAATATGGACCTTGTAGCACAGTCAAAACTCACCCATCATGCCCAATTCTTTCTGCAGTGGAGGAATGGAGTTGTTGTTTGGAAATGAAAAGATGCTCACTGTCGACGTTCCTGTAAAGGATGGCTCTGAGCTGACTTTAGGAGAAGTTATGGCCTGGGCAAGAGATAATATACTAACAGAGCGACCAGAGATGTTCATGAAGGGAAATACAGTGTAAGAAATTGATGTTCAAAAATTTTTTATTCTTCGTGAAAAGCCGACTTCCCGCCAAAGGACTTGTTGACTAATGTTGCTTCCTTGTCGCCCCTATTCCTTCTTGTTTTCTGCTCCTACATAAAATCTAAACGCTGTTTCCAACCTATATTTCCTTACATTTTTTTACAGGAGACCAGGTGTCTTAGTGTTGGTTAATGATGCTGATTGGGAATTAAGTGGATTAGATGAGAGCCCTTTGGCAGATGGTGACCGAGTTGCATTCATTTCTACTTTACACGGTGGCTAACGAATGTTATTTCTGTATACTTAATAATATATGTAAGAAAGTTCAACTATGCATGTTTAATTATGGTTAGGAGTTAATGTAGAGACGGGAGGTGGAACAGCAGAGGGCTGTCTAGGAAAGGCGGCAAATCCTTCCAGGAGTTTACTGGCCCAAAAGAATTTTGCCTTCGCGTAAGTAACATCTGGCAGCGAAACTAGCTTGTAGTTAAAGCCTCATCTGCAACTCTGTTGACTTCCCACCACTTGAAAAGAAAGTTTTCTGGTTATACCCACAGCCCCAAACCAAAGTAGTTCGGGGGGAACTAGGTGGCACCTACCACTTGCGCTGAAATAGCCTTAAATGCGATTGGACGGCTGCTCAAGCCATGTATCTTTATTAACAGTATACATTTATGGTATCTGATAAGACCTGCATCCTGTAGATTTGGGTTGGTGCGCACTTTTCACCTCGAGGGGAAACAAGACTCGATTTTGAAATTCAATCTAACAATAACTACTATGGCGGTCTTAATAACTGCCAACAGTGCTAATACTATATGTTTTGCGTTGACATGCGCACTTTTTGCGGCTACATGCCATGCAAGTTCCAGTGGACATGATTATAAGATCAGAGATTCCAGCCCCTCCTTGCAGCACACTGCTGATGCTATTTCGTCTGAACATACTAGATCAAATAGAAAGCTAATGGCAGTAAAGAGTGATTGGACGCCTTTGTGGGCTGATGAATTCGACTCTTGGGATGGTGAAAGATGGCAACATCACTGGTGAGATGGCTGCCAGATTGGTCTGTGTGGTTGGGGTAACCAAGAGCTTGAATTCTACACCAATAATCCCAATAATTCTCGTATAGTCGACGGTAATCTCGTCATTGAAGCCAAAGAAGTCGCAGGAACTGAGCAGGCAGCGGTGCAACAAGAGTGCTGGGATGAATGCGGCCGTCGCTGTGTCACTGAAGGGTACATCGACGGGACCCCTGAATTGCACACGTGCGTCCTTTCTTGTGGTAACGGACGTTGCCCCGAAATTAGGTTCACCTCTGCTCGTATTTCTACTGTCAATAAGTTTAGCATCTCCCCTTCCGCTAAATTTTCAACTATCCGTGTCGAAGCGAGAATTCAATTAACACCAGGAACAGGTCTTTGGCCCGCCTTTTGGATGCTTCCACAAGACAGCAAGTATGGAATTTGGCCTAGTTCTGGTGAAATTGACATTATGGAAAGCCATACAGCAATGCTGGCTGTGAATGGCACTATTCATTATGGTGGTTCTGGAGACCAGTGGAGGCATACTACAGTAGCAAGATCCCTCAGCCCTGGTTTCCACGTTTTTAGGGTAGATTGGAGTGAAAAAGAGATGAGATGGTATCTTGATCATATGCTTTATGGCACTGTGGCGAATACAGGCAATAATAAAGGTTGGTATAGCGCCGGCGCCTCTGGCTCTCCCACTGCTCCTTTTGGCGCAGGGGATAATTTCTACTTGCTGTTGAATATGGCTGTAGGAGGTGCCTACCCTGGATTCCCTTCTTCGGACTCTATTGCTCAGTCTATGGCTGAGGGGCCGAAACAGATGGTCGTTGACTATGTCCGAGTGTTTGGACGTTGAAAGACTTGCTGACTTTATATTGATGTACTTTTCTTCCAATATTTTGAATAAATGATTACGCGACTATTTATTTTTCTGTTTCTTACTTGACCTGATGACTAGGGCGGCATTTTCATAATAGTAAAGATGGGAGGATAGCATCATTGGTAAAAAAGCTTACCTCTCGTCGCCCACCACCTATCCCCGGCCAGCAAAGTGCCTTTTTTCTTTCAGACAACTACTTTTCTTCTACTTTGTATATATGTTCTAAAAACCTATTTACTACTATATCCTGTGTATCTGTACTATCTACGAGACTATCTAACTATCGATAGCTTCAATTTTAAATATAGGGGGAGCAACTGCAGCTTCTGAATACAAAAGAAGCTGTAAGTACTACCATGTAACCAGCTGCTAAAGGCGAATAAAGGCTGCATATGCCCCCTCTCCCCATTACATACGTATAATTACAAAAATTACAACGCATTCCATGTGACAGTAATTTTGTTAAGGCGATTTTTGGTGAGGATTGATTGCTCAATTTGGACGCGTTCAAAATGATTAAGTCACTTTTCGTCTTTGTGGCGCTTGGCATGGCTGGAACACTCGCTGTAGGCCAAGAATTTATTGATAGCCGCCCAGCAGTGGCTAGAAAGTTGAAATCGGTGAATATGACGAACACAATTAGCGGCATTCCACTGAAAGGCCAAAAGAGATATGTGTGGAGGCCCAGACGCAAGTCACCCCCACCCCCTCGTCGTCGGTAAGTGTGATCTGTTCGTTGTAGAGACATGATATACATTGAAGACTGCACCTTTGCTTGTATGTTGTTGAGAAATGCTTGGAATGAACTGTACCCAAAATTAATGATATTTTAATAATTTTGGACCTGCAGACGACCACCCCCTCCTAAACGCCGTCCTCGTCGTCCACCACGCAGCAAAGCACCTCCTCCGCCTAGACCAAATCCTAGCCCGCCTCCTCCCTCCCCTTCCCCTTCCCCTCCGTCACCCCCACCCACGCCACCAGCCGATCGCTGCACCAGCGCAGGCTGGAACATGCTTTTTGAAGACAATTTCAATACTTTTGATGCTTCAAAATGGTCGTATCAGCTCTATGACGGGTACCAATACGGCATCGGTGATTGGGGCAATCAACAGCTTGAGTGGATGTCTAATTCCACCAACAACGTCTACACTGCTGATGGTAATCTTATAATTAACGCTCGATTAGAGCCAGACCCCGAAGTTCTTTGGAACGATTGCTGGGATGAATGTAGACAACGCTGTACAAATCTCGGATACGTACCAGGGTCTCAAGAATTCGCCTGGTGCATTGATCCATGTGGTTGGCCTCGATGTGACTTTATCCGTAAACGTCAGATTACGTCTGGTCGTATTCGTACATTCCAGAAATTTTCAGTATCTCCTACAGAACAAACCAACAAAATTAGAATAGAAGGGCGCATGAAACTGCCTACTGGAACCGGCCTTTGGCCGGCGTTTTGGCTTTTGCCTGAAGCAGGCGCCAGGACAACTTGCTCTGGCTGTGGTCAGTACGGTATATGGCCATCAAGCGGTGAGATTGATGTCATGGAAGCGGTTAATTCTATGGATAGAATCATTGGGAGTGTCCATTATGGTAGAGAAGGCGAACATAAGTATTCTAGTTACTTCACCCCATCGCTCGACCCTGAGGGATGGCATACTTTTGCATTAGAGTGGACACCTACCATGATGACGTGGGCCATGGATGGATATGAATATGGATCTAGTAGTAGTAGTGCTGCGACCCCTGATGGTTCTGGGTGGTTTAGTGGCGGCGCTCCTGGGACAAATGCTCCGTTTGGAGTCGGTGATACTTTCCATTTGATTTTGAATCTTGCTGTAGGAGGTACGTTACCGAATGCAGTGTATCAAGCAACACATAATGGGCAAATTCCGGATTTAAAAATGGTGCAAGATGCTTTAAGGCCAGATGGGAAGAAGATGATGGTTGACTGGGTGCGCGTCTGTGGCCAATAGAGGTTCAAATAATAAAAAGCCTCCGCCGATGCTCCTTCCTTTTGGCCCTCTTTTTCCCAGGAGGTATTAGCTAGCTATTCTTTCTCGGTGGCATTTTACTGTTTATTTAGAAAAAATCACGATGTACAGGTTTATACTCTCTTTAAACTCTTTTTGTATTTCCTTCAAAACGCTTCTTCTTCTTCTTTCAATAAAATAATTGAGTAAACGAATAATTTATATAGCTTTAATGCATACTCTTTTATATGACGTGGTCAATGTTAACCTATACCTTTGGCAATGCTGCCTACTTTTTCTGCTATCCTAGATTCCATGGGTTTAAACCAGCGATCGTACCTACCTAGGTCGAATTTGGGAAAGCATCGAATTTCCGAAATTTGGAAGTTCCAGAGAAGTTCTCTTCTTGCACTGCCGCAGCTGACATGTTGACGCCCAGTGGCATAATATTCAAGCAATCTTATAAAATTCTCATTTTCAAACATTAATCACGATGTATACTTGCTCTGTAAGGGCATAGGCCATCTTACGCTGCTGAAATCGCATTCGAATTGATATTTCAATCCTGCAGGGTCCTGAATTCTTCTTGCAAATTGCTCCTAAAATTACTTGGTTCGCACGCAAACTCCTAAAAACATTCTGAAATGAAGTGGGTGCTGATCATAGTGCTGCTGCATTCTACGATATCAGCAGCGAGGCTACCAGGTAGACCAGATTCAGCCTCAGACGTTGCTTCAGGAGGGGCACAAGCAGCTACTTTAGAATCGGAGAGTTCTAGGCACCATAGATCATTACAGCAGGATACAACTTTGCGAACTCTCCCCAACCAGACCATTGAACTCATGGATGCCAAAATTGCAAGCTTTAGCCCCTGTCTCGGTGTCAATTGGGAATTGTTGTGGAGCGACGAGTTCAATGACTATGCCAGCGCTGCTGTCGACCCCGCCAAATGGTCTTACCAGACTGGTGATGGATCTCAGTACGGTATACCTGGTTGGGGGAACGACGAGCTTCAATACTACACCGAAAGATCTTCAAATCTGTATGTTCAAGATGGAAAATTAATTATCCAAGCACAAAGAGAGAGCGGGGAAAATTCTGATTGGATGTATAAAAAATGCTTAAATGAATGCGAATATCGGTGCAATCTAGAAGGAAAAACAAAAACTGATGATATTTCAGGATGCGTACAAACTTGCTCTGTACCGCGCTGTGACGAAATCAAGGCCACTGGAGCAACAAGCGCTCGAATTAGAACATTTGGCAAATTGGCAGTTGTGCCATCTGAAGACTATCCTTCAGTCAGAATAGAAGCTTCTGTCAAACTGCCCCGCGGTGTAGGATTATGGCCTGCATTTTGGATGCTTCCTGAACAATCTCCAAGCAATTGCTCTGGCTGTGGTCGGTACGGTAAATGGCCAGCGAGTGGCGAGATTGATATTTTTGAGGCTGCCAACGATATGTCTAACATTCAAGGTACTCTCTTCTACGGAGCTGAAGGTGAGGTACAACAGTATTCTGGTAATGGCGGACCTGCGCCTGTAGATGTATTTCAAACCATCGCATTAGAATGGGACTATGAGCAGATGCGATGGTTTATAGACGATCGACAATTCATGCAAGCTGATTCAGCAGCGAAATTGAACTCTATGGGCATACCTGGAGGGTGGTATACTAAAACTGGGCAAGGGAATGCACCGTTTGATGCTGCTTTTTATCTTATTTTGAATCTAGCCGTGGGCGGTAACTATCCCAATGCCGACCCAGCAGCAACGTTGGCTGATTTGAGTTTAGGCGCGAAAAAGATGGAAGTAGATTATATACGAGTATGTGGGAAAGCAGCGACGCCTTCAGAAACGCATTTATAGAAGAAATAAATAGTAAGGAAATTTTGAGCTTCTGGTGCTAAAAAACAAGTGGTCTCTCTAATAACATATGTATAACACCAGGGATTGCCCTCGACAGATTTTGTACGAATTTATGAAGTACTTTATAGTCTCCTAATGTAGATCGCTCACTCGGAGCCGCAAGGCGACTCGGATAAACACCCTCATGTAATAGTTTTGAACACGTGGAAGGAAGGCAGCAAAGCAGGAGAAGCAAAGCAGCAGCGTAGGACAAGAATGCATCAGGGCAGGCAAGACTGCGAGGGCAGGACAAACAGCGAACAGCACCAGCGACAGACAGGGTGAATAGCCTCTCACACCAGCGAACAACACCGCTGGGGGAGTTCTCCACCTGAGCGGTCTATGGAATAGTCATCCTCAGGCTGACTATTCCATAGACAACCGAGGAGCGGTATGAATTGAAAAAGATAAAAATAAATTTATCATCTTAGCTAGCTGTGTATTGAAGTGTTTACTTATTATTTAATACAGTTTGCGTTATTTATGTGTCTAGAAGTAATTACTATATTGCCTTATTAAAGTTACCGGTAATAGAAATTCTTTCGGACCTACAGCAACTGAAGTCAAAACACATTTTTTCCGGAACCAGAGCTTTAGTCATGCAAATAGACCCGCAAACCTACTCCACCAACAGAGCGAGTTTTTTTTTTGTAGATGAGTGCTCCTACTCAAGATGATGAGCGTGCGCAGATGCAAGCTGCGCTGGCTGCTTTAACGCTGCAAGTGACAGATTTGCAAAATCAAATTAATAATCTCAGCAGATTGCAAAGAGCAAATGGGCGCTCAGGAAATAATCAAGGAATGGCTACAACTCTTGCAAGGCGTACTTTTTCCCCTCCCGCAAATCTTGGCTCCTTAGAAACCCTCATGCCAGCTACAAGAATGGTCACCGCTCAGATGGTCTCCCCCGCTGACGGCAATGGCCTGGGAATCTGCATGGGTGGCGTCGTTCTTAGCTGGATTGATGTTTGTGCTGGTCTAGCTGCTAAAACACTAGCTCGTGGTCCCTGTGTCACTGCTTCAGTCGATGCCGTCCATTTTTTAAAACCATGTCGTGTGGGCTCTGTTGTTATTGTCGCTGCCATGGTGAATAGAACTTTTAAGTCAAGTATGGAAGTAGGAGTCCGTGTAGAAGAAGAGTGCCCCTTAACAGGTGTACGACATCACTGCTGCTCAGCGTATCTTACTTTTGTTGCCATTTCTCCCCCACCGTCTTTATCTTTTTTCAACGGCAACAACACCTCGTCTTCTTCTGCCACCAGCTTAGCGAGCAGTCCTACAGGCGGTCGTAGAGAACTCCCTCGTGTCATCCCTGGTCCTTCTAGACGCCTCCAACTCACTTATTCTGAAGCTGGGAAACGACGTGAATGGCGATTAGAACGACGACAACATCTCCGAAACGATCCAGAAGCTAGTGCAGCAGCTGCGGCATGTCGTTTGATCCCGGTGACGCATCGAGTAGGAACTCCTACTATGCCACCTTCTCTACGTAGCACCAGTACAACTACCAGTACCGTAGATAACAAGAACAATACCTCCATTAGCGGTAGTACAAATATACGAAATGGTACAGATAAAATAACTCCCACCACTACAACCACCCCTCTCCGGCATAGCATCCCTCCTTTTTTAACCACCGCTCACTCAACTCACATTGTAATGCCCAACGCCGCCAATTCCATTGGAGTCACATTCGGCGGACAAATTTTACGCTGGGTCGAGGAAGCTGCATTTGTAGTTGCCACCCGACTGTCCCGCGGGGGGCACGTTCTGACTGCAACGATGGACGAAGTGACGTTTCTAAGGCCGACTAGGGTGGGTGATACTGTATATTTAGAGGCACAGGCAACTGCAGTGTTTGGTAGCAGTGTCGAGGTCATGATCTCGGTGTGGGGGGAGGTTCCAGAAGAGGGGAAGCCATTCCACTGTGGCGATGCCTATGCGACAATAGTTTCGGTGAATTCTCAAGGGCAACCGATGAATATTCCCTTTGAAATTGTACCTCAGACGAGAGAAGAAGAGCTGAGATACAAGGGCGCAGTGGCAAGAAGAGAGGCGAGGTTGGTTTTAAGGGAAGCGATACTAGATAAGGCAAAGAGGGTGAGTCTAGATGAAAGTACAGATGATATGGATGCGTGGAAATTAAATCAAGAGAGGAGTCAGGAAGTAAGAGAAGAAATTATGAAGAGAGAAGCTGAAGATGCTTTGGTCAAGGCCATGGCAGTGGCGTAGATATAAAAGTAAGCAAGCGGCTTTACGTAATATTTTTTGCGAGATTCTTATTTGGTTACTGAGAGATTAAAATGCTTTTATGTAATCAAATTGATGATATCCTCACTTAAACGATTATGGTTTGAAATCCTGGTGTGATATATAATGGACCGGGGTGAGAAAGAAAGTATCATATGCGGCCGCATGCGGGGAAATAAAAAGTGGAATTTGATCGTCATAAAATATGTTGAAATAGGTTAAAAAACAAGTCAGACATTGCAATTAGCGTGTATTTTGTTTCACTTCACATAGTTTCTTTGGATTAAATTAAAAAGAAAGGAAACAAAATACTACCAGACTTTCATTTCAGCGAGGCAGGAAAACTTCTGCTGTCTTTTTTATTTTATTTTCTGGTACGAGTAGTAGGCTTGGTAGCAGCAGGCTTCTCATTAGAAGCAGGTGCAGCTTGACGGCCACCACGGGTTCTCTTCGCTGCAGGGGCCTTCTCATCTTGAGAAGTAGAAGCCGCCGCTCCACGTCCACGCTTGGTTCCTGCAGCAGGCTTCTCAGCAGGAGGAGCCTTCTTGCCACGGGCAGGAGCAGCCTTTTTCTCTTCAGCTACATCAGGCTCAGAGGCAGCAGCGCGCTTCTTACCACGTCCACCACCAGCAGCAGGAGCGTTCTTTGCAGCAGCTTCTTCTGCCTTTTTAGCCTTTTTGCAATCAACACAGAACCAGTCTCCCTTGGGTACTCTCCTTAAAGGAGGATTGCAGCAACTTAAATGGCAAGCATTCTCACACCCATCGCATAGCAATAAAACATCACCCTCTTCACCTTCATTGCACTTGTGACAAAAATCAGCACCTTCGGCCTCCTCTTCTTCGACCTCCTCTTCCTCACTGTCGGCAGCCTCAGCTTGTGCAGCAACGTCAGCTTGAAGCTTTTTCAGCGCAGCAGCATCGCGCGCTTCAGCACCTTCTGCAGCAGCAACCTCGGCAAGCTCTGCGGAAACATCAACAGCAGGAACTCCAGCAGTTTCTGTCTCAAATACCCAGCTGGGCACTTCAACATCATCAAGAACGCGGCCACCAGCAGGTGTTTTACCCACTGTTTTCTTCAAAGTACCTGGAGTCTTGGATTTCGTCGCAGTTTTGTTGCCACCAGTAGGAGTTTTGGCGATGGTACCAGCAGTGAAACCAACAGAAGCCTTCGTAGGAGACTTGGCAGGGGTGGTGGTAGTATTAATATTTCGTGTAGGGCGAACAACAACGACGTTTCCGGCCAGTTCAATGTGACAAGGCTGGGGGGCAGGGTTGTAACCTATTACCACCACCTTGGCCTGCACAGGGCTCACCAAAGAGGCCTCTTCCTGATCATCATCATCCTCACAGTCCATTACGTCTTCATCTTCTTCAGCCTCGCGGTTGGCAACAATGCGCTGAAGAGTCGCTTGGAGCTCTTGTCTTTTAGCACGCTCTTCTTCCAGAGCTTTAGCAAGACCAGAAGCTGCGCGTTTCAAGCGGAGAGCACGGGCAGAGACACCACGGAGCTGAGTTGCAAGACCAGTCGCTTTGGAACGATGAATTCTGACTTGAACAACGGCTCTACGGTAATCAGCCAATGAAACGAAAGCAACACGACGAAGACCAGCAGCTTCCTCCTCGGCGCCTTGTTCTTCCACAAAATCAAAGTCTTCATCATCGTCATCTTCTTCAACCTCCTCAGCCTGACCAACCATCTCTTCTACTAGTATATCAGCGTTATCAATCTCAATTTCAGGACTCTCCTTCTTCTCCAGAGTTTCGCCACTGGCTTCCTTTTCAATAACTTCAGCCGCTGCGGGAGGAGGAGCAACCTCAGCGGCCTCGATATCCATCATGATGTCCTTTTGTTCTTCTTGATACTCTTGCTGGCGTTTCTTTTCAGCAGTAGTGCGAACGTTCTTCACACTGCTAGGTGCAGCGCTACGAGGGGTGCTACGACCAATGATGGCAATCTTAGTGCCGGGGGTGCGGATGCTGGAGCGACGACGACAGCTCAAGCTGCCAGGAGCAGTACTTTTAGACATAGGAGTGGTCTTGCGAGCGGAAGCAACAGCTTCTAAAGAAGCAGCCAAATCACTACCAAAACCTTCACCGCTGTTATCGTTCTCTTCAGCAACTGGATGCATGGCATCCTCGGGGAACACTTCATTGTTGTCAGCATAGTCAACCGCCTGAGCCATACGAGAACGACCAGCGCTGCGCTGCTGGCTCTTCATAGCAGAAACAGGAGCGATGATCACATTGCCAGAAGTTTTGTTGCCAGGAGCAGGGGTCCAACGCATAAAATCGGCAGGCAACTCAAAGGTGACCTCGTGCTGCTCGGCCAGTGCAGCGAGTTTCGTAGCTAAAGCAGTAGTATCTACTGGGAGATTAAAAGCACCGGGCATAGTCACCCTTCCAATACTCTTGGCAGCGGTGGCAGGGGTCGTGGCAGGGGCTTGAGCACCAGGACCAGCAGGGGTCATGCCCTTTGCTGGAGTCACAGCGGGGCCTCTGGCAGCGCTGCGGGGCACACTGCGCTGACTCTTAGCCACAGAGGAAGGCGCTTTCACTGTACGGGGAGTTACGGAAATACTGACAGTTCTCTTAGCAGCGGGGGTCCAACGCATGAAGTCAGCAGGAAGCTCAAAATCGACATCGTGCTCATCGGCAAGCTCGGAGAGTTTGGCCGCAAGAGAGGTTGGATCCAAACTCATCGTTCTTTTCGCTCTTGCAGCAGATTTATTGGCAGTGATAGCAGTATTGGGAGTCGGTGCAGGTGCCTGAGCTCCAGGTCCAGCAGGGGTCATGCCGGCCATGGCGGGGGTGGCTGCCTTTGCGGCAGCAACAGCGACAGCTGAGCGAGGGGTCACACCAACAGCAATGGCTTTTCTACCAACAGCAGCAGGGGCAGGAGTCCAGCGCATGAAGTCCACAGGAAGCTCAAAGGTGATATCGTGCTCTTGTTGAAGCTCAGCAAGCTTGGCAGCCAGCTGTTGGGGAGCAAGAGTGGTGCATGTGGCAACAGCAGGGGTAGTTGCTGCTGCATTTTTGTGTACTTCCTCTCCACGAGGGTTGATAGCGACAGCAATAGATAAAATCTTCTTGGAGGTAGCAGGAGCAGGGGTCCAGCGCATGAAATCAGCAGGCAATTCAAAAGTAATATCGTGTTCTTGCTCAAGCTCGGTTAATTTTGCAGCGAGGGCGCCAGTTTGAGGGGTAGCACAGCCAGCGACAGCAGCTTCGATAGCTTCTGAAACAAACTGAGCAACATGTGCCTTGGCTTTAACAAGAGTATTGGGAGCTCCAGACTGACGGCGGTAAGCAGAGGCAGGGGAAGCGGCAGTAGCAGCAGCAATTGCTTCAGAAACAAACTTGGAGACCTGTGCCTTGGCCTTGAGTAAAGTATCAGGGGCAGTAGATTGACGACGACCAGCAGAGGCAGGGGTAGCAGCTGCGTCTGCAGCAGCAGCAATTGCGTCAGAAACAAACTTGGAGACCTGTGCCTTGGCCTTGAGTAAAGTATCAGGGGCAGTAGATTGACGACGACCACCAGCAGGGGCAGGAGAAGCAGAAGCATCTACTGCAGCGGCAATGGCTTTTTGAACAAACTGACCAACCTGAGCTTTAGCCTTGATCAAGGTATCAGGAGCTCTAGCAGAGGCATTAGGTGTTGCTCGCTTGTTTGCAGCAGGGCTCGTAGCTTGTTCCTCTTCAGCATCACCAAAAGCAGAAGCAAGTCCAGCCCACTGTGCAAAGGCTATTGTATTATCATCAACGACAACAACAGCACCAACGCCGTCTCCCGCGCTATTAGCCGTCAAATTAAAAGACAAGGCGCCTGCAACGTCATAAGCAGCCCCTTCAGGAGTACCAGTAGCAGCAGCAGTGAAGCGAACACTCTTCTTGGCCTTTTGCGAAGTGCTGGGAGGTACACACCCCTCATTTTGAACTAATGCAGGGTTGTCAGCTTCAACTTCTTGAACATTTTCATTTTCTTCTTCGTCAACCATCATTTCACCAACATCGTTGCCAATTTCAGGCTCAGAAGAGACGTTACTGGGGTTCTCAGCGAGAACGGCAGCAGCAGCAATGGCCTTGGAGACGATACAGGAAACCAACTGAGCTGTGTTTTCTTCTTCGCTCTTTTCGTCTTCTTCTTCAAAGATTTCTTCCTCAGTGGTATCCATCATCATGGGTTCAGCTTCCATGATTTCTTCTTCCATAGGGAACTCGACTTTTTCAGTTGCGTCAATCAAAGGCTGTTCATCCTCATTCTCGTCGTCTTGCGCCTGGTCCATTGCTTCAAAGGCAGGGAGCTTTTCAGTTTTATCCAAAGGAGCAGCACCACCACCACCAGCAGAAGGGTCTTCTTCTTGAACCACAGAAACAGGAGCAATAGGCTCCTCGACAGCCATTTCCTCTTGAATTGCGGCTTCAGCAGCGGGGGCAGAGGGCTCCTCGACAGCCTTCTGGGCGTTGTCTTGAGGAGGGGAAGAAGGCATAGCACCTTCATCTTCGTCGACATCGTTCCTTTTTGAAGACATTGCAGGCTTGAGAGGGGAAGTTACTTTCATAGAAGCAGCGTTCAGGTCCTTAAGAGGCTTCCGGCCAGCAACTTGCAGGGTGTCTTCGTTGCTGTGGAAATAGAAGATGCGAGTACGGCCTTCCAAGTGCACCTCAATCTTATCACCAGTAGATAATTCGACTGGAGACACGACGGGGACACCGTTCACGCTGACAGGCTCGCGACCCATGCTGTTGATGAAAACCTGTTCATTAGCAATGACAGTTGGGGAAATTAGTTAGTTGCGAAAATGTGAGACGAAATATTAATCCAAGTCATTAATTCTAGTTTAAATAATTTGTTTAATGTTATGACAAGTAGAAAGTGAGCTTACACTGCCATTGCTCTCAGTATAAAGTTCAGCATGTTTGCGAGAAATCTCCTTGTTGACAATACGGATATCGCACGCATGATCCCTGCATCCAAAATAATCACGAAAATTAATTAACTTTTCCTAATGTCAGAGTGGGCGAGCTGTTAGATAATCAGGTTTGAGCAGTCTAATCCCCACTTGCCGTCCAATTAATATATTTTGTTTATCGAGCGGAAACTCCAGCTCAGACTTCCCATCCTTGCCGACAATCAAGAGCTTGCCATATGTTTCAACGACCATGGCGTTCGACTTGATTAAAGAAGTTGGTTGCGAATGAATTAACTAACTGAAATTAACTAATAAAGCGTGGTACTAAGTTCCCAGTATTAAGATACAATTTTCAAAATTTTTATGTTTACTGTATGCCGTACGCAGCGTTTGAACGCGTCTTTTCCAGGGTTTATTTTGCTGTTGCTAGTTTGAAGAAAGAAATGACCCCCGCAGCGCCCGGAGCCCTCTCTGCTATTTTTTCTTCTTCTGGAACTGATAGAAATTTACATAAGACATGCCACCTGCGTATCTTGAATAGTAAGCAACAGCGGACAAAGCACTGATAAAACCACTGCTACCACTGATATAGTAAAAAAGATAGCATATAGTTTCCATCAGAACACTTCAAGTTGGTGTGCCTCTAAAATCGACCGAAAAGGACGAAATAAATTATATGCAAAGCTGGCTTTATACCACTCAAGGGATGAAAGGAAAGAAGGGAGAACAAAAAGACGAGAAGTTTCATTGGAAGTGAAGAGGAACTTACTAGAAAACTTGCTGCCAAACAAGCTGCAGCCAATTTCTTAAACGCCTTTCGAATTTGAGGATCTAAACGTCTTTATTGACTCGAAAAATAATAAATGGTAGATAATAAGAAAGTTTTTTGTATTGGATTCCATACACAGAAAGAAGAAAAGGTACGTCGATCGACAAGGAAGAGAAGATACGTACAAAAAAAAAAGCCAAATTGAAGAAAAAAGAAGAAGAAAGCAGCACACATGCTCGACAACGTTGGCAATGATGTGGATTGTTTTCTTTCTTCCCCAAGAAGCTAGTTCAGCATATCCTCCTCCTCCTTTATTGTATGGATTTATTTTGCTTTGATATTTTGTTTTTATTTTGGAAATTGCAGTGCAAGAAATGAGAGGAAGGGAGCACCAAGGCTACTACTATCTTTTTTCTTTTAATTTTCTATTGCCGTGTGCTCAGGAGGTCATTCAGGGCTGTTCGTATTTTCCGCCCAAATCCAGAGAGTCTCCTTTTCCCAATTGACCCAGGCACGCCATCACTCCCACGAGAAATCGATGCTCCAGATCCACCACCATCAGGACTCATGGGCAGAGCCACGTTGTCAAAAGGGGATGGAGTTTCGAAGGAGCCCATGCCTAAGCCTCCGCCCAGCGGTGATCGAGGGGTGTGAGGCGCATTGCCATTAACGATTTCAGAAGCACCGGAAACAGTACGTGAAGGGGTTGGAGTTGTCATACGACGTGCAGCAGAGACTGACGCGCAGTGGACAGCAGCATCATAAGCGCCTGGCCCTTGTAAAGTAAGCAAAGAGCCCGCGTCAGGGACAGTTGGCTCATCGCATGTGAATGTAATATTCAGCTCAGAGTCATCTGGGAGACTAAATGCCCGACGGATTGCTTCTGTAAATAGTTTATATCCATCAGGTCCGGGTTTAACTTCAAAGCTATAGGTGCGTCCATCGAAATTAACGTTCATGACGGCGGGAGCATTGGAGCCGCTCGTAGGGGTTAGAGCAGATTTCCAGTCAGGTAACGCCGTGTCGCAAAATTCGCAATACTGTTCCTTCCTGCGAGTATAGAGTAATAGAACAAGAGTTAATAGGTTTGAATGGTTAAAAATGGAGTTAAAAATAAAGGGGTCATACTGATCAAAAGTAACATGAGAGGGAAGATGAGTTGCTCACCTAGTGCCGGCAGATTGGAGCTGCCAGCGAGCTAAGCACTTTTGGTGTGCAGATCTGCATAGAGTATTGAGATAGTGAGTAAAAGAGAAATGAGAGGTAAAAATGAGCGAATGAGGGCTGAAAAGCTTTGGTTGCAAGTTAAATCATTCCTACCTTGGACACTTGCAGGGAAAGACAAGCTCTCCGCCACAATCTAGGCAAATCCAGCACACCTGATCGTCCTGTAAATAGAAAAGGAGACAAACGAAACGACTTTAAGCTAAAAATTCAAATTGTTTCCAGCGATGCCATCAGCTTCTCAACCTGTGAGGAGAGGCGCTAACCCAGAAATGGCAAATACTCCAAAATACGATAGCATACTAAGTAACCTAGACGCGCAGAGCACGCCAAAAAGGCTCCATCTAGGCCGCCATATTTCAATTTGCCAAGGGGAATGTTACATCCTTACCTCGCTCATAGCAGCGCTAGGGCAACTCCGCTCTACTAAACTTGCTGCTACAGCTTGAATATCATTTCCCTGTTGGTATATTTTGCTAAAGCTGTCCATTTTGGCTTTTCAAACGCCAACAATTGAAAGGCTCAATTCCAAGTTTGCAAGGGGCACCAACTTGCCCAAAGCCTACCTGCCCTAGGAGGGCTACTAACCTAAAGTCAGTGGTGGGTTTTAAAATATTAGAGCTGCCCAAGTGGGAGCAGCGGGGAGATTTTAGAGCTGCCTATCATACCCCCAAATAGATCACTTTCGCGCCAGCTTAAAAAGTTGAGAAATATTGCGTTTTTCCAACCTACTCCCCGCGATCCTAACCCTTATTCACTCCAATCATAAAATTCATAAATATAATATGGCGGTGCCGAAAGAGATTTTCTTGCAGTTTACTCGCTAAAGTGTTTGGAAATTGAATTCCGCAACAAAAGAAGTATTTACAAACCAGGTCTTTTCGGCTTGTAGGAAAGCTTGCCAACCATTGCAGTCTATATAAATTGATCAGGACAGCGGCAGGGGTTGATTAAGCCACTATGTGGGATAATACTTCTCTGATGAGGCCCTCGGTCTTTGGACGACATCCTTTGGCCAGACCTTCTAAGACTGTAAGTATAGTCATACCTCATTAAATTGCGATTTGAGAAACTGGACGTCTTAACTATATATTAAACATACGATACTACCAAAAAAAACTCATTAATTGATCTATGAAACTATATTTAAATAACTTTACAGGCATTATTTTTAGCACCGCCGTGCCGTCGCCGGCAACAAAACCAGCTGCAGCAGCAGCAGCCCCGAACTACCTGGGCCTTTGTCGGCACTCTAGGTGACATCTTACGAGGAGGAGCGCGCACGTATGAGCCATCAAATTCCGTTAGTCTCGTCCCTGCGTGGCTTGCGTGGCCTTTTCTGCTCCCTCTACCACCAGACCCTACGGGGAAAAAAATATCTCGTCGCCAAGATCACGCTCAAAAGATCCGCAACATGCTTTCTGCATCTCGCAACGCCCCATTAATATCGCTCCCTGAATTTAAAGGACAACTAGATCAAAGTATCACATCTGTGGACGCTTCAATTGATATTAGAGGAGAGGACTTACCGGAGAGCGGGGTCCAACAACAAGGCGCACTTTCCAATGCACTACCGTTTACCTACATCCCAGGTCCTGAAGGCAGTACGATCACATCAACGCGAGATGGATGTATCATTCAAGATGAGCTCTTAGCTCCTATACCTCCAGCAAAGGAACTACGAGTGGTGTTGCCTTGGCTCTTTGCATCTCCGGGCCATCTTGAGAAGGATGCTGCAGAATTTTTAGCATCACAATTGGCGTTATCTCGCCTTCAAGTTATAGATTTGCCTCATATCATGTTGTCTAGTGCATGTTCTACTAGCAAAGGACCTTGGAAATTGGCTTCGGATATCGCTTGGGTAGGCTCAAAGAATTTCCCAAGCCCTGCAGTCACTGCTGCAGCAACGCTGCACCGAGTTGCTCATCGGTGCGGTGGTGCTGCCAGCCCACCTCTTCCAACAGGTGGTACCGCTGCTGTATTGACGTATAGACCCGAAGACGTGTCCATTGCTGCAGAGAGTTTAGCTGTGTATCTGCATTTATACTGCAATATAAAAGCCAAGGACGCGGCGGCTGCCGCAGGAGCAGCACTTCAATGCCCCGCTCCAGCATTAACCGTCCTCGAATCTGCAGTTGAAGAGCTCGCTGCATGTGGGAAAGGCTGGTTACAACGCGTTTCCTTAGAATGGCATTATGCTGGTGGGTCCGTTGAGGTAGCTGGCGACGTCATCGGAGGATGGGACTGTACAGCATCGCTTGCATTCAACGTCCGTCACAGGAAATGGAGACTACAGCTCTGGGGATTACCTCCTGGGTTATACGATTTCAAATTCATTGTAGATAATCACTGGTGTATTGATGTTGCTGCACCATCCCGAGTTGATAGCTATGGAAATTCTAATAACGTCTGCATGGTAGAAACGTATAGTGATGCAGTACTTTCTGAAGCGGTACAAATAGCGACTGATGCTGCCGATGGAATGGCTGCATACCCTACGCTATCTCTCGGACAAGCAACAGATGAGGAGGAGGAAGAAGAAGAAGAACAGCAAGAGGAAAAGAGGATTGTACCAGAAAAGAAAAAGAAAGAAAATGAGAATGGTGATGATGACGTTGCCATTTATATTAGCGAAATTCAGCAAAAAATTGACCTACATGAAAGTGGGAGCAGCGGGAGCAGCGGAGGTCGGAATAGCGACAATGCATGTGGTGAATTAAGCTGGCGGGAAGTGAGTGTGGAAGAAAGGCTGCGTGCAGCTCGATTTGGAGCTTCAATATTAGCGTATTACAGTAAATGTGATGCCATCAGAGGGGCGCCAGTAAGAAAGTAGTCGGATTAGGAATTAATAAACCCGATTCCAAAGACGGTGGCTGAACTTGTTTTGGAGCCGGAATGAACTTTTTTAAAGCTGGAATGAAATGAAACGGAAGCCAACAAATAAGTACAGATATATATTTATGAATTTGAGAATGATTGTGCCTATAGACAGAAGTATATGCCTTGATTATTTTCTCTTTGGTTTCTTTTTGGGAGAGGTTTTGGGCACGGCAGGAGTAGGCAGGTGGCGTTTTCGTTTTTCTTGTGTAGTAGTTACCGTCTTTTTACGTTGCTTGCCTCTCGAAAAAGACATTACACGTTCACAGAACTCCTTCACTGCATCCAACACTTTTGAAAGCACCTCTTCTTTCGCGTGGTCTTTCCCTCCTCGGCCAGTGGACACTGCCAAGCCGTGCCCTCCTCCTTGAACGCTATGCACTTCAACTACTCCCCCTTTCAGCCTCTTTAATACCTGTTTCCAAGGCTTTTCAGTACAAAACGGATCTTTCATACCTCGAATGAATAGTAGCGGTAGGGTGAGACTTGCCAGAGGGTCGTCTCGAAGTTTTTCAGGCGCTCCTGGCGGGTGGAGAGGGTAAAAGAAGAAAATAGATGCAACCACTATATTTGGGAGATCTGAAGCTAGCTGAGCTGCGACTCTAGAGCCCATAGAATGGCCTGAAATAATCCACTGGGTGACTCTAGGGAAGGAAGGCAGTGGCTGCTGAGATAGTAAGAGCTCTTTGGCGACATCGACTCGGTGAGCAAGCGGTCCTCGGCAGGTGAATCTAAGACATGGAAAACCAGCCTCAGCGAAGCTCCGGGCGTAATTAGGTAGGTTTCCACTTGATAGATCTCCTCCGGCGCCGTGAGTTAGTAAGACTCCTGTCGGATTTTGGCTCAGATCACTTGTATTCTGGCTCAGATTGATTTCTATTGGAATCTCCTTCGGCCGACCATTCACCGTCACTGAAATTGATGCCGACATTTTATTGGCAATGGGGATCTATGAATACCAGGCGACAATGGCAATATGTAAGGTTCAAATATTTTCGATTTGCTTCGGAAGGTAATCCACGATCTTTCTGCGGTTAAAAGCAAGCATCTCACATGTTTCTTGCGTCCGTTTTTGCACTTGTTTGTGTTTAAAGATAAGGGTTTTGAGCCCGGGTGTGGCCTCGTTTGCTCAAAGACCTGATCGAGATTAATCTTCTTTGCAATCCACTTGGTCTCCTTTTCAAGAAGTATTTCTCATATTCTTATCGTGTGACGCCATAGAGTCGTGTCCTCGTTTGCAATTGTGCAGACCAAACAAGAGGCCTGCCATTAGGTTTCCTACTTCTTTCTGGGAATGATTCAAACTTTTACTCGAAATCGTCTCACAAGCGTCGTTATGCAAGCCAGATTACACGTATTTGCATCATCCCATCCTCCTGTTCTGACACAAGCGCAAGCTGATCATCAGGTCCAGGGCCCCAAAAGGCTAAGGTAAGCAACCCTTTTTCACTTGATCTTTTGAAATTGCTGGCAAGATTAACACTTGATCTGAGGTGCCAGTAAACTGAGAACCTGTCTCTTTCCTCGCGCAGATCCTCCATCAAACGGAATCGCACTCCTCCACACCAGGCTGATCGCGGAGCCAGCAGCACTGCTGCTGCCTCTTCAGCTACCGCTGCCGCACCTACCCTCGGTCTTGCTGACTCTAGCGCTGCGTATCAACACCGTGCCCTGCAAGTTCTCTCCCGCTACCGTGCTCTAGTAGTAGATGCGGCATATCGCCCTATTGACGTTGTCAATTGGCAACGCGCCATTTGCATGGATCTCTTGGTTCGTTCTCTCCATTTCTCGTCTAATACAAGCCCCGCTAAATAATAACACAAAACAATTTATTAACTCTATCTTGTTTCCTTGCTGCAGGAAAAAGCTGATGTCTTAGAATACTACGATGCCACTATCTCTTCAACCAGAGAGGAGTATTATTTACCAGCTGTGATGAAAGCCAGGTGGTATAATGGCAAAAAACCAGTTCGTGTGGCTCTTAGCCGCCGCAATATCCTTCTACGAGATAAATTATGTTGCCAGTACTGCGGAAAGAGTGGGAAACACGGTGGTGTTCCATTAACTCTCGACCATGTGACGCCACAAAGTAAAGGCGGGACCAATACTTGGGAAAATCTCGTCACTGCCTGTGCTGCATGCAACACTAAAAAAGGCGATAAAACTTTAAAACAGCTAAAATGGAAACTGAAGAAAGAGCCTCAAGAGCCGTCTGCGTGGGAATTGGATCTGGTACTAGCGTCTGTAGGTGCTGGGGACCTGAAATCTATTCCGGAAGAATGGGCTGGGTACTTGTTTTATGAAAAGTCGAGCACGATCACCGCTCATGTGCCTCAAGGTTTGGGAGCTGGGAGCAGGATTGTCAGTGGCGGGCGTGGTGCAGTCACAAGCAGCGACTGAACCCTGCCGCTTGGTGATGTTTAGTTTCTTGGTTTCCTTTTTTTTTTGTATTTACTGTATCTTTAAGTCGACATTATCCTTTTTTTTCCATACAACGCTGCTGCAATACGTATCATTTCATATGCGTTCTTTCTTGAATCGTAAACGCCTGCTTTTTGTGAGTAGTCTCAATCAATCAATTATTTTAAATTTTATTATGCATATGCCACCCTTTTTTGTGCGTTACCTTAATATTATAATGTACACTAACACGTCACAAAATTGTAAGACCCTTTATCCTTTCAACTTTCGAAATCAGAAAGACGCAAAAGGGAACCGTTGCAGAGGGAAAAAAAATAAAAAAAAGCAAAAGAAAATAAAATCCAGAAAAGCTAAAGGGCCATCAAGGCCCTTCATTCAAAACATCGACTATTATCTACTACTGGACGATAATCAATTATTCTGATTTAACTTCATCCCACTTCTTGCCCATCAATGGCTCTACTTTCTTCCCTAAAATTTCACCCGTCGGGCCCTTCCACTCGCAAACACCTAAACTATACCCCCAGTCACTTTGTGTCTCGATAACTACTTTCTCACTAACAGGGCGCGCCATACATAATAAACACATACCCTGGGCAATCTCATCTTCGTTCATAGTAAACGATAAATCGGGAATGTCGCTCATGTCAACCTCACCCTCGGCGACGCGACCAACGCACGCACCGCAAATCCCACCACGGCATGTAAATGGAAGCTCAAGACCAGCATTCAGCCCAGAATCGAGAATGTAAGTATCTTTACGTGCGACGACGGGTACAGAGATGCCTCCACCTCCGAGGAAGACGACTGTGGATTCGCCCTCAACGGCGACGGTGCTGCCTCCGGTGGGTAAGGAGACTTTGTCTCTGCAGAATTCCAGGCTGTCAGCGCGCACTATTATTAAAGAGCCAGCTCTTCTGTTGCTTTGGGATATTATCTTGGCCTTGGGGACAAAGCAGGCAGGGGCCTGGGGTTTGAGAATTTGAGCAGACACGCAATGCATTTTCATTGTGGTGAATGTTCAGCGGCAGAGCGCTATATATAGTTTGATACGTTTATAGAAAAGAGAAATATAGCTTTTTCAAGCCCTTGAAATGTTTATATCACCTAGATATGGCAGGCTAAGCAGTTGAGAAACTTCAGATAAAGTTCCAAATTTCTCTGATTTCAGAGCTTGTAGCAAAACGAATTTACTTGTAAATCAATTTTACCTATATAAAAGTCATATAGCTACACCCTTTGACCATATATTGTTCAAATTCTTGGTTTATCAAGTCAAAAATTTAATTAGGATGCACTGCCCCACCGCTATCTCTCACAGAACTGCTCGTTGCGTGCCTTTGATGGTAAGTGCACCTCGCCATCACATTAGCAGGACTGCTCGCCAGAATATACGTGTTGCCGCTGCCTCTAACGAAGATGAGGCTGCTCAGATGGCGGCCTTGCAGGAGGCGATGAAAGACCCAGCTGTCGCCCAGCAAATGGCAGCAATGGAGGAGCAAATGAAAGACCCTCAAGTTCAAAATGAAATGGCTATGATGCAGCAGATGATGTCTAATCCTCAGTATATGCAACGTATGGCTGAACTCCGTGAAGATCCCGAGCTTGCACCCATCTTTGAAGAAATTAAAGCTGGAGGTATGGGTGCTATGATGAAATTTATGAACGATCCTACCTTTCTATCTAAAATTGGAGAGAAATTAGCTGATTTGGATTTGCCTGGCATGGCGAATAATGCTCCCCCCGTGCCTGTCAATCAAGCTGCCGCCGCCGCATCCGCCCCACCACCTGTAGTAAATAATATTCTCGATGCAGCCAAATACGGCGATATCGAGGCTATTGAAGACTATATGGCTATTGGTAAAGGTGATCTTAGAGATGAGAATGGCCGTGGCTGCCTTCACTACGCAGTAGCGTACGATCAAGGTGCTGCTGCTGGCACGTTATTGGATAACGGAGCTGATGTTAGTGCTGTTGATGAAGGTGGCAACACTCCTCTTCACTACGCTGCTGGATATGGTCGTGGAAACGCTGTGAAGGCGTTGGTTCGTGTAGGAGCTGATGTAAATGTAAAGAATGGAGATGGACAGACGGCTGTGGAATTGATTCGGGGAGAGCCTCGGAATCCTTTGAACACTGATGCTGAAATAATGGCTATGCTAGAAGCCAAGTAGAAGTGTAGTGTTGATTAAGTATATGATTGTATATACCTACCATGTCTTGAATCGCTGTGTAAATAAAGAATTGTCAGTCAAAATAGAACAGGGAAAAGAGCTGAGGAGCCGGGATTGCAAAGATGTACAAGTGGGTGAACCTGAAGGTACGCTTCTGTCGGCGTTTAGATAAAGTTCAATTCGATGTAATCAGTTGACGTTTGGTATATACATTGTTTACAGTTAATACAGTTTCGGTTTTTTCTGTGTGCAAGAGAACCATGGCTGACTTTGATGAAGAAATTTACAATGAAGAAGTAGACGAGGGCTCTTATGATGAAGAGGGCGATGATGGATATATTGAAGAGGTTGAAGTAGAGGATTCTGAGGAAGATGCAGAGGAGATTGGTGCTGAAGGTAGTTTATTGAGACAATCGATTGGCATGCAGATTCTTAAAAGTATTTTAGTTTCCCTACTAATCTAAGCGCATTATCAGTCGTAATACTCTTAAATCTCTTTTTGCAGCTGATGATGAGGAAGGAGAAGCTGGTGCAGATGGAGGTAAAGGCCAAATGCTCTACATTCCCGGCCTAGGATACATTCCTCTTGCCAGCCTTGGCAACATCCCAGGACTCAATATAGGCGGCGCTCGTGGTGGCGCAGCAGCAGCAGGAGCAGCTGCTCCTGCTGCTCCTGAAGGCCAGCGTGACTGGCAAGGTCTTGCTGAGATGCCTGCAGTGACCCAAGAAACCATCGCCGACCTTTCTGGCGCACTTGCCGAGGACAACAAGGGAGAACTTACTATCCTCCTCTTGGGTAAAGGAGGCGCTGGTAAATCTAGTACCGTCAATTCCATCCTCAACGAACGTGCTGCCAACGTTTTGGCCTTCCAACAAGACAACGCCAAACCTACTGTCTTCTCCCGCCGCGCCCCCGATGGTTTCATTATTAATGTAATTGACACTCCTTCTTTATTGGATCAAGATGCAGTTTCTGAAGGTCGTTTAGAAGGGATCGCAAAGTCATTACGTGATCGGGATATTGATGCTGTTTTGTATGTTGATCGTTTGGATAATTATGCTGTTGAAGATGTTGATCAAGCAGTGATCAATGGCATTACACGGGTGCTAGGTCCTCAGGTCTGGAATAACGCTGTAGTATGCTTTACCAGATCCTCTGAAACATCTGCACCGCCTGGAGTTGATTTTGAAGACCATGTGGCAGCCAGAGAAGCTCAATTAAAGGCTGCCATTGCCGCATCTGGTGCCTCGACCAGCGACGTGGCTGTTGCTTTGATCGAAAACAGCTCTCGGTGTCCAACCAATGCTGATGGGGAGAAAGTAGTGCCTGGAGAGACACCCTGGATTGCTGATTTGCTTGAAAAGGTCGTGGATACGGCGCTTAATGTGCCTCCTTATGAGTATTCCTCAGAGGTGTCGGCAAAGGCGGCTGATCCCAATCGACGCCGTAAGTGGTTGATTCCTTTAATTCTAGCAGTTCAAGTAGGCGTTAAGTTGTTATTAGATCGTGTGATGGACGATGATGGGTGCCGTGGTGATGGAAACGGTCCCTTTGATGCTCAAACTGTCCAAGAAAGAAGGGACGAGCTTAAGGAAGAAAGAAGACGGGCAGCAAAAAAACGCAGCAAAGCAGCAGCCAAGCCATCAGTAGCACCCGTAGCACCCGCTGACGCCGTTGACGATTTTGAAGATAATGCTGCGTTTGAAGATGAAGAAGAGGACGAGGATGATTGGGAGTAGAAGTTTCCTGTTTTCTTTATAACATGGTGTTGCTGGCGCTCTGTCTCTCTCTATATATCGATATATAGATATTCATAATTCTGTGTTTTCTGCACCGTTGTAGATAGTCAATAATAGCAATACTTCATTTTTCCTGTCCTCCTCTTCGCAGATTGATGTTCAAATTCACTCAAGTTTAACATACCATTCTCTTTAACTATACTAAGCTATACTAGCCCAGAAATCATAAACAAAAGTATACACGTTACAAGGGGAGGAGGCATGGTGAACGGCACTCAAAAATGGCCTGCTTGCTCTACTCTTTCCTTTTTGTAGCTTTCTTAAATACTCTCTTTCTAATATCTGCCGCCGCCCCGGCCTCCTTCTCCCCGACCTCTTCCTTCCCCTCTACCTGGACCACCACGGCCTCTGCCCCGTCCTCGTGCAGGTAACCTCTCGTCTCTTCTGAGATCGCTTTGTTTCGCTTTTTCAAAGACCTCGTCAGGGACGCGCAAATATTTAATTGTGTTGCCACGTAAATATGCTTCAGGCATCCTCCAGAACCGATCACCATCCTGCAAAGGGTAATAAACATAGGAGGAGGGTTAAAAGACTGAACGGACATGGCCATGAAAAAAAACCCAAAAAAAACCGTACCTTTGCTGTGCAAATAACCTCCCGAACGTGCATATTCATCCAGCTATCGCATTGAATTAAGTGTCCATTATATGTTTCTCCATTTTTTAACTCCACGAGCTGCAGAACATGTGAAAAGAAAAGAGCATCAGGGTCGGGTCATTGCGACAAATGAAGAATGCATTATTGTAATATGTCAGAACCTGCAATGAAACGTACCACCGGATGGCCTTGTGCCGCTTTTAGTAATATTAATGGCAGCATTTTTTTTGTTTTCTAATAAGGGGAGTGACTGCTGTTGTTATTTAAGTGATGGTTTATTGATTTGATGATCACGACTGAACCAGCTGCCCAAGGCACTGATGATCTTCCGATGATTGTGAAAATTCGGATAGTAGAAATTTTTAATACTGTAGCTGTGCACAGCCTAAAAGTTTTAAATTCCCGAAGTCACTGGTTTCCACTGACTGGGCCAAGCCGCTTGCTGGGCAAACTTTTTGCTTTTGAATAGAAGGTTTCTGCGCTACTTACCTTTATTTCCAAAGATATACATACGGTAGTTGTAGAATAGAATAGTTATGGTGCGCGTCCAGGTAGCCAATAGCAACCATGTTTCGGCAGTCCCAATTGCAAGCGAAGAGTCCAGCAATCTTGTCTTACAGGCTCTTAGCAAACGCCTGAGGAACGCACGAAAACGTTTACGCGGCATAGATGAAATCCAGGCCAAGGCAGATGCAGGCCAGGCTTTGAATAGTGACCAGGCGAGTTAAAAAAACATACGTTGTCAATTTTGTTGTGATCTGTGCCTATAAAGCGGGGCAGGCCCAGCATGCTGTCGCCCGTATTCAACTCGAAATAGTGAACCTGTTTCAGCCTAAATCCTGAATATTTGTTTTCGATATTTCTCAACCCCCATCCCCCCCCCGCAAATGTGCAGGAAGGCGCCTTGCTCAGCCGATCTAGCGTCCTAGCAATCATTGAAGAACTGGAGCGTCTCCAAACAGTCCTTGAAATTCCTCTCAAACAAGAACTTGAAGCTGCTCGCACTATATCCCGCGCTGAGGGTGCAGCTGAAGCTTCCGCTGCTGCCGCCGCTGCCGCTGCCGCTGCGAAACCTCCCAAGCCTCCGAAATCTTCGAAAGACTGGGAGAAGGAGAAGAAAGCTGCTGTCATTAAAGCGCGTGCGGAAGCAACTATAAAAGCACAAACAGAAGCTAAAACCAATATGGAAACTGCTGTTAAAAAGGCCTCAGAGGATGCGATTAACCTGACACTTCAATCCTTACTTGAGCTTCTCTATTTTAGCTCTCTTTTAGACCCTTACGCGCCTTATTCAGCAGAGAGAGCCGCCTGTTTATACAGCGCACATCAATCACAGAGCTCTTTAACGCAAGATAACATCAACACCCTTTGTTACGTTGGGCGTTTGCTTACGATGAAATCGTATTACAGCCGCGAAAGCCATAGAGACACTCTTACCGTGTGCAAAGACATTGCTCTTCGTATTATCTCCCAGCCAGATGCTCAATTGCATCCTACTGTACAACAGGGCATTACTGGAAAGAGCTTGAAACAAACTGTAGAGGCGATCAAAGCTTTGGATTTCTTTACGCTTCCCCCCGGACAGCCTGCTGCTGCAGTGCCTGCAGTGCCTACTAGAGCGGCTGGAGTGGGAGGTGCTCCCGTAGAGATGGGGTCGGCAGTAGCAATAGGCCATGCTCAGCATACTCAGCAGCAAAGCCATGTTCCTGCTTCTTGTTATGGAGTTGAGAATCTGATGCAGGCGACAATGCCTGCTGGTGCCGGCCTTCCTCAATACCCCCAACAGCAGCAACGTGAGCAGCAACAGCGTCAATCCTTACCAACAACCCCTGCACTTCCTGTTTCTAATCCAGCAGCGCCTCTTCTCCCTGCAGCGTTTGTACAAAAGCAGCACATCCAAATTCCAGCAGCTGTCCCTACTCCCCAAGCAGCACCTGAAGTGGCCGTCGAAAAAATCAAAAAAGAAGAAAATTTAATGAATACAATATTCGGAGGCGCCGTCAGTGGAGCTGCAGTGCAATACCAGCAACAGCAATCTTCTGGGGCTCTGCTCTTCAATGGTGATTTTCAATTAGGCATTGAGGGCGTCCCATTAGAAGTGGAGACTCACACCAACAATACCGCTTGCAATGAAAAAACAAAATCAGACACCTCTTCTCTCTTCGCACCCACCCGTACAGCTTTACCTACTCGTTCACCTCATGTCCTTACCGTTCCAGTGTCAGTAGCTGCAAAGAAACGTCGTAACCATAGCAGCCGAGGGTCTAGCCAGTCTCGTGGAAGTGGCGCAGGTCCTGTCTTACCTGAAGCTGGAGACCCTGGTGCTGGCGGAGAAGGTGCTGGTGCTGGTGGCAATATCAAGGCATTTGGAAGTGCCACCAAGGGAAGAGGAGGCAATGCCAAGAAACAAGCTCTTCAACAAGGGAAACCCGCAGTCCAACAGCAGCAGCAACAAGAACAATACCCTCCCGCTCCTCTTTCTGGAAGCAGAGATGCTGCTATGAATGCAGAGCCACGTCGCCCCAATAACAAGAATGGATACTATCGTAGTAAACCTCGCATGCAGCAGTCGGAAGCACAGCCTCAGCAAGCTTAATCTTGAAATTCAGCAGCAGCGGCAAAATAGACCCCCCCAAAAAAAAAATCTACTCTTACTTCTTTTACTTGATAAGATTAAGGTAAATTAGCAACACGCTATTCGAATACGAAGCTATACGTTAAAGAAATAAATAATTTATAAAATATCCTAAGATGAGATTATCTCGGTTTTTTCTCTTTCATTAACACTTTTCGGTAAGAAAACTTTTCTTGCCGCCAAAATTAAAATACCTCCCTGCCCTTTTTCCTCTCCTTTTCTCTCTACTCTGCCCCCCCATCCCCTGCTTTTATATGTGCGTTTTATGTAATTGTATCTTACAATCACTCAGGATAGGATCATCAATCTCGTTTTCAGAAGGGGACTGGCGATAACAAAAGAAAAAGAATAATATCATCAAAGTATTAATAGAGATAACGCTGTTGAGAAACACCGCGGCAGCAGGAGAAGAGGTTGTTTAACATGATTTTATTTTTTAAGTATCAATTTTGGTATGTTTAGAATCAAAAAATGAATGGAAGGAGATTACTAATATATTGTTAAATCAGAAAAGTCTACTACCTATGCTATTTGTATATTCTATAAACTAAATAAAAAAAAATCTACTCCATTTTGGTCTTGGTCTTGGCATGCCCTCCGGCTTTATTAACAAAATTTCTCCCAATAAATTTGAGCACTTCGTCGATCAAAATGACCGGCAAAGAGTACGCCAACACCAGCAGCCATTCATTGAAGCTTAAAGGCACAATGGAGAAGATCTCAGCTAAGAATGGAACGTAAAGAATGATAAAGTGAAGCCCAAAGGAGATTGCCATAGCGAGCAACAACCAAGGATTGGTCCAGACGGGCACCGTTACCAACGAGTTATCTTCAGAAAGCGCGTTTGCTGCATTGAACATTTCAATAGCGACAAGCACAGATAAAGATAAAGTCGATGCTTTAATTTTGCCAGTAGTGAAATAATCACAAGGTGAATTGAAAGTAACAGTAGCATCGCCCGCGGTGAATGGCTGAGGCTTAAAATTAGCAGCAACGGCCCAGCTGGGGCACGATTCCCATGCTCTAAGTTGAGCTAAAGAGACAGGGGTGTGTCCATCCTGGGTCAAATCAATACCAAAGAAAGTCGTTGACGTGTACCACGTGGCAAATACACCGACAGTCGCAAAACCAACATAGGCGCCAACGACCAACCATCGAAATAAAATCCAAGGTGTGATGAAATGATCATCAGATCTGCGTGGTGCTTTACTCATAATATCTGGATCCGCTTTATTAAAGCCCAGTGCGGTTGCGGGTGGGCCATCAGTGACTAAATTCACCCACAGCAACTGCACAGGAATAAGGCCCTCGGGTAAACCTAAAGCGGCAGAGAGAAAAATCGAAGCCACCTCTCCGATATTTGACGAGATCATATATCGAATAAAAGCCTTCATGTTGTTATAGATGGCACGACCTTCTTCGACTGCAGCAACCACAGTAGCGAAATTATCGTCAGCTAACACCATATCAGAAGCTTGTTTTGCTACTTCTGTTCCCGCAATACCCATAGCGACACCAATGTCGGCAAGTTTAAGAGCCGGGGCGTCATTGACACCATCGCCCGTCATGGCACAGACTTCACCCATATCTTTGAGTAGCCGGACAATATCTTGTTTATGCCTTGGTTCAGCACGGGAGAAGCACAGACCGCCAGGTTGTTCCATCACTTCTTGTTGTTCAGCAACAGACATGGAGACAAACTCCGTGCCTGTCATTGAACGGGTATTGATATTCTGGGAAGGAGTGAAGACACCAATATCACGGCATACAGCTTCAGCAGTGAGTTTATTATCACCAGTGATGACCATGACACGAATACCAGCAGCGTGGCAATCGGCAATCGCAGCGGCGACTTCAGGGCGGGGAGGGTCACGGAGACCGGCAAGACCGACGAAGGTAAGGCCGCTTTCGATGTCAGAGTAGCTTGAAGGGTTGGCGAGAAGTTTTTGAGCGGGGTGAGACTCGGAACCATTGTAGCTGGAAAGGGCTCCTAGCTCAGCCGAGGGCTTGATGGCAAACGCTAACAATCGGAGAGCGTGTCCAGCCTTGGCATCCATCAATTTGGTTACACGAGTGCGTGAAGCTTTATCCAAAGCAACGATGCGACCATCTGAAAGCATTACTTTAGTGCAGCGCTGTAATACACACTCAGCGGCACCTTTGACAAAGAGGGTGTTGACACCGGCAGTAACAGAGGAAGATGTACCTGCAGCATCTACATCTACATCATCCTGGACAACAGGTCCCTTTTTGCTAGGAGAGAAACTCCATCTACGAGTAGAACGACGGGTGGTAGGACCAGCAGACCCTGTAGCAGCATCCGCAGCAGTGGCTGGAGTCTTTGAAACAGAGCCAGCAGGCGCACACAGTACACTCATTGACTTACGATCACGATCGAACTCCAAAGTTGCTAATTTCTGATACCTTGCAGCATATATAGAACACGCCCCAGTGGGATCATCTTCACGATTGCCTCTGATCCTCTGCTGTGCAGCGGCATCCCCTAAACCAATCTTCTCAGCCAATACCAAGAGCGCTGCTTCAGTAGGCTGCCCAATAGCTTTGTAGGTACCGTGTTTGTAATCTAAACGAGCGTCATTGCAAAGAGCGCATACTTCAGCTGCAGCCACCATTGCAGGGTCAATGTTATTCGCGCCAATGATAGTACCAGCATCAGGGTCAAACGTAGAGCCATCTACCTCTAAATCGCGGAGAGATGCAGTACTAGGACCGAATGCTACAAGAGTGACTGCACTCATCTGGTTTGTTGTTAAAGTACCGGTTTTATCTGAGCAAATAACGGTAGTGCAACCGAGCGTCTCTACAGAGGGTAGCCGACGAACAATGGCATTACGTTTTGCCATCTTTCTGGTGCCTAGAGCAAGACAAGTCGTGATTACAGCAGGGAGCCCTTCAGGAATGGCAGCTACAGCTAACGCGACGGCTACTTTAAAGTAGAAAGTTGCCTTTGCCAGTGAGAATTGAATGGTAGAAAGATCGGGAATCCAAGTTGACCCGGGAAGGGTCTTATAACTTAAGAAGTGGTGAATATTAATCACCCAGACTAAGATGCATACAACTAAAATTGATTTAGCCAGCATTTCACCAAACTCATCAAGTTTGCGTTTTAACGGGGTGTCAGAGTCCTCGTCAGCAGCTTCCTCAATTTGTTCTTGGATCTTGCCAATCTCAGTGGCCATTCCAGTAGCGTTGACAACTGCAAAAGCAGTGCCACTTGCAATACCAGTACCAGAGAAGAGCATAGACTCTTTGGATTGCAGTTCACAGCCAACAGGAGCCAGAGCAGAAGCAGTCTTCCTCACTGCCTCAGACTCTCCGGTCAATGCCGACTGCTCAGCGCGGAGGATAGCAGTTTTTAATTTCAGTACACGTGCATCAGCGGGCACACGATCTCCAGCAACTACTTCTATGATATCACCTGGAACCAGCTCTCTTGCAGGCAGCTCAGGGATCAAACGGCCGTTGCGAAGGCAACGAGCTGTTTCAGCAGACATCTCTTTTAGCGCTTCCAAAGCGTTTTCAGCGTTTGATTCTTGCCATACACCTACTGCCGCGTTTAGGATCAAGATAAGGAGGATTACAGCCGGTTCGATAAAGGCGCGGATGCCTTCAGTGCCTTCGTCCTCGAAAAAAGCTAACCCAAAAGAGACACAGGCAGCCATAAGAAGAACCTGGAAGGAACAAAGGGGGAAGGAGAGGTTACATATGCATGATAGTAAGATAATCATAGGTAGAATCACTAGATTTAGTGCGGTTGTAACATCTAAAGCTGCAGAGATCAGTGACTGAACATCTTGCCGTCGGGCGGCTTTTTGTTGTAAAGGAAAAATAAAAATAAATACATACCTTGACCAAGGTATCATCGAACTGCTCAAGAATAAGAGACCACATCGATGGGGGCGGTGGTTTGTTGAGTTCGTTATAGCCATGCTTCTGTCTTTTCTCCTCAACTTGCTCATCTGTGAGTCCAGTTGAAGGGTTGACTTGATGGAATGCAGCTACTTCATCTGGCGTGCGTGCCCAAGCTGGGCAGCTGCTTGAAGAGTCCATTGTCGGATACACTATTGAACAGCGCGGTACTAGTCGCGTTACCAAGGAGATTTGAGAGAAATAGAGGTGATGATATGCAGGAAGTAGTGGTGGTGCTTCTGGAGGATCTGTGGGTAAACGCACCCAATATATACCAGGAAACCTCACCAAGGTAGAAGATGGGATATTTTATGCCCTGCTAAAGCAAAGTTTTTTGCCAATATACGTATTTTTGGCCGAAGTTTCTTCCCGAGCTCAACGAAAAAACAGGGCATCAGCATCTTCTACCTCCGGCCTTTGCTAGATCGGCCCCTTTCATCAAGGAGAGATCCTGTTGCTACCCATCAGTGAGGGTAAGTGCTCCTTACAAGTGCCGCCTTGCCGCCATCACCTGCAGCAGACGCTGCTATCTTCTGGTTCAGCTCAATTGTGCTGGCTATCCGATGAAATAACCTTGAAAGACTGACAATCGATTCATATATTGAATGCAGGATTGTGCAATAGTTACCTCCGAGAATCTGGCCAAAATGACCGCGGAACCAACCTTTTTGTTCACCTCTGGTGAGTTTGATTGACAAGATTGCCAGCCTTAGCAGGCGGCGGCCTTCTTTGAGTTGACTTAGAATCGTTTACATTATCATAAAGATCAGAATGTGACGGTCTGTGCGCTCGATCGCTCACAGAATCGTTTGCGTGGCAGTTGGGATTGGGATGTTGGCTGCAGCGCAGGGGTTGTTCGGGGCAACGCTTCTGAGCTTCCTCAGCTAATCAATACAAAATTATGCTGCCAAACAACTTTATTCCCAGAATGACAACCTTGTGGGTCCATTGGGGGAATCTCCTTCTTTAAAATAAATCAATAGTAAATTTTCTAACCATCCAATCTCCCTTGCTATTTCCTTTTCTTCTCCTAATCAGAGTCCGTGAACGAGGGCCACCCTGATAAGCTCGCTGATCAGGTGTCTGATGCCATTCTCGATGCCTGCCTCGAACAGGATCCCGAATCCAAGGTCGCTTGCGAGACTGCCACCAAGACCAACATGGTGATGGTTTTCGGTGAAATCACCACCCGCGCCAAGGTTGATTACGAGAAGGTTGTCCGTGACACCGTCCGCAACATCGGATTCACTTCCGATGATGTCGGTCTTGATGCTGATAAGTGCAAGGTCCTTGTCCACCTTGAGGAGCAGTCCCCTGATATCGGTCAGGGTGTCCACGGCATGGGTACTAAGACTCTCGAAGAGATTGGTGCTGGTGATCAGGGACACATGTTTGGCTATGCCACTGATGAGACCCCTGAACTCATGCCTTTGACTCATGTCATCGCTACAAAGCTCGGATACAAGCTCACTGAGGTCCGTAAGAACGGTGTCTGCCCCTGGTTGCGTCCTGACGGAAAGACTCAGGTTACTGTCGAGTATAAAAAGGAAGGGGGTGCTGTTGTCCCCATCCGCGTACACACCATCTTGATCTCTACTCAGCACAGCCCTGATGTCTCTAATGAAAAGATTAAGGAGGATTTAATGGAGCACGTGATTAAGCCTGTTGTGCCTGCTCAATATCTTGATGATAATACTATCTTCCACTTGAACCCCAGTGGCCGTTTTGTCATTGGTGGACCTCATGGAGATGCTGGTCTTACCGGCCGTAAGATTATTATCGATACTTATGGTGGTTGGGGTGCCCACGGTGGAGGTGCTTTCTCCGGAAAGGATCCCACCAAGGTCGATCGCTCTGGGGCCTACATTGCCCGCCAGGCTGCCAAGTCTGTCGTCGCTGCTGGCCTTGCCCGCCGCTGCTTGGTTCAGATCTCTTACGCTATCGGTGTTCCCGAGCCCTTGTCTGTCTTCGTTGACAGCTATGGTACCGGAACTCGTTCTGACGCTGAAATTTTGGTGCTTGTGCAGAAGAAGTTTGATTTCCGCCCTGGATTGATGGCCAAGAACCTCGACCTCAAGCGTGGTGGTGATCGTTACATACACACTGCTGCTTACGGCCATTTCGGTCGTGATGACCACCCCGAGGTGTTCACCTGGGAGAAGGTTATCCCTCTCTTGGACTAAAGACTTACTCTCTTTAAATGAAACGGGGGCAAAGAGGCGTGGTGGCTATGTGTGTTCAGCGGTTGTGGCCTGCCTTTTTCGCGCTGTTGCTCTGTGATTGCCCAGGGACTTTTTTATTTTCCAGCACTATCATGGTGTATTCTCAATCTACTTTGAAGAACTTAATAATTAATCTGATTTCAGTCATTATTTGTAACTTTTAAAGCATAGAACATAGAAGCACTCGGTATTGGAGGGAGGAGATGCATGCAGCTGCATTCAAAAGTTCCACACGGCAAAAGTATCGAGAATTCACCCCGAAGCGATGGCGTCATTCTACTTTCAGACGAAACTCGCTGCCAGGTTATCTAGTGTGCAATTGACATTTGTTTAAAAGCATATCGTAGTGTTCTATTCAGTGTTTTTCTGGATGTAACGAGGCTTTGGGCTATAAAAGGTTGAAATTAAAGAGGTCAATTCACCTCTTGTTTCACAAAGTGCACCAAGGCCTTGAATAGCTGGCCTAGTCGACGATAATATCGTATCAACCTGGTAAAATTGAACGGCGGTTTCGACCCTTGACCCTTCAAAACAAAAGGCCAGAGGATCTCTTGTTACTGATTCGATTTGTTCTCTTACACCCAGTAAGTCAACCAAGGTTAGTTTATCCAGGACTTATCGAGAGTTTGGGCGTATTTTGGCACTGCTGTGGACCTTGCATGCGCCATTGCACAGACATCTTGAGAAGTAACTTGCATTGCCTTTCAACTTTTGAGCTTACGTCGTGTCAAATTTAAACGCAGGTTCGCTGAAGAATGGGGTCTGAAGAGAATACATCACATTCATGGGTCTCTTTTCAATCGTGGCTAGCGCAGCAGCGAAACGGAGACGGCAGTCCGGAAGCAAATAATTCAAATGATTCCATGGTGCCTGCAACTAATAATCTAACTAACGACAGCAGTAGCGAGGACGCTCATCCTCAAGCTCCTCAACCTTCTAGACCACAAGGCGGACAGTCCTCGTCGGTTTCCGCGTCTTTAGCTCGAGATTGTAGAATGGAAACTCGATTATTAGATGGCAGCGCTCGAGGCAGACAAGACATGACTATCATGCTTGCTGCTCCTGGCATGCCTTTGCACAAGTCTCCACTAGTCACTACACGACAGGCTACATCGCTTCTTAGTGCGCTGTGTGAGCCCCTAGTTCAGGTTTCTGTTGGTAGATTAACACGTCGTCTTGAATCACCGACAATGCTCCACACAACTCAAGACCGTGGAGTTCTTAGCTTATGGCTCTTGCCAAATGATGATTTATCTCTCGTATGGCAAGGCCGTATTAAAGAAACAACAAGTTCGAGGAGCGCTCCTGAAGTCTCGTCGTCGTCGAGAGAAACCACCTCGGCAGCACCAACGGTGGGAACAGCACCTGTTGTTCACGGGGAACAATGTGATTCATGTGATGTTTCCCTTTGGGAAGAACTTGCACGCTTCCCTTCTGGAGCACATCCAGGGTCAAAAGATCCTGTTATTACTATCCACATGCTGCGCGGAGATTCCACTGGCAGATCTTTTTATATTCGGCCTAGGATAGATGCAATTGCCGCTCAGGCAGAAGCAGTTGCGAATAATATACAACAATCAATTAGTAGTAACCCTATTGGTCCTGTGTCTGCTGTAGATAGCTTTCTAGAGAGTGCATTTAGTAATAATAGTACTGCAGCTGCTGCTGCTGCAGCTGCTGCGAGTGGAGGTTCCAGTTTCGATAGTGCAGCAGGAGAAGGTCGGAGAATGTATTTTTGGCTGACTGAACCTGAGCTAGCACCAGCTGCACGCAATTTAGGCCGTTTAAAATCACTTGTGAAACGACCTCCGACGCTGGTAAAACGGTCTGGAGTGCCTCAAACGCAGCTGAATCAAATTGCGACGTGGTTGCAACAACTTGACATTGTTGCGCATCAACAGCAAATTGCCGCGATCTCCCCTGCAGCTCTTCCTCCTGCTGCTGTTGTTGAACCACCTACTGCCGGTAGTAGCAGCAGCAGTAATAATAGCAGTGTGGTGGCGCTTTTAGGCCATCAAGGTGAGCCTCGAGGGCAATCTAGCAGGCCAACAGCAACACGCCCTGTACAGCAACAAGAGAGCGGCCGTCTGGCTGCCAGCGGAGCCGTCTCTGCCACCGCAGCAGCTGTCTACCGCGACCGCCGCTTTAACATTAGCTGCCCCTGTGCCATCACCGTTGGTGCGTCTGTTTCTTTTAGTGGAAATCCTGCTGCAAGGACTGTGGCAGGGACAGCAGCAGCAGCAGAGGAGCTCACGGGAAAAGCAGCGCAGCAGGCAAAGCAGGTTGCTGAAGACGTCGCCCGTCGTACTGTCGAGCGTATTGGCCGTAGAAATTTAGAAGAAGCTATTTGCGAGTCGTTAATCCGTAGTGTGAGAGCGCAGCGAGCAAAGGCTAAGGCTCAAGCACAAGCACAGAAAGAACGACAATCTTTGCAGCAGCAAGCAGAAGAAGCTCAACCATTGATTAGAAAGGCTGTAGAACATGCAGTCGCTCGTGGAGGCACCGCTCCACAAAGCTGTAAGCTTCAAATAGCTCTCCAAGTCGCTGCCGCTGCTGTTGCTGGTGTACCAGACAGCGCTGCTGGACCACTTCAAGTTGCTGGAGAGCACTCTGGCAGTGGAGCTTCAGATTATAGTGACGGTGCTAGCGCGCATTCATTTGCAAACTCTCCTCGTCGGTCAACGAGCGAAACTGCAGTAAGTACTGGAGATGCAGCAGAAGGAGAAGACGGCGAAAGCTGTGCAACTTCCACCTTTGCCCCTGATACGCTTCCTCCTGGTACGCATCAGCCCCACCACCATCACCCTGGTGGTGCACAGGGTCGTGTGACTATAGATGATCTGCATACGCTGTTAAACACCTCTGGCGCGGCTAGAACAGCGGCGGCGACAACGACTTCATCGGCAGGAAGGACTGCCTCGGGCAAAGTTAACATCTCGGACTTGACCGAGTTGCTTGAATCAAGCAGGCAACCTACCTCGGGTGAACGGTAAATGATTAGTCCTATTAAATAATAGCAAGGAAACAAAGAATGCAGTAGAAAATAGTAATTGAAGAATGATATCTACCTGGAGAGACCAATTGCGATTACATTAGCGTTTACAACAGAAGTAAGGCATGCTGCTTTCAATCTGTTCTGTTCTGTTCTGTATAATCCGTCTGTTTTGTTTGTTCGAATGAAAAAAAAAACGTCTTTTTCTGTGCCTCCGCTTATCGGTACTGCATGGAGGACAGAATGTATACATAATTATCTTTTTTTAGTTTTGTCTCGATAGCGGTTATTCTTAGTATCTGTAAATACAACTACCCTTTGAAAAACAAGCTTCTATTTTACAAAGAACCAATTACAATTCTCTTATATATCTACAATCACAAATATCTCAGCATCGCCTTCTGTTTCATTAATCTGCATTGCTGAATAGGTGATCGCTTTTATCTCTGTTCCTGAGACATGGCGCTGCCTATCAAATAGCTCTCCTTCAGCTTCAGCTTCAATTTTCCAATTTTCTCTATCAAATTTAGTAATTCTCATTGATTTTGGAACGAAAAAATCAGTCGAAAATTCAAATAAAAGCTCATCAAGCCAATGGTAGAGCAAGGACGGGAGGTCGTGGGCTTCTGCTTTGTAGGACCTCGTGCCAGAAGTTGATGTGGAGAGGGAGATGCCTTCTAACGGGGTCATGTAATTAAACATGCATAGGGCTACATTTTCAAAGGCTTCTTGCAGATTTTCGCCCCCTGAATAATGGGAAAAACAAAAAAAGTGTGTGTGTGTGTGTGTGTGTGTGTGTGTTTTAAATAGGCTGACAGGGCGTGAAAAAAGGAGAGCAGCGTTTGATTTAATGAAACTCACATGAATGAAGCTGTACATCTGCCGTGTGATCTAGGTCTGTAAGAAGGTGGGTGAATTTTATGCATTGAGAGGAAAGTGAAAAAAGGACGACTAAACTATAGTTTTTATTTTCAATCTCCGGCCTTCCCTCTTACATTCAAATTTCTGGCCAGGCTCGGCACAGGCTCTGTACTCTGCAGGTTCTGATCCAGCTTCAGAAGGCGCCTTATCATTTCGTGCATCTTTTTTGGTTCCGTTGCCTTGGTCCTTTGACTCTGCAGGAGCTGCACCTCCCGTCGTTGCTGCCAATGTGGCGGTAGTCTCCTTTTTATTTAGAGCTATGGTCGCATTGCCGTCATCACATGCACTTTCTACTTTGTCTGCAGTAACATAATCACGTTTGCGCTTCTGACGAGGAGTTCGCTGCGGTAAACTTTCGTAATTTGGTTGTTCGGCCATATTCAATTAATCCTTCAAAAATAATTGAAAAATGCCAATCGCGCGCATTAACGAATTTAAATAGCACGTTAGATCCGATTCCAATAGATAGAAAAGAACATGCGAGCTGCATTGTGGAGTTTTTGGACACTTTCCCAAATTCCTTTCTTTTCGGCACTCCCCGACTTCCGCCCGGCAAAGCATCAAAATGAGCCCTTTATCAACCTTGCTCTTTATATTTGATACACTTGGATCCCTTTCAACTGCACGGTAGCCCGACAACCCTCAAAGCCACAAACGCGATCTATATTTTCCTTCAACTCCTGTAAAATTGAAGCTTACCGAAATAAAAGACAGCTTGATTCAAACGACCCTCGTTATGCTGCATTGTTCTAGGAAAAATTAAGGCAGATAAGACTTTACATGAGCAGGGCCCTGGGTCCAGCTTCGACATGGAACCAACAAGTTCTGAAGGAGCTCCTTCAACATTGGCTTCAAGCCCCACTGCAAGCGGTAGCACCGTAGACACATCCACGGATAACATCTTTGTTCGCCATAGGGTGAGTACAAACAGCATCACTATTCAAATAAAGATTAGAACAGACAAGGACTCGGATTGAGCTAAATCCTTACTTTCCGTCCTTGACTTGCAGGTTAGGAAAAGGGATACATTAGCTGGCCTCGCTGTGAAATACAATGTAACGGTAAGTAGATTGCCGGGTATTGCGAGCGAGTAAATTCCCGTATACCGCTTCTCAAAAGTAGTGACTAAAATATTTCAATCTTGCAGGTGGCGGATATAAAACGTGCAAATGGGTTCCAAACAGATACAGCAATGTTTGGTAGAGATATCGTACTCATACCAACCAAACCATTGCCACTAGGGTGCGTTCTTCCTTTTAAATTCCGCTAATATTACCTTTGCAAAGCTTCCCCGACTTTTGCTCGCTCCCCTCCCCTCCCCAATTATTGTTTTTATTCCAAAAGATTGACTCTTACCCTTTTTCTCGCAGGCCTGAATACGCAGCGTGGGCAGGTATGATCGTCGCACATTATGGCAAAAACGGCGCGACTCTAGGCGGCACAGAAGGACATCTACGAGCGACCAGCGCTGCTGCTTTGTCTGAGCTTCGTGGATATTATAGCACGAGCAATACTCCAACAGATAACAGAACCCCAGATTTCTCAGATGATGACGAATATGACGGGGTATTTGCCCCACGTGGGCATAGTAGAAGACCTTCACCTGGTGAAGTAGAGCTCATGGCGAGACAAACAAGCTCTCAAAGTACACCAGGGTATATAGATGAACGGCTACGACGGCGTGGTAGAAATGCCGAAGATGATTATGTAGTTGATGAGCTTCTAGAAGAAGGAGGAGGGGGTTCTATGTTTAGCAGTCTACGGATACCTAGTCCTGCAAGAATTCCGTTATTTGGAAGTGCCACGGAACGCTTATCTAGAGAGTCCCAAAGCGGTGGAAATAGTAATAACCAAAATAGTATGGGAGTTGGATTGAATGATCTAAAAGATTGGCATAGAAAATCGCTGCAATGGCGATCACAGCTGCTAAATAAGATAAAGAGGGTAGCAAGTCAGCCTGTGATGTCTTCTCGGGGTGCCCCTGGAAGCATGGCGCAAGCAGCAGAGGCAGCTTTAGCAATCGCAACGGGGCTTAGTGGTGGCGGCGGGCCAAAAGAAGGCCGAAAAGCTGATTAAAACTGCCGATTTTTACTGTGTAGATGGATATGTGTCTTCAGTTTCTTTTCAATTACGTGTTCTTCTCGTTAGTGTCTGTATATACGCGGCTTTACCATTGTGAGTAAGCACTCAAATTTGCAGAGAACAGTCAGCAAGTTTCTAATCGAAGCGATATTCTCGAATTTTCTCGACGGCGCAGGAAAAGGAGCCACAGGCTACGAAAGTCTAGGTTCACCATAAATTGCCATACATTGAATAAAATTGTTATTATAATACGCAAAGCGACTCTATTTGTAGGAATTCAAGAGCTTTGAACTAGAATGCAGACCCAGATGCAAAACACTTTGGGCACAGGCTTTTCTGGTGCCAAGTTGGGAGCCAAGCCTAGCTTGGCTGGCTCCTCCTTGCGCTTTAGAGCCCAGTTCCGTCCCGCTGGTGCTCGCAGGAGCGCAATGAACATCCGTGCTGAGAAGGTGGGTGGGATCTTTCATTCGATGACATTCTATTCTAGAATGTGTGGCTAATTTTTAACAAATGACCTAACCTTTCATTTATTTTCTGTATACAGGTTGTGGGTATTGATCTTGGTACCACAAACTCTGCTGTTGCTGCTATGGAAGGTGGTAAGCCTACGATCATCACCAACGCTGAGGGTGGCCGCACTACCCCCTCCGTCGTGGCCTTTTCCAAGACTGGTGACCGCCTTGTTGGCCAGGTAAGCATTTTTAGAATATACTCACCACATTAATTCCACTGAAACTGTGTTTTGTTAAATTTTGATTTCAAGGACATGCCCCGCTCAGAACCCCCTGTTATTGAATTTATCTTTCTCACCTTCCAATTTCTGCAGATTGCCAAGCGTCAGGCTGTTGTCAACCCCGAAAACACTTTCTTCTCTGTCAAGCGTTTCATTGGCCGCAAAATGAACGAAGTCCAGGATGAGTCTAAGCAGGTTCCCTACAGAGTCATCGCCGACGGCAGCGGCAACGTTAAGATCGTCTCTTCCAACGTAAATAAAGAGTTCTCCCCTGAGGAAATTTCTGCCATCGTCCTCCGCAAGCTTGCTGAAGATGCTGCCAAGTTCTTGGGCGAAAGCGTAGACAAGGCTGTCATTACCGTCCCTGCGTATTTCAACGACTCCCAGCGCCAGGCTACCAAGGATGCTGGCAAGATCGGTGGCCTTGAAGTCCTCCGTATTATTAACGAACCTACTGCTGCTTCCCTTGCCTACGGTTTAGACAAGAAGTCTAACGAAACTATCCTTGTCTTTGATCTTGGTGGTGGTACCTTTGATGTCTCAATTCTGGAAGTTGGTGATGGTGTGTTCGAGGTGCTGTCTACCTCTGGAGATACCCACTTGGGTGGTGATGACTTTGATAAGCGTATTGTGGATTGGCTTGCTGGTGATTTCCAGGCTGCTGAGGGTATTGACCTCCGCAATGACCGTCAAGCTCTCCAGCGCTTGACTGAAGCTGCTGAGAAGGCCAAGATTGAGTTATCTGCTACCAGCACCACCTCCATCTCCCTTCCTTTCATCACTGCCACTGCTGATGGCCCCAAGCACATTGATACTCAGCTTACTCGTGCTAAATTCGAGCAGCTTGCTTCGGATCTCCTCGACCGCTCCCGCATCCCCGTAGAGAATGCTCTTAGAGACGCCAAGCTCAAATACACCGATCTTGATGAAATTATCCTCGTTGGTGGATCTACCCGTATTCCTTCTGTCGTAGACCTCGTTGAGAAGCTTACTGGTAAGAAGGCCAACATGACGGTAAACCCAGATGAGGTTGTTGCCCTTGGTGCTGCTGTTCAAGGAGGTGTTCTTGCAGGAGAGGTGTCTGACATCGTTCTTTTAGACGTTACTCCTTTATCTCTTGGCCTTGAAACCCTTGGGGGTGTTGCTACCAAGGTTATTCCCCGTAATACCACTTTACCTACCTCTAAAACGGAGACCTTCTCTACTGCTGCTGACGGCCAAACGTCGGTTGAGATTAACGTGCTTCAAGGTGAACGTGAATTTGCTAGAGATAACAAGTCTCTTGGAACTTTCCGTCTTGATGGTATCCCTCCTGCACCTCGTGGTGTCCCTCAGATTGAAGTCAAATTCGATATCGATGCAAATGGCATCCTTTCCGTCACTGCCGAGGACAAGGGTACCGGCAAGAAGCAAGATATTAAGATCACTGGAGCATCTACTTTACCTTCTGATGAGGTCGACCGTATGGTCAAGAATGCTGAACAGTTTGCTGATGAAGATAAGAAGAAACGTGATATTATTGATGCTAAAAATCAGGCCGACTCCATGGTGTATCAGACTGAGAAGCAGCTCAAGGAGTTCGAAGGCAAGGTGCCTGAAGATATCAAGAACAAGGTCAACGCTAAATTACAAGAGCTCAAGGATGCTATCCCCTCTGAAGACGCTGCTAAGATTAATGAGACTATGGAATCTCTCAGAACCGAGGTTATGGCTCTTGGGCAGGCCATGTATTCTCAACCCGGTGCTGGTGGTGCTGGTGCTGAGGGCGCTGCTCCTGGTGGAGATGCTGGAGCTGCCGGTGGTGAGGGACCCAAGGGTGGTGATGATGTGATTGATGCTGAGTTCACTGACACTGACAAGTAAATAATAAATAATACAGTTTATTTGTGTCTCTTTATTTAGAGCTCTCTAGTAGTTGCAATTATAGCATTTTTAACAGTAAATGTATTTCATCTCTTTGACGGTCTCTGCCCTTCTCAGTGATAGTGCCGCAATTGAATGTATATATGTTCAACGAGGTGCAATCTTCTCGTCTACATATGCTTTCATTTGCTTAAGAAACAAACCCATTCTTTAAAAAAGTTGTTGCTGATCTTTTGCAACCCTCCCCCTCCCCCCGTTTTTAAAATAATATCTCCTTTTCTATTTTCATTTTCCCTGGCTGGTATATCATTTGTTGACACACCATATAGCGCAATGTAATTCATTCTATTCACAAGAATAGAGATTTATAGAAATTTCAGGCAGCAAAGAAAAAGTCAACCAATGGCTTTATTTATCCGTTGACTTCCTGCCTCGATTTGCATTGCAGTTCGAGGCAAAGAATCACCTGCCAAAACCGCGTTGAATACATTAAATACCTCATTTATTTCATTCATCTATTCTAACGAAATATATTAGCATGCATGAAGCTCAAGTAGAGAAAATTATAAAAAAAGCGGTGCAAAGGGAGAGACGCCTCTGGCTCTCTCTCTTTGCATTTGCATTCATTTTCACGCTCTATCGCACCCCTGTGCAAGTATTAGACAGTGAAAGGGCCTTTCAAAGAACTGGAACTCTTCCAGTAAACCGTAGAATGCTGCAAGCCACCTCTAAAGCAGAAATTACTGTTGCTGCACCTTCTCCCGAACTTAGCGAGCTGGCAATCCCGCCAGCAGAAGAAGACCTCAGCTCTCTTCTCCAAGAATCTTTGGCCTTAACACCATCTCCTGAAACTGAGTTACTTGATTTGGCTTTATCTCCTGCTATAGAGGCGCCGTTGTTTCTCTCAAACTCTTCAGAAACTGTGCTTCAAGAATGCAATTGCCCTCCTGGACCAAAGGTAAGCTCCACTTTCACTCCCCTAGCACACAGATATTGTACCATGAAAGCCTCTTTCTCACGTTTCTCACATCCCTAATCTCGAGTAAATATACTTCTTCTCTCTATTCTAATCCAATTATCGAACAGGGTGACTCGGCTCCTGAATTTCTGAATAATATCTTTTCTTTTGACCAAGCTCGAGGCATTCTAAAAATCGATGCCACCACTATTGAGCTCACTGGAAACCTCGTTATCAATGGCTTCACTGGAGTAAAGCAGTCTTTGTTTATTGGTGGTGACCCGTCAAACGGCTCACCTTCTACAGAGGTCGCTGCAGGGAAACTTTTGGTGTATGGAGCAGGGGATCAAGGGCCGAGTATTACCGCCTTTTCTGCTGGAGAGAATGGCTTTGCCATTTCTCGATTGACGGTGCAGGGACAGCTTTTTGAGGATCCTGCGGGATTAGGGCAGCCAAAAAGAGTATCTACAGGGCTTTTTTAGAAGACAACTTAATCCAATGAAGTTTTAAATCTTTTTTTTCTTCCTTTTTTCTTTTCAAGACCTTTTCCTAATCTTTTTTTATTAAACTTTGTCAGAAAGAATGCATATGATGCAACTTTTTTATACTCACTATTTTAGCATGTACTCGAATATTATTCCAAGCTTATTCAGCTGTCTGTATATTTAAATCGAGCATGCCTCAGCTCTTTATCCTCTTCAATAGCAATCCTTGCCGCCTCCCGCCTTTTTTCTATTTCTGCTTTTTTATCTCCACTATTACGACCTAGTTTCGCATCCAGCACTGTATCTAGTTTTGCCAACTCTTTACACGCTTCTTCAAATATACTCCACTGGAGTGTGTCTGGCTGACTTTCGAAAATGAAGTACCGTTCATGATCAACCACCGCAGCATGCCACCCCGCTTGGATGAGGAAGGCTTCACCACCGGGAGCGTCACGGACGTGCTTGCCAAAGGTTGCATTTGTTATTCTTATCTGTAATGAAACGTAGCTAAATGTTAAAGGGCTATACGTTAACTTTGAAAGTAGATAAATTAAACACGCTTCCCGTCACCCCGCCTTGGTTGACACTAAACTCACTTTTCTATATTTTTTTTCTGTTGGGTTATCGCGGATATTTTCTAAAATCCTGCGTAAGTAGGTAACTGTGTCCTTAATTTGCTCAGATTTGCGGTGTTTGTCATCGTTCAGATCCCAATTAACTACTTTGATAATCTGCTTCCGAGCGGCAGCGATCTTGGCCTGATCCTCTGTGTTTTTGCCTGAGGCGGTGGGGAGTTCCACCTCAGCCCATTTTTTGTGAACTTCATCCATGTTGGAATGTCAGCTAACTAAGTCAATTGGGTTTGATTTTGTTCCTCCGAACTGTTTGCCAGCTTGCTAGTTTGGAATTGATCACTTAAAAAATGAGAAATAAGAGAAAGGAACAACCTAGAGCTAAGAACCAGACGTTCGCGGGCTCAATTGGTGAACCGCCAATAGTTCACAGACTGACTTTGTGAGCCAAGGTGGTTTACAGACTGGTTATACTGGGTTGACAAAATTGATCGTTTAAAAAAAGTGCCAAAAATTATTTTACAAATAACACACATTCTATACGCTTTTGCATTTTATTAATAATAAAGACCATTGTGGCACTCTCAACGACGGCTTACATTGGCAAAATAATATGACTGCAAGGCGAAATATTTAAATCTTTAATTTGATAAAACAATGGTGACCGATATTCCTGCCTTAGCAAGGACTTTGCACAATGCAAGTGCAAGTTCTGAAGAGTAAGATAAATACCCATATTGCTAATTAGGTGTTTACTCATTGATTTCTATGTTTTTATTCATCTAATCATCCCGCCGCCTTCGAATCTTGGCAGGAAGTTGCGTGCTGCCAAGGATCTGTCTACTGCACTCTTTTCATCAGAAAGTGCTTCACAAGCCGTACAAATACCAGAGCTTCTCCGATCCCACTATATCTCTTCATTACTAGATTGGCTATTAAATGCTGTTGGGCGGAACGGTAGAGGTGCTACTACAAGAGGCAGCAAAATCAAAAATTCTGGCGGTAAATCGACTGGCGCAGCTACACAAACAGATCAAGAAACGTATAGACTGTGGAAAATGCTTGTTAGAGCCCTTGAAAACCGTTTGATTTCTCCAGAACGTCCTCTTCCAGCAACCTTTCTGACCAACATCACCGCCGCCGTCCACCAAGTGCCATCTCAAACGCCTTCCAAAAGTCATCAACTACAGCTATGCAATGCCTTGGAAAAGCTACTCCGACTTCTTGGGACCAAATTCAGTGCATCATTTAAACCTGCTTTGGAACCAACAGCTGCGCTTGTAGAAGCTGCACTAGCTGACCAAGTTAGAAATTCTCATCCTGGTGTTGGTGCCGCTGCCCTTGAGCTGCTAGTGCCGCTATTAAAAGAACAGCCAAATCCTAGGAAGTCCTGGGATGCAGTCGTACCCCGCTTATTTTCCCTGCTAATAAACGCTGGATTTAGTCTACAAAGGTCAACAATAGAGTCACCAGAAAAGAAAGATGAACAGTATGAGCAACTGAAAACTGGCTGCCGGGAGGCGCTTTCGTGTGCCATTTTTAGTCAAGCACACGTTGCCAGCATCGCTGATGCTGCATCGATGGCGCTTGTAGCACCAAAAGTGGAGAAACCAAGTGCAAAAGAAGCCGTAGCAATAATGTTTAAAGTAACTCCAAAACCTAGTAGGCTATATACCTCCCAGGTGTTTACTCAACTAGGAAAATTAATCGAGGCAGCGACGGCTGTCAGTTCTGCAGTCGAGAACAAAGATGTTACTGAAGAGTCTGCTGCTGTTGTGGATGCTGGAGTGTTCCTTGCGCTTCCTTGGATGGTAGAACAATATTGCGTTGCTTTGAACAGATATAAACGCGCTGCAGAGATTGCGGCTGCTATTGCTAGTCACGCCGGGCTACGACCACCAACTGGGGGAGCAGGTGCAGGTGACGGCGCCGGATCTAGCAAGGAAAAAGAGACTCGCAGCATTGGAGGTGTGGCTGTCGACGCTGATTTTACGTTCTTCACTGCACTAACCTCTATTCTACAGAAGAAGCTAAACTCTATAGGCAAAGCGATACGTCAAACTGAAACATATGACAACGACTACACCAAATATAGAGCAGTACAGAAAAGTGTACTGCTTACTCTCAGTGCCATCTCAAGCACCTTGAAACCAAGTCACATCTACCGCCCTACAGAAGATCCCGAAAGTAAACATAGACAATGGCTTGCTGATCTAGTAAACTTGGCAATACGATGTAGTACACCTAACGACGAGGATGACCCGTACGGTGAACCCAGTCCTGGCGATACGGCAAATACGACTGCGTCGTTAAAAGTACTGGAAGCAATACTTGCTGTAGAGCATAGAGGAGTACAGCCACATTTACCATTGCTTTGGCCTATGCTATGGTCTGGAATGCCTCCATTGAATCCCAGTTACTATCCTAGTGACGAGGCAAAGCGTGCTCTTGAGAAGCACAAAGCTCAGGAAGAAAGTGATTTTCTAATTCAAACCAACGTAGCTACCTCTCTTGTACACGCGTACGGTGAATTGAGACAATTGGAAGTGCTGCTTACTTCTTTGGTGCGTGCTGTGCGTGGTTTGACCACGTCATGCTCTGCTGCGGCCAGGCTCGTCACGTGCCCGGTGTTTTTAAAAGTTCTTAAAGAAGCTCTTGGAAGTGTTCCTTCTGGCCAAGTGGCTGCGTTAGTACGTATGGTAACGAGTTGGATACCTGCTTTAAATCCAAGTACATCCGATTCTGCGAAACTACCTGCTGCTGTGCTGCTCATTGCAGACCTGGGCGCAGCGTGCTTGGCAGCGCTGCATGTTGACGTCATCACAGCTCCTGCTGTTGCCGATGCCCTAGGCAGTTTAATATGTGGTCTATCTCCTTTATTATCTTCTCGTATGGGTATTCTTCCAGAAGCAGCAAAGAGAACATCATCTTTTGGCTCGCCAGTAACAGCAACAGGAGCATGGGAATGTATTTCTGGCTCGCTGATGCTGTACCGACAAGCTTTAAAATTACATACTTTGTGTTGTTTACTGCATCCTGAAGTTATTTCACTACCTGGGCAAGAGCTATATCTACTGAACAAAGAGAACCAGCCATCAGGGGGCTATTTTAATGCTGTTTTAAATGGCGGAGAAACAATTGCAAGACCTATGGTTATTGATTTTAATGAAACAGGCTCACCACAATCGAATTTAGCTGAGCCTGAAGAGGCTGAATTTTGGAATTTGGCGAAAAAGAATCCCCCCTCTTATTTCAAAGCAACAATGTATATGGCTGCAGCGCAGAGATTGGAAACACTGCACTATCGTAAAATACATGCACAACATACCTGTGACCCGGGGTCTAGTGAAAGAGAAGGCAGTGATGGTGCTCCCGCTACCACCACCGTCACAGCATTGGCATTATTAGAGCATGAAATTGCGTTTTTAGGAAAGATCCTCCTTGGAAATGTGCATAATGGCTCATGGCTTCCTGGCTCTCCCCCTCCAGCGTTGATATCACTGAACAGTTTCTCTCTTTCAAGTTGCTTTAAAAACGGGGCGGAGGTTGCAAAGCTCCCCTCTGCGCTGATTCTTCACAACCAAGTGGTGCTCGATGCTTTGCTGGAAAGTTCACTATGCAATGATGAAGTAAGCCTGTCTAAAATTATGAAATTGCTTCTAACACGATTCCAATTCAGAGACAAGGAAGGAGGAACTGATGGTGCTGTTGAAGACCCAGGAAGCTATGCAATGCAACGTGCCTTGTCTAAGCCATCTGTGGCTGCAATTGCACCTCTTGAAATGGCAAAGCAGCTTCTTGATTCGCTCGAGTAGGTGTCCTTGCTTTTATAAAACCAAAACATTGCTGTTATATCGTGACCTCTTTTCCTTTTATTTTGGTGCACCAAAGACTGAAATTTCTAAGTATTCTCCTTCTTCTTATCCCTTTTGCAGCCGTATTACTTATTTCTTTGCCCCCATGGCCGTCGTATCAGGGAAGAATCAACAGAAAAAGAAGAAGACCGCAACTGAAGTGGAAAAAGATGATGGAGACCAAGCTCTTCCAGCGGAACACGTAAATAGCAGTCCAGTAGAAAAACTTGTCAGGTGCATCAGCCTAGCTCTTTGTGGCGAATTTGATCAAAAGGAGGTGGAAAAGGCGTTTTCTGAAACTGTGGACGAACTCGCAGAACTAGGTGGTCATTCCACCATGGAGACCACTGTAGCTGCTGGATCCTTGGCTGCTCATTCTACTCGCTCTGGCTGCAAGGCAACAAAGAGGAAGGCTGCTTCCATTGAAGACCACCCCGAACAAGTAGACGAATATATTTTCGAAGATTTGAAAAGGTTAGATTTTGTGTTATCTCGAGTTTTCTTATTGGGCCTTCAAAACGGAGGGTTGCCTAGCGCAGCGGCTGCAGGGGTCGAAGCAGTAGCCACTGCCGCAATCGCTGCATCAGCTGTTGCTCTTAAGTGCATCTTTATTAGTAAAAATAAAGAGGAACACACTTTACTGGCTTTGAAAATAATCACAAAAGCAATGACCGTTGTTGCTACTGTTGGTGGCAACACAAGCGCTGAGGCGCCTCTGCTAAGTTTGAAAACTCCTTCTGAAGCACTGAAATGTTTTGGAAACCTTCTCACAGCCGTAGAAACGACAGCAACAACAGTAGGAAGTGTTGCTGCCGCTGAGAAAGTGCGAGAAAGTGTGAAGAACGCAGTGAGAAAGCTTGCGCTGGATGTACTCAACACTACTATTAGTGACCGCAGTGATGGCTCTGTAGTTTTGCTCGGATGGATAGAAGACACCCTCACCTCTGGACATATAACCGCCTCTCTGGCTGTTCTTGTAGAAGGAGTGATGGCTGCTTGCGAAGAATATTTACTAAACTTGTCTACGTCCTCTGCTTCTCCTACTGCTGGTGAAAGTTTTGCGATTTCTTTGCTCTCCTCGTTTGAAGCCCACGCCCCCTCCTTGACCTCTTTATCCACAGAAACAGAGAATTTTTCTAAGAATTTTAAAATTTTAAATTCTCTTGCTGCCTGTGCTGCGCACATAATCAATATTCGTTGCTTGGCTCCAGCAGCTATTGCGGAAAAAATAGAAAAGCTGCCTGCTATCTCTAATAAAATCGTACCTCGAATGGCTGAAGATATACCAGTCATAGCTACGGTGTTGACAAATTCTGATAGTAATCTTGAAATTGAATCAATTTCTGGCTTTTTGTGCTATCTTGAAGCAGCGTGTTTGGCTACCGGTGCGATGAAACCAGCTGCGACTTCAGAACATTTTACAGGCTTGCTGTGCTTGATTTTACACATTCTTGCGCTTCTTCCTATAAATAGTGAGGATATAGACCCTGTGAGACGCACTATTCCTCTTTCTGCAGCGTTCCCTGCCTCCAGAACGTCTTCTGATTCTGCAACTGGCACTAGTGGCAGACCTCGCGCTGCAGCCCTTGGAGCGCTTCAGACTCTTCTAGCTGGCAGCAACAGCCAGCAGCTCCGTGATGCTGTAGCGTTTGTTGAGAAAACATTATCTACTTCTACTGCAAGTACTTATCTTTTACCTATTACTGAGCTAAGTCTAATGGCGTTGGAAGCTTCTCGAGGCAAAGCTGCGTTGACCACTTTGGCGCAACGTGCTGAGCGTCTGACGTCAGCGTTGACTGCCACTCTCTACAATGCTGCTTGCCCTCTTCCTCAAACTCATCGTCTTGTAGGCATAGAAAGTAGTAGTCGTGTGGGAATAACGTCATTTGCTGCTCTGTATGCTGCGTTCTTGAACACACCACCTATTGTATCACCAAAATACGGCAACAGCAATGGCGACAACAACGACCAGTCTTCATCTTGGACAACACGTCAAATCCCCTCAAACTCCACTTCCTCTTCATTTACTTCTAAATTATTAGCGTGTGGTACTGCGTTGCGTGCTTTGGAATCTATTGTAGCGCGCCCAAAAGCATTTCAACTCTCTTCCCGTCATCTCGCTCGGATTTTGAATTTTATTGATATTCTAGGCACCAGCGCCGGTACTACATCGGCAGTACTGGGAGGAGGAGGTAATAAAGAAGAGGCACCTGGTTTATTAAGTGCTTTTAATCCTACTACAGCGAGTATCTATGCAAATGTGTGTCATTTACTAACTGCATTTGCTCGACATAGAGAAAGTGAGCTTGGGCGGTGTTTACCAGTGTTTGGTCATGCTGTGCGTGCGTTGCTGATTGTGTTGGTGAAGTGGGAAGCAAGTAATGCTGTCGGCAATAAATCTATAGGTGTGAGGGTGTATTGTGCTGAAGCATTGGCTGCCGTGATGGCTGAAATTGCCAATTTAAAGGTAAGACGAAAATTTTAAAATTAACAATGATGACGAGGATTTATTTTAATTAAAAAAGTTTTTCTGTGCCTCTTTTTACAAGTATAACCCTCTACTTGTTCAACTTTCTACAGGCGTCTGAGAAGTATTGTCCCCATATCTTGGCCGACTACCTTATTCTAGCTGCTTGCCCTGTCACCCCAACTGCACTGAACCTTCTTGGCTCTCCCACTTCTCTCTCAGCTGCTCCCGCTGCCGAAGATGAAGAAGGTGATAGCGGCCAGCGTTCAATGCTTTTATGCAGCCCACAAATCGCTGTAACTTTACGACAAGGTGCCTATGCTGTGTATGGTGCCTGCGGTACTGCTGGTGTGCAGTATGTGTATGCTTCTTTCGGTAGTCGAGGGAGTGGAGGGGTGTGGAGGTCGGGATTGGCTGCATTGAAAGCAGATCACGATAAGAGCTTTAAATATACAGGCAAGGTGTAATTACTAAAGTATATATGGTTAGTATGTCGGTGAATATACGGCGATAGGAATGGATAATGAGTCTTTCTAGAGAGTGTTTGTTGGGGGAAGCTGACGAGGAGAGGTGTTGCTTTTTTGTAACCTCACTCTGAAGTTGGATGATTTATTACCACCGAACAAGGTGTTCAGTCTAAAAAGATATTCTTTAAATTTTTGTAAATAATAATGAATATGCATCAGGGGTGTCTGAGCGCCAAGGGGGAAATGGTTCCTAGGGCAAAATTTGAAAAGTTAAATTGCCAGAAAAGCAAACCCAGCTTGGTGGCCCCTAGATGCGGATTTACTCGTCTCTCTGTGCTGAACAAATCCAGCATCAACGGCGAAAGTTATGGTAAGTCTTCAGATGGTCTATTTTTTAGATACGAAATAAAGATTTAAAAACAAATTATTTTTCAAACTGTCTCCTGCAGCTAATTCACGCAAGACCCCCATCGTTGCGAAAATAGTAGAAGACAAGCTTAAACGCATTGGAAATGGTGTCTTAGGGTTCGCTGCTGCTACTACACTCTGGCTTGGAACTCCCATGTTACCGCCACAATCAGCTTCTGCAGCAGAGACCCTCACCTTCCCTGTTGCAGAAAATCCAGAGCTCTTCTCTGTCCAAAAAACATTGGTTGAAGCGTGGAGTATCCTCACTGAAACGTACGTCGATCCTACCTTCAACCACCTTGACTGGCAGCAGGAACTCAGCTCAAAATTAAATTCAATAGCCTACGCTCCTTCCAAGGATGTAGCTGCTGAACAGATCGCTACCATGGTGAGCGATTTGGGCGACCCTTTCACACGTTGGATATCCCCAAAAGATTATGCCGACTTTAGGGTGAGCTCAGATGGAGAGCTGAAAGGTGGTGTAGGTCTTCTGATTGCTCAAGACCCCGCCTCCGGGCGTTTACTCGTTCTTGCCCCCATTCAAGGTTCCCCTGCTGATAGAGCTGGAATAAAACCCGGTGATGAAGTTTTGAAAGTAAATGGCACCTCAACTGAAGGAATGGATAGCGAAAAGGCTGCTTCTGTATTAAGAGGAGAACAGGGAAGCTCTGTTATGGTGGAGGTGGCACGAAGGAAGGAATCTACTTCAAATTCTGCAGGTATCATGCCCATTGCTTCTTCTCCTGCGCGTGTGGAAACTCCTTCTGGTACTATCGAAGCTATTCCAGGCGTCCCTGGCCCTTACCCTGGTGATAATATGGATATCAAAATGGAACGCAAGCAATTCCGCCTACGTCGAGAGCGTGTTGAACTGTCCCCCGTGTTTGCTACCGCTATGCATTACGATGACCACAACTTTGGCTACGTCAGGCTTGTTAATTTTTCCCAACACGCCGCACAGGATATGGGGAAAGCTATTGAGCAGTTAAAGAAAGATGGTGCTGAAGCGTTTATTTTAGATTTGAGAAATAATCCTGGGGGACTCGTTACAGCGTCTTTAGATGTAGCAAGCTTATGGCTCAATGCAGATACAAACCCTACGATATTTTCCATCCAAGATCGAGGAGCAGAAGGGGAAGAAACTGGTGGTGTCGTTGCTGCGGCAGCTGCAGCTGGTCCATTGCCGTCAGCTGCACGGGTACAAGAAGTCATCCTCAGTGGCGGTCAAGCTGCCACTGATCTTCCTCTGGTTGTTCTTGTGAACCGTCAATCCGCCTCTGCTTCTGAAATCTTAGCTGGGGCCCTTCGTGACAACCACAGAGCTGAAGTCATCGGTGATCGTACTTTTGGAAAAGGCAAAATTCAAAGTGTATTTGAACTTGGTGACGGATCCGCTGTGTTTGTCACTGTAGCGAAATATCGTACCCCTGCGGGTACAGATATCGATAAAATTGGTGTCGTACCTGATAGAGCTTGTACGAGTGTATTTCCAGGTGGTCCAAAATCTGTTCCCGGAATTCCAGTTGGCCCGGGAGCAGACAGACAAGTGGTTGATGAGCTGGAAACTGATGCATGTGTCTTGACTGCAGAGTCGATCTTAGATGCCAGGGTTGATGACGTTGGGTACTCTCAACGTAGCAACAATAGTGGCGGCGTGAAGAATCAATCTTCTGCTTCTGCTCGGGTGCCCTCCTCGGCATAAATAAAAAAAACGTATAATTCAAAACGTTCTTTCCTCCTCTTGTATACTAGATAAACCTTTGTTTTCTTTGTATAACCTCTTTATTTACCTTTTCCGCGAAAAAAAATGAATCCATGTTTGATAAGATTGCTTAATGCTTGATTGATTTACTTACTGTTAATGACGAGAAGATATTGCATTTTTTTAAACCCTATTTTGCCTTTGTTTATAAAATTCTCTGTATTTGCCTGTTACGTTTTCTGTTTCCTGCAGTACCAACTGTGTTTGTTCTTATGATACGATAAAATATGACGATTTTCAAGACTTTTATAAAGGGCAGCAGGAGCGACTGCCCAACGCTGATTTGTAAAATTTTCAACAGATTTATTTTTTATTTTTTAGTTACACGAGAATACAGGCAACGTAATACAAAAGACCGAGAGACATAATCATAGTAGAAAACATACTTCAAGACTCATTTACTTATTTATTCTAAAATAGGAGGGGTTTTTGTTTGATCGAGATATTAGGAAAATGCAAAAGGAAGACGACAAGAGGGGGTGTTTTGGATTTTTGGTCAAAGACGACAAGAAAGACGAGAAGAAAGTAATTCGATATATTTTTAAAAACACAATTCATTTTTTTCTATGGTTCATAGTTGAAGACAAGCACGATACGTGAATAGGATACTGAGCATATTTGGAAGTAGAAGCAATTTCATGACGCGTACGATAAAAAGGAAGAAAATAGAGACCTCTCTTGAAATAGGTGGGGGAGATAAAAAAGGTGAGACGGTGTAGGAAAGAGTGGATGACGACCAAACGACTTGTAAAATTAAAATATACTAGCTAAATTAGCTTGAACTAGGCCCACCACCACTAGCAGCAGCAACAGGGCCTGGACTCGCAGCTCCTGCACCAAAACCACCACCACCAGCAGCAGCAACAGGGCCTGGACTTCCAGCCCCTGCACCCAAACCACCACCACTAGCAGCAGTGGCAGCAGCCAAAGTCTCCAACATGAAATTTCTTCTTAATCTTTGTTCTGCTACATAAATGACTGCAGTAGGAACTAAAAAACCAATCAAAAATGCCTTGATACCCGGTTGGATAGATGCCCACATACAGAGAAGCTGTAAAGGAATGTGGAAACGCAGCCGCATCGGGTTTGTCAAAGAAAGCACACCCAATGGAACAGCTTGTATTGCTGCAAAGCCAAGAGAATCAAGCCACGTTGCAGACATTAACGCAGCTAAAAGGCGTAAAGCTGGTAAGAGCAGCAAGCGATGCTGCATCCAAGCCTCTCGAGCACCCAAGGAAATAAAAAGAGGCAACGTAAAAAGCAATAGCAACGGGACGAGACCTCCAGAATACAAACTAACACGTTGATTAAGAGAAAATTGAGGGTACATAGCAAAGAAAGTAGTAGCAAGCACCAGTATAGTAGCACCAACAGCTGCTTCTGCTGCCACCAACTGCGAAATTATATGTTTTGTAAATTTCTGTTCTACCCTGGCATCTGCAAAAGCTAAATCCCACTCCTGATCCCAGTGGAGGCTTGATGCTGGAGTACTGGTTAAGCTGTTTAACGGACTTGGATTACTTGGGAAACTGTTAAGCTGGCTACTTAAACTACGAGACGTCATGGTGGTCACATCAGGGTGTGATGATCTGCTGCCACCTTCTGAAATCGTGCTCAGAGATTGAGAATGCATGTGCTGCATGTGCTGCTGCTGCTGCTGGTGGTGGTGCTGGTGGTGATTTTGTTGATTGTGGGAGTAGGCAGCTTGGTGTTGATGGAAGGTACGATGAGGATGCAGTACGGTTGCAGTACCGCCATTGTGGTAGTGATCGACACTTCTGCCGCCATCACTATTGCCAGCTCCAAGTTCTTGATTACTATTACTGTGAAATTTGCTCGTAGCGTACGGAGCTGGAAAGATCACAGCAACTCTTGGTGAAGTATTGTCTTCCATTGCCTCTTCTCCTAAAAGATTGACTGAAAGATTTAGAGAGTCGCCAAGCTGATGCTCCTGCTGTTCTTGGCCATGTACCAACACAACTGCTGCCCGAGGTGATGGCGGAGGTGAGCCGGAAAGCGGAGCTGTAGAACGGGAATGCTGATTTCCTTGTTGCTCATCATCACTATTATTTCTACTGCCATTCTCAATCTGAGCATCACCATCACTATCCATCGATTCGTACGAGTGCGCTCTGTCTAATTGATACGAAGGTCTTCTCATCGCTCTCGCCGTGGCGTCTTCAGATAACAGGTCTTCATACCCCTCTACCTCAGAGTTTGCAGGACTCATCGAAGCCAAATCCTCAGTACTGTTCATTAGAGATTGTCTGCTTTGTAAAGAAGCTTGGCGGAGAACTGCAGCAGCCATGTGACTTGGGGAAGAAAGATGACGGGAGGTAGGCCGGCCGCCGGAAGCTTCACCACGGTCCTCGTAAGAATCAGTTGATGTGCGTTCAGAGGTAGAGCCTGTAGCAGCAGTAGGGGCACCTCCCTCTCCTCCTGCAGACGAGGCACTTCCAGGTGGTAGTGGCGGTGTAGGGGAGAAAGGGGACGCTGCAGAAAGAGCGGCAAAGGGGGAGTGTTGAACAGGGGAGCACCGGCGACCTTGGCCACCAGCAGCAGAAACAGCAGTCGTTGGATAATTGTGATGAAGAGGAGGTAGATTCCTAGCATTCACAGTTCTGACTACTGTAGTTTTTCTTGGAGATGCTGATTCCTGAGTCTCAGTGCTTGCTAACGTAGCATCTTCAGACATGTCCTGCTCTGTAATACCAGTCGTCATAGTTGGAGCAGAAATAGAAAAATCAGCAGCGGAGGCTGAAACAGCACCAGCAGCAACAGCAGCAGCAGTAGCAGCAGCTTTGGCATCGTCGTGTACATCTAATGATGCTGCAGCAAATTCTAAGAGCTCTGCTAGACGGTCTGCTTCTTCTGGGTGGCCTCCAGGGGCGATCGCATTATAGACCAGGGCTTCAACAACTTTGGGCGGGTAGAGAAGCCGCAGCATATCCAGACTGCTTTCCATAACTGAGACAGAAGCATGCGCAATGCCCTGGGCAAGTTCACAGCTCCATTCTTTCAACCATTCAGGGTTGATGCTGGGACCAATTTGCCCCGAAGCAGAACCAGGAAATGAAGAAGCAGAGCTCTTGCCGGCGATCAACACGGCTCCTAGAAGCCGTTCACACCGAGGGCTGGTGCAAGCCATGGGAGCAGCAAGCGCCCAATCACAACCTAAACTCTTCATTTCTTCCCAATCAACACGCTCGTTTTTATCGTCTGCACCAGCCGCACCACGAATAGTAGGAGATCCGGGAGACTGGTGTGACACGGTGGCACAGCGTTTCATAGCGTGCACAGCGAGCGAAGGCTTATCGAGAGGGAGGTGGCCAATAGGATCCATATCTTCTAGATTTATAGCACCCTTGCTAAGTATAGAGTAAATTGCGAGCTCATGATGGGAACCTTGAGCTAATATAATCCTGCAATAATAATAATGTGAAAAATATTATTGGGCGCAGAGAGGAATAGGGCGAGTCAGCTGGTCTGTCAGAGGTGTTTGGTGCGTGTTTTCGCAATCGGGGGAGGCAAACCCTTTCAAAAATTATTTCTCACCGTAGTTCTGAGACATTGGCTTCAATAAACGCAGATGTGAGGCCTTGGGTAGCCGTTATCGGTAGAGGGGTGTGAGTGACTACAGACGAAGCCAAGAGATCGGACCAGTCTAATAAGGAGGGGCTAGGGATAGCCATAATTTTAACGCATAACCAGGATGGAAGTTTAGAAGATGAAAAAAAATACTATGGAGGGAATCGAGGGAGAAAAAGATATCAAGTGAAAGCGAGATATGTGCTACCTGCAGGGAAGGTGGGTGACTGTGGGGTGAGTGAAAAAGGTAGTCCGGTTCTTGCAGGAAGATAGCAGTTAGTTTCGTTGTAGATTTCATAACTAAAGGATCTGTGTAGTTTACAGTAAGTGAGTGAGTGAGTGGCAGCCTGCTTGTCTGATGGAAGGTGCTGGGCTGGTGATAGTTGGCGGGGAAGGTGACCAAAAGCATTTGCACTGTTGGGCTGCAAACGCTTACAAGACTCCGCGATCGAGCATCGCGAGTAGATTCTATATTTTATTCTTATGATTTCTTTGCATTTAACTTGGATAATACGAAGATTGATGGGGATCAGAGATAATTTTGTGGTCGTAAATTGACATTTCTTCTGAAGAGATAAAATGAACACCTGCCGCTATCAGGGGGGTATATCAGGAACCGCAACGAAGATTCGATTCCCAGTCAGTAGCTGCGCTGGATTAATGTAAGCTGACAAAACCTACAAAATTCTCTCTTCGTTTGCCGGATCACTCGATCACGCATCTTTGCTCTCTTTTACAGACACAGCCAATCCCTACACTTGATCAGGCACCGTAGAGAATTAAAGTGCAATGCATTGCTCAACTTTAGCCCTAGGCGAAGCCGCATTAGTAGTAAGGAGCACATTCTATTATTTTTCTGTCTCCCACCGTCCGCACCTTTTTTATATATATTTGTTATTCTTCACATGCCAACCCAATAATCCTTCCTGCAGAAACCCGCAACTCGTCAATTAAAGCAGCGACAGCAGCAGTTTCCACGACAGCAGTATCAGCAACGGGTGCTAGCCCACTCTTAAGTATCGTTGCTGTTATCGTCGGCTGGCTTGTGATTGCTGGCTCTCTCTTTCGATCGGTCCCTCAAATAGCACGCATCATTAAGAAACAAAGGTATGTTTTAATACATCTTTTGTTAAGACATGGCAGTATCTAAGGAGGTCTACGTGTTTTTCATTGTTTTACTTGATCCCCAAACAAGTTGATAACTTTCCGATGATTTTCTTTTCTTTCTTTCTTTCCTGTTTTTCAGTGCCATTGGCTTATCTTTCACTTCGATTATTTCAGAATTGATAGCCTACGTCATCACTGTAGCCTACAACGTACGCTTCAGCTACCCATTCAGTACCTGGGGTGATATATTAATGGTTACTGTCCAACAAATCGCCATTGTAGCTCTTGTTTTCAAGTACAACAAGTCCACCCGCCTGGGTTTAAAAATAACAACCGTCGTCGGCTTTCTTGCTGCCTCCGCTTTTCTTTTTAGCAGTGAATTTTGCAGTATTGCAACGCTGAAAGTGTTACAAGGCTGTTCTGCGTTGATTATGGCCCTTGGTGGCCGCTTACCGCAAATTATTTTAAATTTTAGACGAGGAAATTCTGGAGAGTTATCGGGGGCGTCCACCGGCCTGTCAGTTGCTGGAAACCTTGCGCGTGTTTTTACTACACTGACTTTAGTAGGAGATCCTCTTATTTTAGCTACAGCGTCATCGCAGTTGGTACTTAATTCTATTGTATTGTATCAAATTCTGGATACGGCACGAAGAGAAAAAGAGGTTTTAGTGGCAGCAGCAACACGCTAGCTAGTCTTTTACATACGTGTTCACTCTCAGATTGGAAAAGAAAAAAGCTTCTCTATTCTTTTAAATACTGTATTACACTGATTTCTATTGTTTCAAATCATTTCAATCTATATAAGATCTTTTTTTTCTTCCTTTTCCAGCATCATCTCCCGCTGGCATCAAGTTATACTACCGTGTAATATATTTTCAAAGTGTAATTGAAGGTTATTTATTCTGAAAATCAAGTCTTTTGCCGCGAAAGGACAGCAGATACAGCTGTAATGTCTAAACTCCATTCTTTCTCACGCCCCTTTCCCCTCTCTCCTGTTTCCACAATTGTGTCCAGGGCACCTCCGTCACTGCCACAGTCGTTCTCTATTTCATCTACCAGATTCTCCTCAGAAGTGTTTACTGGAAGTTGACGAGGCGGTGCACTCTGTGGTCTATTTTCTCCCCCACCAGCAGTCTCTTCAAGCTTCTCTTGAGTTAAACTTGAAATCATACGCCGAGAACATTTATTATTGCCTTTGTTGGCTGAATTATTTTTCTTCTTTTTCTGGGCTGTCGAGACCAACCTTGAAGTTTCTCTACTTAGGTTGAGCTCATCTTGTAAACAGAGCATGGCTGCTTTTCTCCATTGCCTCTCCTCGAATAGCTGAGAACAGCAGGCGTCTATCGACTTCTCTTGTGCTCGCAAACAAGTTTCAAGTTCCTTCACTCGGGACCTCAGAGCCACACATTCTCCTTCTTTTTCAGCCAAATTTGACTCAATAACACTGATTTTATTGCGATAATCAGCAATTGGGGTTTTAAAACGCTCTAACTCGGCGCGTAGAGCTGCGATATCTGCTTTTTGAGTTTGGACGTGGCTAGCGTAGAGCTCTAAAGTTGATTTATACGCGTCATCTGTATCGCACTTGTCCAAGGCCTTTTCTAATAAGTTTATTCCTTTTTCCAAACGTTTTGATGTGGAGTTTGAAGCCTTGGTATGGATAATATGCGGTGATTCGTCAAGAGGTGCCGGAGATGCTGACCTATATCTTGAACGGTCTGACCTAGCCCAGCCACTCATTGTGCGGTAACTATAAGTTCATCAAGATAATTGAGTCTATTATGTTCTTATAACGCGTGGAAAATATGGCCAAAAGCTTATTTATTACTGGTGTTTTTGAATTTTTATTCCAAAGTCAATCAATGGAGTCAACATTTCGTGAGGAGAGGAAACGTCTTGATGGCCACAACCTTTCAGTTTATTTCGGAGCCAATTTTGTAAATTCCCAACATCTGTAAATATAGAATTGTTCTACTCAAAGCTCAGGACCTTAGTCTTCAGCCTAACCTTCTAATCAGTTGACAAAAAATCCTCCTATTGTTTAGCTTCCTTATATTTTCTATATTAGAGCAAATCAAAATGCATGTGGAAAATTAATTGATGCTTTATGAGCTCAGAGTATTGATCATGCAGGCCCGAAGGCACTCTGCTGCCAATTTTTCTTCCTTTTCGCCTAGCCATCTTTCGATCTTTTCTCGGTTCTCGGCACCTACAGCTCCAGTTTTTGGACGGGCATGCCTCCCATTGCTATTTAATAATAATAAGTTATCTGCACCAATCGATCTCCACAAAACACATGCTGCCTCCCGATCTATTCAAACGAAGGCATCTCCCAAGGCGGCATTGGCGGCAAACCTCCAAGATGATAAAATTCCTTTCAACGAATACTCCGCAGAAGCAAATTCGTCCTACTGGTCTACCCGTCCTGTTTCCGTTGTGAAGCGGATGCTTGAGGTTGGATCTACCTTGGGTGTGTGGGTTGCTGCTGGCCAATTTGGAGACGCCCTTCCCACCAAACGAGCTGATAAACTTCGAGAAATTCTTTCTAATTTAGGTCCCACGTTTATTAAAATTGGCCAAGCAGTGAGTTCTAGACCAGATACACTTCCTCCAGAGTTTCTACGTGAGCTAGAGAAGCTTCAAGATAGACTGCCGCCCTTTCCCACCGACCAGGCACTGGCGGTGATGGAGGAAGATTTAGGAAGGCCAGTTTCTGAAGTTTTCTCTTCAATTTCCGAGATCCCAGTAGCTGCCGCGTCTCTAGGTCAGGTCTATCGTGCGCGATTACGCCGTGACGGGTCTGAAGTTGCCGTTAAAGTGCAACGTCCAGGTGTAAAAACAAGCATCGCCCTAGACGTCCTTGTCCTACGCCAATTAATGGTTTACGTCAAAAGATTCCGGAAAATGAATTCTGATTTACCCGCGCTATTAGATGAATGGGCAACATCGCTATTTAAAGAACTCGATTACCGACAAGAAGCAGCCAATGGCGTCAAATTTAAAGAGCTCTATAGCCATTTAGATGGAGTGTATGTACCTGATATGGTGACAGATTTGACAACCTCTCGTGTTTTAGTTATGGAATGGATCGATGGAGAGAGGCTACGCACAGCATATTCTGCTGTCGGCGACACCAGTAGCAGCAGCAGCAGTAATAGGCAAAACGACGGCTCTTTCAATTTTCAACAACAGGCTCCTCCAAGCGGCTCAGAAGACGATATTCGACTCGTTGAAATTGGAGTGAAGTGTTCTTTGGAACAATTACTCGAGTTTGGATTCTACCACGCAGATCCTCACCCGGGAAATTTGATGAAGACCAGGGACGGCAAATTAGCCTATCTAGATTATGGGATGATGGGCTTTGTAGACGAATCTATACGACAGGGTCTTATTCGTGCTACCTTACATTTAGTGAATAGAGAATACGAGGCTTTGGCCGATGATTTTATGACTTTGGCAATGCTCCCACCAAACTCGGACAAATCGAAAATTGTACCGGCATTGACGGGAGTCTTTGCCGAGGCACTGGCCGGAGGTGTAAATAACCTCAGTTTCGGGACCTTGAGTGCGAATTTAGGGAGAACTATGTACGAATTCAATTTTGAAATTCCTAGTTATTTTACTTTACTCGTCAGATCGTTATCTGTTCTGGAAGGTATTGCCTTGTCAAGCGATCCAAATTATAAAGTTCTCGGTGCTGCGTACCCATGGGTTGCTAGACGGTTGTTAACTGATACAACACCAGAATTGCGCGCTACGTTGACCTCATTACTTTATAAAAATGGGAAATTTAATTTTAAGCGTATGGAGTCCTTACTGACACAAGCAGCACGACCTACGGGACGCCCTCCAAGAAGAAGAGGAGATGCTGAGGGAGGGGATCAACCCAGAGGAGATGCGTTAGCGTTAATATTGAGTCCTCAGGGGGATTACGTACGTGGAATAGTGGTGGAAGAGCTTTCTAAAGGTGCAGATGCTGCGTGGAGACTGGCTATAGATACAGCAATCGCAGAGGCAATGAATGATTTACTTGGTAGTCGTGGCGGTGGTATTAGCGGCAATGGCATTCCTTCTTCTTCTGTAGCTTCTGGACCATTTCTGGGCGCATTGCTAGATGTCCTTGCAACCTTGCCAAAACTATCCGATGAGGACGACGTTGAGCAAGTGAGAGGCTTGCGTAGTTTAGCTGTAGCGCTGCAGTCTGCGACGGTAGCACAGAAGGAAGCCGACGCGCAACGCAGTGCTCGTGGTGGTGCTCCTGCAGCGAGGAGTACCTGGATTGGTGGCCTTGGAGGTAATACCTCTGATAGTGGTAACAACAGTAGTAATAATGGTGCATATAGTGCCAAAGAGCAGAGTTTTTGTGCTGCTGCTGCTGCTAATATAGAAACAGCCAGTGAACTGTTGCATTGGGCTGTGCGTGAGGCAGAGACCTTGGATCCTGCTGCACGTGCTGAGGCCTTGAAATTGCCTGTAGAGGTAGTTCAGCAAGCTGTTTCTAGAGTACTTGCTCGTGGCGTACGATGGGTCTTGTCTGAACAGCCTGAAGCTGAAGCTGCTGAAGGCTCTAGAAATTGAAAGCGGTAGAATAATTAAAATATTTTGTATTAATCTAATTGCATCAATTATTTTGTATGTATACTTTCTCTCTTCATTTCTGATTGTTTACTTCTGTGTTCCTGCTTAGTTTTGTAATACATGTGGGATTTCTCAGGTCTTTGGTGCCAGGTCAAGTCAGCTGCCGTCTTTTCTTCCTATCAACCCATTTGCAATTAGCGTGTTGAGCAAATTTTAGAAAATTTGGGTATTATTTTCTATAATTATGGCTTGAAAAATAGAGAATTTCTAATGTTATTAGGGTTATAGCATCGCGAGTGAATTGGAGGGGAGTGGCGCCGATTCTGAGAGAATTTTATTATGATAATGCAAAATTAGTGAGAGATTTTGCCTTCTCGTAATAGCTCCCCATTTGGGGTTATTTTCAGCAGTGTATCCATCGTGCAGTAGACAAGAAAAAATAAATTAATGAATATACGATCGCCTTAGCTTCTATGCGCTGCAGCTCAGCCTTCTCTGTGCTTGGGAGGACCCTTAGATTCAAACACACCGTTTTCAAAATCTCTGCACAATCTAGACTCTCGTTTTCCCCAAATATCCGTTCGACACACCCCTCAGATCTTTACAAAGCGGCGGCATCGCCAGCAAACTGTGCAGCTTCTTCTGCCGGAAACAGACATTCAGAAACCTTGGCAACGATGGACAATAATGGCCAGGATCTTGTCGAACAAGTCAAATCTCTCATCCCACCCTTAGATCAGGCCAAATATAAAGGTCAAGCAGGCAAAGTAGCAGTCATTGGAGGCTGTCGAGAGTATACTGGCGCACCATTCTTCGCTGCCTACTCTGCTCTGAAAGTCGGTGCAGACCTCTCTCACGTCTTTTGCACCTCGGACGCAGCAGCAGTGATTAAAACCTACTCTCCCGAGCTCATTGTCCATCCATACTTACTGGAAACCCCTCCAGAGGTATTCAAATCCAGCCCTGATTATATTCTCAATCTCAGCTCATTGCGCCAACGAGCGGTGGATGCCGTCGCTCCTTGGCTAGAGAGATTTGACGTCCTGGTAGTTGGTCCTGGCCTAGGACGTGACCCATCAATCTTAGAAACTGTGACTGAACTACTAGAAAATGCAAAAATAAGGGAATTGCCTCTCGTAATAGATGCAGACGGTCTTTGGCTCATAAATAAAAACCCGTCTATAATAGAAGGTTACCCCAATGCAGTTCTCACACCCAATGCAGCAGAGTTCAAAAGACTCTGTACAACCTCTGGAATAGATGAAAACAGCTCTGATGCATTAAGACAAGTGACTTTAACACTGAATGGTCCAATAATCGTCCAAAAGGGGAGTTCAGATGTGATTAGTGATGGCTACGTCAATTTAGTTTGCAGTGAACAGGGATCATTACGGAGAGCTGGTGGGCAGGGAGATGTGCTTTCAGGGACGATAGCGACATACATAGCATGGTGTTCAACAAGAATAGCTTCTAATCTGTCTAAAAATACAGAAAAGCACCAGTATACCACCTCTGATGGCAAAACTATCTCTCCTTTAATGTTGGCGGCATATGGCGGGTGCTTGACAACTCGATTAGCGTCTCGTCATGCCTTTGAAAAGCAGGGGAGGGCGATGGGTGCGACAGATGTTATAGCAGAGCTTGGACGTTCCATTGATCGTGATCTTGGTGGAGGTATTCCTGGCCCTGAATGACCTTTAGTTACAGAGTGGAGACGGTGCAATTTGTAAAGAGAGTTTTTTCGCAATACTATTTTTACAAGTGCTCGTTAATCAAGTATTCAGAGCGGCATATGTAACAGGCAAACACAAACAGATTCCAAAGCAATTCTAAAGTCCATCAAAACAAGAGAAACGGAGTGAAAGAGAGGCAGTAGATACATTAAAAAACAAAAAAGTAAATATCTATCGTTACGATAGTAGTAGAAAAAGACCAAAAAAGCGTCTGTTTAAAAAAAAAGCCCAGAAGAGAAAATCTGGCAATAACGAAGAAAGGGAGCTGTTTGATTCATTCAAATTGTTCAAAATTAAAAAAATAACCAAGGAGAGGGAAAAAATCAAAATCGCACACCGCTGACAAATAAAGAAAAAAGAAAGAAAAATTATTCAACATCATCAATTCCAACCATCAAATTCTCGCTTCAACTGATTTTTGCGCTTCAAACCAGTCAGTTGAGTGGTAAGACGAGATTTCACATGCTCTTTATCAGCAAATTTACGGCTATGTGCATCCATTTGTGGATAGCCTTCACCCTTCGACTCTCTAGAAGCATTACCGCCGCCAGCAGTAGTAGCAGCAGCACTCTTCTCATGACTATGATGATGAAGAGAGTTGCTGAACAGCATGTGAAGTTCATTTTCAGACGGAACACCAGCATCCGCACTACGAGTACCGCGGTTCTGACGACCAAGAGCATTGCCAATTGTAGCAGATGTGGAAAAACGAAATCCAGTTGGCTTCCACTGACTAAATTTAATATGACTATCATGGTTGCTTAGTTCCGGCATCAACTCATGCAAAGCATGGAGCTGTAATCGTTGACTTAACTTGTTTCCAATACTAGATATGTGAGACTGAATGCGTTGAGCATGGGTGGTGACAGAATGATTATGGCGGTGGTGGAGGTCGTGGACGGCATGCACCGCTCTAGTTAAAAGAGAGCGCCAAGCCTTCTGTTCTTCTTCTTCTTGTTCAGCGCTGGTAGTAGAATTAACGGGTTTAGATGCCGATGGTGATTCAGAGGTGCTTGTAGAAGCAAAAGAAGAAGCAGTATGCATGGTGGGCTGAGCATTGTGAGGCATCTCTTCCTGCACTGCCACTCTAGTTGTTGTTGCAGATTCTGCTTCGGCATACAAGCGCACCTGCTTTGTACTACTTTGAGAAGCGAATGCAGTGTGTACAGTAGTACTATCAGCAGGTTTCCGTTGTGTTGTTCTTGCATTTTTGGTGGTACTACGCCACACAGATGATGCAGCAGCTTCTGAAGGGTTTGTAGCCTGATCTGCATGTGCTGGGCGGCGACGACCTGCTGCTCTCTTAGCAGCAGCTTTTGCTTTCAACCCAGAGAGCTGCTCCCGTAAACGCTTGCGCTGCTCTTCTGGTGGGGGAGGTGCTTGAGCCGTAGCAGCACCTCCCCCAGCTCGTCTAGAAAATTTAAATCTCCAGAACCAATCGTGGAAATCCCAGCCAGATGCGGGTCCTGAATCAACTTCTTTACCTCTCCGCTTGCCCGTGAGGATCTCATAGGCTTCCTGGATGGCTAAGAACTTGACTTCGACACCTTCCTTGCCATGGGCACGATCAGGGTGATGTTCCAGCACTAGACGGCGATGAGCACGCTTAATTTCCATCTCGTCAGCATCGTGGGTGACTCCTAAAATTTTATATGGGTCCAATCTAGCGTGGATCTGCAATAAAAAGCCCATAGAGCAGAAGACAGATTTAATTGCTGTCCCTACTACGTCAACTTTAATAACAGTTAATCAACATAAAAAGCGCTCACCTTAACAGTTAATGCACTTCTATGCGTTCTAGACACGGTTTTACGTGTCGATGTAAGCGGCAAGCGTGTTCGAGCACTTGAGACATTTTCGATTTTGCCGAAACAAGCTGCGTGCCGGGGCACAAGCATCTAAACTCTCGTTTTTATTGGCCCGAACGTGTTAAGACGAGGAGCTACAACGGCAACTGAATAAAACGGAAGCTTCACAGGCACAAGGGCGTGCTTGCGATTAAAATTCAATTTCCGATAACAAAAGATATATTATCAGAAGCCTTGAACCACAGTAGCGCGTTAATTTAGAAGATAGGAAGTTGAAAAACGAAAAACTATGTTTAGGGTTGTTTGAATTTGCAAGGAGCGAATGTAAAACCGTGAATATAAATGATGCTGCCACTTGCTTGCCAGCTTCCCTCGTCCTGGCGGTGAAGACCATTGCTCATTGAGTGTCATGGAAAGAAGGAGACGGTGCGGTCATGATCACTATAGACCCATAGAACGGTATCCGCACCTAGCTGGCAAGAATGCTCACAGCATGGCCGAGATCTTTAAGGTGGCCTCCTTGGTGGTCACGACGGTCGCCGCCTGCAACAGGAGCAGAAGGGAAAAAATCATTTAAATGTACAAAATCAGCTGCTTTAAGTTAATTATATTTACTATCTACATAGATTCTAATTTATTTGGCACTTTATTCTTTAGTATTCACCTCACTGAGCTTCATCTTTTCAAACATAAGATCAAACAAAATCAAAATGGCTGATCGTGCCTTTGAGAGGCTCTTTACGCAAGCTGCCGTCGAAACAGAGGAAACTTTTGAACGAGAAGATCCAGAACATCGTAAGCAAAAACGTCAACGCACTGTAGAAGACCAGCTACGTAAGATGACAGATGACATGACGGCCAAAGACGCTATTCAAAGAATCCTTCTTGCTGACAAAGACCGTGATTATTTTCGCATGCTAGCTCTTCCATTACCCGAAGTAGACGCCCTAGGACGCCCTACATGGAACGTGACTCCAATTGAAGTATCAAAAGCGTATAGGAAGTTATCTATTCTAGTGCATCCCGACAAAAACCCGGGGGATGAGGCGCGCCAAGCTTTCGAAGTTTTAAATAAAGCACACCGTCTGTTAAAAGACGCTGGAGGGCTAGAAACTATCTTAAAAGACCATCTGAGTAAGGCAAAAGCTCGAAAAGAAGAGGAAGAAGCGAGAGCAACGGTAGAAGAACGGGTTGTTCTCATTGCTCAACAGCAAGAGGAAGCAAAGACACTACGAAAGCAAGAAGCTGACGCATTGAACGCAGAGATTGTACGTCAAATGAAAGAAAAGCAAGAAAAGGCGATGAAAAAGAAAGAAGCAGAGGCAGCTTCGAAATACCGCCGCTGTAAAAATATTGTCGATAGGAATAGTGGTTCTGATTCTGATGAAGAAGATGCTAAGAAACGGGCTCTCGAAGCTGCTCAAAAGACAGGTGACAATTCAGAAAGCGATGATGAGGACGCACAGAGAAGAAGACAAGCATTAGCAAAACGTCGACAACAACAACTACGAAAAAAACCGGCGCTTTGATTTTCTTGATCAATAATCTACTTTTTTTCTTTTTCTTCTGGGCTATGTTCTTATTTCATCCCTTTATTTTACATGCATATTTATTATCAGTATTTCCTATAGCGCTAATCTCTGTCTCCTGCGACTACCATATAAGGTCTAATCTCATAAGCAGGCACCAATCCATTTTGAACATACGGGTCGTCTTTGACAAATGCCTCGATATCGTCTCTAGAGAGATTTCTAAAGATGAAAATAGCCCCATCAACAGGGTCAGTAAGGGCACCGGCCATCACCAACTTATTTTGATCAGCCTACAAAGAGAATTGATGCACAATGGAAAGCATGTTGCCATGGCGGTGATTTTTTCATTTTATTTATTCTTTCATGCTCAGTCACTTACCATTTTCTTAGCTCCGTCAAGGTGGGCAGCGCGATAAGGGCCGCGTTTCTGTAAAATATCAGGGACGTAGTTGTATTTCAAAACATAATAGCTGTTGTCGGAAGCCTGGAAGAAGAAGTAGGGTTAAACTTAGGAGAGTGGGGGGAAAGGGCGGAGGAAGAGATCAGAAAATAATTTGCAAAAAGAGCTCCATTAAAATCAATATTGACTTATTAAATCTACTTTAGACTAATTATGCATTATCTTTCACATACCATCGTTCGAATTGCGAGTCTTCTGCCTTGTGGGTGCGCTCGAACAACGATAGATGGAAGTCTAAAACAGAATTGGGCTGCTCTCTGCATCCCCTCCAATAACTGAAACGAATTTACAAGTACAGTGTTTTTTCTCACTCTTGAATTAGCAAGAATGCGTGCCATTTCAGGGTTTTTGATGGATAGAAAGCCGAGCTTTCTATCGACCAAGAATTCAAAATTACAAATGTAGTGCCTCGATGGAGTGAATTGCAGGTGGATTTAAGACCGTATCTTTACGTATATGGCGGCATTTCACGTCTTTGCGTACTTGGAAGGGTCAGAATAGCAGTGCATACCACGCCGTTATTCCGGTATTGTACTTGAAAATGGAAGATCCAACCTTGAAAAATGATCCCAAAATGTCTCAACCCACTGCGGTGGATACTCCCACCGCCGAACCTAACCCTGTCGAATCTACCAAGTCCATAAAGGGGGAGAAACGCCGCAGCAAGTGCTGTGATGCAAAGTCCTTGCAAGGTTTTGCAATTGCTGGATTGATCCTTCTCGTTGGCGGCATCTTTGTCACCCCCTTTATTGTCAGGTCTGTCGCTTACGACCGACAGAATGCATACCCTATTACTTCTGTTGATGATTATGGCCCAGTGATTGTCAAAACGATGCAAGCAATCCGGTACACGTCATCACCTGTTGGAGAGAAGAGTGGCCTCGGCGAAAAAGAAGTCGTTGTTCCATGGGGCGATGGCTCATCAGTTTTTGTGCGTAGAGATACCTTAAACAGTCTTTACGTCTCCTTTCCAAATAAGCCTATAACAGGTTCCGCCGAAGATTGGAGTACGACTACTGCCCCTGTTCCATTTTTAAACAACTATATCTACACCGCCCAAGCGCCTTTAAGGTTGATTACTGAGTTTTCTAAACTGACCGGAAGCGGAGTGAACAACATCACTGGTCCTTTGACACGGGCTATTACCAAGGTGATGGGAGGGGAGCGCATTCTCTGGGTAACGTGTTCAGGAGAAGGCCCTCTTGGTGGTGGCGCTGCCATCCTCTGCGGTGTTTCATCGGCCTTGTACTTCCCCGCAACCTCAGTTGACGTCATCACTTTCAACACTCCTTGGAAAGGATTCAACCCTCAATTTGCTTGGGCTTTTGATAGATTTATTTCTCTTTACTATTTTTGGCCTTTTGCCATGTCGGAAGTCCCTGCTCCCCCTCAAAATGTCACTGGATACAACCTGACAGAAGTAAGAGCCCTTAATGAAGGCTTGAAATCTCGCACTACTCAAGGAGATACGCTACAACAAGCTGTGCTAATCCCTAATTTACCTCCTCAGGTGCCTACTAATGGTCAATCTATTGCACCGGACAATATTCAGCAACCCAATGGTACATACGAAGAAAGCACAGCAGCATGCTATGCTTCCTATATTGGAAGATCTGTTCACGGAGATACTCCTGTATGCAATGCTGGATCTCCTCAGATTATTAATTGGGATCCCTGGGCTCCTGTGACCTCTGTCCCTGGTCCTGGACAGCTCCCTCCCGAATCCGACTGCCCTCCTATCGTCTGCCGTTCCCGTCAGTATATAGACATGAGCTGTACTGGTTTTGGCGACGCTACTGGCAAGAATACCGCCTACAGCACTGATCCCCCTGCGTCATTAATGGGCCTTCCTCATGTTACTTTAGAACACCCACGTTCCGGTGGTGATGCTATCGTCGCCTGGAACGAGACCAGCAAAGAAGCGATTTTTTTGTTCAAGTATACCAACGAATCGCGTGATTTGCTTGCTGATGCCCTCGCGTATAAAACCAGGGATTTTAGAAGGTTTTTAGATAAAGAGTTCCCTGCAACAGAAGATATTAATGACCAAATTGGTAATATTCAGGGCCATGCTGGTTTTTACAGACAATTCAAGAGCCTTGTAGAAGGCTCTGACAGAAATGGAGAGAGTGTTCAGAGTTTGGAGGCCGCCTTGTACAGCGTTAGTGGTGGCGAAGATCCTTTTTTTATATCTATTTCTGGATTCTCTCTTGGAGGTGCTGTATCAGAATTCAGTGGTGTATGGGCAGCGCACCGTTGGCCAAGGGCTCATGTCTTTATAGCAACTCAAGGAGCGCCAAAAACTGGAAATGAAGAATTTGCAACGTTGTTCAAGGCGTCTGTCGGTAATGTCTACAGGTTTGTCTTCAATTTAGATGAAGTCCCTGCAGTCCCCCCACTACCTGGATACGTGTATACGCGCCAGCCTATTTGGATTACTCGTCAGTTGAATGGAAATTTCAGTGTTTTGCTCAATCCCCGCCCAGACGTCAGCCTATCCGAAACGACTTGGTATGACCATTGGTGTGAAGTCTTCTATTATCCTATCCTACAAAATGCGACCTCTATCGGTGTCCCCAACTGGGTTATTACTTATCAAGAAACGTAAATAAATGAATTAATTTTAGCAAAGCATTGCAGTATAATTTTTGTTTTTTCCTTCAAAGCGGTCTCCTAGCCCCGCCGTCTCATTGTTTGCTCCATGGACTGTTGTTAACAGATCGCAAAGGGAGATCACCAAACTCAGTCAAACTCAAGACATTTCTGTTTCCCAGCTAATCAAATTTTTATTTATTTTTTCAACTTGTATGACGTTAAAATGTGTAATGAGCTATGAATAGAAGTTTGCAAACGCAATACGCCGTCGTGGAGTGTGTGTCCAAAGCTGATCATCATGAGCTAAAATTGAAGACGCATTACATTTCTATTGAAATTCTGATTATGTTTGAACTTGATGAATTAGAATAGCAGCACGGCAATGCCGTTGTTCGACATATTCGTCCTCAAATTTAAATCTTAATCCTTTGATTTTTGATTACTTTCACTTTCATTTGTTTAGAATATTTCGCTTTCTTCTGCTCAATGGATTCGCTGCTGGAGCCAGAAGATCAGCTTCGTGAGAAATATTTGTTGTCGCCATGGGGCGAGAAAGGACGCTCCGCAACTCTGGGCATTGTTTCTCTCGTTAGCAAATTCTTATTACGAGTTTTAAACTCCACAAATGTCGACAATCTACCTACATTCCACGATCAAGTACTCAATAGACCTGGACATATTGGTTTAATTACTGTCAGCAACCACACCAGCACACTTGATGACCCAATGCTGTTGAGCGCCATGTTGCCATGGTCTTTCTTTCTTACTGAGCACATGCATGGTAAAGTACGCTGGTCTCTCTGTGCTCGGGAGCTATGTTATAGTAATTATCTTCTAGGGCAGTTTTTCCAGAGCGGTAAAACCCTGCCAATAGAGCGGGGCAAAGGGCCGCTACAGCCGGTAATGAAGATCGCCGCAGGAGAGTTAAGTAAAGGTGGTTGGGTGCATTTATTTCCCGAAGGCCGCATTAATTACACCGGAAGATTAGGACATTTACGTTGGGGTATAGGAAAAGTGTTTTGTGATGCTGTAGAAGCGACAGGACAGGCTCCTAGAGTGCTTCCTTTTTACCATACCGGTATGGGGCGGGTGATGCCTCGACGAGCTCGTCTCCCCCGTTTTGGCAACGATGTTGATGTTCTAGTGGGAGATGTTATACATATGGATGATTTAGCTATCCGATGCGGCAAAGAAGGTGAAGATCAAACGTGTGTGTGGAAAGATATTGCTTCTAGAGTGGCAGAGGCGTTGCTGGAATTGGAGAAGAAAGCGCCACGTGCGAATATAGATCAGGTTCCGGGTAAAGAGGATGTAGAGATGCGAAGGCATTCTGAAGGAGCGCTGCCTGAGGGAGCGGGAGAGTAAAGAAAGGTAGAACTGGTGGAGCAAGGACGGCTTCTTGACCCACCGCCATTACGGAAAATTTAATAATTGCAATGTTATTCTTTGCGTTGCTCTTGCCTTCCTTTGCCTTTAAAACACATCAGTAAAATTTTTGAAGCAATTCCATCCGTTAATTCTGTCTTCGGGAGGAATTTCATTGCATTTTCAAAAACTTCTGCGCTCTTTCCGGCAAAATATCTTGCTGTCGTTTCTCAAGAGCCAAGAGCCACGAGCCAGGGCGCGAAATTGGCAACTCGAGGTTCACCTTTTCTGCTCTTTTTGCCCTTTTCGTCGACCGCTTCGGAAACTTTTTTGAAGTGAACGCGCATCTGCAGAAATAGAAGAGATCTATGGTAGCTACTGGGTGCTGTACCCAGCCAGCAAGAGTTCTTATGGCTTGAGCTGGCGAATTCACATAATTCTAGGACGGTTCGGGGCAGTAGGATGGAGAGGAATGAAGAGGACGAGGGGATGCCCTTGGACTCAAGGAAAGGACGGGGAAGGCATGAGCGGGGCACAGGGGCCGCTACTCAAAAGGTAAGCACAGCTTTTTAAAATTGCATCTTCGTTCTGGCGTTCCGTGACGTTTTTCCCGTCTGATCACCTCAACCCACCGCTTTTTCATCTAATCTCGTAGACTAGAAAACCATATACAATGACAAAACAACGTGAGCGTTGGACGGACGAAGAGCATGAGAGATTTGTAGAAGCTCTTCGCATCCATGGTAGACAATGGAGAAAGATAGAAGGTAAGCAGACGCCATAGCGTATACTAAGTAACTTAATATACGGGTGTGATTTAAATGCGCAGCTGAGAGGCGGCAAACATGAAATTCTGTTCAATTTCTCACATCTTTGTTCTCCCTCCCACACGAGTCATCTCATCTTGCAGAGGCTGTCAAAACAAAGACATCCGTACAAATTAGATCACACGCCCAAAAATTCTTTTCTAAAATAGAAAAGCAACAGAAACAACTTCAGGCGGGCGTCCCATTACCTCCAGCTGCACGTAAGATATTTTCATTTTCAGAGTTTAAGATATTCCCAACGCACTTTCTTCTTCTTGCATGTTTTTTTTTTATCATGGCAGATACTTCTAAGAGACTCACCTCCATCTTATTACATCTACTTTATTATTGCAGTCGAGGTGCCGGTTGATATTGCGATTCCTCCACCACGGCAGAAACGCAAAACTAATGGTGGTAGTGGCTTTGCTCGAGGCGACGCCTCGTCTGCTGACCTGGCCGCCAATGGTGCCGCCATGGCATTACCAGATTACGCTGCTGCTGTCCGCGCAGCAGCTGGCGCAGCCAATGTACCCGACATCACGGTTGCTGCAGTCACTGCTGCTGCGTCAGCGGCCGCTGCAGCTGCAGCAGCTGCCGTCGTCGCTGCTGCAGGACGAGAAATAGAAGCCCGTCTTCAAGTTTCCCCTCCAGATGTTTTCCCCTTTTGTGGATTATCGCCTTCTATGCTTCGTGCAATGAGTAACCCAGCTACGATACAAGCTAATATCCAAGCTTCTATAAAAGCAGCATCTGGTCCACCAGCTCCGCCAGTGCCTTCCGGCGTCCCAGCCCCAGCCCCCATGAGGGACAATGGAATCGCCGAACGAACTGGAACTAGCGAGCCTGGCTACCAACTACATCCACAAAAGGTCCACGGAGCAGATGGAGAAGACTCTGCTTGCTCCAGGGAAGATGAAGCCAGGCTTAACGACGACGGCGGTGATGGTGATGCTGAAGGAGGCATTGCACCTCCTCCACTTGGTCCTGGCCTACAAGGTACGAATAGCGGAGCCAGTACATTAGCTCGGCTACTTGCATGCTCCGCTTGGCAAGCGCCTGCACCAATAAGCAATGCATTTAATTTGCCTCCTAGCTCTATGTGGGCACCTCAATTCTCCGACCCAATGTCCATGGCAGCTGCTCAGCTGTGGGCAACACAGCCTAGTTCTTTGCAAGAAGGACTGAAACTAGTCCAAAATAATGGAAATAATGGTGTAGAAAGAGGCCAAGTTAGTAGTTTACCTCCGAAACCTTCCAAGGGCGGCTCCGGAGACGGTAGTGGTAGCGGGAAAGCAGAAGCAGTGGCTGCTGTAGCTAAGGGTGCGTCTGGAGGAAGCAGTGGGCAAAATGGTGCTGCTCCAGCAGCTGCGCCCGCTAAACCTTCTGGTGCTGTAGCCTCACCAGCTGTTCCCGGCGGTGGCGGTGTCCGTGAGGGTGAAGGCTCCGGAGGTAGTAACCCAACTGGAAATGGAAGCTCTCTTAATGGCAGCGTTCATCCCAATAATGGAAACGGCAACGGCAATGGAACAAGCTCGAAGCTTCATAAAAGCTTATTGCCTCCTTCCCGTCCTCTTGCACCCACACCTCCTGCTGCTGCGGCTGCCGCTGCTCCCCCTGCTCGACAATCCATCAGCCCTACTGAAGAAAATGGCAGCGGTGGTAACGGGAGTGGAAATGTAATGGCCCCCACTGGTACTGGAAATGGATTCTCTGGTCGTGGTAGCAACCCTTCTAATGGAGACGGCAGCGGAGGAAATAATCAACAAGGAAGCGGTGGTGGTGGTGGTGGCGGTTTTGCTGCAATAGGTACTAGCAATGGTCAAGGTAGCGGTGGCAGTGGAGCAGGAAACGCCATTGCTCCTTCTGCTGGTGTTCTTGATGGAGGTAGTCAGCCTAGTGCTCACCAGCCAGGCAAAGCTCTTGCTCTTGCCCCTGCTGCTGCTGCTGCTCCTCCAGTTCGCCACCCTCAACCTGGCGCTCACCGTCATTCCCACCTTCATACCCACAGCCATGGGGGTCATCGCACTCATGCTGGTGGTGCCACCAAACATCACCACCATCACCATCACAAGGGAACTGTACGGCACAGTGCGAATGTGACTGGCAATGGTGGGAATGCCTCGATGACGGGAGGTATCGCCCAACCAGTTGGCAGTACTGCTCACTTTAAGAGCGGTGCAGGTAATGGGACCAATGCTGCAATTACCAGTGTGCCCCATTTACCTCCTCCTCCACGTCGAAACGGCGCTGCTGCAATCAACGCAGCAGGCACAGCAGCGGCCAGGATCGATAACAACAAATCTGGAGAGAGAAAATCTTCTGGCGGCTCCGGGGACAAATCTTCCGGCGGTGCTGGTGAAAAGGGCTCCGGTGGTGATCATCACAATAATCACGCCCATAATAACAATAACAATGGCTTTGGAGGTGGTTCTGGTGGAGGTGATGGCTGTAACGGTGATGGCAGTGGAGGCAATGGCTCCGGGGGAAATCACTCAACGGCTGAAGGCGGCATGGGCACATCTAGAAGAATGCCGATGCCTCCTCCACCGCCCTCTGCCAATGGAAAAAGAACGTCCAACGGGAGTGGGGATAGATCACAGCCTACCGCCAACGGTGGTGGTGGCAGTGGTGGTGGCAGTGCGGACCCTGCAGGAGGAGCTGTAGTTAATGGATGGTGCAGCGGTGATCTTGCCCCTCCCTTGCTCCCTCCCCCTCTTCCTCCTCCTGCACCACGTAAAAACGATGCTGCCAGCATGCCTTCTTCTCGTCTGAAAAGACCACGTGAAGGACACCAACAGGAAGAAGCTCCGGCCGCAGCTGCTGCTGCTGCTGCAGCCAATGGGCAAACCACTGCCATTGCAGCTGACGCTGCCCTACGAGGTCTTACTGCCGCTGCTGAAGAGCACGCATCGACAGCTGCTGCTCTCCAAACTGCCATGCAAGCGTTACAATCTGCTGGAATGCATCATTTAATCATGCAACAAGCATATACTGCGAGTGCTTTCCCTTTTCCAGTGCCGACATGGGCTGCTTCAATGAGTACCGAAGCATATGCTGCGTTCCAGCACATGGCTGCTTCCATGGGGGCAGCAGCTGCTGCCACGTCATCAGGTGGAATCATGCCTCAAATGTGGGCTGGGCAGTTTGGTACGACCCCTGCTCCCACTAGGGCTCCTTCACATCAAGACAACCCGAGCGCTGCTGGCGGTGGTGGTGATGATGGTGGTGGTAGGGGGCAGTCTCGAAGTCGGCGAAAAACTACCCCTGGTGCTGCTGGTACAGCAAACCTTAATAACACTGCTACTGGTGTGAGAGGAGACTCTGCTAATGCATTACATAATAATAACAATGCGCCTTCTGGTAGTGCTGGTACAGGTAGTGGTGGTGACGGTCCCAGTGGGGGCCCGAGCACAGGAAGAAAGCGTTCTAGTCCTCGTCCATCTGGTGGAGGTAGAAAGAAAGCACGCCCTGTACCAAGCGATGATCAATAGCATCAACCTCGATGGTAATTCTAAATATTCTTTGACTTGTATATCGGTATTCTCCTCCTCACTTGATTAATTTATATTATACACTATCAATCATACTATGATATATGTCTCTTTCCGATTTCAATCTCAGCTGTTGGAAGTACTGATCATGAATCATCCTTTTTCATAATACATCAATGTCTATGAACCCCTCATGTTGGTTTGTATTTTGCAGAATCTACTTGGCTGCATCTTCTCATTTAAATCCATCAACACCCCTTCTTCAAAAAACTTCCATGATTGTCATCATTTTCCCGTTTCTGCTCGAAGGTTGTCGCCCCATTATTTAGTTATTTTTTTGTTACAACGAAAAATCTCTTCTCTTCGAAGCTGTACTATTCTTCCTCCTTTTTATTTTTCCTCCTTTTGTTTTTGATTTTTTAGGCTTTCATAAAGATTTGTTACAGTGCCTTTGGCTGGCTTGTCTGTCTTTAATGCCCTTCTTTGTTTTTCCCTAATACACTGCCTGCACTGATCTGAACATTTTATTTCCCTGCAGACTCTGTCTTTTTCTTTCTTGTTCCAACAAGAAATTTTTGAATTTTTTTTCTTGTCACCGCCTCGATGCTAAAAATGGAGTTGGGCTGCTCTGTTTACAACCTGCGTATCTGTATTAAATAGGTGTTGATACTTTGATGCAGTTTCGGTTATTTGAAAGCGTCTAAAACTTGTAACATAATCACTGCTTAATGGACAAGAAAATAGAGGATGGGCAATTCTGATCAACACGCTGAGAGCGAGGACGGCAGAGCCAGGAACAAAAGTCCTGGCTTTAAATGTGCCTGGCAGGAACGGTTCGCATCAAAATGAAGTACACATTTTCATAAAAATGCAGATAACAGGGAGAGTAGCTGCAGCCGCGTGTGCGGCACGAATATCTTCGATTACAGTGAATAATCCGCACCATCAATGCCGTTTTCTAAAAGCGCCTTGCAATGCTTTCCAGAAACAAATTCACGCAATTCAACATCGAATATATATCACGTATGTCTCACCAAAAGATAACGATGTTTCACTATCACCAGAAGATCTTGCAGCTGCGGATGACATCTTCCATCGCTGCCTCAAACTCGTCGTTGCAACATTAGCAGCAGCCTGCCTCCATCTAGGCACCTACCAAGCAGCTGACGCCCTTGACCTCGCGTCCGCCACTGAAGATCGTCTTTTAGGGGTAGTACGCACCCTAGAAACGCAGCTTGACTCAGCTTGGACTGTCCTCCGGAGCGCCACCTCTACTGCCCCGTCCACCGGCCCAGAGGCTGATTCCCAGCGCGCTGCAGCTCGAGACCTTATCAATGAAGTCTGGGAAGTAGTAGACCGTAATTTTTCAGACGCTCGTGGTGTTGGTTTTGACCCTGCTCGATGGCAGAAGCTTCGCGATGCAGCTCTGTCTAGCAATCCAAGTGACCCTGGTGCTGCCCACGCTGCTGTCCGGAGAATGGTGTCCCAATTAAGAGACCCATATTCTCGATTTATTAGTCCTGAAGAGTTTAGTGAGATGGTGAAGTACGATGTGAGTGGAGTAGGACTAAATTTAGGGACTTTACAAGAACTAAAAACAAAAACAGGCCTTGAACCAGCAACAACTGCAACTAACGGAGGTGGCATGAGCGATGGAGGTCAAGGGGTATGGGTGGTTGGTCTTATTCACGGTTCTGCAGCAGACACAGCTGGAATCCAACAAGGCGATGAGATCATCTCAGCTGATGGTAGTTCTTTACTAGGTAAATCTCCTTTTGCGGTGGCATCGTTACTTCAGGGACCAGCAGAGGAAGAAGAAGAAGACCAGCAGAAATCACAGGCGACGGCGGTGGTGGTGGCAAGTTTTGGTTCGACAAATCAATCTAGATTAAGTGAAGTGAAGATCCAAGTTAAGAAACTTGATGGAAGTGTAGCAGATTTGATACTGACCCGACCTGATAGACCTCCTACACCAAGTCCTGTTGTGTACAAACTAGAAAAAAAGAAAACTAGCGGAGGTGCAGCATCAACGGCCGTCGGATATATAAAATTAATCAGTTTCAACGCCCGCGCTCAGCGTGACGTATCCCATGCTTTGCGTGAATTGCAAAATTCAGGTGCTGAGAAATATGTTCTGGACCTCCGTGGCAACAGGGGAGGGCTTGTTTCTGAAGGGATTGAAGTTGCCAAACTATTTTTAGAAAGCAACACCACCGTCGTAAACAAGGCAATTTCTCGATCTAGCTCTCCCGAAGCTGTTACAGCCCCTGGGCCTCCACTTATAACCGCCCCTTTAGCTGTCCTAGTAGACGATCACACTGCCAGTGCAAGTGAAATCCTTGCAGGCGCGTTACAAGATAATTGCAGAGGTGTCCTAGTAGGAAAGCAAACGTACGGGAAAGGTCTAATTCAAAGTGTCTATGAGCTCGGCGATGGGTCTGGTCTGGTGCTCACTGTAGGGAAGTATTTGACCCCGCTAGGGAGAGATATTGATTTTGGGGGAATCAAACCTGATTTTGGATCGATGCCTGGGTCAAAAGAGGCTGATGAAGCAGTTGCTGCGTGTAGAATACGATTGAAATAGGGGGGTGGAGAGAAAATTTTGGAGTAGGGGTAGCTTCCTCCAAGTTTTTTAGACTGTTTCTGTACTTCTAATTGAATTTTTTACCTACGTGTAGATACATAAAACAGGAAACATGCATATAAGAGCGAAAATTTGGGGGAAAAAAGAAGAAATCAAGCGGCAACAAATAAAAAAAAAAGGATGAAATGCACTATTCGGTATTGTTGAGATATGATTCTTTAATAACGAAAGAGAGAAAGGTATCAAAGGTGGTCGATGATGTGCTGCGGAGTGGATAAAGAAAATATGGGATGAAGGAAAATTGAAAGAACTATCATCAGATAAAGAAACGAAGAAAAAATGGGAAACAAATCTTAAAAAAAGAAAAAAAATCTCGTCGATAGGTAAAATCTTTTTTTCAACTTCTATACTTATCATTATTAGATTAGATATATTCCGAAACACGCCCAAAAGTACCCATAGTCAAACACACAAATATCAGCTTGCCTTCACACACCTACGTATAAAAAAACCCGTTGGATAGAGAGGAGATAATAAGATAAAAAGGACAGAAGGAAGAAAGAACAGCGTCAGTCAACCTGTGCTGCTATTTTGTTTTGGACCGATCGATAGATATATACTTTTAGGGGGACACACATTTAGAAGAATGGTATTATTTTCACTTCATTTGTTGGAGGGGGGGGGAAAGATGATCATTCAAATCAAATAGATTCTTTCTTTCTTTCTATTATTTAACTAAAATTGGTGTTGTTATTTTATCACCACCATCGTCTGTGCCAGCCCCCCCAGCAGCAGCAGAAGAACAGATAGCTTCCAAGATACACGCTGCTAGCTGTTCCCTCAACACAGGTTTACTCAAAAACACATTCATCCCTGCAGCAAGGCACTGGTCTCTATCTCTTTCTTCCGCATTTGCAGTCATTGCAACAATCGGAACCGTGCAGCCGAGATTTCGTATAGCCTTTGTGGCTTCAACTCCATTCAACACTGGCATACACATATCCATCAACACAACATCGAGCTTCTTATACGATGCAGCACCGTTGTTTTTATTAGTACCATCGCTACTCGTGGTCGTATCATTACTAGCCGCTGCTATCATCGATGCCACTGCATCGACAGCTTCCTGTCCATTAGAAGCTACCTCGCACTCAATACCAAGAGATTGGAGCACTCTACATGCGACTTTACGATTGATCATGTTATCTTCCACTACCAACACTCGCAGACCTTCAAGAGTCGAAGAAAACAAACCGCCGCTCCCTGAAGCAGCAGCAGCAGCGGCATTTGCATCGATTTGTGGCGTTTGAGAATAAGACTGTCTTCTACTGGACCCCTGCTGTGACAATGATAAAGACGGACGGGGGGTGACACCAGGAGTAGTGGCAGTTGTCGCATCGTTAGAGGATTTCCAGCTGTGTTCTAAACCCCGGCCATCTAAGAAGACGTCACTGCCGATTCTAGGCAGACCACCACTACTCGTTCTCTTGGCATTATTACTGTTGCTCGTATCGTTGGTAGTGGTTCCAGTAATGTTGACAGCAGCAGCTGCGAATGAGACGTTGTTATTGTTGTTATTGTTGTCAGAAGAGAATTTTCCACTACTGCTGGCACTTGCACCTTCCCCAATGTTGCTGGTGTTGTTATTGCTGTTGCTATGATGATGATTAATATCAGCAGCAGTATACTCCACTCCTTGGTCGTACTCATCTTCTCCGTAACCTTCTTCCCCTTGTTCATTTTCTTGTCCAGGTGGAATAAGCATGGGTACTTTAAACCAAAACACGCTACCTACACCAGGTTTTGTTAGCGCCCCAATAACACCACCAAGAACAGCCACTTGTTTACCGCAAATAGCCAATCCAAGACCAGTTCCACTGCGTGTCCGTGGTTTCTCCATTTCATCAGCGTCGCCTTGGACGTAATCGTGGAATAAAGCTGATAAACTTTTTGGGGCAATGCCGCAGCCGGTGTCGTGAATCTCAAAAGAAACCCAGCGAACATCTTCTTCTTCGTTTTCAGTCTTTTCAGAGGAGAAGGCACTTGTACTAGTATTTGTAGAAGTGCTGGTTCTACAAATACTAGTACAAGTGCTGGTGAAGTTGGGTAATTGCGGTACAGAGGCGGTACTAAGCCAGCCACCACCTTCGTCCTGGATGCTCATTGTAATACGAGCAGACGCAGCAGGGGCAGAGGTGGTGATCAACGTATTTGGGGCTGTATCAGCTTCAATATCCGCTCCTGATACTGCTGTATGGACGATATTTTCAAATGAATCAACAGAACCATGGTGTGAGGAGCTCGCTTCACTATTACTATTATAAAAGGACCGCCCTCCAGTTCTATTATTTTGATCCTCTTCTTCATCGCCGTTCACAGGACTACTGCATCTATAATCACTAGAATCCTTTGTAATACCATCAATATTCTTTACCCTAGTAATGGCATTTGTCTTGGACACATCTTCTTCGCTACTAATTTCAACGACCATCGGCGGAGGTGACGGTCTATAGTCCTTCGAGACCACTCTTACTTTGAGCCCAATACTACCAGTTTTAGTGAATTTGGCTGCGTTCATATACATATTGAGTAATATACCGCACAACCGTGCAGGATCTCCTAATGCAGTCCGCGGAGTTCCATTCAAATCGGGTGTCAATAACTTCACCGCTCCGCCACCGACGACCATGGCTTCTATAATTCGATGGACATCTGCTACCAGCATGCCTACGTCAAGCGGTGTACGGACAATATCTAACGATTTTCCGGCTTCTAATTTGAAAAAATCGAGGAAATTTGATACAGTAGATAACAAAATTGAGCCAGACACACGGACGGTATGCGCCAAATCTTTTTGGTCTTCATCTAGATCTGTTTGAAGGAGCATCTCCGCTGATGCAAGGCAGCCATTCAACGGTGTTCTAATTTCATGACATAACATTGAAATAAACTCGCTCTTCGCTTCATTTGATGCACGTTCTCGGTCGACTAGAAGGGATTTAGCCTCGGCGAGCGCTTGAGCAGAAGCAAGTTGCTTTTCAGCGGCAACTCGAGCTCTTACTTCAGCAACCTCAGTAGCTGCAGCTATAAGAGCCATATGATGACTGGTAAACGACTGCCTGCGGCTATCATCTGAGATGAATCCCATGAGGGTTCCAGCTGCCCAGGCTACAACCAAGTGAATGACAGTTTGCACTGGCAGGTGGCCAACAGGAGAGAGCTGGATTGATTTTGAAAGGGTAACAATACAGCCTTGCTCTGAGGCCAAGCATGCACCAGAGGTGAAGCTATCTAAGGGGAGCAGGTAGGTTACCCGCAAGTTTCGATGAATGGTCAGTAACACTGGGGCAGAGAGAGCAGCAGCTCCGATGAGCCACCGCAGGCGCAGCACAGTACTTGTACAAATGAGGAAAAATGCAACAAAGATCCAACTGTTGGGGGAGTTTGAAGATGCAAGGCGGCATAAGACGGCAGAAATGAGGGCAGCTAGTAGAATTTCACTCTGCAACAGAAAAAAAATATTATTATCATGAGCAAGATATTTCCACAAGTTGGATGCTTAATTTGAGCGGCAGAGGGTCTAGAGTGCATTACTGTGCATTCAAGCCGTTAACTTACCCGACTAGCAGCTAGACCAGAACGCTGAGAATGCCTGTAGATCAATCCCATGAAAGAATATAGGACAACAAGATTCATTACTCCAGTGCAGAGAATCTTGAATACGGGGGGTGCATTTCCTTCCTGAGATCCATTAAATGCACTGACAACCACTCTAATGAGAACAAGAACAAAATCAAAGCTCGCGGTAGCGATGAAGACAGGGAAACGCCCCGAGGCAACCTCCAAGAGGTAATTCTCCTCGACTGCCCTAGATTTAAAACGTAGTGAAAATGGGCGCCTGGCCAGCCGCATGCAGGAACTCAATCCATCTAATTCGTGATTTGAGGGCTGGGCTGCGCCCGGTTTTTCGCTTTTTGGTTCAATCATTTGTTGTCGATCATTTTCAAAAGAGCTCATTGCTGCTGCAGCGCCACGGCGCTTCAACGGATACCATGGAACTTCATATAATTTTTGGAATGAAGGAAAAAGAATGAAAATGGACTTTAAAAACGAGTCTCCGAATTTTGCGGCGTGACAAAATATCCTACAACAAATAAATATCTTGGTGGATTCAAGGCGCTGCCGCGGGGCCTACTGCAGAGGTTATAGCATTCTCAGGACCTTTTGAAGGCGGAAACCTGCACCACCATCTCTGAACACTTTCCCAAATACGCAGCACACCACTATCTCTGAACACTTTCCCAAATAATGCTTACTGCCCGCAACCTCACTCTTTTCCGACCTCCCGCCAGTCAGCAAAAACCGGCCCGCCTTGGTTCCCTGTCCAGCCTAGCTTTTAACACCGAAAGCGCTTCTCGGCTCTGGCCACTTTAACAAGTATGTTAATGCAATGATAAACAGTTTGTAGCACGCGTACGGCTTCGAAGTCTAGAAAATAGAGGTCCATCCTGCTGTTCCATCCTGCTTTTTACCCCGACTCCGATACCCCCCAGTTTTGAGTTTATTTGTAGCGCGTTGGTGACTTGTTATTCACAGAGTTTTTGTTCAATAATTGTTATATTCAGTGTAGATATTATATAGGGATAAAAAAGCGGCGCTGGTGAAATTTGTGGCCGTGGTGAAATTTGTGCTTGATCTTAATTTGTAGAAGCAAGGGCTAGGAGGGCCTGGTAACTAGCGATAGATACTTATATACAACTGTTTGTAATGGAATCATTAGTTGATCATTTTCAACGCTTTGTAACAGAGCTTACCACCGTCGAAAAGCGTCAAATTATTGCTCTGACTGAAATAGCGAGAGATGCCCTCAGAACTCACCCACACCTTGCAGTTAGCCTTGCCTCTGTATTAACAACTAGAATACTACAGGTATGTAGCGTGCTGGGTCTGATTTTTCGCCTTATTAACTCTTTATCTATTTTGAACTTTTTTCACCTGTTGTAATCATCGTCAATTCTGTGCAGGCTCCTGCCGACCTTAAGCTGCCACCTTTGTACCTTTTAGACAGCATTACAAAGACAATAGGCGAACCATACAAGACATATTTTGCTGATAGCCTACCAGATGTAAGTGTCCATCTAGAAACTAGCAATACATAAATAATTCAATTTACACCGCTTGTCAGCCATTCCCCAGTCTCCTTTCCAATCGTAATGAAACCTGTCCCCTTCCTTTCATTCAGATTTATACAAGCGCATGGGTTGCAGGTGCACCTGGCCTTCATCGCCCTTTAGACAAGCTATTAAATACGTGGACAGGTGTATTCCCTCCTCACATCTTAGATGCAGTCCGGACTCGGGTAGCGGGTGCAGCGCAAGCACCTCCTGACAGTGCAGTATCGAATGGTTATGCACCAGATATACCTGGATATGGTTATTACGGCGCACCAGCACCAGTACCAGCTACAGGAGTAGCCCATCACAAACCGATGGTTCCTGATGCTCGCCTAGTTGGCGGTGTTGGTGCTGGCGCTGCTGTTCCAGCTGCTGCTTATGATTACTACGGCGGAGGGTATCCACCCCAGCTGCAACAGCAACAGCAGCAGCAGGCACTCTTAGAAATCCCTGGATACGGAGCACCATCACCACAGCCTACATCTGTGCCTCTTCCAGATCTGTTCTCGTTGCTTCCCTCTGGCGCTTTGGCCGCCGCTGCGACTGCAGTAACCGGTGGGCAACGGCCACTGGCGCCTAAAATCCAGGCTAGTGGTGGCACACCGCGTTTAGGAGTCAGTGGGGAAGGCAAGCCTGCTTCTGTGGAATTTAGCAATGAACGAATCAAGGTAGATATTAACACTTCTGATATGAGACGCTTATTTAGCGTAGTTTGTTACCAATCGTATATATTTTTGTTAATTAATGTATTATAGCAGCATACTTTTATGTCTTGAATTGAGAGAAAAATACGCTATTTTTGTTTGTTCTTCAAATCAAATCATAAAGAGAGGGCCAGAAGGAGAGGAGAAAAATTCGTTTCAAATTTTGGGGTGTGTGCAGTGTAGTGTACTTCTTCTGCATTTCTCTTCGCACTTGCAAATTGAAATACAGAAACCAGGATACAGGGTGCATACTTAATGCGTTCGCGAGCGAACTTATCAGAGACAATGTCTATGGTATTCGCTAGTCCATCCTACAAGACCTTTTTCTCTTTGTTATCACCGCCACTACGCACCGCCTGCCATGAAATAGATAAATTCTTGTTCTTCTCCTTCTCACTCTCTCGCCTTTCCCCCCCAGCTCTTTTATTCTGTCAAGTTCTTTCATACCCAATACTTAAACCCAATCTAATCACTATTCTACTGCAGGAACACAACCTCGAAGCAGTAGATCGGCTTCTCACCGTCACCAACTTGACTAAATCTTCATTTTTAGACCGACTTTTCTTAAGAAGACAGAAGCATAGCAGTGGAATTCATGCATCACGTCTATGGTATGTAGATTTAGACACGTGGATGGCTGGAACCACTGGTGCAGGTGGAGCGCCTCCTGATGTAGGCGCTCCGCCTGCAGGCGGCGCAAATGCTGCTGGAGGTGCTTGTTCTCCAGAACAGCGGTATAGCGTCGTCGCAGATGATGAGCAAACGCATTGTGCATTATCTGGTGAGAAATTCGATCAATTTTGGGATGAAGATCATCAGGAGTGGAGGTATAAGGACGCTAAAAAGCTGACTGCAGAAGAAGGGGCAAGTTATGGTCTCGAAGAAGGGGCCATTGTTTTAGTGAGTGCCCTTGGCTCTGGGCCTCAGGTGGCTGTCGTAGGTGCCGGTCCATCAGACGAAGAAGTAAAAAAAGAAGAAGAAGATGAAGGGCAAGGAGCCGATGCGAAGAAAGAAGAGGATGAAGGACCAGCTCAAAAGCGTATCAAAAGAGAATAATAATAAAAATAAGATCTCTCGCCCTGAGTTTACTTTTGATCTCGACCTGAACTGAATGATATCTCATAATTTTACTTCTTCTTGTGGCTTTGTAATGTACTCTACAATATTACTACACTACACTAGAGGAAGAAGCAGGACAAGTTAAATTATACGACGAAACAAAGACAAGGTCTGATCATTTAGATAGTTCACTTTTAATTCAAATATTAATAATCTATTTTAATAATCACCTCCAATAATAACACATTAAATACATACATATTCACTATTTGGTTAACCCTCTAACGGAAGTTCTTGGGCTTTTTCGATTGCTTCCCTTTACCAGCATACCTGTTCCCGCTCCCGAATCTACGGGTGAAATCTCTACCAGAGTCATCATTCAAGCCACGCACAGCATGTTGATCTACATAATTAGTACCCAAAGCTCTAATTAAAGGGTCTTCATACTCAGGATCACTACGAGGCACCATGTGATGCTTCAAGTATTGCATTTCTTCCTCACTTTCGGCCAAGATACCGACAATTGGCTCTCCAGAAGATTCAGGGTCCCCAGGGATGTCTGTTATAGCCCTGCCTACAAAAAGTGGGTTTGGAGAATAATGAGTCTCTCTATCCCCAGATTCATTATATAGAGTACGAGGATATCTTTTCGCATGCGGGCCGTGGAAGTGCAACTTTTCTAGACGGTCCCAGTGGCTTAGAACAGCGCCGCAGAGGAGATGTTTATCAGTGTAACGACATCCATCTTTGCAGTTGACAGTATTGCATCCCTCTCCGTGCGCACAATTTGTAGCTGTGTAGTTGTACCATGCGTCCCAGATGGTCTTTGCCTCTTCAAGATTACGAATGGGTCTCCAGCTGGTGTCACGTATGTCCTCCATTTTTCGAATTTTAGGGAAATCTTGACCATGGGGAGGGATTTCGCGCATTTTAATAAAAGCAGTTATACCAGCAGAGGCATTCTCATCTGGTACCTCCAGGGCGACCTCAATACGAGGGTGTCTGACGCCAGAGAGAGACCAAGTTTTAATTCGCTGAACGTAAAATCCTGAAAGCTGCTGAGCAGCTGGGCGACTACCGCTTGTTACCTCATTAATACGCTGTTTGGCCTCCTCCACCATAGCCTGAGCTTCTTCAAACGTGACACCTTGCACTAAACCAACAGTAACGTGCTTCACAGATGCTCCAGACGCTGGTTCATTCCAAACGACTACTTCGTTCTTCTTACTGATCGAGCGCCCTTGCAACGACATAATACCATTGTCGTACTTTCCAAGCGCCTTCAGGTTGGTAATGGTAGCATCAAGCGTATCAGAGAAGAACTTGAACAAAATGTCTTGCTCTTCAATAGGTAAACCAAGCAATCTATTTAAAAATTGAGTTACTTTTACCCCGGTATTCTTTTGCCTCCCGGTGTATTTTTCATTTCGACTCGATCTACTTTTGACCCTGTAGCCACTAAGGTTCTCGCTCCATTCTTCAAGCAGCCCGAGGCTGTGGAGACGACGACAGAAATGAATGTTGAAGGGTTCTGTTGATGGATGGCCATTAGGCGCAGCATCGATATCACCGCCATTGGTCCCAAGAGGGATACCACACTTCAGTTTGAGATTATCTGGCAGTTCAGGAATAGTCATACCTGGCATGACCACCTGCTCAGAAGTAATAAACCGCAGCATTCTTTGAACAGCTGAGTGGCCAGCTAGAGTATCGACGTCAAATGCCTTGAGCTCTGCACCAGCACCGACGGCATTGCGATCACCACGCAAGAGCGCACCCAAACTCTGCAGCCGTTTCGCTGCAGCAGACGCGAAACGATATTCTCCGCCACACGGGGTAACGAGAATTTTATACACAGGGGCACTTTGCTGATTTGCTCTATGGGACCGGCCGAATTGCTGGACGGCCTTGTCAGCAGACCACGGCAGCTCCAGAGTCAAATGAAGTCGCCGAAAATTCCTAGAAGCCACACGTTTATCGGCTTGTAAAGAGATACCAGTAGATGCAGCATCAGAAATAATAGCAATACGTTTTTGACCGTTCATGAATCTGTCCTTTTCCCGTAAATTTAATTCTCGGGCAGGACCATCACCGTCATGACGGAGCTTATACCTAGCAGTTTCTTTATCGTCATCCAGCTCAATAAATCCACGACGACCAGTGAGCTCTGCAACCTTATCTTTGCCTCCACACTCCTCAATCAGCTTGTCAATGGGGTTGGCAGGCAAGTCCAAGCCTGCTTGAACGAGAAGGAGCAACCAATTACGAATGTTGGCTAACCGACTGGATGTCCCGCCAGCCCCAACTGCTCCATTACCACCGGGGAACTCATCGGGCACGGTATCAAGACGTTCTCTAGGCCTTTCAGTGGCAGATCGGTAGTTGGCAATAGCATCAGTACGGGTTGTGCTTGTAACGCAGGGCGGATGGAATACAGGGCTTCTCTGGCCTTGCTCGGCTTTGATTCTGACAGCTTCTTGCGCTTGATTCTTACCCGCTTTGGACGGAGACTGGTTTGCCTTGGCAGCACGGCCTTGCCCGGTAATGCCGTCTGCTGATTCCTGCTCAGGAGCGACATTGGCCTGATCTTTAGAGGCTTGAAGCTTCATTTCAGCTTCAGATACCTTGCGATCAGCGGTTTTAAGGAGTACACGGAGCTCTTCAAGCGTTTTTAACGCCAGATCATCACTATCCACAAGAGCAGCGCGAGAAAAGGGCTCTGATTTGATTTGCACAGCACCGCTCCCGGCAGTAGAGTCAACGATGTTGGTAGCAGTTCCAGGCTCTCTCTTGACTGCTGCTGCGCCTTTGATTAGGCAGGTGTCGCATGTGAAATCTACAGGTACTGAGTACATGTCCAAGCATGCAGCGTGTGCCTTGCGCTTGCACTTGGCACAGGTCGCCATCGCAGCGTCCGGTGAATTTAAGCAGTACATACAGCCAGCAGGGTCGTTATTCTGTTTATCTTCTTCTTCTTCATCAGTAGTATCTCCAGAAAGATCGATGAATAAAGGGCTTGCAGCAGTGCCACGAGGTACAATTAAAGGTTCCGTTGCTGCCGCCGCCTCCGTAGAGGCAGTCCCATCTGCAACAGCAATTGCGTCGAGCACACGCTGTCTGTACTGCTTAGCATTATATACATCCCCTGCTGCATTCACACAATCTTGTTGAAGAGCACCAGTACGAGCGTTCACCTGCCCTGGACGTCCCTTGAGTTCTTCAGCCAAGGCACCACCATCATTTGCCAAGCGCCCGCGCTCTCCATCAGTCAAAATTCGATTAATGTCGATATTTTGACCAGTTAAAAGCGCTTCACGTGCCGCAGCAGCTGAGGTTCCGGCACCACCTTCCCCGCTCCCTCCAGCACCACCACCATTTGCAGCCGTTGCTGTAGGCACAATTGCAGCTAATTCAAGAACAGAAGGCATGTCCTTCCACATTTTTGCCGCCTCCCACACTTGATACTCTAGAGATTCCAACTTTCCACCATTCTCAAGCATTGCAGCGTCTGGATGCGCAACGGGGAAGAAATTTCTGATGAATGTATCTAGAATTTGACGAGGAGCTGAAACCAAGTCATCAAATTCATTGAAATTAGCAGCACCACCGTCCAAAGCAGTGTTGCTTCGCATTTGCTCTGTAACAGACTCTCCTGTACTCTGAAGACCGATAACCACAGACATCCTGTTTGCGACTGCATCTCTGCACAGCTCTGCGCATTTTTTTACCTTGGAAGCCATCAACATACTACGATAAAAGCGTTGATGAGCACCCCAAAATTGTCCTTGCCAGTGTTTGTTAGTTGCCACATGTTTCATAACTTGATATAAAAGCGTCCAGAAATAGGTAGAGCGCTCGTACATAAGGTCGATGTCTGGAGTAATCTTGACTCTTTCAAGACAAAACTCAGCATCAGCGTACGATAACGTACGAGCCAGGTAGGTGCCTGTCGCTTTCAAAGAGATGGCAGCAAGTTCCAGCGCACCAAGCTTTGCCCTGGAGAGCAAGTCAACCATCTTCTTTGTCTCTTCAGTCCCCCAAAGGCGAGTCATGTAGGCTAGATTATGAGGTTCAGAAGCACCAGTAGCAGAAGAATAGAGGATTCTGGCTTTGGGGAGCACTTCTTGGAGATGGACAACAGCACGGGCTGTTTGTGTGTTGACTAAAAGTAAGTTTTTGGCTCGGTGGCTTTCATCAAAAATGATAAGTGGGCCTTTTGTGCATTGACGCAGCCATTTAATGACTTGTGCGAGACGAGAACTGCCAGGAAGATTTCTGCAAAGAAAGAAAATAAAAATTAATTAATTAATCAGGGTAAAGCAAAAAAACAAATTCAATCTCGGTGGCCATCTTGAATAGATCTATGTATATGGAGAGTTTGAAACGTACTCAATTTTAAAACCGGAAGGTTCTTCCTGATCTTCATCTTCATCATCACCTCCAAACTCACTACCAGAGGTACTACCCCCGCTCATAGCACCTTCAGCTGCCTCCATGGCCATCAGCTGCGCAACTCGACTCCCGCTGGCAGCACCAGCAGTAGCAGCAGGTTCCTTCTTCTTCCGCTTGCTCTTTTTTACCGTGGGAAGACCAGAGCGAAGTAAAGAATATGTAATAAATACCACACCTCTGAACTCATTACCAGGGATGTGTTGAGTACCTTTAGGCGTGTATATCTTGATATCTGTTAACCCAAGATCATCTAGATCTCTTCTCGCATCTCGTCGCAGATCCTGAGAGACAGAAAGCCATAAAATATAATTCCCTCCATTATTCCAATGCTGTTTTACAAGCCCAGCAATGGTACGCCCTTTCCCGACTCCAGCACCGTCACCAAGGAAGAACCCCGGGACAACTTCCGCCGGAAGTCGTTTCCCTTCAAATTTGGTCCAAGCGTAGACGATACTTTCCATTTGAGCATCACTAAGTCGATAAAGGTTAACATCATCTTCGAGAGTTTTGAAATCTTTTTCAGCGTCTATTTTCAAGTCAGGTAATTGGACAGAAGCGAGGGACGCTGTTTCGACAAGAGGGTCCGGGTGCGCTGAGACATTGGGAAAGAGTTCACGAATGTTCTTAGCGACGTAGCTGCTATAGGTATTTGCAGCGTCTTCGCTTTCATCTTCTACGTTGCCGTCCTCCTCTTCTACGCGTTGATTTTGAGGGGGAGGAGGAGGAGGACCTGTAATAACGATCGGGGCAGCAGGAAGATACTGAGGACCTGCTCCAGGAGGGGCTGGGTAAGCACTTGGCGCTGGTCTTCGGGTCGGCGCATCGGATAAAGTAGTATGCTGCTGGTGTGGTTTTGCGGGGACACGGTGAGGAGCTGCCGCTGTAGTCAACATAGACTGACTTGGCTGGGGCCTTGCTATCGGAGGATTGGGTATGGGAGCGGGTGCCTCGAGGTACTGCTCAGCTCGAGGTACGGGGGAGATAAGCTCTTCTGCTGCAGGAAACAGCGTTCCTTCAGCTCTTAGGAGAGTCACTGCAGCATCTAGGTATTCCTCCTCTCTCTCGTTGAGTGTAGGAGGGGTCTGGTTTGGATCCAGTGGGAGACCAATAATTGCTGCTGCAATGGGGTGACCTTGATCAGCGAGCTTGATAATAAACAACCGCGTAGCCTCTGGGAAGATGTTGAGGTGCTCGAGGTAGACCATCGTGTTGCTATTTTTAACTTTCAAAAAGGTTGTTCAAAAATTTGATCACAAACGTTTTGGTCGTATGAAGGAAACCATCTCGTGCGTGTCGATATAACGCATTGATCAAGTGTCTTCAATGCTATGAAACGTGTCTAAAGGGAAAAATAATGCTGCTAGCTCTTGTTGCTAGGTGATTTTAATTGAATCGTGGTCTCTCAACTTGAATTTGAATTTTGTTGAGCAAAAAAGGCAAACTTGTTGCCATTGCTCCATATTGTTTCGTAATCAACTTTGATTGAATAGTTTACATAACTAACTATGATCAGACACTAATTTTAGCATTCATTCTTGATAGCCAACATAATGGCGTCTCAACCAATTTCATATGAAGCCACCACGTTCAAGGGGCTCATATGCATCTTAGATGACCCTAAATGCAGCTCAGTGCAAGGATGTAAAGCGGTAGAAGAATGCTTGGCAGCAAATAGGTAAGCTGTGATTCCTTAGGTCTGTTTGATCAGATGATCATTTTTTCCTCTTTCAGTAGTTTACATTCTGAATTTTCTAACGCAGGGATAATCTCCGGGGCTTTTTCGAACAATGTTTTGCGCCGCTCGTAGCGCGCATCTTTGGTTACAGCGGCCCTAGTTGGCTCGGCCAAGTCGCTCGAAGCAGCAAAGATGCCGACGGCCGTGCCCTCCGCCGTGCCCTCTCCCCATCTGGCCCTTTATTCACGGCAGTATACAGCGCAGATGCAGACGGGTCGACACTTTTTCATTTCCCTAGACAGCGACTACCAGCACATACTCAAATGCTTTTAGCCACTCCAGTTGGCATCAAAGTTTTGGCGACATGGCCTCACTACGGAGTCTCTTTAGGAGATGTCGCTGCAGCGAGCAAAGGTCACATCCACGTAAGCGTATTCCAATATTTCTGCTACTGGTTTGCCTTCTACGCTATTAAAGGAGGCGATCTTGGTACACATGATCCAGTTCCGTTAGGCAGCGGCGCTCTCGGTGGCAGCAGCGGCTTTGGCTCGTCTGTCCGCCGCGCAGCAGATGCGTTGCATTTAACACGTGGGCGTGATGCAGATCCTGCCATAGCAAATCCATATATCGCGCTTCTTCGTCAAATGTTGATTGAGCTAGTGCCCAGACCTTTAGGAGCAGCGCCATCGCCGTTAGCATCCCCTCGTCGTGGTGGTCCATCATCAGCAACAGGAGCACTTTCATCTCCATATTACACACGTAATAGCGTCTCTGGTAAACGTGGAAGTGATGCTGCACCAAGAGGACTGATTTTCTACTCTACTTTGTTGGAATTTTGGTTGAAAGACGCTGATGAACCTGTTCCCGTAGCCAGCACAAGCGCAGCAGCGGGAGGAAGAGGCGGTCCAGCGTCCTCTGTGTCTCCTTTATGGGCGACATCGTATGAACCTCCTTCTGAAGATTTACTAGAAGCCTTGGGAGAGCTAATTAGATATGTCACTGTAGCTCCAGGGGGAAGTTCAAAAAATCGTGCTTCAATGCCTGCTCAGTCTGGGGGTTCGTGGCTTCCAGCAACCCCTGTATTATCTATACAAACTGGAGGTGCTTCTGGGGGTTCTAGTGCACAAACAGGAGGAACACATCTGGCGGGAGGAGTGGCTGGCAGTGTTCGGGGTGGTCCTAGCAGCGGTGGTGGTATTGAAGTACCACTTATGGGTCCTCCGAGGCTTGGAGCAGCCGCCCAACCTGGTTTCCAAGCACTTTCGCGTCAACTCTACCGTTTCTTCCATCGTGCATTCGCTATGTGGCCTGATCAACGCACCATTAAACCTTTATTACGCGCCTTCATAGCGTTTATTGCGCCTTGGCAATCAAATGTGCCAATACATTCTGGAGACAGTGCATCTTCTGGAGCATTAGCTTCTCAACTTGTTTCAGGCTTGGTCCATCGTGTCAGCCGTGCAGATGGACAGCCTGGTGGGGGTAGCGGTGTTGGTGGCATCATTGGCAATGCTTCTCCCTCTTCTACAAGCAACGCTGTCTATACCCCTGAATGGGAAGCACACGTCCTTTCCACCATTCCCTTCTACCTAGAATTATTACCTTTAATTTTAGAACGGAGTATTTCTAGAGTAAGTGTCCGAGGGGAGACAGCGGTACAAGATGTACTGAGGGTCCTAGGCATATTGGAGTCATCCCCTGCTTTGGTGGAGATGCTGCGCGCTGTGGAACGTGACGTCAACCGGTGTGCTGCATCACAACCACGCAGAGCAGAAGGACCGTATGCAGAGCTGCTGCCATGGCTCATTCAACAAGCATCTGACTGGCAAGTAGCAGCTACGGCAAATGTGGTGGGCGATACGCCTGCAGCAGGGAGACAAAGCCCTTCGTATGCTATGTTCTCCGCAGCTGGGGATCGGTGTGCCAGTCTTGCAGCGAAAGATTTGCTTGATCTTTCTGCTGGAATGCTAAAACCAGATGCACAACAAAGATTAAAAAAATGTCTAGAGCGCGTGCTGCCGTTGGCGGAGCTGGCAGAAGCGACACCTGCTGCAGCAGCGAATGCTGCTGATGCTGGGCTTATGGACTCTGTGCCACGTTTACCACGGAGTACATGGCGTGATGTCCGATTTAAAGGGGATTCTTTAGAGAGACCAGTGACTACCTACGAAATTGCACCGTTCGTGCGGATTGCAGTTGCTATTAGCCAGCGTATTAATGCCGCCCTGGGTTTAGATCAAGCCTGGGATGAAGGGGAAGAGCCTCCGGAGAATAGATTTCAAGATATTTTGGTCAAATTGAGGCAAAAAGAAAAGAAAGTTGATTTACGACCCTTGGCCGATGTACGAAATTTGTTCTGGATTCCTGTGGTGTATTGGACTGTGTCTGTTCTAATGAGAGGTATTTGGGTGATCTTGCTAGCTATATTCACAGAAGTAAATGAAATCCAGCATCATTGATGCTAAATAAACGACTTTATTTTTTAAAGCTCCGTTGTTTGATCGGTCTGTTACAGTTGCTTGCTTGCTTGCCGAATGGATGTAAAAATAATGAAATTTTATAGAATGTTGTTGTGTTGTCTTTTCAATAATAAAAGTTCAGAAGATAGGCACACATAGGATACATTATACCTTAGAAGCACCATTTATATCTGTATTATTTAAAATCATTTTTATTATTTTTAGATGCAAATTTTGCCGCAGTCACTGTCCCTCGGGTTTTTTTTTTTTAATTTCGTTTCTTTCTATTTTTGGGGGGCATGCTGCTGGTGGTCACGAAGAACCTGCACCACAGATTTGAAAGCAAACCATTCAGGAATATCTTCACCACCACGCAACATTTGCCTGAATTTGGTTCCACTCAATTTTTTAAGAGTGAGCTTCTCTTCCTTGGCGACAGCAGCAGAGACGTAGCCCTTTTCTTCAGTATAAGCAATATCAGGGGAAGGCACAGTCTTCATGCCAAGCTCCTTAGCATGGGATTTAGCAAAGTCTTGAGCGTCGTACGCGCCATAAAAGTCTTCTCCATCTAAAGAAGATTTGCACCCCGCCATGTCCCGGCCAATAATGAAGTGAGTACAGCCGTAATTTTTACGCATAATCATGTGCTGAATAGCTTCACGAGGACCTGCCATATGCATTGAGTAGGGTAAATAAGCCCACTTGACACGAGGATTGTCAACTTCTTTTTGAAGCACCTCGTAGGTGTGGTATCGTACGATGCCTGGAATATCATCATCCTGAGTAGGACCACATGTGGGGTGGACAAGGCAGACACCGTCTTTGCTGACGTTGGGGGCGTCAAGAGAGCGGGTAAATAACTCATAATGAGCACGATGGATAGGATTACGGCACTGGAAAGCGACGACATCAGTTTTTGCCGGGAGCAAAGCACGGACCTCAGCGGGGGTGGCGCAAGGGAACACACGCTTAGGAAGATCAAGTCCAGTGATTTTACCACCGAGGTAGTAAGGACCACGTTCCCATGCAACCATAGTCACAGCAGGATGCTCCAAAGAAGAAGATCCATAACAAGCTTTAACTTCTTTTACTTTATTGGGCTTGTATAGAGATTCTACATCCATTACTGCAATATTCTGGCCTTTGTAGGTTAAGAGAAGACGCTGACCAGGTTTGATAGAGTCGTTGAACGTATCCATTACGACAGGAAGGCCAAAAGGGGTGCCATTGGGTAAACGCATGTTTTCGACAACAGAGGTGTACGCATCTTCGTTTAAGAAACCGTCAAGAGGAGTAAATCCACCGACGGTGAGAAGCTCAACATCGCACGCTTGACGTTCGTTAAGCTCGACTTTGTGATTGACAGAAGAGACCAAAGAGGCAGCAGCGGAAGCAGGGACACGGAGGTCGACGAGGGGCCCGCCACCATGAGGAGCAATGCGGCCGTCGGGCCCCCAAACGATGGTGCCGTCGGTTGAGGAAGACATGCTGCGTATTGCGCTCTGGAATGCCTGTATAATTGTGCGGGGATAGTATAGGTTAGAGATTGGGCGTGAATGGGGAGGCGGCGCTAGTTTTTCCGAGCCATGTCCTGGAGCGAGCAGTCAAATAATCAAGATAATTTGATAAAGATCTCCTTCGTACCTCGCTCATGGCAGGCATAGAGCTGGTCATACCCAAACTTCTAAGCTTGGTAGCATGTTTAAGTGCAAACATTGCGATGGAGAGCTTAACTAATTGCAGTTGTGAATTGCTGGATGTCGCCAAGATCGAAGGTAGTTAGGGGGCTAGAAGCGCTCGGCCGCAGCAACTCAGAGCCAATATGGTTTTATAAGAATATTAGCAAGAGCGATGATGCTAAATTGGCTCATAAGCTCTGTAGTGTTGCCTCAATAACGAGAAATGCGGAAGAACGAGGGAAATAGACTCTCAAGTAAAAGCGGTTTTTTACCTTTCCTGCGGGCCTAACCTCGACGCATATTTATATCCACATATTCGAACGTTGCAACAAGTCGTGAAGCCGCGAGACCAATTGCGTTGGTTTGCTCAATTGGTTGCATTTCTGCATTTCGTCAGGCATCAGCCCCCAACTGCCTGTATTCAATAATAACTTATTTCTGCATATCTTGAGCTTCTTTCGCCTTCAACTGCTTTTAATCGTATCCAAATAATTTTACAATTGAGAATTTTCGCTCCTAATCACGTTTAGCTGCCATGAGTCACATAGATTCAGCGAGCGGCGGCGTTGCCAATGCTCTGCTTCGTGCCCTGGATAGCTCCCGCATGTTTATCGCTGGAGGCACCGCCGGTGCTGTAGCACGTACTGCGTCTGCTCCTCTTGATCGCATTAAACTACTTTTCCAAGTCCAGGCTGTCCCTTCCTCTGGCACCTCCGCCACCGCTTACACTGGCGTCTGGCAAGCAGCCTCTAAAATTCTCAAAGAGGAAGGCTTCGTGGCCTTTTGGAAGGGTAATGGTACCAATATTATCCGCATTTTCCCATACTCGGCAGGACAACTTATGAGTAACGATCTATATAAAAGAGTTCTAGCAAATCCCGAGGGAGAATTAACGGTGCCCCGCCGATTACTGGCAGGTGCCTGTGCAGGAATGACTGCCACTGCACTCACACATCCTTTGGATACTGTTAGATTACGCCTTGCATTGCCAAATAGCGGATATTCAGGCATGGGTAATGCATTTATGACTATGGTACGTACTGAAGGAGCGGTTTCTCTTTATAAAGGTCTGGTTCCCACTTTAATAGGAATTGCACCCTACGCAGCAATGAATTTCGCAACATATGACTTGCTGAAGAGGCAATTTTACTCTACTTCTACTGATGGCAAGCAGAGCCCACTTGTTAATTTGGGGATAGGTGGCGCAGCTGGAACTATCGCTGCCACAGCATGTTATCCTTTGGATACTATTCGACGACGTATGCAAATGAAAGGCCAGATGTATCGTAACCAGGCTGATGCTTTTGTGACGATTTTCAAAGTTGAGGGGGTTGTTGGTTTCTACAGAGGTTGGGCAGCAAATACGATCAAAGTGGTTCCACAAAATGCGATTCGTTTTGTGACGTACGAGGCGCTGAAAACGTTATTAGGAGTTAAGAAGGCGAAAACAGATACATAATGCGAGGTTATATATTAAATATGTAGCGTTTAATTGTTTTTTTAATATTCAGAGAGTAATGTGTAAATTATTGCGTTTTCAAATCTAGATATTCCCAAAGAAAATACAGGACGAGTTACCAGAAAAATATGATGTAACATGCTAAAAACACGAAGGGGAGTACGCCAGAGAAAGTAGAATGTTAAAACGCGTACACAGAACTAGTTGAGCGTTTCCACAGCCTGAGTGAATATTTTGAAATGGACCCATAAGTTAGCCCCTCTGAGGAAAGGCTTTGAGTGAACGATACTGCGCTCGCTGACCAGCATCGATAACTTACCTGATATCATCTCCTGGCATCACGCAGGCCAGAAGATCTGTAGGAGTGGCCTCGCCTTGCACTTTGCTTGGCCCCCTACAGCGACCGCCCATCGGGTTGGTCGGGTATTAAATTTTTTAATGCTGAGTGTTTGCGTTCGCGCAACCTCGGATTCCCCCTCACCCACTCACACACCTCATCCACCTCTATTGCCACTTTTTTCTTTGAATCTTTTGTGCTTGTAAAGTCCTCAAAGTCCATTATTTCTCCAGAACTCCGTGCTCTTCAAAGTTTTCAAAAAGAGTATGCCTCTGCGACTTCACGGCCGCTCCTTCCACTTCCATTTTATCAGAAACCCTAAAGCTTCCGAGCAACGCCCGCAATGCCAGTATTCATTCACTGTTTGACAAATTGCATGCCAGTTGGTCAAAATACTGCATCTAAAGCCTCTCTTCAAATTGCCCTAAATTTTCTCTCCTGAAACCCCCGCTGACCAGGTTAAATTTTGATACAATAAGGGACCCTTAACCATCATTGAAACATAAGACATTACATACATTTTTATATTTAGTTCTGTTTGTATCAACAGAGCAGCATTGCGATGCAATGCTAAGGCACTCGACAGTATTCAAATCAACTTTGCCATCTTCGATCCGGCCTGCGGGGTCACCAATAAGCCTTCAAAACTTTGTTGTCACTACTCGTAAGAGAGTCACAGTTATACCCTTTGGTAAAAAAAGTCCCGAAGAGGCAATGGAGGCTCCTATACCTGCGGGCACCTCAATTGGAGCTGGGGCACCAACAAAAGAATCAGGAGACGGAGCAGATAGTGGACTTTTGCGTAATGATAGCATCCCAGTATCCAAGAGATCTGATGGTCTAGGTGGGTTTGACGTGTCTTCATCGCCAATGCGCGTTTTTCCTTTGTGTTGTGTATCATTAACCTCGTTTGCGACGCTCTCTAAAATATTCCCTTTCCAACAAAATGCAGAATACCTCAAAATTGAAAACATTCGCGACAAGCTAACTCCCAGAGAGTCCCCCTTTGTCTCTGATAACAATGCTGGGGGTGGATTTGGTATGTTTGAACACATTTATTCTTTGCCGTTCTTAAAATGTTTCCGGACTGCCGCTTGATCAGTGTGCTTTTCTACACAATTAGTTCTAAACCCCTTAAATCACCCATTCTACTTTCTCAAACTATTTATTCCTACAGTTGGCGACAAAGACCTTGTCCAAATCAGCATCATGAAATATGAAACAGAAGACAGTAGTGGTGCTCTTGGCAACGCTGTCGGTGAATCTTTTTCGAGCTCTCATGGTGTCCCTCTTCCTCCTTACGGACTCCGTTCTGGACCCCGCCGCACGATCTACCACGATCCATCTCAAGTAACTGCTGCATTAGTCACTTGTGGAGGTCTTTGCCCTGGTTTGAATGATGTTATTCAAAATATTGTCTATACATTGGACGATTATGGCGTCCCTGAAGATCAAATATTTGGAATTCGGTACGGTCTGCGCGGTTTCTTGGACCGCCACGCCAAACCTATTCAACTCAGTCGTTCTAAAGTCGATGGAATTCAACTTAAAGGTGGTACTGTGCTTGGAACATCTCGTGGAAATGCAAAAATAAAGGATATAGTCGAGCGGTTGCGTTTATGGGGCATCAACATGTTGTTTGTGATTGGAGGCAACGGTGGAAATGCAGCTGCACATGCCATTGCAAAAGAATGTATTGCACAAAATGTCTACTGCAACGTGGTTGGTGTACCAAAATCTATCGATAACGACATTCAGTTAATTGATAGATGTTTTGGTTTTGACACCGCAGTTGAAGAGGCTCAGCGGAGTTTGATCTGTGCCCGTGTTGAAGCGCGCTCTTCCGCTGGTATTTCAATTGTAAAATTGATGGGAAGGTCTTCTGGGTTCATTTCTATGAATGCTTCCATGGCTTCTGGTGTCGTTGATGTGTGTTTGATCCCGGAAATCAACTTCACAATGCCAAAATTACTGGAATTTGTCCAATCCATTTTAAAACGAAAAGATTTTTGCGTGGTGTGTGTTGCTGAGGGTGCAGGACAAGATATTTTGGATGATGGCCCTTCTGGTGCGACAGATGCTTCTGGAAATCCAATTTTAAAAGATATTGGAACCTTCTTAAGAGAAGCATTTAGGAAAGAATTCAAGGGGATTGATGTGAAATATATTGATCCGAGTTATATGATTCGATCTATTCCTACCATCACAACTGATCGAATCTACTGCAAAGTGCTCGGACAGGGGGCTGTACATGGCGCCTTTGCTGGTTTCACTGATTTTACAGTGGGTCTGGTAAATACTCATTATGTATTTTTACCGACAACCACAATTATCGAATCGGCAAGGACAGTGGATCCAAAGGGGAGACAGTGGAATAGATTGAAGACAGCAATCTCTATGCCAGATTTGGAATAAAGACAGATGTTTATGCTGTTTGTTGTTTGGTTTATTTTTGAATTTGCATTGCTCTTTTTCGTCCTTTTTTTTGTTCATCTGGGTCTCTGTTTTTCAAGATGGTGTTTATTCTTTGTTTCTTTTTGTTCATCTTTCTATTACATACAGCTGCTGTAACTGCATCAGTTCACATAATCAAGTATTCTGTAGACAATAACACAGGCAAAAAGAACACAGGCAAAAATCAATAAAGCAGTGCCGAAATTTGGTTTAAGACAAGTTGGGGCAGACTTTTTGCACCTCGGAGACAAGAAGAGGATTGGAGGCATCCTGAGGGCAATACTGCCAGTTAACCAAGGGCTGGACGCTCACTCCAGCGTCACGGAGACCACTCAAAGCTTGAGCAGGGCAGTTTTGGACAAGATAATTCACAATCCCGATAACATAATCGTAGGCTGAGCTGAAGCTTCCGCACTCTAAACCCAGTTTAGGGACGAGTGGAGCGAAGCTACGGCCAACAACCTCGCCGCAGGCATCGCACATAGCAGCATCAGGAGGGTTTCTCAAGCCTCCTGCATCGAGTAAAATAAGTTGGAATGATGAGAAAGAGGGAACTGTAAGCTTGAACAAAGATTTTATTCAAAGTCGGATGCTTTGGCGAGAAATTTTGCAAAAACACCCAATCTCGCTGCTCCATAGGCCGTTGCTCTTACCGCATGCTGCATTCACATTTCCAAGATCAAGAGAAGTAATGTCATTGGCGGCAATGGGGCATCCCTGCTGCAAGGTGCGTGACTGAACAGAGCTCACAGCCAACAACAATATAAGAGCACAAGCAGTCTTCATCTTGAACATGCAAGTGAACGTAACGGTTGTAAAGTAAGCAAGATTTAGACACTAATTTTTAGTGAACACTGCGGTGAAAGGATGGGAACTGCGGTTAAAGCAGGTCTGCATGGGCATGCATGGAGTTTCACGCGTTTCGTGCGTGGCAATGAGAGGTAATTAAAATGTTGCTGATTCTTTCTAGGATGAGGAGATGGTCGTTCCTTTTCTTTGTTTATGCTCCAGCAAGATGGGTTTACAAACACTTACAGAAGTCTTTAAACAGGTTCTTTCTCAATCGTGCTAGCTTAGGAGTGCGAGCTATACAGATAATATGCTCTTTACATCAAAATGAACTTTTTACGCCAGCTCCGCCCCACTGCCACGTCTTGCTCCCGGCAGGCCCTGCAGGAATACTCAATAATTCACATCTCCGTTTACTTTCTCAAACCATTTTCTTGATTTCCAGCAGGGAGGTTAGGGCATATTTCCTTAGCAGCATCGATTTGCTGTGCATATGGTCCATCAGGGCACGACTCCAAATTTGCCAATTTTTGAATGCTAAATCCAGCCCCCTCCAGGGTAGAAAAGATCTGATTTGGGCACGTAGTAAGCAATACAATCAATGCAGTTTCAGTGTATTGAGTTGCAGTAGATGCTGCGTCGCATGGAACGTTGAATTTGGGGATGAGTGACTTGAAGGTCCGGACGATCGACGCAGTGCATGCATCACAGACATCACCAGAAGGAGAGGAGGATAAGGGATCTGGAAATACCCGAGAGGATTGATTTGAAAGGAGAAAAAATTCAGGCTTGGTGTGCAATCCATAGGCAAGATTAGGGGAAGCCATGTTATTTGGTTACGTTGGGTAGGTGAGAGCGCTTTTGCTAGTGTGAGCAAAAGCAACCAGCGTTCTTCAAGGAATATATAAACTCACCGCATGCATCCTTAATCTGGTTTAAATCAAGGGATCTTACTTCGTCAGCATCAAAAGGGCAGCTAGGAGCATCGCTCTGGCCACTGGCAGAGCAGACCAAACAAGTAGCGAGATAAAGCACGAGAACGCAGCGGATGCTCTTCATGGTGATTCTAAATCTATAGAAACGTAACAAAACGATTAAAATAACAGCTCATGCATGAAATACAATGAGCGCATTGGGTGCGAATCTGGGTTATTTCTCCGACAAAAGTCATCGGCCACGAGGCGTCCCGGACGGAGTCCGATCATCGGATAGTGAATAGTCACGAAGTCGCACAATCTCCATTTGAAGGGAAAGACGGTCAAATTTTGTGCTGTTATCTCGATTTCTTTAAAGGTTTTAAAGTTATTACATGGCATTAAACGCAGCGTGATTGTCACAGAAGCGGATTGCTACTAAACGTAATATGGTTAAAAAAAAGAATTATAAATTTCAGCACGATTTTTTTGTCTCAAGCGAAAGCTTGCTCCAACCAACCGAGCACTACGCTACTTGCCAAAACAAACACTTTTTGAAAGTAAATTATTCTGAAGGCTCATCAACAGGGGGGAGATTGGGGAAGACAGTTTGAGCAGCAGCAGTAACCTTGGGTCCCACCTGCTGAGGGCAGTTACGGAGCGGGGCTAATTGAGCAACATTAATACCAGCTCTGCTCAAAGCAGGGAAGAGAACGTTGGTGCAAGGGGTGATAGTGTTGAGCACAGCTTGGTTGATATCATTAGGGTCGCTGGGGATCGTTTCAGCGGTTAAGCCGAATTTGGGGAAGGTGGGGGAAAAGGCGGTGAAGAAGGCGGCCAAGCAGCTGTCGCAGATTTCGGCAGTGGGAGGGTTACCGAGACCAGCTGCAATGGGCAATAGAGAAAGAAGTGAAAAAGAGTAAGTTAAGTTAACGGATAAGCTCTGAAGCAGCGAGCAAGAATAATTTAAAAGAGTAACGCCTTAGGGATTATCCCGCCTTAGGGATTATCCTGGCGGGCTGGCTCGGCCGATGAACCTAGAATATTGAAAAAGGCTGAATAAATCTTACCGCAGGCAGGCTTCACAGGCTGCAAGTCAAGAGCGCTGACGTCTTGAGCATTGATAGCACATCCCTGACCGTTGGCAGAGATGGCAAGTGCCAAGCAAAGGGCAGCGACAATGGTGAAAGTCTTCATTTTTTAGTTGAGGAGTGGAACGATTGCGATGGGAGTTACGCTCAGGAAGCTTGCTTTGAAGGTGAAAAGAATGGCAAATGAGCACCAAACGAATATAAAATGAATGTAAAAGGCCAGGGAGCAAGGTTTTATAGCCTGCTTAACGCGGCGATTCAACGCTCAGGGTCTTCCTTGGACTGGGCCCACCAGTCCTTGAATTTGCCACTTGGATTTTTCTCAAAGCAATCTTACAGAAACATAATCGGACAAATTTCAACAGGTAAAAATAGGCAATTAACTAAAGAAGAGAAACAAGGGGAAAAGATGTGGAATACATAAGAAATGACACATCACTTTCCGTTGCAAGGAGGGCATCATCATTCTTACCGCCGCCCGGGGAGCCAAAACAAAAAAACGATTTTTGCTGTAGAGAAAATATAAAGTATAAATTAAATATCAAATTCCATTTCTTCAGAAACATCAAACAAGAACAGGGGTATTGCTTTGGATCTAGGTAATACTCTTTGAATTTATTTAATTGCCCCAGCGATATGTCCCCTCCGCTTGTTGCCTTCTCAGACTGCCTTTAGGAGCTCGCGTCCCACCAGTTCCACTTCCACCGCTGCTGGTGCTCGTAGAAGATGTGGCTCTACTAGCAACAACATTAGTAGCTGAAGCATCACGGGACATTTGATGATAGCCTTTATTACCTAATCCAAGTGGATCAGCGGTTCGGTATTCAAGAGGCAGTTTGCTATTAATTTTGGCAGCCAAGCGTTCTGCCGCTCTTCTCTGCCGAGCAAACCTATCATCTTCAGGCACAGCATCATTGGTATTTATACTTCCATCGTGTTGAAATTGTTGTTGCATCACAGCTTTGATGGTATCCCCATCTTGTGAAAGAGAAGAGCTGCCGGCATGCTGCTGCTGCTGCTGACCAGGTGGAGCAGCAGCGGTGATAATTTTAAATGTTGTCTTCTTCGGGCGAGGAGCAGGCATAGCTACACCATCTCGTGTTTGATTCTTCTGATTATTAGTTTTTGTATCTGGTGCTGTTGTAGCTGCAGCAGAGAAGGGTTTATAGAATCCATTCTCTCCGCCTGTACCGACTCCACTGCCGCTAGGTGCATTTTCAAATACCGTTTTTATATGATGAGCAGGAGATCCATTTAAACCAGGGCTTGTCCAGCCTGTAGCTTGACTTAATGGGCCACCGTGTTGTTGCATTGGAGGTCTTGCTTGTAAGCACTGTGCCGGTGCTGGTAGGGAAGGGACGGCATTCTCAGGGGCTCGAGGAGGAGCATGATGAGCAACTGGCATTTGGGGTGCCGGCAGCAATTTCTGCTCCTGCTGATGCATACGCTCATGATATTCTGCTCGCTCTTCCGTACGTGATTTACGTATTGCATCCATCAAATGACGTTGCATCGTTGGAGAGGCAAGTGCCGGTGACCCTAAACTCGCACCAAATCTCACCAACGACTCCAACTGAGATGCCTGCAAGTGTGGAATAATCAATTTTGCTAATTTATCCGCTTCTGAATCAGCATCCAGTTGGCCACTATTCGCCCCAGAAACAGCAAGGGTACTGTTGTTACCATTGACATGCATTGCTGCAGGGCCCAGCGGGGTGGTACAGTCGGGAGACTGGCTGTTGCTCCTACGCTGAACTACTTCAGAGATATCCTTCCATTTAGTAGCACTACTTGGCCTAGGCTTTTCTAAATACTGTCTCTGTTGCTGGTATTGCTGTTCGTTATCCTTGGCGTTGTCGCTATTGTTGTTGTTGTAATACGTAGGAGAGTGAGCACGTGAGTCTGATCGTGCTCCAGCAGCTCCAGGGCTATCATGAAGCTCATTGCTATATACAGTGAAGCCAGAAAGAGGGGTATCAGGCTCAGAAGCAGAAGAAGAATATTGCTGTTTCGGATACAATGCTACTTCAGTGGTGTTTCTAGGGGCAAGCATAGTGGCGGATCTGTCGATGGCAAGGCCGTGGGCCGAGGCAAAGAGGGGACCAGCTGGACGATCAAGGAGCTGACCAGGGCTACGTTCATACTCTTGCGATGCCGTGGGTGCAGGTGAAGGAGTTAATCTCATGCCGAGTTTATCTAAAGTGAGCTTGAGTACATCTGCGAGCTGTACTTGTTGTCTCTCGGCCTCTGTGAGCCGTTCCTGGCACTTATAGAGAGCTTCGCCTCTAGCAATGGCGAGTTGCTCTGCTCTAGCTTGTGCAAATTCTGCTAATCTTTTGTCTTCTTTGACTTCAGCGATCTCTTGCTCCATTCTTGCGTATTCCTGCAAAGAAGAGGCAACAAAATAATTAGAAGAAGAAGACGGGGCAATGAGATGCATCGTCTTTTATACGACTGGGTTTGCCCCCAAAAATGCAATATACTACCTCGACTCTTACCTTTTGAAACCGAAGTTTTGAGTTATCTATCGATGTAAGCTTGGAAATAATCTCTGTAGCTCGCTGTGAATCCTCCATTGGCAGATTCGCCCGATGCAGTCTTCGCATACTATTAGGCTCCAAAGCTGCCCTTTTATACCCCTTGTTAGATTTGAACCTTTCATCAACTTCAGCTTCTACGATATCCAGAATTTTACTGGCGGCATAGAGTGCCTGCAATATTAAAAAAACAATGTGTCAGTTGCCAACAACCAATCGATCTCTTAGGCCTGGTAATTTGAGAGGTTTCCCGCCGCTCATAAAAAATTCATACACTTGAAATAAATGTTCACCTGTGTTTGGTGATGTTGCGTTCTCGCTACGACCCATTCGCCATCTGACGCATGATGCGATGGCCCAAGACAGAAGAGCCTTTTCAACATCTTTGTGGTACTCTATTACGGCCTATACACCAGCAAGATTTTATTAACAATTATAATGGTGCAATTCCGTTGGTGAGATGAGCTAAAATACCGGAGAATTTTTATTTTATTTTTGGCGCACTGTCGCAACAAAAACATTTTAATCATCATAAACGCTATTACAAGCCCTTCATTTCATGTCGATCCCATATTTGAATAATTTAGGTAGCAGAGATAGGCGCAAGGACCTTTTATAGTTAACTTTTATTAGTGCTCGATCGTTGATGAAATCTATGAGAATTGCCACTAGTATTCAAGCGCGCTCGCGAGAACCTCCATCTACTCAATCTCCCAATTATAATACACCTACGGTTTACTCTCGACGCGGCGCAAATCTCCACCTCGGCATTTCTCTCATTGCCACCACCGGCGGCGCTTCTCTTACGCAACTTTATTCTCCCTCACCTGCCCAAGCAAGCCTCCTTCGTTTCCCTGCAGACTCGCTACAAAACCGGTACATTCTCGTTAGAGCAGGAGAATCTGAATCCGAATCAGAAAATAGAGTTCTTACAAACCCTGTGGCTAAAACTAGTATGAGCAATGCACTCTCAGAAAACGGCCGACGTCAAGTGATTAGAGAAACATTCGCAGCACTTAACGAAATTAAAGCCTGCGATAATGGATGCTGGTTATGGCCTTCTATGACCCAGAACTCGTATCAAACTGCAGAATTATTAGCGAGTCTCTACGGAATAGGAAGAAATAGAATCGTTCCAGAGTTTTCAAAAATCGATGCGCGAGGGCTCGGCGGCTTTGATGGAGGCCGATGGTCTGTAGTCTCTGAGGAGGTTGCAGCTGGCGATGCATCCTCTGCTGATTGGAAACCACCTGCAAGTACTACTGGGACGCCCAATGAAAGCGCTACAGAGGTGCTGGTTAGAGGTAGAGAGCTGTTAAGCTTACTAGAAACCCAATTTTTTGGCGAGACGGTTTTGATCATCAGTCCAGATTCTGATAATTTATCAATTCTACAAGCTGGTGTGCTGGGTATAGACCTTCGTGGGCATAAAAATTTTGAACTTTTACCGGGTAGAGTACGACAGCTGGAGGTTAGTACGTTAGAACGAGATGATTCACCTCGACAGATTCCGTGTCCCAATCCACCGCAGTGTCGGTAATTTTTGAATTTAAAAAGGATAGACAATAGAGTTTAATTAGAGAATGAATGAAAAATTTGGTATTTACAACAGTATTGAAACATCGATATGACGTACTATTAATTGTAAAGTAAGCTGAAACTATAAGAGAAGAATTAGTATTAAAAAAAATGAGATTTCCCTCTTTTACTGGGCCGCATAATCCGCCAACCCACTCAACGGTTCTGCCAACAACGTCATTACTTCCAGTGTAGATTCCCCCACCTTTACCACCGTCCCTTCCCCACTCACACAGCACATATTACTTCCAAAGAACACCGACGCCTTGAAACTCGACGGCTGCGTCCACCCCAAAACAGATCCAGAGCGGAAATTGTACATGATTTTAGCAGGCTCGTCGCCCACAACAGCTGTCTCTTGATTGATAGTAGGTACTTTGCACCTACTACAAGGCTTTACATTACGTAATACAGCAAAAGCACTAGTGCTATTACTAGGAGCACTGCTATTAAATTTGACGTTTTCCCACTGATCCTCTTCCCAGGCAATGGCGGCGACTCCACCGACAATTATATTTGGCCTGAATCTGTTCATTGATATTTCTTCTTGCTGCTCATTTTCTGCCTTTAAACGACAATTGAGATCTTCCAACGACGCTTCGTTTGCTACTAAATAAGGGAACCCGTCAGCAAATGCAACTGGGTGTGCTTCTGAGGTCCAAGACAAGTCGACTTGTCTTTCAAAGGCGCTGTCGTTGGCTGGTTTGGCACCGGCGCTGCCAGCATAGCGCACTAATTTTGAGGGAACGCCAAGGTATTTAGAAAACCATGCAGCTGCTTCAGAACCCTCCTCAATAGCGGCTCCATTCCAGCCCCAGACGTTGACCTCTATAGAAGGCTTGCTAGAAGAAGAATTGAGAACGATCGGGATGCGCAAATCATCTTGCATACCTGGAGCAGACACTATAAGCATAATATCCTCTGCTGAAATTGTAGATCCCTGTAAAAGAGCTTCTTTAGGTTCGATGCGTGTACGTACCAGTGCAAGAGCTGGTTTCTGACGTTGGGTAATGAAGGTGGGTTTGCCTTCACCCTTTACCACCATGAATGTCCTATCACGAATGATCCCTGAGGGACTAGCTACTCCTAATGGAGTGAGTAATACACCTGGAAGATTTATACCACCACATCCTTTGATAGGGTAGAGTACTAAACTTTTAATCTCGAGATCTTTTTTAGATGCCATTGATCACACAAATTCTCTGGCCAAATTGTGCGCCTGGAGATAAACTTAGCTACTGGGCTTGGTTCCTAAATTATATATAATGTTGACGATTGGCCAATTTGATATTTTTTAGCTTGCCCTAGTAGGCCAAATGTAATACCCAATATTGTGACGCTTGCAGATCAATGCCATCTCTCTTCCCACTCAAAAGCTGTAAATGCACACAGTATTTACAATACACAATCTTTACACATTTACTCTGTTAATTTCATATTGTTTACATGCCCATTTGGCCCATCTGGTCCCCTCCGGGCACTTTATGATCAGATGGCACCGGTCTGGCCTCGTACACAGCCTCAACTGCTTGCCGTTTCCTTTCAGAAAACTCGCCCTTGAACGCAATAAATGTAATCTCAGTCGCAGCAGCTCCAAAGTTAGCAGGGAAATACAAATCTATGCTATGCACGCCGTTAAATTTAGCTACTTGTGTTGGGTATTCCATCTGGCCGTTGAAGTTCTCTAATAAATCCCATTCTTGTACTGGTGCTAGCTCTGTTACTGTAGAGAAATCCAAGTCATCTCTATTAATAAAGACTTTGAGTTTTGCAGGAGAGGATCCATTAGGGCCTCCTATAACTGTCAACGCTTGAAGTTTTACCGAGCCGGTAAAAGGGACGTGGAGCAAGAGTTCGGGGTCGTCGTCGTCGCTAAGTAGGCTTGGACCATCGGTGCTGAGACGTTGATCCCAAGGCTTAAAGATATGGCGGCACGAGCCGTCTTCAGCTTCGTTTAAACAACGCACCTGTTTTGATCAAGACGGGAAAAGGCATGGTGGGGTGTGAGATCATGAAAAGATTCTTAAAAATAAAAGTCCAATTACACCTACTCTCTGTATATCCACATATTTGTTTAATGACCAAGATCCACTGCAATCTTGTTCTTCGCAGTCGTGATCGTGTGCACAGCATCCATGGAAGTTCGGAGGCATGCCAGAAAGTGATCGGGGGAATTAAGCTATGGCGTAGGATAATTCGTGTGGTTTAAATACCTGTGCTAAGTAAGTTTTAATGGAAATGCAGCTTTTACTAGGCGCTTCGACGTGAGAAAGACAGCATTACCTTCCCTTTGATAAAAAGACACTTTAAAAAAGCACTGCCAACAAGAATTCAAATATAAGCTGGCCATGTTCACGATCTATCGCGCTTAAATAATTGTTAGTAAATTAAAACGTTAGTTAGGACAGTGCTAAACAGATATAGGGCACTTTGCACAAGTTTCAAATTCATTTTTAAAGGATTATTTTATTCTTGTATCGAACTTTCAGCTGCTCATATCTTCATTATCATAGTTTACATAGGATCGATGGCAGGATTTATTGCTCTCCCTGTCATCCAGAAGGAGGCCTGGGCACAATGTGAGAATCCAAATTGTCAGAAATGGCGAAAGCTTCCTCCAGGCGCACCTGAAATCAATGAAGATGAGCCATGGTACTGCTACCTTAACCCTGATGCAACGAGAAATACGTGTAGTGCGAGCGAAGTAGTAAGTGAAATGCGCTATAGAGTTCAAATCTTGTCATGCCTGGTGGTTCTTCACCGCTCTATTTTTCATCTTCCTCCCCTCCCATCACCCAACTAAATTGCATCCCATATCTATTGTATGCTTGCAGGATTACGATGAGAATAACGAAGTTGTCATTGCCGGTATGGATGATCCAGAGGAAGCTGCTAGAAACCGAGCAATCATGGAAGACCTAGAAGCAAGTATTGCCGCTGCCGCCGCAGCTGCAGTACGAGGTCGTGGGAAAGGACGAGGTGGAGCCCGCGGACGCGGTCGTGGAGCTCGTGGTAGAGGAAGACCGCCATTACCTGGAGGTGGAGGTGGTTTTGTTGGTGGTCGTGCTTCTGGTGTTCTTCATTCTTTTGACCATTATGCACTTGGTGGTGGTGGTGGTGGAGGAAGCTCTCGTAGAATGCGTAACGTTTCCTTTGCTGAAGACTACGACATAGACGCAGGAGACTCGGATTTAACTGCAGGCCGTCATGGTTCACGTATTACAAAAAGGCAAGTAGCAAAACACTTACAAAAACTAGTTGAAAATCAAGGACAATGGGAGGCACCAAGAGGTGGGCCCACCGCTGTGGTTCCTGCCATCCCTCCTGCTCTGCCTAATGAAGCATGGGAAGCTTTAGCAAACGCTGCACCAAATACAGCAGAGCTTGCTTGTGCTGCAGCAGATCTTGCCAGTAGCGTGAGATATTTTGAAAGCGCTGGCAATGCCGCTGAGCATATTATGGCCGAGGCGGGAGCTTTGGCTCGATTAGGCACAGTTTTAGCAGCAAGTTCTGGATTAGTTGACTGCCAAGATGCATTGACAAAACTTGAAAGAGATAGATTAGGGTTAGAGGAGGCTGGTGCAGCAGCAGGAGCGCCGTTGCCAGATCCTACTCAACCACTAGATATTAATAATCTAAAAAGTATATATGGCGGTGGTGGTATTGGGGCAGGAGGGGGAGTTGTGGCGGAGGCGATGCTAGAAGCAGCGGTAGCTGCTGCAGATGGACCCGCAGCAGGAGTATCAGAAGATGTCAACATGTTGGATGGTGGGATGGTGGAAGAGGAGCAGCAGTTGCAGCCAGAGGGGGTTGTCATCTAGTTGAAACGCTCGTCTTTTGAAATTTTAAATAAAGTTCTATTATTCCGGAAGACATGTAAAAGCGTATCTTTCAGTCAGTTCACTGAGATTACTGGTGTCAGATACGAAGTTCCCATCCTAGTATTCTTGTCAGGAATGATTTTGATGAAAATAGAAATCCACTTTCACTGCAGCATGAAACTTTCTTTGAAAATGCTGCTCTCTGAGATTCTCAGTGAGGAGTCTTCATTTCAAGGGCAACTTGTCAAGACCACCTAAATTCAAAATTAAGTTTTCCAAATTTGTAGGTCTCAAGCAAGTTGACCTATATAACCCCCTGCAATGTATTGGCTCGTTTCCCTCCCTCTGGGGGATGACTCCCCAGATCGAATTTGGAACAAATTACAAGAGCTATCAACGTATACCTACGATTACAGTCTTAATTTCAAGTTCAAAATCCCTGAGAATTTGCGGGTTGGCACCCTGGACTCCTTACTCGCTCTGAGCGACGATCTCACCAAAGTGAATGCCGCTGTCGAGGGCACAGTAAATAAAATCAGGCGACAGCTCTATGATTTGCAGTCTTCATTACCCGAAGATGAGCGATCAGATGTCTGGGTAGAGGGCCTCACCCCGGAAAGCTACCTGCAGCGCTTTACCTGGAATGAAGCAAAGTACCCATCACGTCGCCCGCCAAAAGATACTGTTCAAGCAATTATGGATACAGTTCAGAAACTGGATGATGATTTAAAGGTGAGAAAGGATCCATCATTTCTGGATCCATGGAATATATGTACATGCAGTTCTCCTAAAATTTGTATACTGGATCTAGGTTGTTAAATTTATTATAGAAAAATAGTTCTTTGAATTGATATTGTTTTCCCCCCTCCGCCTTGATCTTTTATCAACCTTGCAGGCCCGCTCTACTGAATATACGCAAGCAAGGACCTCCTTACAAGCCCTCCTCCGAAAACATGGTGGCAGTTTAGCAGTACGCGATCTATCCGATATAGTTCCTCGCGACAAACTCGTTTCTACTGAAAATATAACCACCTTGGTTGTTGTCGTCCCAAAAGCCTCGAGAGAAGAATTTGTTTCTAATTACGAACATTTAACAGAATTTGTTGTGCCTCGCTCAGCAGTACAAGTAGCAGAAGATGCAGATTACGTTGCATTTATGGTCATTATGTTCCGTAGGATAGTAGATGAGTTTAAAGTAGCGGCAAGGTCGAAATCTTTCCAGGCAAAGGAAGTTGCGGCAGCGGCATTAGAGCTCCTTGCTGCTGAAGGTGATGAAATATCCACTGCAACAGCCACAGTGGCATCAAATGGTGGCGGATCATCTGCAGGTGTGACTGATAATGAGGCAACATTGGCCCGTTTACGTCAAGAAATGGAAGCCAAGAGAGCTGCGTTAATCCAATGGTGTTTGGCGTCTTATGGCGAGGCCTTTTCAAGTTGGATTCACGTGACGGCAATACGATTATTTGTAGAAAGTATCTTACGGTATGGATTACCCCCTCAGTTTATGCCGGTTCTAATGCGGCCTGCGACTAAAAATCAGGCGGCATTAAGGAAATTGCTGGCTTCTAATTTTGGTGCAGTGGGTGGGCAACATTTCACGTCAGAGCCTGGTGGTGGTGGTGGTGCTGGAGGGGCAGGGGAGGATCTGTTCCCTTATGTCAGTTTTACATTGAATATTGAAGAACACAATTAAGAAAGTAGATTGTTTGTAAATTCGTAGAATGCACTAATTGAGGTGAGCGCAGCTCTGCCGCAGCGTAAATTTGAAATTTAATTTCAAATTGGAAGTGCACTTGAATTTTCATAATTTAAAATTTAAGGCCCCAAACTCGTTAATCAACGTAATCCAATTCTATTCTCACTCTTATCGATACATTAGTACGCATAGATCGTTGCCTTCTAGCCTTGGACTCCTTCTTTAACGACTGATCGCACTCTTTTCTAAATTGATGTTGCAAATTTTGAACAAGAAGGCTACCTCAACTCTTTCCCAAAAACTAGTTACCCTGATAGCATCTTCAATTAATTCCATACCGTTCGGCGAGGTGCTGAAATCCCCTTTTGTCGCTTCGATTGGAATGGCAATTCCAGGACCGCTGCTGGTGCCGGCTCCGCACCCACTCCGCCAGACTCTTATTGGCTTGAGACATTTCTCTAGCTTGCGCACCGCAGCAGCGGCTTCTCCAGTTTCTCTCCATTTGACGGACAGCGTGGAAGATGCTATTGAGGCGGCTTGCCTTGCACTTGGCCGCGTTCCAGGCACTCCGGAAATGCAGTTAGCAGAGACGCTCAAAGAGAATTGGTTGTCCACGGCAGCAGATCTTGCATCACTAACAGAAACACAAGCTGCTGCTTTAGGAGTCCCTTTGAAACTTAAATGTTGGATAGACGAAGCCCTTGCTTCTGAAAGAAAAGAGATAGAAACAATAAATTCTTCTTCTTTTTCTTCAAATTTTCAAGGCGGCAGTGCAATCCCTGCTGCGGCAGCTGCTCTCTTCCAAGAGCAACTCTCTCTTGACACTGTGGATACTAGTGGCACCTCTGGAGATAAACTTCAAAATTGTGAAGCTTCAATTGAGTCATCTCCTCATAGCAGTTTTTCAAACGATGCAGCACCTTCTTTAGAATCAACCGCTGCATCTGCAGACACCTCAGACACAAAAGATTTTAGAGAACAACAGGGCTGGGAAGATTTATCAATAGAAAATCGCATATGTCCACCTTTAGACCGGTTTGGTTACGAGTATGGTGCATGGCCAAATGTAGTTACCAGAGGGAGAGCCACAAAATATGCTTTAAAGCTTTCAGAAATGACTGACTCTTTAAGAAAAGAGCTCGATGCCTTGCACACGTTTGGTACGAAAAAATTCTTTGGCGCTCAAGCTGACCCGATTGCCGACTGCACCGCTTTAAAATATCAAGATCATTTACGTGGTATGCTTGGATGGATGCATACTGTCCGTGGCGTCCCCATAGACCAACTCTCTATAACGTCGCTTATCCCTAGTTCAGAGAGAAAAGCTGTGGGCTTGGCTTTTGATTATTGTCAGTGGATGGTCACTGAGCGTGGCGTCAATGCAAGGACAGAGCTGTTGGCTCTCCGTTCCATTCTATATGCAGCCAAGTTTCTCTACCACGATGATTCTAACGTCACTTTAAACAGCGGGGATAAGCCGTATTCCGATCTCCCTGTGGTCAAAGAGTTGAGAACATTGATTAACACAGCAAATAGAGCGAGTAAAGTTGCCCCTAGAGTTTCAGATGAAGCTGCAAAATGGCTGGATTGGCCTGAGTATCTTCAACTTGTCCAAGAATTGAGAAAGGAATGTGCGTTGCTTCTTCCAAACCCTCGTGCTGGCAAGTTGGAGCGGTCAAGAAAACAAGTTGCATGGTCGTTACAGCGGTATCTCATGTTTGCTATCTTAGCGTGCGTTCCTGACCGGCAACGTACCTTACGAGAGCTTGAAGTCGGGAGAACTCTATCTAAAGAAGGGGATCGTTGGATTATCCGCCACGGACCAAAAGATTATAAAACTGGAAAGAGCTACGGAGAACGCCCACCTCTTGTTTTGAATCCAACAGTGTACCCAGAGCTGGAAGCATATGTGAACACCTGGCGACAAGAGCTTGCATCTCCCGATCATACGTTTCTGTTTACTCAAGCAAACGGGAACCCATTTTCAGATAAACAACTATCTAAATTTTTCATGACCTCTGCGTATAGAATCACCGGACAGCGGTTGACCCCGCATTTAGTAAGAGACTCAATTGTGACATTTTTGAGAAAAGGAGATGCCACTGAGAGAGAATTGGAGGCTTTGGCGTTGTATATGGGTCACTCAATAGATATGCAGAGGAGCTCGTATGATAGGAGGACAAAGGAAGAGAAAGTGGGACCGGCTGTGGCGTTATTGGAGATGATTAATCAGTTGGCATCAAAATGTAATTGAATATGAGTTCGTATGATAGGAGGACAAAGGAAGAGAAAGTGGGGTGGGGGGCGCGTCTGCAGTAGAGGTGTTTTTGGCGCGGTGAGAAGGTGGGAGTTAAAAAAGAATAATTGTGGCAGTATTAAATATAAATAAGTAACTCATCTAGAAGATGTAGTCCAGACATAGCACTGAAACCTGCATTTGCTTGAGGATGATAAAGGAAATTCAAAATGTTTTCTGCTGAGATCAGATCTGAACACTTTTTCAGTGAAAAGTGGTGCGAAGATCGATGGTTTTCAAATTGTTCTCTTTTTTTTTCGTTTAACAACCTTACAACCTTGTGTTGTCGTAATTGACTTATAGCTGGGCTCTCGAGCGCTCTTAAGAAAGGTTCTTGTTTCATTACAGCAAAACTATTTATAGTTTGAAAAGCAGAAATGGAGACTAATGAGGTAAGCATAGAGAGCATTTAAGTGGCAGCCTTGAGATCAGCTTTCTAATTTTTATATAACGTCGTATATGTAGGATTTTTGTGAGATTTCTCTTGCTGCAACAGAAGACCTTGGGATAGACCAGTTAGAAAACGCCGACGGTGGTGCTGAACAAGAAGGGCCTCTGGCTTCTGTTCCTGAGGATTCCCAGCCAATCGATTTAAGTACCAGTGAAGATGAAAGCGATAAGAACGATGAATATCTTTCACATGAAGAGAGTGAACATGGAAGTGAGGAGCAAGAGCCTGATTCACCGCTCAAAACGGAAGACATTCATCTTGACATCAGAGTGACTAGGTCGCATAACATAAACGTAGCTGCAGCTTCGCTGCGCCTCTTCTTGAAGCATTTGAAATTAAAATTAAAATCTCTCCCAATACCGTGAGCACGCAAGAGCTGCTTATGATTTCCTCTTCTGTCTAGTATCTGTCATATATTGCAACCGCCGTTGACATTCCATTTAATTTATTTCTTCTGCAGGATACACATAACGGACGATGCGGGGAAAGCTTTTACTACTAGATTGTGCAAAAAGAGCCGAATTACTGGAACTTACAGTGGAAGAATAGGAAATGCAATAGCATGTACAACAAAGTTTGGCTTAAAGAAGGTAGGATGGGCCAGCCCAGCAGAGCGGCCAAGTTTATGTTTTTAAATTCTTTGTAAGCGGATGTTATTCATGTCGATTAACTTTTTTTGATTATATCATACAGGGATACGGTTACAAGCTGGTGTATCGTGGTTCAATGGTACGTACCGGTTCAGAAGAAGGTGCAATTCAGCAATTAGTTTATAATTTTCAGGTCGATGACGGTAGTGTGCCTGATGGCTGTGTCGGTGAGGAACGCGATGATTATTGTAGCGACGGTCTTTCAGATGAAGAACATCAAGAGCTACTTTCCAGTGGAACCACGTATATGGGCGTGATTGTAAAGAGCAGAAATACTTACGTGCCTGCAGCTTCGTTAACGATTTTTTTAAGGCAGTTGAAATTACACAGAAAAAAGTTACCAATAAGGTGACATCGAACAAACTACTACTTGACTGAATGCTTTTGACCTTTTGAAATTATAAGTAGCCCCTAGTTAGTAGAGTCTATAGAGGATTATCGGCTTTTTTTTTAATCGTTGCTTACACACTTTCTTTTTGTTCCTCTATTTGCAGAATACATGTATCAAGAGATGGACGGGAATTTGTTACCACCTTGTGCAATCCAGAACGTTTTAAATTGAGTGGCTCAGGAGTAATAAAAAATGCGATGTCAATGAAAAACAGCCTTGAGCTTAAGCCTGACTTTAGTTATAAACTGATGTATCGCGGATACAGTACAGCCCCTGCTTTAAAGAATGACGCCAGCTTGAACGGGGAAAAAGTGTTCAATTTTGAAGAGGATGCTAGCCTGGGGAGAGAGAAAGTTTACAAGTTCGAGATCAATGAATCTGGTTTACCTAATGGCAATGCCGATAAAGAAAGCGACATAGACGAGCTTGACAATGGCATTGATGCCGCCTCAGTACCTTCAGATTCTTATACAGCACCTGATTGGGCGGAAGAGGCTACCAGCAGACCACTCGTGCCAGTTCAATTACCTGAAGGCGTGCCGGCATTTTGGGATATGATAGTGGGGAACACTGATAGAAATAATCTACGCATACTAGCTGACCCATGCAAAGTATTCATGGATCAAATTGGCTGCCGATACAAACAAGGTGGAGAGTTAGCGTATGTCGTATTCCTTATTCCTTATTAATTTAGTATCATACATTAGGCAAAGCACTGCGCGCATTCTCATTCTTCTTTCTTCTAATTTTCCATGCAGGGTCGAGTTTGCAATTGGGGAAACTAATAGGTATTATACTTCATTTTATGGTTTACGAGAATTTTCCTCTGGTGTATTCAGGCAAGGAGCCGGAATCTGTAAGCTGGCCGGCTTTTCATCGGTGAGGTTCTTGCTACTATCATCTGCTAGACCCTGATTTGCGCCTCTGTTGCCACTATATCGGAGGATAAACTGTAATTGAGTGATTGATATGATTTACCTTGGTAACGGATAATTGTACTGTATCTAATCTCCAAAAAATCGTTGCTTTGCAGGTCGGGCTTGTGCTAAGAATGCGCTACCTAGGCCATCGTCTGCTTGACAACGGAACAAAGGTGTATTGTTTGCATGCAGAGAAGGTCCGTCCCGACAACACAGAAGAAAATAAAGAGGTTCTTTTAACAGAAAAAACCCAAATAAAACGTAAAGCCACTGATATAAAGGCCTCTCGTAGTACGTACCGTCCCGTAGAAACGAGAGGGGCCAGGGAACGGGGTGAGGAGGCTAAGCGCATTAAAACACCCTTGGTGTCAAGAAAGAATGCTCAGCTCCCGTCTACTAATGGCGACCAAAAAACTTCCCGTAAGAAGAAGTCAATGCCAGAACGTTATGAAGGCGCACCTGATTGGGTGAAGAATGTGGTCCAGGGCCAGTATCAGCGCCAGCATGGGGAACCAGGCGCTAGCGGGTCAAAACAACAAGCAGCAAGCCCGCAGCAGCAACGACAACTGCAGCAGCAGCAAGTGGACTCAATAGCTGAGTTGGCTGACAAGGTTTCAGAGGCTTTACTATATCACCCGGGCCTGGATAAGAATGTAGTGTATAGATATCTACCTATATTTGCTCGTTTATCTGACAAAACGAGAGATATCGATGGAAATTTTATATTAAAATTGGCTTCAGAGCCATTGGGGGCGGGGTTGCAAATATTTTTAGAAGCTGCACTTCAACACCATCAATAAGAAGACGTATTTAATCCTTTGAATATAGGCGCAAGAGAGATAGAGTCCCGATTTTGTTTTTGTCTTTGCAGTCCTTTAACTGGATATTAAAGGAGGTGAAGTGTTGGCATTAAAAAACGAGAAAAAAATAAAAATCAGCGGCGGCGGCGGGAAACTACAAAATTAAAAATATATAGTATACCTACGATATGTATAACTTTAGCTCGTGCGTTAATACTATTTGAAGGAATCTTAAGATCAATCTGCTTTGAAATGAATATTTCATTTTGTTATATCTTGTGTCTCTAGGATCTCTCTACTTTTTTAAATCACTTGCTAGCGCCTTCTTTTGCTGCGGCGATGGCCTTCTGTTCAGCCAATTTCGCTCTGTAAGCTGCAGCTCTATCCAAGTCCGCTTGCTTTTCACGTTTAATGCGTTCTTGAGCTCTCTTTCTACCCTCCAAATTCATATCATAGCCGGGAAAGCCGCTACCAAACGCCAGAGCGGGTTGAGGAGAGCTAAGCAGCAGAGCGGCGCCGGCAAGGAGACCTGTAGACAACAACGCGCGGCGATTGGGCACAACGGGCGAATTGGGTGTGTTTGATTGGCACCTAGCTACAAGAGATCGCGGAGACTTGTTTGTGGAAGGGCGTTGCTGCTGATAAAGCAATGCTGTGCATTTAAAAGACATGGTGGATTGCATCTTTTAACACAATTGATGGGGCTGTGGTGCTCAGATTGACTAGATCAAATTTTTAGTAATGCATTAAGCGTACATAATACAAGCTGAAGCAGAGTTGAAGGATGCAGGCAGTTGGTGGGTGGCTAGATAGTGGCCACTGGTTGTTTATCTGCTTGTTCTCTCACTTAATGCAACATAACTTTTTATATTGGTACCTACCGAATCATTTAATTAATCCTCAGAATACGTGTTCTATCCTCCAATTGCCCGACATAACCTTCTCATTTTATAGCAACTGATCTCTGGCACCATGACAACAAGACCGTTCCAAGTCGTGGTTTGGGGCGCTTCAGGCTTCACAGGCCGCCTTGTGTGTGAACACCTTTCCCGTGATTACAAAGGACAGGTCAGCTGGGCCATGGCAGGCCGTTCCAAGGATAAACTCGAGTCGATTCGTGCCGACTTGGCAGAAAAATACGGCGCTGAGCTTTCAGAAATTCCAATTTTACTCGGCACCCTGGAAGATCAAGCTTCCTTGGACAGTATTGCATCTCAAACAGATGTGATTCTAAGCACAGCTGGCCCCTTTGCCAAATATGGCACCCCTGTAGTTGATGCTGCAGTGCGGGAATCTTCACATTATTGCGATATTACTGGAGAGGTCCCCTGGGTCAAGAGTTTAATCAATAAATATCATGAAGAAGCTACAAAGAAAAATGTCCGTATCGTCAACTGCTGTGGATACGATTCCATCCCTTCTGATCTTGGGACATTGTTCGTTGTCGAGCATTTCAAATCAACACTCGGGACATTGCCTTCTCGAGTCGTCAGTGCCGTTGCTCAAGGTCATGGAGGTCTTTCTGGAGGGACTATTGCTACTGGAATGTATCAAATAGCTCAGGCTGCAGGAAGCAAAGGCACTGCAGAGGATAGTTCTTCAACGTATGCTTTGATGCCTCCAGGTGCTCAGAGAGGAAATGATAAAGACGCTTGGTGGACTGAGTTCTGCGAGCCTTTAGGGAAATACTTAGCACCCTTTATCATGCAACTATGCAACACCCGTATAGTACAACGCTCAAATTACCTATTAAATTGGGGAGGGTCTGACTTTTCATATCGGGAAGGAGTCGTGACCTCTGGTGCCACCTCCGCCAAGGGCGTTGCTATTGGTACCATTGCCGTTGGTGCTGCATTTAGCCGTCCCTGGTTGCATCCTTTACTTCGTAAGATTGTTCCTGCCCCTGGTGAGGGTCCTTCTAGAGATCAAATGATGAATGGATTTTATAATCACAAGGTCATTGGTGAAGGGAAAGATGGAAGTGTTGTGATTGCGGAAGTTGGTGATAAACACCGCGATCCTGGATATTGGGGAACGTCGAGAATGGTGTTGGAAGCTGCTCTGTGCTTGGCACTGCAGCAAAAGGAGCTGGATGCAGATCCAGTGTTGCTGAAAGGAGGAGTGATCACGCCTGCTGCAGCGATGGGAATGCATTTAATCGATAGGTTGAAAAACCGTGCTGGGTTGACGTTTGAGATCATGGAAACGAAAAAGGCAAGTGCGTAGGCGCAAATTAATAATTGTTTTGACAGGTTCTGGCTTTTGACAAATTGGCAGATCAGCTCAAACGGCAAAGTACATAAAACGCGGTTAATGGCCCAGGCGCCCTTGATTTCTTTAGTAAATGAATCGTTAATGACTTACGCTGCTAAACAATGATGTAAAAAACCGTTTGTAGATTTTGAAGTTCAAGGAAAATTCAAATTTCTAAAAAATTTGAAAAGAAAGACAATTGCAAGGTTCTAACGGGTTTAAGATTCCGTTCCAGGCCCTGATTGAAGCATAATAGTGTTAAGCTGCATTGCAGCATCAGCACCCTTGCAATGGAGGTTTAAGCAACGCTGTTTAATATATTTTTTAAACTGCCTATTTTTTCATCAATTCTAAAAATGGCCGGAATAGTGGCAAACGGAGGATCCAAAATGGAGGGTAGAAAGAGAGACGAAACCAAAAAGGAAAGCGCCATACTTAATATAGGGGACAAAACCCTCGAGCTTGCTTGCTTGTTTCGAGAACCTTTATAATTCAAAAAACTGCGTATGCATTCGACAGGTTTCTGGCTCCTTAACCTTCATTGCGTCAGATAAAACCTTATTTATCTTCATTTCATTGCAGGGGCACCTACTAAAAGATCAGCTGGAGGTCGTCAAGGTTAAAACTCCTGAAGGAGGAATCCGCTACACAATAAAACCGCTGACCTCTGAGCTTACTTTTGATAAAGGTCTCTTTGTGTTTGTGCGAGCAGTGCAGCTTCTTACACATCATAATAAAGATATAATTGTGGTGAGTAGCAAAACTCGTTTTTGAAACCCGAGTGATTGGTGTTTATTCAATTGTCATCACCCCTTCCGCCGCCTCCCGCCTTGTTCTAAAAAATCAAATACTTTACTTTCCACAGGTCGGTCTAGCTGGTCCTTCAGGTGCTGGTAAAACTGCATTCTCTCGAAAGCTTCAAAACCTTATCCCAGGATGCACTCTCCTCTCTATGGACAACTACAATGACGGTAGCAAAGTCATTGACGGCAACTTTGATGATCCCCGAATTACCGATTACGAAACCCTGTTAGCGAATCTAATCGATCTGAAAGCTGGTAAATCTACTCAATCTCCTATATACGATTTTAAAGAAAGTCGTCGTGTGGGCTATTCCACTGTAGAAGTTCCAGAATCTCGTGTAGTTATTCTCGAAGGGATTTATGCATTATCTCGCCGGTTACGTCCCTATCTAGATTTAAGGGTCTCTATCACCGGTGGAGTGCATTTTGATCTAGTCAAACGTGTTTTACGTGATATAGACCGATCAGCACAAGCTCCAGAAGAGATTATTCAACAAGTTTCAGATACCGTCTACCCAATGTACAAGGCATTTATTGAACCGGATTTAAAAGCAGCGCATTTACGTATCCATAACCCATTCAACCCATTTTCTGGGTTCATGTCACCCACATACATCTTAAAATCAGCGACTCCGGTGTCAGTTTCTGCAATTGAGTCAGTTTTAGGCGCAGATGCAGTAAAACGTACCGAAAGCGAAACGTACGATATTTACCTCGTACCACCAGGAGAAGACCCTGAAACGTGCCAGAGTTGGTTACGTATGCGATATCGTGATGGCAGGTACAATCTTATGTTTGAAGAATGGGTTGTAGAGGGGCATTTCATTATTTCCCCTCGGGTCACTTTTGAGGTCCCCGTTCGAATCTTGGGGGGATTAATGGCCTTGGGGTACGAGATCGGTACTATTATGCAACGTACGACAGAATCCTTCTGTAGACAAGACGGCAAAGTCACGGTCAAACTGGACCATATTATCGGAATGGCTCAATGCTTTGTGCAAATACAAAGTAAGGATAGGGCTGCAGTGGCGGCAGTAGGTACTGCTTTGGATTTGGATGGCTCCTACATCCCTCATTCATATATTGAGGTCGTCCAGTTGGAAAATTTAACGCAATCGTTCCAAACTGTGACTGAAGATTTAAGGAGGAGGTTTGCGGTGAATGGAGAGCCTCTAATTGATGAAGGTCAATTGGTAGGGTCATTCTCAAGGGGGTCATCTCCAGCCATGGGGTCATTTTCCCGTACTATCGGGTTCCATATGACGAGTCCATCTGCTTCTAAAGACGCTTCAAGTCGTGGTGGTGGTGGTGGTCGAGGTGGTGGCCGAGGTGCTGGTACTGGCGTAGGTATAGTAGGCTCTCAAGAAGGGACTAGCGATCAATTACTGATACAATCAAGTTCAGCGCCTATTGCAGTACGCCTTGGTTCTTCCCTGCTTGCCCACTCACGTTCTGGGTTATTAAGTCAGAAAATTCAAGCTGCTGCTGGAAGTGGGAATAGCGGTGGTGGTGGTGGTTTGTTAGTCGCTGGTGCACAGCAAAATAATGGAGGTCACGGGAGTGGCGGTGGGGCAAGAGCCTCAAGTACAGGCGGCAGCTCAACCCCTGATGGTGCTCGAGTGAGCCGTCCTGCATCCCCTCCTGGAAGCGCGGATGGGCAACTGCGTAGGCTTGTTCAAAGTCAATCTTTGTTAACAAGTCAAATGGAGGAACTTACTTTGCAACTTAGCCTAGCACAACAACGTAGCACCACCGTTGGGTTTTATGGGCAGCAGTCTACTCCTACTCGTACTTGGGAGCAGTGGGTGACCCCTTTAGCTTGTGCTTCTGGTGGTGCGCTTGTTGGTGCTGCGCTCGCAGCATTGTTCCTGAATGGGCCTTCTTCACGCTCTTCCTAAAAGAAAGAATGCCCTTCTTAGTGCTGCTGCCACACATGTTTTCTTTCTTCTTCTTCTTCCTCTTCTTCTCTCTCTTATATTTACCATATCTTAATACATAGTAATGCTCATGTTTCAACCCAATTTTTGGTTTCTGTCTTTTGACCAGGAGTGCAATGGAACGGAGGAAAGAAACTTGCTGTTGCCATCAACATTTTCTCTCTTTCTTTCCGGAACTATTTCACTTTCTCCCCTTTTTTTTCCCTTGTCTTCTCTTACTCTTTGATTCAACAAAAATATTGACAATGAACCCTCAAAATGACTTTTATCTTATCTGCCTTTCTCAGAATATGTAAACACTATTTCGCATCTTTACTGTTGTCTTTGTCTTTAAACTTGCGACCGAAAACATGGCGAGAGGAAATGATAAATATTGACACCAGAATTGAAAGAGGCCCCCGATATAAGCAATTTGTGAATACGTTGATCGATACTTGTGTTTGCCCAAAACTGGAGCGTTTTTTTATTGAATCATGGGTCACTCATGGCCTTTGGGCCAAGTGTACATCAGTCGTACAAGTGTTAAATCGCCTATCGACGTTTTGAGCGGCATCTTGTATGAATTGATTCACTCAAAAACAACTGATGATCGACATATTCCCAAAAGAATTTTCTCTTAATCATTGGTACCATCCTATGATGTTGTTGCCTATTTATCAAAATCTGAACTACTGCCTAAGGTGGTTTCCTGAGAGAGAGATGCGGCTCTCGTCATGGACCCCCTTACTAAGGGGGTACTTCAGTTTTTATACTTTCGAGTGGATTATTTGGGGTTAATTTCCCTTAAAGTTTTCCTTGTTTCGATTATTTATGGTAATTCTGTGTTATTAAACTTGTTTTGAAGAGGTACGAACAATAAAAAGATTCTATGCGACTTTAGCTTTCGCCTTTACCGCTGCTTTTGGTCGCTTTGCTGCTGCTGGAGCTGCTGATGTTTCCCCCACAGGAGCACTGTCAGTCACCCAATCACCTTCCAACCGCGTAAACACAGGCTCAGGGGCTGCAGTTTGATGCCCTGCCTTCAAGTCCCCCCACTGAGTACCCACTTGCCACTGCAATGCATCGAAGGCATGGTCCCCTAGCCCCAGCTGTTGATAGATACGACGACTTAAAGCAGGTGTGACAGGAGATAACATCAACGCTACAATACGCACAGCTTCAAGCACAGATGCTAATACAGCAGCAGCTTCAGCCTTTGCAGCATCATCTCCTTTCTTAAACGCCGTCCAAGGGGCCGTTTCCTCCAAAAGTTGGTTGCCTCTACCGCTTACAGACAGCGCCGCTTCACAGGCATCGTGAAATCGCATTTTGTTGTATGCAGAAGCCACCATTGGGGCACGTTCAGCTGCTAAAGCACGTAAAGGATGGTCTTCTGGCAGGGTTGAGGTATCAATCGGTATTTTCCCATCGCAATTTTTCTTTAACAAATTCAATGTTCTATTCAGCAAGTTTCCAATGTCGTTGGCTAAATTTGCATTGACGATATTTCTAAATCTCTCTTCGGAGAAATCACCATCTTGGCCAAAAGAGACTTCCCGCATAAAGTAATATCGAACTGCATCTGCTCCATAGGCATTGACTAGAGCTACAGGTTCCAACACATTTCCAAGTGATTTCCCCATTTTAAGGCCATCTTTAGTTAAAAATCCATGCCCAAAGACACGTTCAGGCACAGGTAACCCTGCAGCCATGAGCATAGCAGGCCAATACACAGCATGAAATCTTAAAATGTCTTTTCCAATGATATGAACGCTGGCAGGCCACCCCCTTTGCAGCAACTCCTCAGGATCTGCCTTGCCTGCTGCCTCAGCTTCGGAATCAGGGTACAGGCCAGATAAATAGCCGTTTAAGGCGTCAAACCAGACGTAGACAGTCTGTGCTGGGTCTCTAGGAATTGGGATGCCCCATGAGACAGCTGCTCGTGAAATTGAAAAATCTCTAAGCCCTTCTTTAACCCACCCCAAAACTTCATTTCTACGTGCATCTGGAGATACAAAACCAGGTTGTTCTTCAAAGAGTTTCTCCATTTGAGCTTGATATTTGGAAAGAGCGAAAAAGTAATTTTCTTCAGAACGTTGTTGGCATGGACGACGATGGGTTGGGCAGTTGCGATCTGCATCCATTTCCGCTTCATCTTTGTATTCTTCACAATCTACACAGTACCACCCTTCATAAGACGCTTTATAGATATCACCGCGTTCCCAAACTCGTTCTAAGACAGTCTTAACAAGCGCTTCGTGTTTGGCGTCGGTGGTTCGTATAAAAGAATCATATGAGATATCTAAACTTTCCCAGAGCTGCTTGTACGATGCTACAATGTCGTCACAGTGTTCCTGAGGTTTCATTCCACGGCTCGCTGCAGCAAGAGCGATTTTCTCTCCGTGTTCATCAGTGCCAGTGATAAAGGCAACACGCTTGCCATCCAGGCGGTTAAAACGAGCCAGAGCATCGGCAGCGATGGTAGGGTAGGCGCTGCCCATATGTGGAGCAGCATTGACGTAGTATAAAGGGGTTGTTACCGTAAAATGATCGCCTTTATCGGTGCGCGGACCGCTGCGGTTGTGATTAGCACATGCCTGGATGGGATGCCATGCAGCTGCAAATTTTTGTGCTGGTGTGATGCAAAACCTCTTTGCGCTTGCAGCTCTGAAGACACTCGATTGAAAATGAGTGAATGATCGCAATGAGAGGTTCATTGTGCCTTGTTGTTGCACTCTCATCGTCTGCTAAATGTTCAAAATGCAGTATAAATTTAAGCGCAGAACTACACAATGTGCGTCTGCTACGATGTAATCTATATAGTTCTATACAAATAAAAATTAATGCTAAGAGTGTGCGAATAATTGTGGTATGTAAAGAGGAAATACTTGAATTTTAGCCTTTGTGGTCATCGACATGCCACCGCCAGCCCTGGAGGAAAAGCACAGCTAGCCAGGCTACTGCCTTCAAATGTTCAAAGATTGAAACTAGTAATCTCAAGTTATACCTAGTGATGTTCTTAAACAGCAATAAAATAGAAAATGAACAGGAAAATTAACAATAAATGTGAAACTCAAAACTAATAGAGACGGTTTATAAAACAACAGGATAAAGATATTTTTGAAATTTATATAACCAAGAAATTCATCTATCTGAGGATAGACAGTAAAGTTGCTTGATTATTCAAGTCGATTCGCTAAAAATTTAATCAATTTTTCTAGATATGCACTTCTTTTCTTCATTTTTGCCTATTGCGGCTTCCGTGGCGGAGGTGGCAATCCGCTGCCACCTCCCATTCCAGAAGGCGCTGGTCTCACTCCCTGAGACCCGTGTGCTTGTTGTGGTTGAACTACTCCACCCCTTCCTCCTCCAGCTGCTCCTGAAGGAGAAGGAATTCTTGAAGTCCCCACAGTACTTGAAGGACCTGTCAGCAATAACGATGACTGGCCTGGCCCTACTGCTCTGGCCGATAGCGGTCTATACGGCGCAGACAAGATTGTAAGCTCATCGATATTCGCCGCAACAAATCCATTCCCTGCAGCACCTCCTCCTGCAACGCCACCTCCGCTTTGCAACGCTTGTTGCTCTTTTGTCAATCGCAAGACGGTGCGCTCATAGGTAGCACGACTGCCACACCGCATTCCCTTCCTTTTTTGCACTGGCCATACACCCAGTAACTTCAAATCGTACTTGTGTACGTGAATTATCGTAATTTTTCTGGTTTCAGGATCTCCGCGGATATTCTGCACTTCTGAGACAGGCACCAACCATTTGGCTTTGTACACAGAATGCTCTCTCAGGTGACGAGCCCGTAAATACGCCACGTGTTTATCAGTTACTAAGACAACACGAGTCGGTCTGACATTGATAACATCAGTGACAGTGTCGCCAGCCATTTCTGGGAAGAATTCAGGCAAAACACGTTGCCACGCAGCCTGTAAAGTGCGAGTATGCGCTTGTGCTTCGCTGCGAGGGCCATCTTCCATCATAGCTTCGCCGGAATCATCAGCATAGGCACCAGGGGCTCGAACTCTGCGTTGAATTTTACCTACAATGCCATCTCTGCCAAGGGAAGAAAGTGCCAATGCAGCGAAAAATCTACTGAAAAATTCCAAACCACCGATTAAAGGACGCACAGGAAGGCCAAGCATGGATTTAAAAAAGCCCAAAGCAAAGCCAAACATGTGAAAATCATGCCATCCAGCAACAGGATCCATCAAAACACCTTGAAGGGCACTGGCAACTCCAAGTACCAGCTCTTTGGGAGCTCCTGTCACAGCCTCTAAAGCGTTATTTGGCCTGCGAATAATTCTCCTCAGCGTTTCATCGTCGCCATTGTCTCGGTGAGGAGGCATTGCAGCCATTCCAGCAGCAAAGGTACGCGAAAATCCAGCTCCTAGAAGCGACAGAGACATCATAGGAATGTAGACAAACTGCTGTAAAGCACCAACAAGTCCAGCATTTCCTGTGCTGACTTCGCGCACCAACATCAAGGCAGAGCCGGAAGCCCAAAGCACAGCTAAAGGCACTGAAGCAACTGCAGGGCCTGCTCCTCCGAGTACCTTGTGCGCTTCTTTCAAGCCCTCTCTGTAGTAGTGGCGGCCTAAATTAGATGCGAGAGCTCTTTGCGAGAGGAATCCATTGGAAAATCTACCTCGAATAGAAGGATCATTACCAGCTACCCATCTACCCAAGGTAATGGGCACGTTGGAGACGTTGACCAACTGGAAACCGGAGGCATCTAACGCGCGATTAAACGTACCAGCTCCTTTGGAAAGTGACTGCCCAGCAGCTATCAATCTCGAACTCAACGACACAGTGACATTGACAGAAATCATTCCCACCTCTGCGCTTTCTAAAAAGAACCAAGAAGAAAGATCCGATTGACCATGGAGTGCCTCTAAGTCGCGAGCTTCTTTTTCAATCACCCAAGAAAGCGCAGTTGCTGCTGCAACATTATTGCTAACAAAGCCACCATCACCACCATTAGTAACAGCATTAGTCACGGTTGAGCCAGTAGTTAATCCCCCAGCACCGCCACCTTCACTACCAGGAGCTATACCAGGCGCAATTCCAACGGCACTAGGAGGTGCTTGTGGTGCAACCACAACTGCATTTACAGCCAACCCTTCGACTTCCCGTGGTCCAAACTGAGCAGTCAACAATCGTCTTTGTTGTTCCTGCCACGCGCGATCTTGCCAAATATCTGCTGTAGGAAGCGAGTTTATAAACGAAAGCAAAGCTTCTAAAAAGGCTTCATCAGTCATCAAGTCGAGCGGAGCGACAGTGAAACGGATTTTTTTGAAAGAACGAATTCCCGAGTGCGTTGTGGTTGCTACTGTAGTAGTAGTAGTAGTAGTAGTAGTATCTGCAGCACCACTAGGAGATCTTGAAATTTCGTTATGATTGACTGCGACACCTTCTCTTGCTCCTCCTTCTCCAGCTGCTAAACTCGACATGTCATTCACAGAGGCAGACGCTGAGGTAGCAGAAACGCTTGCATCATCGCCCACCATAGTAGGCCCACTGGTATTATTGGTAGCCTCTGCAATAGCAGCAGCTGCAGCTTGAACGATGTCGTTTGCAGGACCAGTACGGGCAGCGCTGCTCCCAGCGTAACTACGAACAAATTCAAAAGACAGTAAAGGGCCACCAGTGACCGTTCCAGCTGGCTTGACCCCGACATCAGGTGCCAAGACCACTGGTTCAACAGCATTCAACATTTGATTATCCAGCTGAACCTTCGCAATGCTACCTTCAACTTGCAACTCCAACCTAGTCCTCACAGCAGACACCTTTGCAGAGTCCACCGTCAAATTAAATAGTTCATCTTGAAGACCTCCAACAACCATAAGGCCAGCTCCAGCGGCATCAATTTCCACTTTAAAGCTGCTACCACGCTCTACTTCAGTCTGCCACTGCAACCTCAAGAAGACTTGTAACTCGTTATCTAGCTCCCCAGGCGCTGTTGGCATGGCGCTACCTCTCCCTTTGCCTGGGCGAGCCATCGGCACCCACACGTAGACTGGTTTATCTCCACGAACATGACTCGCGTGAATAGTACCTTGACCTAGAGTAACACGACGTTGAGTCATTCCAGATCTACGATGATCCCAAACTCTAACTTGTACAGCAGCGCTTGCTGGATCAACACTCTTAAAGCAATGGCGGCCATCAGCAGGCCAGCGTGGGGCCAACGTATGGGAAATAGTAGGTGTAGAGTATGGAGGATGACCAGGAACAGTAAGCGTGACGACTGGATTTGGCAATTCAGATGCAGAAAGGGCAACTACGACCCCTCGCCGGGGATTAAGGCCTCGTGCTTCAAGCACAGTCACAACTAAATGCCGTTTATTGTGGTCGAGAGAATGACGAGCGAGCACTTCTGCTGCGACTTTACTGGGTTGGTTGATTGAGGTGATACCACCAATGCTGGCTTCACCACCAAGACCGAATAAATCGACACCTTGTGGGCCACTTTCAGCGTTATGTGCAGCTCCATGTGTGGGTGAAGGTGGCTCAACAGCAGCAGCAGAAGCCGCTTCAGCACAAGGTTCGGCCCATTCGAGAGCTGTCCGGACCTGTACAGGTTGCAATGCAGCTAAGATCTCTCTTCTCTGTGCCAATACCCGCTCCAACGCTGCAAGCTTAATCGCCAGCAATCCTCGAGCTGTGACGTCCCACTGGAAGCGAAGCTGTAACTGTCCAGAGATGGTATCAGCAGCAGATCTACGCATTAATGGGAACCATAACGGTGTACCAGCAGGAGCATCTAAAGTGTCGCCCAGAGGTACTTCGGCCCTTCCTAGATATCGACACGATTTAATCACTTCTTGTGGATTTGTACTAAGAGCTTTCAGCTGGTCAGCAGATTTCGTACCACCTAAATCCCATAGTTCGACGACAAGCTCAGATGCAGCACAGACATCTCTAAAGAGCAACTGTTCATCCCAGACAGGATCTACAGATTGCCAAACAACAGAACTCTGTTTCGTCCTTTCGTCAGCATCGGGAGGCGGTACTGGATCTTGAACTCGAATACGAGCAAATGGGTGCGTGAAACGTGGAATACCAGAAAGACCTTTCGCTTGTACCACAGTAACGGTCAAATCACCGCCAACGAGTAGCACAGCATCTCCATCAACCATTAATCGTAACAACTCTTGACGACGGGCCAAGGTTGCCGCAGCAAGGTTGGCAGAAGATTGCGTTGTTGCCATGCCAGGTAAGCTGACGTTTGATCCAGGTTGTACTCCTCCAGTAGATAAAGAATCAACAGAACCACCAGCAGCAGCTGCTTTTGCGCCTAATCCTCTGGTACCAGCAGTACCTTGTTGAGGGTCATTCATAATGTGGCCCCAGTCTCGGCTTTCACCTCTGCGAATACCAGGACTGGTGCCAGTGCCAGCAGAACCACTGGCTCTTCTTGGAACCTCCACATTAGTAGCATCTCCTAAAAAGAAATTCCCAGCTGGAGAAGGTGTTTGGACAACTTTAGCTGGATCAGTGTCGGTGCGGATGCTGAGGTGGCTGTTTTGTAAAGTACCAGAAGCGTCTTGTGTATTTCCTTCAAAGACCTCGTTATCGTGGACTTGGAGAACACCAGGTCCTGGAGCACGCGAGGGACCTGCTGTACCAGCAGGATCATCTGCAAAGGAGACACTACGGGCAAAACGAACTCCAGTAGATTTCCCTTCTACCACCGATGTCGTCGCCGGCTCTACAGCAGCAGCCGTACCATCTGCAGCTGTTTGCAAAGCAACTGAGCCAGAGGGAGATTCCATGAAATCGCGGCTGGCATTACGTCCATGTCGTGGCACAGTAGTAACTGCAGGTAGATGCCTTGAAGCATAGTGAACTAGAGCTTGTGTCGCCTCGGGTAAAGGTAAAGGTTTTCGACTAGTGCGTCTTTGCAACGTTGTTCTTTGCGATTGCGTTTCATCTTTACCATTTGGAATCCGTCCATATAAATCCAAAGACCACGAATGAGAGCCAGCGACACCACTTAATCGAGCAAATTGCGCGTTAACTACTCGAAGTTGACTTTCCACCTGCTTTAACCGAGCAGCCAAATCGAGGACCACGTGTTGCTGTTCAAGCGAAGAGATGTTCTTCTCATCACTAAACCTTAACACTCGCGTAGGACCATCAGCATAAACACTCACATACACTTTCTTTGAAAATTCCGCAGCTAATAGCGAAACCAACTTCTTTTTCAGCTCGTCAGGGACGTCATTTGAGATGGTTCGATAAATCCTACCGGCCTTATCATTGCGTTTTGCAGCTTCTTGATCACCATGGGTAGGTAACATCATCATAGGAGCATCACCAAGACGATCTAGCATAAAATCAGAGACTTTGCCTTCACTCGTCCGACCGACGACTTTAGCTTGCACTCGTAATTTTGTAACCAGAGTGGGCTCATCCCAAGCATATGGCATCGATTCTCCAGGCTGCAAACTATCAACATACAGGTTCCCTTGCTCCCTAAACACCATAGGGACCTGAACAAAGAATAGATGCACATCTTTGCATGCGTTTTCAATGCGATAGGGCGGCACTGAAGCAGGAGACTTCAGAGTAACTTGGACGGATCCCGAGCTGCCAACTGTTACATTAACTGGAATGTTCATATAGCGTCGCTCTCCTTGTGCTTGGCGAATACGTAAGCCGAAATACCATTCAGTATCTGGAATAGGGAACCCTCCAGACCAGTGCCAAGTTCCTGGAGCATCTCCAGGTGGGCAGGGTCGTACCACAATCTCTCGAGGCATGTCGGCATCATCCCAATAGACAGCTGCTCGTTGACCAGGAGCTAGTTTACGCGCAAAATGGGTAGCTTCTGGTGGAATATCTCCGGTATCACCATTGTCAGGGTTTTTAGTGTTGAGTTGCTTGACATCAACAGGCAGACCAGTTTGGTTTTCGATTATATATTTTGGTTTGAGCGTGACAAGCTTTGTGTGGGAGTAGAGTGAGTCAGGCGGGGCCGCAGCAACGTCGACAGCGAATTCAAAGAGACGTTGGCCTTTGCCTTTCACTTTAACCGTATGCTTTTGTTGCACTGCGAGAGAGAAACATAGAGGGAAAAAAATACTTGAGATCTAAATTTTCAGCAAACGTCGGGTAAATAAATAATAAACTTCAAAGATATTTGTCTCTATGCCTTACCTTGCTCTTCAACCATCTGATCAGTAATATCACCACTCGCAGCACCCTCCAGGGGCTGTAGCAGCGTATTCCTAGTATCTAACGACACCATTTTACCCAACTGAGGTGTGCCTGCAGCAGCAGCATTCTCTTCCTGCAGCACTGCCTCTACCGCTTCTCCTTCAGATTCGAAGACAACATTATCAGTAACTCTGCCACTTTTACTTGTAGCCAATACAGAGGGACCTCCACCACCACGGGCACTGCCTAGACCACCGCTCTCTCCACCTTCAAGACCAGTGCCGCCATTGCCGCCACCGCTGGGTGCACTTGCAGGGATGACGGCAGGCACCTGCTGCATTGCTTCAAAGGCTTCTAAAGCATCTTGATCATCAACTGGCTTCGGTGGTGGAGTTTGACCATGGTTATCTCCTAGCGAAGATCTACCAGTACGGAGACTAGAAGTACGATGAGTAGAAGTACGATCACGGGGGGTGCTGGAAAGACGGACAAACATAGTACCAGGTTCTCTACTAATCACATCCGCGCCATTAATACCGGCACTAGTACCTTTACTGCCGTACAATGGCTTCTTTTCAGGGGTACCTAGTAAACCTTGGTGCAAGCGACTGACCGCAGCAGTAGGCATCGCTGTACCAGCTGTTGCAACAGCTCCAGCTGCTCCCATCAAGCCCTGCGCAACCCTCTTCGCGGTGGAAGGTGGTGTTATGGCTGCAGGACCACGTAATTCTACGCTTCCCTTATTTCCTACTGTTTTAATAGGAACAGGGGAACCGTATTTACGTCGTCGAACATGACCGAGACCAAGGCCTAAAGACTCTTGTTTATTCATCAACACAAGTTTATACTCGAGCAAAGCTTGATGGTGCTCGCTTTCGGCGCCAAGCTTACTTGAAGCACGGCCAAGTTGACCATAAGAACTCGACCTCGTCATTCCACCACCAGTGCTGGTGTTATTCGTCGCTGCAGAAGCACCAGTTTCACTCCCATCTGCATCAAATAACTCAGTCATCGAAGTCCCCGGGACAAATACTTCCCCAAAATCTCCAGGCAATTTCGATCCGCAGAGGATTGGGTAGGTAGGGGCACTGGAATAATCTTGGTAGAAAAGATCGACCCCGGTACGATTGTTGAGCCAAAAAGGAGAGTATAAAGTGATGCGACAGACACCAGCTTGCTCAAGCTTTTGATCAACGAGAGAATTGTGGACACCGACGTGGAGAATCGGAGGAGCACGAACCTCGGTGCCAAGGTGCTCATCATCATTTTCGATGAATTTGCTGCTTTCAGCTTTCTTTAATACTGGAGCAGGAGGTTGCTTCCAGACATCAAAAGGGGTGCGTACCATACCAGATGAAGGATCACGCACCTCATCAAGAGGGGCTTCGGTGATTTCTATAGGAGGAGGGCGAGGTGGCATCCGCGGTGGTGGCGGTGCAGCAGCTGGCTCTGCTGCTGCAGCCTGGGAAACCATCTCAACATCCTTTGCAGGAGAAGGCGAAGATCCCACTGCATCAGAAAGAGGTTTAGAAATAGGCAAAAGCTGCTTGCTAGGAGAAATAGTGCTTGATGTTGTTGCGGCGGATTGAGCACTGTCGGGCCGAGCAGCTGCTGCGGCAGAAGTTGAGGCTGTTGCGATGTTAGTTTCAGAATTAGGCAGCTCCACTGGGTCCATACGAGTTCGTGACCACCGTGTCAGCATCCAGCTCTTCCTGTTCTTTGCTACCCTACCTTCTATTGGGGGCGGTGCCATTGCTGGAGGCTTGGCTCTCGCAGGAACTGGCCTGCGAGAAGACGAAGCTGATCCAGCTGCAGTTGTACCAGTCCCACCGCTTCGAATAGTACTTTTACTCCTTGCAACTCTACTGATACTACTACTGTTTCTACCAAGGGCACTTTGCACGCCTTTACTTCCAGCTTTGCCCATTCTTTTTGCAAAGGCCTTCACCCGACCAACAGCAGCTTGCACGTCTTCAGAATTGACTGCAGTGCGCGCTTCTTTGTGGAACTGTCGATGCATGGTTCCAAGCATCGCTCCAGCATCTTTCAACCTTAAAAGATAAGGAGATATCAAAGAATGATCCATAGGAAGATCCATACCTACGGCAAGAAGACGAAGCTGCACTTCTTTAGGCAACTTTGCAGCATATTGTTGCGTTTCTCTTCCCTCGCGACGACCAGGTCGCTGTGCCCAGCTGCACAAACTCCATTTAATAGACCGCATATTGATTTCTTCAACGGAAACGTGCATCAAGACGTTTTGGCGCAAATCTACGTGGACGTCTTGTTCGCCTCCAGGAGGAATAGAGTAACAATAATACTGGCCAGGGTTGCCTCTGCGAGGTACAGGAACAGTGGGCGCAGTGCGAGGGCTCAGCATTTCAAGCAAGCTGGCATGGTGTGCAGTACCTGGCGTCACGGCAGGAAGAGAAGAAGAACCACCTGCAGCGCCAGTCGCAGCGGATCTTTGATTGGAACCAGGCATATTCTCAGCCAAAGGACCCTTTTTCAGCATATTTTTCTTTTGCTTTTTAAAAGCCTTCAAATCTGCAACTGAAGGGCTCGCTGGAGTTTCAGGAGGGGGCACCTGCCAGAGCAAAACGCGCATCTCATACGGCAATGCATTTGCGATAACCATGGTAGGTTGAATAGATATAGTGACTTCTAGAGGTGTTGTTGCGCGTTGAATAGTGCCGGGAGTAATGCATTCCATGTGTTTAAATGCTTGAAATTCAGAAACTACGCGAGAAGGCGTTGCCTCCATGGCCACGTGCAAGGGGCCATTGCCATCACCATCGTTGTAGAACTTGGCTGCTTGGGCTGTAGGGTGTCCTCCTCTGTTTCCGTTTCTTCCAGCAGGAAGCTCCAGAGGGTCGCAACTTACATACCCTTGCTGTCCAACCAACTTTTCTACATCAGGAGAGAGCCGAATAACATCACGAGAAGCTTCTAAATAACCCTCAGGTTGCAGGAAAAGTCTACCACGGAGGGCAGCAGTCAGCGGCAGGTAGCAACCAGCTTTTGGTGCCAATGGGCCGATGCTAAGATCGCCTTCAACACTAACGTGTGGGTGCATACCTACTTCCCCTGCTACACCAACAATACCAGCACTCGTAGCAGCACCACTTCCGCTGCCTCCAACAGACTGGGGAGGCACCAGAGGTGTCGTAGGAACATGCAATCGCAAAGAGACTGGCCTTCCAATCGAATTTTCAACCCAGATTCCAGAATGCAGAGTAATAATTTTCGTCCTGCCCACCAGAATGATATCAACAACGAGTGGAACAAAGGTATTATCAGCAGGAGAGACCATAGAATACCGATATTTACCAACAACATTTACTGCAACGTCGCGAATTGGCATCCAGTTCCCTTCAAAATGCAAATCGATCACGCTGCTGATACGCTCAACACCAGTAGCAGTGGAGGTAGAATGCAAGAAATTGAGACGCTTTGTTACGGGAGATATCCTCAGAGTTTCGCTAGAACCGTTATCTAAAGCATAGACCGCGTTTTGAGCTTTCGAAGTCGCTTCTTTACCACCCCCACCGCTGCTGGCAGTCTTGCCCGCAAAGTAGTAGACTTTCATACCACTTTGATTCTGAATCAGATATTTCTGTGGAGCACGTGAAGTCACAGCGCCCTTTGTAGAAACAGTCGTCGCTGAAGCTCTGGGTTTGCCATCAATCTCCAGTGCAGCTGCAGCCAAGTTGGCTGAGACCGTACGACGTGCAGGCGGTGTGTGTTGCTGTGCCATTGGAGCAGCTGAAACAACCTCATCATCGATGCTTGGGCTGAGACCATCCCCCTGGAAAGCCCGCATAAAGGCTAACGCATCGCCAAGAGACATCAAAGAAGCTGGGTTGAAGGTGGCATTGAGATGCCGATCAGATGATAACCACAAATTCCTGAAAAAGAAACAGAAGAAAAGGTAGAAAGATAGCAAATTAGATACAGACACACAATATAATAGAATCACACTCCTTGACTTGTATAAGAAGTAAACTACAGACAAAGATTTCTAATAGATCAATTGAAAATGAGAATACTAATAATAAAATAATTCACTCACAGTTTCCGGTCAGAGAGGTACATTGGTGATTTAATATCCACAAACTCCGCATTAATAGGCCATAAATCGTACAACGGTTCCCATCTGGAAGTACCACTATTCAAGTACGACGCATATGTAGACAACGCCAAGCGAGCTGCTTTATTTGCAGGTCGATCAGGCAACATTGTTGCAGCATCATAGGCCAGATTTGCTTCACAAAAGCTGAGCTGAAGGACATCTGGCGCACCAAACGTCTCTGGTTTGTCATTGCACAGCACAGCAGCGACGTTTTCAAGAGCTACTGTCACTTGCATACTGTGCGGCCTGAAGGAATTCACCTTGGGTTTATTATTAGAGCCATCAGTGGCAGTACACGTTAAGCTTGATTGCGATGCCAGAGGTACAGGTGGCAGCGGGACTCCACTGCCAGGTGTTGCAACAGTAGCTGGGGCAATAGAAGAAGGGCTTGTACTAACACCTAAAATTACTCTATTCACACCATCCAAGGCAGTTTTCCAGAAGGGGATGTGACTAAACGCAGCACGTGCAGTCAAAGCACCTGCTTTGATATGCACCACCGTCGTTGACACCGTCAAAAATTGAGACAAAAACATCAATTGTGAACGATCTCGGGAAGCACGTTTATAGCTTTGCAGCAAAGATCGTGTATGAGGCGATGCTACATCCATAACAAGCTCATCAACTAGTTTCCACTGGACACTGCGGCGGTAATCATCATCTGACTGGGCAGCTAACGATGTAGACCCTCCTCGTCCACTGAAGCTTTTCCGGCCACCTCCAGCTGCAAAATTCGCTACAGCTGGAATCACACCGTGTGATTGATTCTGAATACGAGTCCGTAAAGCTTGGCGAGCAGAGTATCGTCGCCATTGGCGCTGAATTAACATCGCAGCCCGGTCTAAACGTTCCATTTCAAAATGCTCGGCAGCTTCTGGAACCTGAGAATTAACCTCTACAGAGCAGCTAAATGGCTGCAAAATACAGTTTGCACGCGCAATAGGATCTCTGATAAAGACAGCAAGCTCTCTTAAATCAATACGCATGACCACGTTGCCATCACCACCAGCAGCGTAGCCAAAACGAAGGGCAGTGGCACTGAGGGCAAGGCCTCGTTCCTCCAATGCCAGGGCGCCAGGGGCACTCGTACTGTCAAGGAGCATTGCTGCGAGTGCTAAATCGGCTATACGCTGGAATGAATTTCTCTGTTGCAGTGGTGCTGGTGGCAAAGGTCCAGCAGCAGTAGTATTAGTCGTTCCAGCACCAGCAGTTGAATAGAAGTTATTCATTCCACCGACACTATCCCCGAGATCGCCGCCAGCACCAAGACCAGCAATGCCGTCTCCCCATACCTCCGCAGCCATCCGCTCAGCCATTTCAACATCCAAGACGGGCAAGAAAAACTCCATTTCTGTGAGGATAACGTTAATATACATCCATGAGCTAGGGCCAGGTACAGGAGGGTTGAAAGGGACAGCAGGGACGTCGTCGCCAGCAGCTTCTCGCTCGTCTGCAGTGGCGCTCTTGAACACATTAGAAATACTTGAGATCTGCAGAACAAGAGGTAAATTATGAAAGAGAAATATAAACGTACGATTAGAGCTAATAAATAAGTAAACTATTTATTAAATTGAAAAAAATAATCAAGTGATTAAAAAGCTGCTTGTTGCCCCTTGGCCAAATGAGAGAGCGAACCCACCAATGACAAATCTTGGAAATATGGCCATTGAAGCAATCCAGAAGACATAGCTACTTCTACTGCAACAGTACTATCTTCCAATAGGGCTAAACTAACTTCCAATCGTACATTTGGATTTGACCCTGGTATCCTTGTAGATACTGTACTACTTGCGCGTTCTTCTGGGGGCCCTTGGTGAGGGGCGCTCAAAATTCTAAGACTGGCAACATCTTCACCTAAAGTGTGTCCAACTTCAGGTAATTCACTGAAATCCAGAACGGGGAGGAAATGTTTTGGGGTCCCGCCGCCTCCGCTGCCCGGTGTGTGGAAATGACCACCATCTCCACCAGCAGAACCAGGGGTTGCGCTGCCATCGCTGACAAAGCCAGCTCTGTGACGGTAATGAGAGTGTTCAGAAAGACGACGAGAGACAGATAAACGAATGCCTGTTTGCTGTCCTCCCTTTTGAACTGTTTCAGGAGCAGCAATGCCGCCGCCTCCAGTACCACGGAGGCCACCACCACCGCCACCTATACCTCCAGCACCAACCTGCGCGTTGGTTGAAGAGCCAGAACCAAAGACTGCAGGCGTTTCAGGTGTAACAACATTAATACTAGGCAGAGTAAAGTCCAACCCAGGCCCTTGCATTGTTGCGCCAACTCCAGTTGGTGTGATCGGTAGATCAGCAATTGCACTTTCAAATGAAGAATTCGATCGAGGACTCTCAGCAGGCGAAGCATACACAGAGGAACTGTCTCCTTCAGGAGAAACCTCAAAATTTGATTTAAACAACGTTGAACGTGCTCGTTCTTCTTCATAGGACAATTTATCTCCCCATCGCTGCAAGGGCCGACGTTGAGGCTGCTGCTGTTCTTCCAATGGCGGCCCATCGTGGTCATTCACACCATGAAGACCACCCTCATCACCTTGAGGTACCTTGGCAGAGACTTCAGCCAATCTATACCCCATACGCAAATCTTGCATATCTAGGCTTGTAGCACAGAAATTAATATGCAAGTCACCAGTCGGTAAAGTTCCCAAATCCATTAACAAGTTGGAAAGACTGCCGTGGAAGAAAGGCTTTAGTAAGTGGGTTTCAGAAGCAGGTACCCAGTTAAATTCAGGGTGTAGATCGTCCCATTCACGTGGATGTGCCTCTAGTACAATACCAAGACGAGGGACAGCCAACGTAAATCTAAAGGCGGGAGCCACGCCCGGTGGAGGACCGAATTTCATCGAAGGATTGAATTTCGTTTCTTTGAAGGCAGCAGGCATAGCAGCAAAAGCAGTGGGGTCTGTGCCACGGTCGAAAAGATCACGGAGATTACCGCTGACAAAGTCCATTAGAGTGGTATAGTTGGGTCCAGACATGATGAAGGTTAAAGGCGTTGTGGAAATATGCATTTGACTCGTCTTTATGGTGGTTGCTTGAGCGGCAGGGGCGGGAGCGCCAAGAGCACCGCCTGTCGCTGCTCCTGCTAATGGTGATGTTGTTGGATAGTGTCGATCAAACATAACCATACACAGGTTCGCACGTTGTAAAAATCCACTACGAGGGACCACTTCATACACTTGAGATGGCCAACTGAATGAGACCAAGCTAGCAGGGACAAAGGAGCCTTGGCGGGGGTTAGGGGTGCTGCCTGATGTTCTAAAATAACCAGGCACACGAACAAGCGTGCCGGTAACAATGGTAAATTCTTCAATAACAAGAGCAATAGTAGGATTAGGTAATTGTTCAGGCATAGTACCACCACCACGACCGGCAGCAGCAGCGCCACCCGTGTCAGCATCACCTTGTACCAGCGGTACTGCAGGTCCTACACCGGCCGCTGCATCAGCGCTCGTTCCAACACCACCACGACCACCAGCTGTAGATTCTCGAGATTCTGGACGCATACCTGCATCTGTATGTGTTAGGACCATATGCGGTCCTAAATGGCCCAGCTCAGTAACATCAGATTCAAAGACATCGATAATTTCCTCAGCCAGACGCTTTGTTGCAGTACCCAAATGTCGCGCCACGCTGGCAGGGCCAGCAAAGACATTATCTACGAGATTACCAGAGGAAGGATGACTTGCAGAGAGTGGGACGTGCAAAACACCAGCTTGATTTCCAGGTCTTCCGTTATTTTCATCTTCCTCAAAAAACAGAACGCCGCCGCCGCCAGGTCGGTCTTTTTGAACTCGGTTGAAGAAACCACTCCGTTTGATATCAGGAGCATCAGTTACATCTACTGGAGCACCACCTGGAGCTTGCATTAAAGACCCTGCGTGGCCATACTCAGGTGCAGCAGCACTAGTAGAAGCTGCAGGCTGTGGTTCTGCCGCTGCAGCGGCACTCGAAGGACCACCACCAGCTTCACCTCTAGCACCAGTACCACCTTCTCTAAACCCTCCATATTTGTAAGTCACATTGCAAAGAAGACTTTCCTCTACAATGCTATCCAAACTGGGTAGTTCAGCCTCACCAAGAAGTGTCTCCGGCATGGCCTTACCGGGGACAGCAAGCATAGCATGATCCAAGTTACAAGCGAGTACAGTACGGGTAGTCGTACCGGTAGGAACGATAATACCCGCGTTATGCAACTGAAGTACAATCTCCAAAGGCTTGGAACCATTAGTAATAGTAGTAGTAGTCGAAGGTATTGACGTTTCTCCAGGCACAGCAGCTGCCTCTGTTGTTCCTCCTGTTGCTGGCCCGGTTTCCTTCTTCCCATTGACTGCCCTTTGAATGATATCCACGGCGTTCATTATATCGGCTAAAAATCTGAATAACACCAGAATACGTGGATTTTTCATTTCCAAAATTAAACAAGGCGCGTATCGACGGGAATCGACTTGGGCGGTGTAGATGGCATCAAAACTGCAATAGTCGGCATTGTTATTGGGGATCAAGACAAGAGTATGCTCGGGAGCAGCCTATAGAATTGGAAAAGCAATGGTTTGCGAGAAGTTAGTAAGATCAGTGGGTAAGAATAGTACCATTTAAGGGACAATTCAAAAAGGTACAACATGATGCGGAAATGATATGGAAAAAAGAAAAATCAAGGCTGTAAATACATTTTTATTTCTTCTTCCAAACGTACCCTCATATCCTGAATCATAATATCTTGTACAGATGCAGACATATGCAGTCGAATATCCTTCGGTCCAGATTTCGTGGTAACTGCCTTCCTATCGACAGTTATGACACCTTGTTGAAGTTTCAAGGCCATCAAATCACGCGATTCAACCCTAAACAAAACATCAATGCCTACGACAACCACATCAACACGAAGACCAGATTGCAAACTCGGCCCATCGTCGCTATTTGCCTGAGTAGAATTCCTTCCAGTACCACCAACATTCTCACCACCATGATGAGTACTAGTCTGTCGATTCATACTTGTATCAGATGTAATCATGGTCGCAATTTGTGACAACTGCTGCGCAAATGCAGTCATACTGGCCTGTTGTTTCACACGAACGTATGCCAACATTTGACCGACGTCAATCCTCAACTCAGCTTGAGGCTTCGGTGGACCAGTAGCAGTGGTAGCAGCAGTATCAGAATACGCTGTTGGAGGGGTAGATTTGTACCAAATTGCCAATTGTGGACCAAGAACAATCGATTTTGCAGAGATGCCGTGATGTGCCAACTTGGGGTTCTCTAAAAGTGCATTCGTATGCGCTAAACTTGTTCGTCTACGCAACATGATCTTACGAAGGGCGGCGTTCCACATCATGCGAGCTGGCGAGATTGGAGTAACACCCAATAAATAGCGACGGATGTTCTGAACCCAGCCATTCAGGCGGCGAGCGCGGGCGGGTAAGGGGCGTAACACGTACGCGTGTTTGGCGCCATCAGGAAGCTGTAAATCTCGAACAATCATGCCATCCACAGAAGCACCAGCTATAATGGTACCATTAGGGTGAAACTTAAGAGCACCTTCAATACGGGCTAAACTGACACCGTACACAGGAGCGAGCCATTGCGCCCACAGATAGGCCGGATCACTCTTTTTTACTGTGATACCCCATGCTCTTGAATAACGAGAAGAAGCATCCGTAGCACTTGCATTCTTGCCCTTTGAAGTCCACGTACCAATCAACCAGAGTAACGAAACCTCCATAATGTCCAAAGAGAAGAGCAAACGGCGGTGAGGACGGGGGGCAGGGAGTTGCGGAAACACCGGCTGTGCTGCTGCTGCCGCTTCTGCCTTCCTCTCAGCAACAACACTTTCCACAAACGAAGAGCCGAGTAAATACTTCAAGATATTACGAACAGTGACTTCTAATGACATGAGATGCCATACATGCAACGGAGATACCCATGCTTGGATACCAAACACAGTAGCTGCTGCTGCAAGTACGGCACCGCCAGGCTCGTTAGGCGTTGCTGTCAGTCTTTGAACCATGTTTATTCTAACTGCTCCAGCTTTAAGGTATGGTAAGAATGGAATAGGGTACTGATTCGGACTTTTTAATAGCTCAGGCATGATTTGAGCAAGTCCAGATGCAGCATCAAGGCCAGTAGAAGGAGTTCTCCTAGAGGTCTCTCCAAGATCGACACCAAGGCCATCTCCAAAACCAGCCCCACTAGCACCACCGCCTGCAACGCCAACGTGAGGTTTCCTTCCCTTCATAATGATAGGCATATCTTCAGGGTACGCCCAGACTTTTGCCATAGCAGATAGCTCAATTTCTCTCAACTCTAGCTCCAAAGCATCAACCCCCGCCACTTCCTCGGTAAACCGGCGGTGCGTTGGATCAAAAAGTACCCTCGTAGGCATGATATGGCGAGCTAGAACACGCCGAGAATCACGTGATAAATATGAAAATACGTCTAAATTACCATGGGCGTGAATACGGCGGGCAGTACCACCACGAAGGGACAAATCGAAATCTTCTCCATCCATGTTGAACAACATATTTTGGACTGTCGCAGTAAACATATAGACAAGAGCAGTCGAGCCATCGCCAGCAAGCTCATCAACAGCACCTTCATCAGACTGGGTTAGATTTGTTGTTTTATAGAACGCTTGCTGTGGTTGTGGTTGAGCGTCTTGCTCCGCAGCCGCAGCAGCAGTGGGGGAAGTTGGGGCGGCACCGGTATTAACAGTTTTGCTATTATTTCTTTGCCGTCCTCTAGGAGAGCTTGAACTCACCTCCGCATCAGCTTCTTCAGCTTCGCGGAGTCTACGAGTTGCTCTCTTTAATCCACTCGATTTAAACAAATCTGCAGAGTTCTTGTGTTGGTACGGTAATTGTATTGCAACTCCAGGACACCTGACAGACACGCTCGTTGATGGAAGTACTAGACGACCGAGAACAGGCTCATTTGCAGTTGCAAATGCATTTTCAACCATATCGCTTACAGAACTAGGGTTTGGTGGCAACGCAGGAGGCCAGGTATGCTGCATATCACTTGCAGGAATACTATGAGCACCACCGCCACACTCAGAGCTTGCAGAAGACCCCGCAGCTCCTAATGACGGTGATTTCCACATCCATGGCTTGGTTCTACACGCAGCCCACGTAGACACGACACTTAGTAACGATGTTGCCACAGCGCCGTTATATGTCAAGGCAAATGCAGCCATCGTAACGTCTATGTTGAACCCTGCTGGGCGCCAATCATCGTCTTTTACTGCTCCTAATATCTCAGTAGTAGTACCACTAGCACCACCTACAGCTCCTTCACTCTCTGCATCTACAACGGAAATACCGCCGGTACCATAGCGTGGAGTTATACTCACTCGAGCGCACATTTCATTGGTTTCTAAGCCATCATTGGCCAGCACGTCGCCTGTGACTGCATAACGTGTGAAGTCTGCAGCACGACAAATTTGCGCGCAAACACTGGAAGGACACGCTAAAATACGCGGTTTTAATGCACCAGTAGGAGCATCACTTTGTCCGCAGTCAAGAGAATGCACTTGAAGGTTGATGCTACCGTCTACATCGAGTTCTCCAGCGACACGGCGAACACAAAGCACGAGATATTTCAAGCCAGGGAGTGGTGGGGCGATCGCTGAAGGTCTCATATCCACTGCAACGCCTATTTTTGGACATGAAATAGAGACACGAAGACCATGGCGTAGTAATCCACCGCTATTATTGGTGGCAGTACCTCCATCTCCAGCATTGTTCCCAGTACCTAAGCTGGTCCCGCTCCCGCCGCCAGAATAGTTTTTGGGGTTCCGGTCACGATGTAAAAGCAAATCAGCAAGGCCAGGTGGCATGCCACCTCTACGAGTATACACCAGAGCATCTATTTTATCAGCTACAAGGTGTAATAACCCTTCATTTTCTGCAATTACTCGATTATAAACCGCAGCAACGCCAAAGCGGAAATGTGCTAGCTCTTCTAATGAAAGAGCTTCTTCAAACTCTTCAAGCCTTTTTTTTGCCGCTTCATCTGCTGCACGAACTCGGCGCATTTGCCACCATCGTCTACCTGGTTCAGCAAACTGACGGTGATTGACTAGGGTGCCAGCATAGAGAGATTGATATTCTAGCCGGGCAGCTCTACGCAATTCTAATCGAGCAAGAGGGACTTCCCTGCGAGCCAGGCGACGAGTAGAGGATGCAAGAGCTCTGCCACCATGTTGCCACCATTGAGCCTCATGCCCAGAAACAGGAACTTCAGGACGGACAGCCCAATGCTCGCCGAAATTAGAGAAATGCATCTGACGGTCAACTATTCTGTTGACAATTGCGATCGAGCCAGCATTCATATCTAAAATTAATGCCTTTAAAGTGACTGAAAAGTCAATAGTAAATGCAGCACGCGCAGCAGAGCTAGTACTAGTACCAGTAGAACTTCCATCTTGAGAGTGATTTGCGGAGCGAGGCTCTTTCAAAGGGCTTTTGGAAGGAGACGATTCAACCTTCTGCTGCTGCTGCTGTTGTGAGGTCTCTCCCGGCGATAACTGAGGTCGTGGTGGTGAAGCATGCTTTCCATTTCCGTTCATTGCTGTAGAAGAAGGAATTTCATTCAGTATCCCAGCAGTCACAGCACTCGCACCACCACCATGAACACCACGATCAACAGCCGCTGCGGTTGCTAATTTCGTTAATGAAGATCTACGATCTGGACAAGCATTCTTACTTGATCCTCGGGAAGCAGACAAGGATACCACAGTAGGTGTCTCATACGCAGAGCCATCATCATCATCATTAATATTATTATTATCACCACCATCATTATTCCCACTTTCTTCCCGCAAAGAAGCAAAAGTGGCGGAAGATTCCAGAGTTTCCAAGGGTTCTAAATCGAAATCCCCGTGAACAGCTGCATCATAATCTTCAAAGCCGCCACTAATGATATGCTGTAGGCGGTTTACATCGCCGTCACCATCTAACTGGGCGCTGCCAAAACCAGACAAGTTTCGGCCGAGTGACAGTCTTCTACTTGAAGGTAACGAGTCGACAGACTGTACCTGCTGTGACTTTCTTTCAGTTGTTCCAGTGCCAGGTGTTTTTTGCTCTATCCCGCCTTGCTGACTAGGTGGAGTGCTATTATAAACATTGGTAAACGGCGATGATGCTGTTGGCGGTGCTACTGCAGCAGCAGAAGCGGGGGTTAGAGTTGAAGGTTCCATCGTTTCGTAGCCTGGAGGCAGCAGGCATAGCATAACGGCGAATTCCCATTGACGGAATAGCACGTGCTCTTCAGCAGGCGTGGCACGCAGTGCATCAGCGTAGTCAATCCAGCTCTCATCCCTATTGGTCGTAGTACTGGTAATCATCTTGGTCTTCGTAGTCGTCTTCGCTTTAGGGCCCTTGAGAGGGGAAGTGGTAGATGCACCAGCACCGGCCTTGGCAGGGGAAGCTGAAGCTGAGCCTCGTCGTGAAGGGCTTGGCTGAGCAGAGCCATCGTCTTCAGAACCAGCACCACCACCAGCTGCTGCGGCGTTTACATGTTCATCAATAGCGCATCGTCGTCTTCGTTTATTCCCTGGACGGTAAAGCTGTGTGGAAGTAAATGCAAATGGCCCAGCACCTCGTTGCTGGTCGGCGGCAGCGGCAGATTTGGCAGCTTGGTAACCCTGCCAAAGCATTGGATACGTTTTCAACGCCAAACTCACACCAGAAACAGATAACTTCGTAGCTGATGGACGTGTAATAACAACATTCGACCATAGAAGGTGCGGCAAAGAGCCTAGGGCAGCCCACCACGTCGGCTCTTCTGAGGCGGCGGTATTTGCCGCACCTCTTCGAGGGCTACCTAAAGGCGTTGTTGTTTCGCTGGAGACTCCACCTTCGCCGTCTTCTTCATCTGACCGACGGTGTACTGCATCCATATGTGGCATTAAGGACAGCTCGCGGATGTGGAGAACAGCTGCATCGGCACCTTGCAAGTAATTTGCCGCTGGTCGGGGGCCTGGTTCACCTTTCTGAGTATACTGGATCTCTACCTCTTCTATTTCCACTATTAGGAGTTGTGCTACAAATGCAAGAGATTTTTGTAGTGCTCTGGCTTGTAGGCGGCCTAAATACGCCCCTGCAGGGTTCCAGCGGCGCCGAGCATTGCTAGCTTTAGAAGAGGCGCTGCTGGTATCAGTGACGGGCCCCCAAAGTAATCCCTCCACTACTTCAAGACGGCGCTTCTTTTCATCACGGTTTGCAGCGCGATCAGCAGCAGCACGTACTTCAGGAGATATATGCTGCAGAGAAGAAGAGGATATCTAGTCTTAATATTAATTGTTTTGAAGGCCAAAGCATAGCACCTTGCCGGCCGCAATTAAAATTCTTTCTTTATTTACCTCTGGAAGCTGTAGTTGTTGCAAGCAGCCTCTCACGCCATGCACTTTAACAGTCACAGGACTCGATAGGGATGGAAAATCAAGTTCTAGTCGCTGTATAGATAGTGCAGCTATTCGAGTTCCTTCAAACTGAGCTGCCGCCAATGCGGCTCGAGCAACAACAACTCCAGTTGCGATCACACCTGTAGCAGGAACGTATCGGCACGATCAGATCACAATTTAAATAATATTCCAGATTATTTTAGGGTATTAAAGAAGGTAATGAGTGCTTGTGGGAGATACGACTTGTTAGGAGACTTGATCGCACTAATTTTTTAATCTGCTCCTGCTGGTTTAGAAAGCTTGAACATGCTTTACCTGTGTCCGTATGATCAACAGTGTATGTTGCGCTGCCATCTTCTGATTTCGCGAGCTTGCTGAGGGCATGTTGCAAGGCCAAAGCAAGCACTCGTTGAATAACAGAAAATTGCGTGACTGCGGCATACCCAGCGGCACTGGCAACTGCTGATGCAGCTAGCGTCCATCCAACATAAGGTATTAACCACAGCATTTCAACAGATCAAGACCTTGCGGCCCCTTCTAAAAGTTTGACATATTGAGTTCTTGATAAATGCTTAAATGTAGACTTAATAAAGTTTTGCAAGACCAATGAGCATGTTATATTAATTTTTAAATTTATAAGACTGCATACAGAATTAAACAACTTGCATAGAAGAAGGGTTGATGATCAAGTTGAATGTTCGGTTTAAATTTTCCAGTTTTGTTGAATAAAATAAACACGTCTCTATGCTACACAGTCATTCATCAAATCCTTTGATTCTATTTTGTTCCATTTGCCCGCCTGTGATCTACAGAGTTGGCGTAGCTCCATAGCCCGTTGTCAAGTTAATTTTTGTTTTGATCGATCATAGAACTTTTTTCAGCATATAATGCAAAACCCCGATTTAGATCCTATAAGCACTGAATATGCTGGGCGTAAAATTTGGCTTGTTAAGGTGAGTACGATTGTTATATTTTGCGGCACTTTAAGAGAGCCTTAATATTGCAGCTCAACATCTTTTTGCTCTTCCGCTTTCTGCCTTGGTATTCACACTAATTTCTCACCTCTCTCTATATCATCAAAACAGGTACCGCAATTCGTAGCCAAAGAATGGCGTGCAGCATGTGAAAAAGCTATGAATGTAGATGGAGAGGATGTCGGCCCAGTTCTAGGTTCAATTAAAATCACACCGGCAATTCCCGGCAAAGCAACCAATCAACCACAATTTGCTTTGAAACTAAATAACGAAACGACCTCCGAGCTGCCTCAAGAATATAAAATGAAGGTGGTTTCACGAGCAGGTCCTGCGATGCTCGCTTTTTCTGGTAATGCAGGGAGAATAGCAAGTGAGGGTGTCGTTCAGCATCGGTTAGAGGTAGAGCCCACCGGGCTGGGCGGTGGCGGTTCTGGTGCTGGTGCTAGCGGTGGTGGTCTTTCATCGAACCCTGCGTACAGAAAAATCTCCCGCGAGCGTTCCCAAGCAGCCTCAGCAAAAACGCGTACCATTCAAATGATGACAGATCATAAAATTACTAATATTAGAAAGCCTGTAGGTGCTGACCTAGTAGGGACAAAGAGGAAGGCCGAGACGAAAAGAACAGCGGTGGATAAAGAGGAGCTGCAAGCTCTATTATTTGGAAAGTTTGAAAAACAAACGCATTGGGCGTTTGCGCAATTACAGCGGGAAACTGATCAGCCTACCCCGCACTTGAAATCGATTTTAGGAGAGATTGCTGTTCAAAATAAACGAGGGCCATATCGAGATCTGTGGGAGCTGAAGAAAGAGTTCAAATCATAAAAATGTAATAAAATAATGACTGCATATGATAGGATACGGTCATGTAATGTGAACCTCGATGCATTAAACTATGGTAGAAATAGAAATAGTAGTAAAGTGGCGTAGAGCACCTCAGGCTGGGTTTTTGCTAGGTTTTTGCTGGCAGTGGCGGTGGCGGCAAGGGCCTGTGTTGAGGAAATAAATAATGCACGGTTCCCCACTCTAGCACCGATTGCTTTAATGATAATTTTTTAGTAACTGCTTTGATGGAATTTTAATATATTGAAAAAAATGATTCTATACTGCTAACGGTTCTGTATTAATAATTTGCTTGCTTAAATTGCGAATCGGCATGACAATTTTCAACTCCTCTTTGAATACGCCGCTAATGGCGTGGGAGAATGGTCGCGATAACCCTCCTACGCCACGGCCTGTTCGTCAAAAGGTCATCTGGGACGTCACCGACTCTATTAACTACTTGCCGCCAAACAACAACGTTGCCCTTACTAGGCAAGCAAGCCTCCAAGACGAACGGAATTCTACTATTTTCGGTATCACAGGTCGTACATTTACAGCTTTATGCACCACTATAACTGCTGGATTGGTAATAGGTATCACCGCTCGGGTTATGGAAGCAGGCATCGATTCTGCAGTGGCGTGGCGGAACAACACCTTTCTCTCCCCTCTCCTCCTCGCCTCACCTGTACAGGCTATAGCTTATTACCTTGCACTTGCCTCTTCAATAATCGTGTTCACAGCTGGTGTTGTTCAATGGCTGGCCCCAGGAGCAGCAGGCGCCGGGGTTCACCTTGTCATTGCAGTTCTCAATGGCAACAACATTGCAGGGCTTTTTACCCCGCTTGTGTACGCTGTGAAAATGTTTGGCACCGTGACATCTCGTATGGCCGGCCTTGCACTGGGTCCAGAAGCTCCCATGGTGCATTTAGGTGCCTGTGTTGCTTCTCTCATATTTGCAGCAGAGCGACGAGTCTGGGGCGACGCTAAAACCGAAACTGAGAATAAATCTACATATGCAAACTGGAAACAAGACTTGAACCCTGCGTTCTCGAATAGCAGTCACCGTGAAATGGTCTCTGCAGGTACCGCAGCAGGCCTAGCAGCAGCTTTCGGCGCTCCAATCGGCGGTGTGCTATTTGCTTTAGAGGAGGCTTGTAGTGTGTGGTCTAGAAAAACAGCATGGCGATGTTTATTATGCGCAGCAATGGCCGTATTTACAATGAGTCAATTGATGCCATCACTCGCTGGAGGCGGCATTCTCAGTTTAAGCGGCATTTACCCCTTAAGTTCCCGTCAGTGGTTGAAGCAGATGCCATTTGTAGCTGCAGTCAGTGCTGGAGCTGGTCTTCTTGGTGCTTTTTATAATTTAATGCGTAGAAATATGCAACGCTTGCGTGCTGCACGTCGCCGGCACGTCCTCCGTCTCTTGGAAGCTGGTGTGGTTGCTGCTACAACTGTTTTTGCAATTACTGCTGCGTCCTCTTTAATTGGCAGTTGTTTAGAGATTCCTTCCACTTGGAATGCAGATGATGTTTTACGATGGACCTGCGAGCAAGGTCAATATAACGATCTAGCTACCGCCCTTTTAGGAAGTTCGCCCTTTGTCGTTCGCAGTATTTTGGGTTTGGGCAGCGAAAGTGAACCGATAAATAATAATATTTGCACTTTAGGAGTACCATGTTATTATAGTCCTTTATCTTTGGCTGCCCTCTGTGTTGTTTATTTAGGTTTAATGGTACTCTCTTCGGGTTTAGCTGTTCCGGGTGGCCTTTTTATGCCATCTATTATCGCTGGAGGGTCGTTCGGTGCTGTCTGTGGCATGGTTTTGACTGCCGTGCTCCCCCCATCGTGGGATGTTCAGCCAGGCGTCTATGCCATGATTGGAGCAGTAGCTACTATGGCTGCTGTTTTTCGTAGTAGTATTTCTCTAGTTGTTATTATTGTCGAAGGTACACGGGGCGTTGAGTTCTTGCCCGGGATTCTAGCAGCCACAATTATTTCTAATTTTATTGCACACTGGATTCACCCCGAAGGCATATACGAGAGTGAGTTGGAGCGTGATGGACGTGTGTTTTTCCTTAGGCAAGAGCCACCAGGCGTTTTGCGGTGGCGAACTGCCGAGGGCATCATGGCAGCGCCTGTTTTGGGCGTGAGGAGAATAGAAGAAATATCAAAAATTGTAGAATTATTAACTAGTACAAGTCATAATGGGTTCCCCGTACACCCTGTAGTTGAGAATGGAGATTTGGGACAAGGAGAAAACGTAATAGGAGAATCTTCTTCTCATGCCTCCCGTCTTGACGGCTTTATTTTACGTACCCAGCTTCTTGTGTTACTTCAAGAACGAGCCTTCTGTGACGTTAATGGCAATTATCTCCTTCCACCTGAAAATATACACCAGTATGAAAGCTATTTAGATTCCTTAATGCACGCTACAGAGTGTTCTTGTGATGGTCTTGGCGGGGCAGCAGAGCTGGCACTGGCGGTTGATCCGCTTGGACCTGCCGAGACCAAAAAAGAAAGTGGAATAGGCGGTACCTCTGCAGGTGTCTCAGCTGCTATGATACCTACCTTAGAGACGTTGGAGACTTTGAGAACGTTGCCTAGTTTAGCTGAATGTCTGCAAGAAGATAATGTCGCTTCGTTGCTAAACGCTGGAAGCTTAAATATGAGTAGTGGTCATGCTACCTCAGCCGCTGCTGCTGCTGTTTCTGCTGTTGCTGAAAATGAATCAGGCGTATCTTATGATGCATACCCAAGCTCTGCTGCTCCAACACTGTACCTAAACTTAGCCCCCTTTATGGACAGGGGTATGCTGTCGGTCCGCCCCGACACTCCAGCCACAAATTTGCATAAAATGTTTGTTGCCTTATCGTTACGTCACCTTTGCGTGACTTCCGATACTGGTCGCGTTGTTGGGATGATTACACGCAAAGATCTTGATAACGCTGCCGGACGTGGGCCTTGGAGGACCAATAAAATAGCCCCTAGCCCTGCTCGACAAGGGATGGTTCCTAGGTCAGGAAGTTGGCTTTCTTCTACTTTGCAAGCGTTCATTTACCGGATTCGTACCCCCCAAACGGCAAGCGAAGTAGACGGAGAGAGTCCTCATCCTGGCTGCAGTCCTGCGTTATTGTCGATGCCTCTCTCTGCCCCTCTGTTTGGAGAAGACGTTTCAGTGGATAGGCCGAGTGAGGTAGAGTCTGTAGACACAGAAATTGGAGGGAATGGTGGTTCAACATGGAGTTCTCTTCCTGGAAGGCAGTATAGTATGTTGTAAAGAATTTTAGATGTTGATATTCTTTAGATTAGCTTGGATTAAATTACTTTTTGCTAAAACAATTGGGTTTTCTGATGACAATAGATAGATCAAAAAAATAAATAAGTAGTTGACGTCGACGGCGCCTTGAGCGATGTGCACAACGGTTGTTGTGTTTCAGGCAATAAATAACCTAGTTGGGTTAATGTGATGACACGAAAGAAATCAGAAGAAATTTATGTTATTAGCGCCAGCATTTATACGCAAGCGATTGCCTAGTTTGTTGTTTTGTATTTCAAGATTGCAAAATCAATTTAAGAATCTAAGACGCCAGTACTCTTCCAAGGTTCGACTTTCTTGATTTATAGAACCATTAAAATAAAGTATGTCCGATTGGGTCAATTGGGCTGTCCAGAATGTCACGCCTGAGAGGCTGCAGCAAGCGATGGGCTACGTGAAAGAGAATCCCCAGCAGTTGGAGGCAATTAAAACCCAAGCTAAACTTCAAGCTGATGCCCTCAAAGAGAAATTCGGCGGTGAAGTCAGGGACGCTATTGCAGAGGAAAAGGGGCCTGAACAGGCTCAGACCTGGGCTTCAAGGTTGGGTCTTAAATCTTCCCCAGCTCCCGCTGCCAGCAGTTCAAAGACTGCAGTTCAATCCACCCGCCAAAAATACATTCGCTTTGCTGTCAGGAACTGGAAGTACTCAATTCCCGCTGCCAGTAAGGCTAGACTTCTTCTACATTCTACTTCTTTAAACTGTTGTTCAGAAACTTGACGCCCATTTTCTGTGTCTTTTAATATTGAAACCCTATCTTTCTATCCTCTGTGCAGTGTGGTTCTTTTCCTTTGTGATGAGCTGGTTGTGGTGGGCTTTCCTTTTGGTTGGCATCTTTATGTTCATTAAGCATAAACGCAAGCCTAAAGCTGCGTAAATTAACACCATCTCCCGTCTTCTTTCTTCCATGTTTTCCTGTTGAGGAGACCAAATTCCTCCATGATTGAAATCTTTCATAATAAAATCTTTCTAAAAGAGCATATCCATGTAGTAAATGTTGTATAGTCTTCTTTATAGTGTAGCTGGTAGCTGTAAATCAATCAAAAAATAAAAGTAATGTATAAGGAGACCTTCCTGCCGGCTTCCATACCATTATGAATTTGTTTTCTCACCGCGTTGAGCTTGATATATTACTTCTTTCAGAGAGAAGGTTGCATAAATAAAACATTGAATCCAGAGAACTCTCTTTAACGATGCTTGTAGAAGCAGTATTCAACACTGGGCTGCACTCGGCCGGTGTCATTTTTGCACTCCTCTTCACAACTGTCCGTGTCCTTTTGTGGGCATTCTTCGTAGTCATAGCATGGTATGAAATCGTTGAAAAACCTTTCGAAAAAGAGTTGGAGGAACGGGCCAAGAAACCGCAAACCACAGACCCAGGCCCAGTGGAGCTCACAGCGGCAGCGCTAGACCAACATCAGGCAGCGGAAGCTGTATACAAGCTGGAGAACAAGGGCAATGAGCAACAAGCTCCCCCTGCGAGTCAAGGGCCAGGAAATATTCCTCGCATGTCAGGTCACGGTGGTATGGCTGATGATGATGATGATGAAAGTGTCGATCGATGGTCTATCTGGGAAAATGAAAATGAAGTTGGAGGTGGCGGTGGCGCTGAACAACAAACTCATTTACAACCCCGCACACCACCTCCAGCTCGTCTCACGCAGGAAGGACTCGTTGCTGGACCTATCCCTTCCGTAACTGGAAAGAGTTACCCTGGCGTCAACGTGAATGTAATGCGGCCGCCAGTGCAGGTTGTTGCACTGGACGAGTCAACTGGTGGAAAGACACGAAGTGGGGGTGGGGGTAGTGCTGGAAAGAAAGAAAAAAAACCTTTGATAAGTAGAAAGCTTGAGAAGTATCTCGTTGCACCATATGAAAAGCAATGTACGAATGCTTTATTATTAATAGTATTGATAGCTTACCATGCTGGATATTTATCAGTTACCCACAACACCCAGTGTCTTGTGATTCCTTCTCCTTACAACTTTCCATTTAATTTTCTTGCAGATGAACACGTTGGGTACTTTCTTTACCGCGGTATAAACAAGACAGGAATTCGGTTAGAGACGAGTTTAAATAGTTTGGCAAAGGAGCTTGATGGAGCAATTCGTGACGCTGGAGTTGAAGCTGTCAACAGAGTTGAGGTAGTGATGCGGCGTTATTTAAAATTTGTTGGAGCTGTCGTGCTGTTGACTGTAGGGTTGATGCCACTGCCTTCTGTGCATATCTCTTTGGGGGTAGCCTAAACATGCATTTGCTATCATTAAGCCTCACTCCATTAATTTCTTGTCTTAAAATATGAATCACTGCATGATCAAAATTTTTAGTAGGCTAGCCGTTTTAAAAATCTGAAATTTCCACGTAGCCGCCTTTTGCAGACTCCATTACAGCAGAGACAATTCTCTGGGTTTTCCCGGCAAGTTCCTGCCACGTATTCTCACATCCTTGTCCATCTTTAACCCTTTGTACACATTTGGCAAACGTTTCCCACATTAACGCTTCTTGAGGTAGTTCATTTTCAACCACGACAACATCTCGTTCAGTAACATCTTGCAAGTCAAACTTTCCTAAAGAATGATTTTTAGATACTACAAATTCAGCTTTCTTATCGTTTTTAGGAATCACAAAATCATCCAGAACCAATGTACCATCTGTCCCAGCAATGTGTAGCCGCTGTGTCAATGCACAGTCAAAAGAGCATGTAAAATTACCTCGCCGGCCTTTAGAAAATAAAAGACTCCCGCTAATTGCAGTTGGGACACCTTCCTCGTTGAAAATAGCCCCATGGTGAGCGACTACAGATACAGGCATTTCGTAGTTATATGCCCATAGTATAGCACGGATAGAGTACCATCCTAGGTCTCCGAGACAGCCCAATGGATCTCCGGAGGCTTTGAACCTGATATCCTTTTTTACAAATTCGATTGGCGCTGCAAAAGTAAACATACTGGTGACTTCTAATATGGGGCCTAATGCTCCACTTTTCAATACAGATTCCATTTCTTTAGTACGCCCGTGATGCATCCACATTGTACCGTCCATTAATTGCACATTATTGGAATTACAAACTTCCAAGATGGTGGCAGTCTCATCCTTAGTGACGGCAATGGGCTTCTCTAGTAATACATGCTTTCCTGCAGTGGCTGCTTTTTTAACCCATTCTACGTGTAAGGTTGAAGGAAGAGGGATGTACACTGCATGCACACGAGAATCGTGAAGCACTTCTTCGTAGCTTGAATAAGCTATCGCTGTGTCGGCTAGTTCAAAATCATCAATCATTGCTTGGGCTTTTGTAACATCCCTACTACCGATGGCTACAACCTGGATGCTTTGAAGCAGCTTTATTGATAGTATATTCTTGCGTGCGATGTTGGCAGCACCCAGTATTCCCAGACCTATTGTTTTTGGGGGATCAGACATGTTGTAGAGATCAAAAGATCGTTAGAGGAATTTAACGAGAGTGTGAAAGGCAATTGTCTCTGTTTTACAGATATATTGAAAATTCAAATACTATGGCATCATCTCCCTCTCCCTGATGCAGCTATATCCCTCAAATCTGTTGAACTGAGCTTTCCTCCCGCCCCTGTCGCTCCTCCTATCAACCCTACCACCACAATCACCAAGGGATCAAACCCCAACGACTTTCTAACAAAATTAATCTCTTCTGCACCACTAATAGTCTCTTCTGACACCACAATCGCTTGAAAATCTGCGCTCGTTGCTGCGAGAGGTGGTACTTTAGGGTCTACTAACGCTCCCGCCCTCACCATCACTTTAGGGTTTATTCTTTGCATATACTCGACAGCGGCAACTTCTCGGACAGTATATGGTTCTAATAACTCTTTATTCTTCTTTTTTATTAATAATCTATCAGAAGCAACCCCTACATATATACCTTCAGTGGCAACGAGTGCGGTTGCCGCAAGCAGAAGACGGTGGCCTGCATGAAGCCGATCAAACGTGCCGCCTACAGCGACATTTCTAAATTGCAGTGGAGCATTTTTTTCCCATTGACCGATCACACGAGCATGGGTGTTGGCAAGCAAGGAAGATGAAGTGCTGCTGTTTGGGGAAGAAATATCTACAGGCATCAATGGTACAAGACTGATCGCGAGATTCTCAAGATCACAATTGATTGATTTAAGTTCTCCTAATAATTGCTGAGCTTTGACTTTGCTATCTGGAGATGATACGAAGGATGCAGGGGGTCCTAACGCGTTTATTCGACCTGTGATGAGAATTATCTTACTAAGTCTTTTTATTGGATGGCAGGAAAGGGTCGGAGAGATTTCACAATTACATTAGAATATATCTTACCTGCTAGGCTTTCTAGAAGAAATGGAAACAAAGGCACAACATCAATAGTAGGACGTAATCGAGCTGAAGAATCATAGCACTTGGCTAGCAAATCTAGAGTAGCCAGTGTTGGTGCCTGGGCGGCAATCGAACCTGGCACATAGTTATAAAGAAAAATCACTACCGGTAATTAAGATATAATTTTATTGAAGACATTTCGGGTGCGTGCTACCCTATCAACAGAATCGCAAAATCATATTTACTATGCAACAAATTTACCCAACAAAGCTAAAAGTATTCTATCGTCTGCCGCTTGCGTAGCATGGTCAAGCAAAGGCATCTCTTTCTGCACACATTCGAGTTGTAAGACCGCAGCAACACATTTCTGTTTATTTTCAGATGATAAAGATGCCATTGCAATGTATTGGACGCGGCCCTGGGTGCGTTTATATGTTGGATTGTAATTTTTGAGCGAGGTTGACTTTATGCAAACTAGAGGCCAGGGACTGGCGATCATGCAGCTAGGGCAGAATTTAGATTTTTTAAATATTACTATTTCTATGTCGGAAGTAAGCTAGGTGATGCCAAATAGCCGGCTAAAAGAGAAGGAACTTGCTTCAAATCAAGTCGCAAGAAGGGCAAATTCCGAAAATATAAGTCTTGGAGACACCTGCTGGCTCGTTTATTCGTATTTTTATACCATCAGTAATATTCTAGACTGCCTACCAACGAGGCAGTTGGCATCGCCACTGAAAGTGATCTCAACCAATTTTCAAAATTTTAAAATAAAATTTTGAAACTCCTGCTGTATTTTACAACTGCCTAGAGACCAGGATGACAACTGAGAATCCTGAACCTGAGGCCAAGCGTGTCAAAATCGCTGGACCTGCTGTCCTCAATTCAAATGAATGCATCAATTTTCATTTGCTGCAAAAGACCAATGGCGCAGTGACCTTTGTCGATGGAGGCTTGTTCCCTCCAGAGATGAGCCATCAGTACGTCGATACATTAATTTTGCTGCAATGGACGTAACTTTTCATTCATGCTATTTTTTCATCAACCACCGTTGCAATTTTAACTTCCAAGATTCATTTCCCCCAATATATTGCAGGCTCTTTGATGAAGAAGAGATTACTGGCTATGAAGATCTTCATATAGACGTCTACTTCACTCCTGCCTTCCAAACGCTCCTTGACATCCACTTTGAAGGCGAGCCTGCCAGGGGTGCCACTGATCTTGCCGCCCCCTTGAAAGAAACTTTCTGTGCTGGTTTCTTCGAAAAGAAGGAAGATTTCGACCGTGCATTTGAAGTGGAACCCCCTTTACGTACTGAAAATTTTGGCAAACCTCTCGTCTCTGCAGATACTACCCAAGGAACCACTATCAACATCCTGCACTCAAATTTAGCCACCTCTGCTGAACCTATTCGCCAAATACACGCCCGCATTCAACCGCTGCTGCTTTTCTTTGTTGACGCTGCTTCTGCTATCGATTCCACTGATCCTGCTTGGGATTTACTCCTCGCAGTGGAATCTTCCCCTGATGGTACCTGTCAGGTGTTGGGATTTGCCACGTTGTACCATTTTTGGGTATTCCCAGATCGCCAACGAGTCCGCCTGAGTCAGGTTTTGGTACTGCCACCCCACCAGGGTCGCGGAGTTGGGAGCTTACTTGTAGAATCTGCGTATAAGGTGACAGATGAACGTAACTCTGTGGATATTACTATGGAAGATCCGACTGATGATATGCAGAGACTCAGAGATAAAATGGACTTGAAAAGAATGCTGGCGGCAGAGTGGCCACAAGAGGAAGCTATAACTTGTTTGAAAAATGCGTTGACTTCGGGTGGTAAAACAACAGCAATAGAAGATGGTGCTTCTGGTGTCTCTGGTTCGAAAGCTAATGCTGATAGGGCATCAAGTCCGCTTTCTGCGAGCCCAGAATGCTTGGCACGATTACAAAAAGATCTCAGATTGAGCCGGCAGCAAGCATCTCGTATGTGGGAAGGTTTGCTGTACGCAATCGCTGTTCCCCAAGGCGTCCCCGCCACCGCTGCTGTTGAAGGTATGGTTCAAGCTGCCTTGGAAGCGCAAGTTGCTGGTGCTAAGAAAGGTTCTGAAGGTAAGAAGTTAGTGGAAACAGCCTCTGGGTTTGTTATGTTGAAGTCAAAGTCAAAAGGAAGTGCAGCAGCGTTGGCTGCTCCCGGGGCGGTCCCTGTAGAGGGTGTCAGTGCTGAGCAGACACGAGAAGCTATTAGACAAGCCGTAGCTCTGCGCGTAGATGAGATGAGACGGTTGATTGGATTGCCAACCGTCGCTGGAGATGATGGTGATGAAGAGGAAGATGATGATGATAACGAGGGTGAGCAGGCTGAACAGGATGAGACCTAAATGCATTGCCTCGTTTCTTTATTTCTTACTTGATCACTTGATTTGAATTCTAACCATATATAATTACAATTTTGAATATGCTGTAATTCAAGCAATGAAATGAAATGCCACAATTACAGCAACTTGGGCAAACATATATTTTAGGTTGGAGGAGATTTTCAAGCCAATTTTGAAAAGTCCTCATAGTCTAGTTTTGCGCTTTTTTTCTCTCCACTCTTTCTGTCTACCACCACATCAATTTCCGCAGCAAAGGCCTTTTCATCTATAGCTAGTAACGTTCCTTTGCACCCTTTCATCGGCCCAGATACTACTAAAACAGCCCCACCTGGCTGGGGGATCACAGTCTCGAGTTCCGCTTGGTCTACTCGAACAACATCACCAGAGCCGCTCATCTCAATTTCTCCTATATAAGCATCTATAACACGTACAACAGCGCCTTTTTGTTTGTAATAGCCATGTTCTTTTAATGCTTTGCTTATGACCTTGACAATGATGCCTTCTGCGAGCCAGGGTGCTGGACCTTTGCGAGGCTTTGCTGCTGCTGCTGTTGCCGCCGTCGCATCAGAGACAGCTCGTTGTTTTTTGGCTTGTAAATCACGTTCCATTAGTTGTTCTAATTTACTTTTCTTATGAGGAGGAGGTATACCTGACCCTGATGCTCTTGCAGCAGGTCCAGAATCGTCTCCTTCGTCAAAAGCAACGCTAGGAAGAGCTCTCCGTGCCGCAGATGCTGCCGCTTCGGCTGCCGCTGCACTACTATTACTACCACCAGAGCCTAGCCTGGAACTCGGCATAGAGAATCCGATTGGCTTTTCTAATTCTTCTAGATTGACGTCCCGAGCTGCTAGATCCTCTTCGCCCTTACCTTCTCCACCATCTTCTTCCCCTATTTTCTTTCCTTCTGCTGCAGCCTGACGTGCTCTTTCAATCTGCCGTTCTAATGCTCTTTGATGTCTTTCCTCTTCTTCTCTATCCGCACGCTCTCTTTTCGCCCGTTTCTTCTCCCCGATTTCCTCAAATGGATCTTTCTGTATTAATGTAATGTACCAGCCTTTCGGTGTATCTTCTACTCTGCATTTTCCTTCTTTGCCTAGATATTTCACAAACTCCGTCAGAGAAAGCCATTTTGTAGCATTCATGTGGACGTGGTGGCGCTCTGCAATGAGCTCATTGTAAACCATGTTTGCTGAGATTCTGCTAAAAGGGTGGCATCGTTTCATGTGATCTAAAAAAGTGGTTTCAAACTCTTCACTGTATCTTCTAATTTCACCGTGAGGGTCCTGGCCGAAGATTTCCATCTGGCGTTTGTGAGATTCGGACGTAAGATGGCATTTGAAGGCGTTGGCATCACGAAGGGCCCGACTACATGCTTGACAATAGAATTGTAGCTTGGTTAAGCCCTTGGCCTTGATTCTATTGGCAATGTCTTTCGGCGACATGAAATCTGCAAGGGAAAAGGGTGGTTGAACAAGGTTAGAGGGGATAAAGTTGCGACGAATATATATTGAAAAATTGTAGAACCATCATGCATACTATTCAGCGCGAAATGGAGCTCCTATAAAATAATAAATAGCTTACCGTTTTTCCCCATTGTGATCAACTTTCGCCTCAAAGAGAGGTGTTCTGGCCTGTATTCCCAATTGTGGAGTGATTTATTTACCAGTAAAAAATAATAAAATGATCAATTAAAGAGGCAAAGTCATAGACAAGCAGGGTTGCACTTAAGGATTTGGCCTGGCCAGAAAACACGGCCATTTTCGGCGTTTCCAGCGATTTTTTGGCCATTTTTCACGGCTATTTTTGAGCCGATCTGCAGCTCCTGGCCATTTTTCTATAATTCTAATTCTGCGTTGTATTACATATTTTTCTGTTTTCCCTCCATAGAGAAGACTTTTCGCTGTATGCCTCAGCAAAGTCATACGTAACCAAGGGAAATCATCAACCCAGTCGGGATTGAATTTGCGTCCTTCATCCTCTTTGGCGTGATCACGCTTTCTGGCGGTGCCGGCGCCGGAGGCAAGAAGTTCATCTACGGTGCTCGCTTGGTTGCTGCCGCCTGGCAAGGCGTTGGTGGTCTGTCCTTCGCTGTGTTGACGAATGATAAACGTGCGAATATCGATATCGATCTTTGCTTTCTTAGGCCTAGGTTCTACCTGCAAAAAAGCAGCAGCAAAAAGAAAGGAAAGAGGTTGAGAGGAAATCTAAAATTTGAATTTTGATTGCAAGTCTACTGCATCAGGACTCGCCGTTTGAGAAGGCTTTTCATCATCTTTGGTACCAAGGTCAATCATCTCCATATTGAAGGCGGAATCAGGTTGATCAACCAAGTCGATCACCTCATCAGAGATGGGTTGTTCATGATCGGGTTGCTGAACACTCTCAGGCTCGGCTGGGGTGCTCATAGTGAATAAATGGGTCTAGAAATGAATTCTGTATGCGTATATAAGCAAAATTTAATGTATTTACAGATAGAATTTCAAATTTTATGTTCTGAAGTTCGGCTATTTTTGGCGGTTGTGGCCTTGGCCCCGGCCAAAATTTTCGGCTATTTTTTTTCGCCGGCCATGCTGGCCGGCCACAAAATCCCGGCTATTTTTACCTTCTGCAATCCTTCCGGCCATTTTTTTCTGGCCGAAATGGCCGAATGGCCGGCTAAGTGCAACCCTGTAGACAAGTATAAAATTGCAATTGAAACATTATCAAATTTGTTTACAACAGCGTTCAACCTCTGCCGCTGCCCTCACATCTAGCAAAGGAAGCATTTACTATCCCATGGTTCTCTGATATCCCTGAAGTTTTTCAAAATCAACAGGTTTAGCAGCAGCTTCTATCAATTCTTCACTAATCCCTCGTTCTTTCAATACCGCCTTCAACCTCATTATCGCAGTAAACGCCACCTCAGCATGCCGTTTCAAATCTCGATGCAAGGCTCTACCCCCTACCTTCCAGTACTGTGTCGCACCATAATCTACCATTAATTCATCATTTTCTTCAGAAATACGCTCCCCAATCCATCGCATCAACATATATGGCAGTCCCGTCCTCGAGTCAACACACGTCTCTGCACCCACATTCGGTTTTGGATTACCTTGCCTCGCATAAACATCATTAATAAACCTCATAGCATTACCACTACTGTACGCATCGACCAGCAACGTAGGAAATTTCGACTTTGCGTTCTTTTGTACCCAGTCAGGAGGGTACCCAACACACTCTGCGAGATTATAAGGCATCATTTTATACGTATACATCTGCTTATCTACATCATGTCCACGTGCTTCTATATATCCTTTTTCACCCCATACTTCACCAACATAGATGCCCAGAGGCTCATTAGGTTTTAATCGGCAGCCCGGTTTTATATTAACGCCATAGGCGATCCGATCTGGACGAGTAAGAAACCGTACAGGGTGATGTAAGCTCATTATTTCAGTGACATGTACTTTAGAACATATCCCAGTATCAATAGATTTCAGTACTGATGCAGGTAAACTGCGTGCCCGAGTTGCATGCTTTGTGATTTTCTTCAAGTCGGCTTCAGGAACTTGAGAAAAATCACAGTTGGAGGTGTATGGCAATTTTAAAAGTTCCTCCTTCGAGATTGCTCGGAAAGGTTGAAACGGTTTCTGGTTTTTAATCTTGGGCTTCGGGTGGCAATACAAAGAGATCTCTCGAGGTGATAATGATAATGACCCTCCCGTACTGCTATTATTATTAATATTATTGATCCCGGTGATCGTGTTGCTACTATGAATATGACGAGTACTAGAGGCACCAGACCGAGCTGTATATGATCCTTTAATTAATAATCGAGGACTCGTTCCATCGTTCAACCACCAACTTCCTTCAGAATCCATAAACATTTTAGTGGAGTTCTTCTTCTTTTTCCTACGATGTTTCTTTCCTTCCTGCACGTCGTTGAGATAGATTCCCTCATCTGAGCATTTCCCATCGGTAAAGGTACCCATATGAGAGGAGGTATCTAGGTCTACGCGAATAGACGGAGCTGCTTCAGATTCTAAAGACTGTTTATCTATAATCTGTTCCTCCTCCACTATTAACCCCCCACCACCGACACTTTCAATCTCATCCTCACAGTCCACCTCCAAGATTTCCGTCGGATCCAACTCTTCTTCTTGTACTCGTTTATCATATGCCTCTTCTAGCTGCGCTTGGTTTTCCAAGCTAGCGGCAGCAGAGGGAGGTGTTTCCACTAAAGTAGTAATTAAATTATCTACAACAGTTGTTCCCAAATTTTGGACCAGTCCAATTTCCTTTTTATGACGTTTATAATTTTCAATCTCATCAGGATAGTACGGAGCCACCAACGACACTGGAATGCCATTCCGAAAGGCTAAATCACGCAATTGCAGTAAAGGGAAATGTAAACTACCCCATGCAGTCGCTGCTGCAGTTAAATTTTCTTTTTCGGATAGTGCCGACCAGTATGCATCGTCCCAGTTCACCGTCAACGCCTCTCCAGATTGAATCTCACATGTACTATAAAGGACAGTTGTAGGTAGAGGTACACCAGTTCTAGGGTCTTTAATTAATGAAGTATAGAGTTGCGTGTTTGCTTCTTCCCCGCATGCGTTTTCCTCTTCCCAAAAGGGGTCGTGAAGGTGGACCAATTCGTTGGCAGCATCTTGAAGATCAATCATGAGGTCGGGCCCTGTGTAGGTGCCTTTGGAGATTTTTCTGAGAGATTCTGCTGTTATTTCCCATCGAAATCTACAGCAGTCCACAAAGTTACCCTCCATTTCGGCATCATGAGCACTGTCAGAACCTTTAGGAGTGGTTTCTGCTTTCTTTCTATGAATAGCATGTTCTTTCTCCCATCGTTTTGTCTCGATAAGCCGGCCGACTAAAACACCGAGTGCTTCATCTTTCTGAATTTTACGTGTTGCTTTGAGAAAATATCTGGAAGAAAAGCCATGAAAGCGACATACACGATATGCAGGCTCGGATTCACCTACAAGAAGCTTGCGCAGATGCCGCTCCCAGCCATTGGGGGAGAGAGAAGTCGGTGTCGGGGCATTGAGAACTTTTAGTTTTTCTAACGTCGTTTCTGATAGATCGATACGACTGAACAACTCGTTATTGTAAGGCATAGGCAATGTACTTCCTATGTCATCTATGTGTTCAAAGCACGACTCCACCTCGTGGTCATCTATTTCCATCGCTGTGGAGTTGTCAATGTTGTTGTCGTTGCCGTCGTCATCAGGAGGAGACTCTGAATCGTCATCAGAATCAGAAAGCAGGACTGCAGACAATACATCGTCAGAAGAAAAATCAGCAAATAGTTGTAAGCGTGTCTTATGCTGGATTTGGAGAGAGAGTGCTCCGCCAATAGAATTTTTGTGCATTGTTATTATTTCGATTAGATCTCTGGAACCATCATTACTCGCTACTTAATAATAAAAAAATGATTTATAAATACTAAAGCTTAGATTCCGTGGTTAAATAATGATAACAAACTCTTCTGAGCTCTTCATTAAGAGAAGACCGCCATCACTTCTGATCTTTTCCGGCGCCACAGATTAACATCAAATTTGCACTACACTAGCTATTAATTTTACAATCTGTTACACAAAACGAACCATTTCAACAGAATATTTCCCTTTCTTTGTCTGTGTAATATTCTTCACCTCGACCCTTCCTTTCCCACTGCACGAAATTACATCTCCTTGACTCACATCTACCGACGTCTTTGCCCCAGCCTTCCAATTTAATCTCACATCACCTCCTTTGATTAAATCCGACATTTTTGATCGACTCATTCTAAACCCAGCTGAAGCGATAGCATCAAGCCTCAAGCTCGCTTCTGTTGATTGTATCTCTACAACTTTTGCGACAGGAACTCGAAGCTCTGAGAGAGAAATTGCTCTTGTTTTTACTGGGACGCTTCGTACCTGTATAAGTGCGCTTTCTAGATGTTGTACCATGCTGGAAGAGACCAGAATTTGTGCGCCTCGATCTCCTTGAACTAAAATGTCGCCTACAACTTGCCTTTCTATGCCTGTTCCTAAGATAGAGCCAAGGAAGTCGCGGTGTGTGGCGGGGTCGAATAAAAAGTTGCCTTCAACTTTTAGAGCGGCAACAGAATCTAGAACGCTGCCAGGGTCAATTAAAGCCCCAGACATTTCTTCTTCCCTTCCAATAGCAATACGACATCGTTCTGCTTGGGAATAGCCGCCCCATGGCACCGCTGTGATGTCTGCTAGCCTCTGTAAGACTACCATCGAGTCGGCTACTATTGGCGGTGATAAAAAGACGGTGGAAGCGATTTGCCAAGAATCTCTGGCGCGCTCTGCTAATTCTAGGACTCTGGCTACGTCATCGCGATTATCCGCACTAACGCCACGTAGTAGGTCATCGCGGCTTTTTGCGCAAGTTGATAAAGACCGAGCATGTGGACGTTTTGCAGATGCTCGAGATTTCAGCAACTTCAGCAGGTTCCCGCGATGCAGTGAGCGCTGCATCGTTATACTAAAGTCGTGCCAAATTAAGGTATTCGGCTTTTTCTTAATACGGTATACTGGAGGTTGAAGGGATGAATGGTCTAATTTATTTTGAACAGTTTAAAACATACCCTACATTTCCACTCCCCGGGAGCCAAATTATGAAATAGTGTTTATTTAAATCCATTTGAACTGTTGTAACTTGGTATAAACAACCTTATAGGTGACATTACTGCCGAGTATATCGTGTTTAGAGGGTGCGTGGTCCACATTGAATGCAATTTAATCATGCATGCTCAACTGGATCTTCTATCCAGCTATTTCATGCTTTTGTTTTTGTTCTCCCTGGATCCTGATATGTTCATTGTTCCTTCCTTTCCCCCAAAACAGGTCTTTTCACGGTTTCCGCTTAAGCATAATTTCAAATTGCATCTAAGTCATGTCGACTGAACAACCTCAACCCGAGGCAGCTGCCGTCGAGTATCGTAAGTAGACTACTTCCACATGTGCAAGGCACGTTGTAGGTCAACTATCTAACCTCTACTTCTATTATCTAACCTCTACTTCCATTCTTGTGCAGCTGCTGAGTTCTTGCAAGCCGTCGAGGTAGTAAAACAATACTTGCCATTCTCCCTTCATCTAATTGGAGGCTGTCATAGATTACTGACTACTGCTAAGGTATATTACAGACAGAAATCTCTATAAATTAAGCCATAATTATATAAGTGGTTTTCACACCGGGTGATTTGCCTCTGATTTGCCGCGTGATTTGGGAGGTGATTTGCGCAATTTCTCCTCTCGAGGAGAATTCAAGTAACGAATATTTGCAGGTGGGTGATTCACCCTTTATATGCCTCCGTTTCCCATATTTTTCCGCTTAAATATATTATTTACATTATGAATCACCTAGTTCCGAGGCTAGATCCAGCTGCACGCACTCCCTGTTCATTTCAGCATCATGGCTGAACCTAATGCCGATGAACTCTCTCTTTTCCTGCAAGGGGCCGGCGAAACCGGTCAAATTGCATCCAATCCCGGAGTTCACCCTCCACAACAAAGTTTGCCATCAATCGCGGGTCAAATCCCTCATCTCCTCCCGACCTTGCCCCCAGCTGGTGATCTCCCAGTCAATTCCCAGCACAATCTCCACTCTATGCTATCCGCAGCCCAGCTAGAAGAAATTGAGAAACTTACCAATTCTGTAGCACCGAACGCGCAACCTGGTCTGGGCCAATTCTCTTTTCCATGTGAGATGCCTCCCGATGAGTGATCATGTTCACCCCTCTTCTCTACACTCCCTACCTCCCCCCCTCCCCATCATTTTAGCAGTTGAACATATGAATCATGAATTACAATAGCAAAAAGCCGTGAAAATTAACGAAAACTACTTGAACCTCGCATAACAACAAATAAGAGAGGTGATTCAAGACGTGATTTGCAGCCTGATTTGCAACACCCTGATTTATCGCAAATCACCCCCGGTGTGAAAACCACTATAAAATATATATCCAAATTTTGTAAAATTTGTGTTAAAATTTGCTCAACCGTTGAACACGCAGGTAAAGGGTTTTAAAAGTATCATATTTTTCCACTCCCGCGTAGCAAATTTTCCACTCCCGCCTGCGGGGCTACATATTTTCGTGCTTCCTAGGCTTTCTTTTCCGCATTCTATACTTTAATAATATTGTTATGATGGGGTTTAACAATTTTAAGAGTGTAAAGTTGTCTCATTAGTCGCGGTTTCCCTGAACATTAATTAATTAATTAATTCAAAATTCAAAACCATCGATCACTCTTTGTAACTACTTCAGCGGATATCCTCCTTTCATCTGATATACCATACATACAAGTGCATCTACCAGCGTCTCCACCTGCTACAATCGCACTTCAATCGAAGCATGAATGTGAGCGCATGCTTACATTGAACCAATTAAGTTATTTTTCGGCCTTGACAGCCTTTCCATTTTATTCTTTCAATTCTGCAGAGCCACGGTGGACCTATTTACATCTTAGATACTCCTCCCGCTACTCCGGTGGAGTCTGGAGACGAAGAAGCAGAGATCATTGATCTAACCAATGGCTCCCCACCGGTGCCCAACTACAACACACACCATATTCAACAGCATCATTCAATGCAACAACTACAGCTGCAGACCCTTACTAACAGGCGACTGACCGCTGTTTTCATGCATCAGGTGGACTCTATGGCTGCAGGCATTGTGGGGCTCTCAGGCAGCTCCACGATGGGGACGGCAGTAGCAGGCATTGCTGCTGCCGCCGTAGAGTCCACCTGATGCATGAAAACAGCGGTCAGTCGCCTGTTAGTAAGGGTCTGCAGCTGTAGTTGTTGCATTGAATGATGCTGTTGAATATGGTGTGTGTTGTAGTTGGGCACCGGTGGGGAGCCATTGGTTAGATCAATGATCTCTGCTTCTTCGTCTCCAGACTCCACCGGAGTAGCGGGAGGAGTATCTAAGATGTAAATAGGTCCACCGTGGCTCTGCAGAATTGAAAGAATAAAATGGAAAGGCTGTCAAGGCCGAAAAATAACTTAATTGGTTCAATGTAAGCATGCGCTCACATTCATGCTTCGATTGAAGTGCGATTGTAGCAGGTGGAGACGCTGGTAGATGCACTTGTATGTATGGTATATCAGATGAAAGGAGGATATCCGCTGAAGTAGTTACAAAGAGTGATCGATGGTTTTGAATTTTGAATTAATTAATTAATGTTCAGGGAAACCGCGACTAATGAGACAACTTTACACTCTTAAAATTGTTATACCCCATCATAACAATATTATTAAAGTATAGAATGCGGAAAAGAAAGCCTAGGAAGCACGAAAATATGTAGCCCCGCAGGCGGGAGTGGAAAATTTGCTACGCGGGAGTGGAAAATTTGCTACGCGGGAGTGGAAAAATATGATACTTTAAAACCCTTTACCTGCGTGTTCAACGGTTGAGCAAATTTTAACACAAATTTTACAAAATTTGGATATATATTTTATATAATTATGGCTTAATTTATAGAGATTTCTGTGTGTAATATACCTTCGCGAAGTATTATGTTACTTGTACTTGTGATTTGGAAGAAAATGATGCGATTTCAAAAGATCCATTGCAAATTTGGGCGAGTTCGAATCCGCATCAATTTAGAGAGATTTGGGATCATAGAAAACAAGGCAGGATTCGAAGGTGCACGAGAAACAGTAGTGCAAAATTTCCCACTGATTTTTTTTGGCATTTTCAGCACTTCTTGCTGGGCATGTACATGCCGTATTTCTTCCAGCTACCATTGCAGCACATCCACCATGAGCTGGAGCTGTTTTTGTACCACTTGCTGTGCTTGTACCACTTGCCTTTCCACATGCATTTCTTCCAAGCCAGCAGCTCACGGCGGGAGCCAGTCAGGGCATCGCTGGGCTCATTCTCCAGCACAGCCTCTGCAGATATGGGACAAGAAAGGATGTTATTACACCTGGACAAAGTATATGGAGATACAATACACTATTTTACTTGAAAATAAGCTCCAAGAGGTAGCAATAGAAGTGGTTATTGCGTGTCACCCAATGGGAATGGAGCACTGGTGGTACTGCTGACCTAGCACCCCACCCAATGAATCCTTCCCGAGAGTGCAAATAAACCGAGTTTGGTGCTGATACGGCTTGATACCGCCATGCTACAGCTGCTGAAACTCACCGGAGCGGACGAAACTGACGAAACAGAGGAGCAGTGCTACCACCAGGGATTTAATTAACAGATGCTTAGACATGATGATCTTGCAGTTTGGCTCCGTGAAGTGTGAGAAGAGAGTGAATGTAGGCCTGCAATGGGGTTTATAAAGTTATAATAATGTTGAAATGAAGCAAGGAAGAGGGATTTGATATGTAGTGGTGAGAAGTACAAAGCCGGGGAACGCAGCATACGATAAGGATGTCAAAGCATTGATTTGTTGGAATGCCAGTGGGCTGTACCTCGGCGGTACAAATTGACTTTGACTGAGACCAGCCTTCATTTGTTTGGCGAGATGGCTGTTTTCTGAGCTTTAATGATATTGTTTTCTTATTTAGAACTCAGATTAGATCCCTTTAAACCCCCGCGTTGGAATGATGGCCTGCCAAAATCACAACACCCACCCACCCAAAAAGGTGCCAAAGAAAGAAAGCTAACTGTACGAGTTAGTAAGATCAATATCTGCAGGTGCTATCTGTGCTGCAAAAAATATTGGAGCGTCAGAAAGAGCACGGAAGGCAGCTAGCAGAGCTGAGTAAATGAGGTGCTGGTGGTGGGGCAGCACCGGCAGCAGGAGAGAGTGCATTACTGGAAGCAATGCAAGCAAGGGCATATAAGAAACTAATTTTAGATAATGGCAGTGTGGTGAGTGCAGCAGTGGCAGAGAGAGATTTAGTAGGAGGAAGAGAAGCTGGCTATCTATGATTGCAGCATGTGCCGTGGAAAGTGAAATTCTAAGAAGAAGGGTGGTGGCTTGTCTTGAAGAAAGAAACCAACAACTGAATGCCTCTTTTAGGTTATTATTACAATTACAGATATTTGGTGTCAGTTAGCTAGTTAATGGCAATGAGAACAACGTATGAATGTGTAGTTACGTTAACAGTTCATGTAAGTTCAGAATAAGTTAACAAAGAAAGAAAAGAAAAAAGAGACGTCTTGGATTCTCAAATTTTTGCCTCAACTTCTAGGTGCAACAGTCGCAGCCCCTTCTGAACTGCTCATAGTACTCGTAGCATCATATATCTGTTGCTCTCTTTCATTATCATCATTCCCACCACCCAAGGCAGCAATTCCACGACTAATAGACTCTAAAATGTCGGTGGCAGTGCCCGTGGGCAATGAAATTGCTGTTGCTGTTGCCGCCGGTGGTGATGGTGGTCCCTTCAAATTTTTTTTTCCCACCTGAGAGGCCGCTTCTACCCCTCCTTCTAATGCTGTAACAGAATCTAATTGCGCCATGGCAGATCTCAATTCTGCCAGGATCAAATCACTCCCACCGCCGCTTGTATTGCTACCCGAACCAGGACGATCTCCAATACCACAAGCGGTACTGGCAGCAGGAGGAGGTGTTGGCCACGTTGGAGTTGGAGGGCCTCTGCTAAATGATGTTGCTGAGTGTAAGCCGATTGACGGGGTTCCTTGCATTGCTACAGAGGGTACTAGTGGACCTTTTCTATTAGCACCTTCCACTGCTGCTGCTACTACTAATACTGCTTTTTCTTGTTCTGCCTGGTCTTCTTCTGCGTCACCGCTGGCTGACGAGCTTGGCAATGTCAGTAGTTGCTCCTGCTGCTCAGAGGGTGCTAAATAAGATTGGAGTAACCCAACTGGAGAACCGGCAAGACCTGCTCCAGCCAAGCTTGAGATCACTTCAGATAACTGTCCATGTAACACTCGAGCTTCTGATTGCACCTGATGCAATTCTCGTTGCGCCTCTGCTGTTTCAAGGGTAGCATGATCTACCTGTAATTTAAGAGCTGTATTTTCTTTTCTAAGCATTCCAGCTTCTTTTTGTAATGTTGCAAGCACGGGAGCGGCGTTTTTCGATTCAGCTAATTGCATTTCAAGCTCTTCAGTGTGCAACCGAAGCCGAGAGACCTCAATTGCCAGCAAGTCGTCTTGATCCGCCATCGCCGCTCCTGCTCTCGCAGTACCTCTGTTATTTGTAGTAGCAGTACTATCTACAGAGCCTGGAGTTTCAAAAGCAGGATTCATGTGTGTTCTCACAGCGACCTGCACACGCCGTGATGCACCTAGACTTTTACGTTGCTGCCCCTGTTGCTGCAGAGATGCCTTTAATTCGTTATTTTCTTCTCTTAGTTGGGATACTTCCACATCTCGTTGCTCTAATTCAACTTGAAGCATACCCAATGCGTCTGAGAGCTTGGCATTCTCTTCACAGGCGTCTACGAGCTGCCCAGCAGCGGAAGAAGCATCAGCTTGTGCAGCATCAAGCAATATTTTCGTTGCCTCGTGCTGGGTTTCATTCATTTCTAATTTTTCTAACCTTTCTTTTGAGATATCTAATTCCAGCTGTAGCTTTTCTAGTAGAGATTCTAGCTCTAAATTGCGGTGTCTAGAAGATTCTGCTGCGGCTTCTGCAGCTTGGAGAGCAGTTGTCTTTTTTTCAAGCTCGGCAACAGTGGTCGCGAGAGCTTTGCTGTTTACCTCCCTCTCCGCTAATAAATCATCTGTAGATCTGTGAAATAAAGACAAAAGTACTTTAAGTAATAACGGAACTATTCAGCGAAGACGAAAAGGCCCATAGGACGGGCGAAACAATAATTAAACCTACCGTTGCAATGAGGCGACGGTGGCAGTGCGAGCCATGGCCGCCATGCTATATGCAGTAGACTCAGCCTCCAGCAGTCGAATTTCACATTGCTTTTTCATCATTTTGATACCATGAGCTTGCTCCTGGCGCTCCATCTCAGCTGTTACGGACAACAACTCCTGTTGAAGATCATGAATGTGGCCTTGAACGATCTGAAGAACACCGTGCAGCCCTTCTGCATCCCTGCGGGTGTGTCGCGCTGCAAGCCATAAATCATGAAGCACATATGCAGCTGGGGGTGTGCGAGGGCTGTCTGGTGCAGTTGAACTGGCTAATTGGGCAGCCGCACGGAGTAAAGTCGTTGGGGTTTGGTCATTATTGAGACCAACAGGATCCCGTGGAGATGCGAGACTAGATGGCGTCTTAGCGTCGCAGTCGTCAAAAGATGCTGCCTTCGTCCCCATTTTTAATAAGCAAATTAATCAAATTTTCAAACGGCAGTTTGAAAATTCCATCGGAGTTTGCCCAGACACAGACTCGTAAATATATAATACTAACACTCAACAGCGTAATAATACTGGTCTAGATTTTAATTTTCAAGTTGAAAGATCATTTTAAGTTATTTACTTTTTTTTTGTCTTGACTAAAAGTGATTAGCATTTTTTGAGGATAGATCGCAATCTCTTCTGGCAGCCGGTTTCTGCTTACCGACAATATGTTTATAATGTATGTTTATGATTTACATAAAGAATAGGTCCATTGAAAGCTGTATACGACTTGCCAAGTTAGGAAGAATTTTTTCTAGTGCTACTTGCGCGTAGCTACGTCAGCAGGAGTTTTACTGTGGGCGCTATTTCCGTCGTTTAACATTATAAATATCATACACATAAGATACCGATATCCGAATACGCCCCCAAATCGACTTGGTTATCGCAGATCGCTTGTTTCACCCTAAGATCAAATGAATGCCCTAAGCAGCAAAACATGTGCTCCCGGGTCTCCTCAGTCCCTTGTATTTCCCCGCATTAATATCGGTAAGAATGAGCTGCAGGTTTAGTCTCTATCAAGGACGTTTGGGAACTCATTTTTAAAAACTCTTTTCCCATCCTCGCCAGGTCGCCACTCTCACCGCTGTGGTGCTCCCACACCCCTCTGCCCTCGTGCTTCCAGCCTGAAAAATGAGCCTGAAATCAAACTGGTAAGTATTAAAAAACAAAGGGAGAGGAATATGCCTTCATTAACGTCTAGGTTTATAAAATTATCCTTCCGCCCCGCCTACTCATTTTCTATTATTATTTCTTCTTTTCAGGTTGACGGCTCCGTCATATCTGGCCCTGACCTTTCGGTCGTCGTCAACGGCCTTCACTTTCCCAACCCCTTTGTCACCGGCAGTGGCCCACCAGGAACTAACTACGCGGTCATGAAAAAGGCCTTTGAAGAAGGATGGGGCGGTATAATTGCAAAAACCGTCTCCATGGACTCTTCAAAAGTAATTAATGTGACGCCCCGATACGCTAAAATGCGCGCTACTGAGAGCAACGAAGTCCTCGGTTGGGAAAATATCGAACTCATCAGTGACAGGCCTTTAGAAGTTATGCTTGATGATTTTGCTCGCTTAAAGAAAGAATTCCCCGACAGAATATTAATCGCCTCGATCATGGAGGAATATAACAAGGCTTCTTGGGAAGAGTTAATCACCCGTTGTGAAGATGTCGGTGTCGATGCCTTTGAATTGAATTTCAGTTGTCCTCACGGTATGCCTGAGCGTCGTATGGGGGCAGCGATGGGCCAGAATTGCGACTTGTTACAAGAAGTCTGTGGTTGGGTGAATGAAAAAGCAACAATACCTGTCTGGGCGAAAATGACCCCCAATATCACGGACATTACCGCACCCGCTCGTACCTCTTTAAAATCAGGATGTGAAGGTATTGCTGCGATCAATACTATCAACTCTATTATGGGTGTTAATCTGGACAGCCTTAGGCCGGAGCCATGTGTAGAGGGCTACTCAACTCCTGGCGGCTATTCGTCAACCGCGGTCAAACCAATTGCCTTGGCGAAAGTAGCTGCGATTGCCGGAATGATTGAGCAAGAGTTTGCTGATGGTAGTGGTAAGTCTTTATCTGGCATTGGGGGTGTAAATACTGGTAAAGATGCTGCAGAGTTCATCTTATTAGGGGCCGACACAGTGCAAGTTTGCTCGGGGATAATGATGCATGGCTACCCAATGATTAAGAAGCTGTGTGGAGGTTTGCAAGGATTTATGCAGCAACACGGGTTTAATAGTGTTTCTGAATTTAAAGGGAAGAGTTTGCCGTATATGACGACTCATATGGAATTGGTGAGAATGCAAAAGGAGGCGATTGAAAGGAAGAAAGAAAAAGTTGGGCTGGCAAATGATAAAGATTGGAGTGGAGAAGAATTTGTCAAGCAATCTGAGTCTATGGTGGCTAATTAGCAAAGTAATCGGATCGTATATAATGGCTGTGCTTTTTCTGACCTTAAAAATTAAAAATATATATATATACCGTGTATGTTCTTCGTTCTCTGCGTGTTGCGGTAATCACCGTCACCTCTCTGCCATCTCGTTTCTAAGGTTTTTAATTCTCCTTTTTTGTACGATTATATCAAATAATATAAAACTAATGTAAAATATTCTACGTGTAATACGGTAGCTGAAGATGGGACGTGTCGTTAAGTCTCAGTATATGCCAACCTTGTTGTAAGCTTTGTGAAGAGGCATGTTCCGGTACAAAGCCAAGTTCAGATATAGCAGTGTTGCCGACAGCAATTTTACGTGACATACGAGCATCTGAATTTAATATATGTCGAATAACAGTTTTAAAAGCCATTCCGTGGCCAAAGACAAAAACTGGCCGTCCTGGGCTTGCTACAGGCAAGACGGTATCCTTCAGAAATTTCATCATCCGTTGCTCTACTTGCAATTGACTTTCTCCACCAGGAGCGGCAAAATTATGAGTATCTGCCTTAATTTTCTTCATGTTTTCTTCATTATAGCAGTCGATTCGATTGCCGCCTTCCCAATCACCCATGCATTGTTCAAGGAGAAGGTCGCTGGTGACTAGGTGGCGTTGGGGTTCTTCGATGCCTAGTTCGAGCATGGCTAAGCGAGCGGTTTCTAAAGCACGGAGGGCGGAGGATGAAAAGTATTTGAGTTCATTGGGGTTGCCATTTTGAGCGGTGATTGCTTTGCGGAGATGAAGGCCAAGCGTTTTGGCTTGGTGCTCCCCGAGCGGGGTCAGCGGGGAACTGTTTGATCTACCACCAATTTTATCAGTTAGCTCTAAATTCATCTGGCATTCGCCATGTCGGACGAGCAGAATCCTCAGCATTTGAAATTGATAAAACAAGCAATAATTGAAGGCATACAGAAATCAGACGTGATCTCTAATAATTGATGATTGTGATCAAAGATTCAAGGCATTAGACAATACGCTACCTAAATATTAGAATACCTTTCAAGATACTCAATAGAGATAAACTAACGAGCTTGCGCCTGAATTCGTTGCAAAAGTAAGCTCTAATTGGGGGGCTTCAGCAGCCCCTACCCGAGGAGTCACTCGCACTCAAAAACAAAAGGACCAAGATTTTTGGCATGAGCAATCGCTATTGCGCATGTTCAACTTCATTTAGCAAGTTTATATCTTCTGTATGGTCAATATCAACCTAGGATTATTTTAAATCCACTGCTTGGGGTGGGGAGGACTCGGACTTTGCCACTTTTTCCGGCTCGGTGCAGCTAAAAAGTACCTATCAGCGTATAGAAACCGTTATAATGCAGTATTTTACGCCACTATTTAGCTAATATAGGTTATAAGTCAACCAACATGGGGCGTCCCAAGGTCCTAGAAGGAGGGGGCCTATATTTCACCCAGCGACTTAATAATAAATATTTCAAGCTATTTATTATGCTTATATTACTACATATTCTCGCATCTACATCGCCAGCTTTAGCACAGCCTACCCAACCTACATTTCCTACATCTCCTCCGCCAGAAATAACCCCTCCAGAGCCTATATTCAACGCATCTACCCTTCTAAGAGCGATGGGTTCTGTCCCAACAACTCACTACGTCGCCAATGATCAAGACCTTTGGATAGCTCTTCAGCAGGCACCTATACGAGATTTAGGCATTGTTTTCACAGATAATATTGAGTTAAAAGACCCCATTTGGTCTGATACTCCTACGATTGAAATTCCTCCCGGTAGAGTAGTGGAATTTAGAGCTCCGTTGACCAGCTATCCGGATATCACACGCAGCATCGACGCAATAAAAAACGCTGGAGGAAAGATTTTAGATCTATATAACCGCACTGAAGTGATCAGCGTAGCAGAAAATGGCATATTAGCGTATGAAGGTATTTACGTAACAGGTTCACCTCCCATTTCTCAATATCTGTCAGGCCCTTTTAAAGCGACTCGCCCGCACCCATATGGCCTCGCTACATTTCCTTCTGTTTTATGCGATCCGGGCTGCCAGATCGCTCATAACTACACTGTAGTAAATTATTACGACTCTAATGGAGATTGCTCAGATGAAGGGCTGCGTAATATTGTCTTTAGGGCGGGCATTGCGCTGAATAATGCAAGTGCTGCAGGAACTGTGGAAGACGCCCAGGCTGTATATTTAATAGGCCAAGGGACCTTTACCTTTCCTGTTTTAGACCCTTCCCAAGGTAATATAACTGTAGGAAATGCAAATGTGTTGGTAAACACTACAGTGAGAAATTGCTTGCTTGAATCAAGTACAGCAGCAGGTGCTGGAAGTGGTGACCACCACCATGATGACGGAGGAGGTATGGCTCCGTGGGCATGGGCATTGATCGGTCTGGCTATTGCATTTGCTGTCGTTGGTAGCACCTTTGGGGCAATTATTATACTACGCAGAAGAAGGCGCAAGAAAGGCCTCCTCCCTATGCATTATAGAAACAACAGAGTACTATTCGATGGCCCACCCGCATTGAGCGCTAGCGGCATTGCTGGTGCTGCTGCTATAAATGGCTCTTTAGCGCCAACTTCTGAAGACGGTAGACCTCCGTATTCTTCAGGAGCGCCTCTACTACTCCCTGCAGCTTCAATGTCTGCAAATACAATGGATGTAGCAGCAGCTGCAGCGATGGACCTTGATGTGGCGGCGCTTATTCAGCTCCGAGATGCCTGGCGCTCTCGAATCGGTCGTGTGCACGGTTTGGAATTCCAAGAAGCTGTGGGGAGAGGTGCCTTTGGAACAGTGTTTAAATCTACATGGAGAGGAACCCAGGTGGCAGTGAAATTGGTAGAGCATGGTGTTGATGGTGGAATAACAAAACAAATTCAAAGGGAAGCAGCGTTGGCGACGTCCTGTTCTCATCCGAATATTGTTGTTACGTATAAGGTAGCTACTTCTGGGCTAGGAGATCTGCAGAAATTGCCACATTATGTAGAAGTCAGTGCTGCTGCTGCTGCGAATGCGTCTTTAGCTTCTGCTGGAGAGGTGGAATTGATACCTCTAGGCAGCGACAGCGGTACTGGTGGTACCAGAGGAGGTGGTACTGGTGGTGCTAGTACGAGCAAGAATGCCAGTGCGTCCACTATTTCTTCGAGTTTCACTACAACTAGAGAAGATGAAGATGTTTCTATGCCTACAGACAGTAGCACTGATGAGAAATTCGCCACTGCATCTCCACCTCGAACAATAACACCAACAGCAACACCCATGGACGCCGCCACAGCGTCGCCCATTACCACGCCACCATCATCAATCGTGCCTGGAGATCTCGTAGCTACGTTGATTATCATGGAATTCTGTGATCTAGGATCGATGAAAGATGGTTTATATATCCAACAAGCTTATACACTTAACAATGATGTCCCGAGTGATAATACGAATCAACGAGATGCAGTGGCGTTGTTGAGAACACTTATTGACGTTGCTTTGGGCTTGGACTACCTCCACACCGCTGCTGGAGTCGTGCATGGTGATATAAAACCAGGAAACGTGCTTTTAAAATCTTCTGGAAATACGAAACGTGGTTGGATTGCGAAATTAGGCGACTTTGGAGTCGCGAGAGCCCTGGAAGGCGGGCTTGCTCAGACCACAATGATGGGAGCTGCGGTACGACCAGGCGGTACACTTTCTTACATGAGCCCAGAAATGCTTGAAACTGGGTTATTAACTGCAGCGTCAGATACATATGCGTTTGGAATTCTCATGTGGGAAGGGTGGACTGGATTGCCTCCCTTTGGAGAGTCTAAGAATAGTAATCATACCGGCAGGGGCCGAGGCGGGGGTGTGTCGGCAGCAGCACAATTTTTTCTCAGAGCAGGTTCTGGACAGAGACCTCCTTTAGATATTTCTGAAGCTTCCGGCATGCCTGAAACGTACGCAGATTTGATGGTACGGTGCTGGCAGCAAGAGATGAAAGATCGTCCTGCTATGGCTGCTGTGGTTGTGGAGTTGAGAGAAATTTTAAAAGAGGTTTTGGGGGGAATGGAAGGTGCGGTTGTAGAATCTAATAATACTCATTTTTTGCAGCTGTTACGAGTCAATAAATAGTTTTTATAATAGTAATAATAATAATAATAATAATACGTAGCTTATCTATACTATTTTCTTTACCCTAATATCGATAAATCAAGCCCTCAGTTTATACTATCTTATCTCGATAATACAATTGTTTCTAATTTCTGCCTTTGCCTCTGTTGTTTTCGTCCGAGTTTATTTTCTCCACTCTTTCCTCTATTATCTGCTACTAAATTCATCTAAAGTATTTACAAAAACGTGCATTCAGTTGAGTACTAGCATGAAATTTTAATCAAAATGCAAATGAAATAAGAGAACAAAATGAAAAAAATGTTTCCGAGGAAAACAGTAGCAACAAATAGAATACAAGTAGGATAGATTGAAAATGAAATAAGAGCGAAATAGAATCGCAACAACAAATATATGCATTTTATTTAATTAGTCAAACGAAATCGAATATTGGGGCATGCATTTTAAGGGGAGGCGTTCTATCGTTGGAAAGGGGGGAAAAGGAAGAAAAAAAGAGAACCCTGTAGTTCACTCGTTCAGCCTTTAATCGATCACCTTGCGGTTCTGAGTGATGCGACCTCTGTAAGAGATCTAAAAACTCTGTAACAGTCAATCAATCAATAAGCTTTGGGACAAGTTTTTAAGAAGAGCTTTCCAAGGAAAAAATGAAGAAGAAGATTAAACAGCGATACGAAGGGGTTCATTCTGATTATTTAATATATCGTAACTTTTACGATCTCTGTACAGGTAGGCAAACAACAAAGAATACTAGTACTGCTTCCTTAGCGGTAAGGAGAGAGGAGTTCAGCGAAGAAAAGACGCCTCTACATATTTGATAAAGTTATTTATTTTGTTTAAGAAGAACTTGGTTTTGATGAGATGGTTTGATGTAATTGATTCTCCAGCTCTGCGCATATGCTTTCAAAAGAAGGTCGTGCAGTAGGATCTGTAGCCCAGCATTCTTCCATTAGCGCAGCATACGCAGCAGGACAGCCTTCAGGAATATCAGGCCTTTCTCCATTTTCAATCACCTTTTCAAAAAAAGAACCAATTTTCATGTGTTTAAAAGGACGTTCACAGGTCCATGTTTTCCACATGAGCATAGAAAAACAATACACATCCAATGCTGTGGTAGTAGCATTATTTAACACGAGTTCAGGTGGTAAGCATTGTAATCGGGAGTGGTGACGAATAGAGGTAAACGTCAAAGTTAAATCCAACAATGGGAGCAATCCAGCATCAGAAATCTTGGCTACCCATCCACGGGGATCTGTAGAGGAACTGACAAGCATGACATTACTCGGTTTCAAATCAGTATGGACGATAGCGTGTCGGTGGAGCTCGGCCATACCCTTGGCAACGTCTAATAAGAGTCTTAAAATAGATTCTTGATCAGGAGAACCATCAAAATGACGCAGAAAACCTTTTTTCACCACGTGATCTTCCATTGATCCCATATCTGCAAATTCTAGGATGGCCCAAACTTCGTACATTCCAGGGCGCAAAGATTTTGAGAGCCCTTGGGCAGGGAATGTTCTTTGAAATGAAGTTCCCTTGGGCAGAGGCATAGATTGACTTTCTCCTGCAGAACGAGTGTCATTGCTAATAGCAATAGTGTTGAGGGTGGTTGCTACTGTGGTTGATACCGAGGTTGAAGCTGACGCTACAGAGGGGGAGACAGTTTCACTGGTGCTGGGTTGGGCGGGACTCGGCGCTGAGAGAGAGGTACGTAGTAACGGAGATATTTGATGCTTCTGAGGTACATATTTATCAATGAGGTAGATTTCTTCAGGAGATAAACGTGGGTGAGGGAGTAAATCGTATAAATGAACAACCCTGCCAGCTCGAAAGTTGCCGCCGCTGTTGCTTTCTGTAGACGTATTTCTGTTGGTGGTAGTGGTAGCAGTGCCGATCTTTGCGCTGTCAGTGTTGGTATATCTACTAGAACGGGTGGTGGTGGCAAAAGAATCACCATTGTCAAAGTTAAGAACCGTATTCTGCTCGCTATCGTCCTTTATTTCCTCCTCTTCTTCTTCTTCATACTCATCAACAAAGAGTCCTTCTTCTGCGTTTTCTATATCCCAGGTCTCGTCGCTGTCATAATACTCATCTAATAGATCTACTTTAAAAGATTCTGTGGCGGCTGAACCGCCTGCTGTTTCGTGGTTGCTGGAAGAAGGTCGCTCAAATTCAAGGCGCTTCATTTTAACGGGAAGAAGGCCTGACGCAGAAGAGGAAGGAAGCTCGATAACAGCAACCTGAATAAATATTTCGAGGGTGAAAAAAGCCGAAAACAAGAAGTGAAAAGATATCTAAGAGACTTAGGAGGTAAGGGGAAAAAAACCTGTGCAGCTTTAAAATTAAAATAAAAAAGTCTTACCCTATATGTTCGCAATATATTTGGATGGTCAAGCGGGACAGCAAGCACTGGCATATCTCCCAAAAGCTTAGTATTTCCTGCGCGCACGTTGTGCTCCATCACTTTCACAGCAACAGGAGATCCACGAAGAGAAGCAAGGTATGCACGCCCAGAAGCACCGAGACCAAGAACTCCCTTGATTGTTAAATCTTTGACATATTCGTGAGGAACACGGAGAAAGGTGGTAGAACTGAGAGGTTGAATTTTTTTCTTGCCTGCAGGTAGGACAGGTGCTGTGTTGAAGGGAGAAGGGGGGCAGGCACGTGCTGTAGCAGCAGGGGGATGGGCGACAGCAGGCATGGGAGGTGCCGCGCCTGAATCCTGGTTCTTTTTCTTTAGGCAGCCAAAAGCAGACCAGACCACAACAGAAGCACAGAGCCATACAGATACTGCTAAATGAAATAGACCTAGCTCTAAGCCTGCAGATAATATTTAGAGTAGAGAAGAGAATTCAAATTAAGAGCAAAACATGGCAGAGGCCACCCGAATAGCGACTATTTTTAAGCAAGCCATAATTTTTACGCACCCTCCGCCTTCGTTTCCTGGCTGTGGTGCATATAATTCTCATCTATACAATTTTTATTTCTATCATCTAGAGGCCTGCATGCAGCGCTGATACAAAGTCGGACTAAAAACATCACAGCAAAAAGGAGAATAGAGTGCATCAGACTTGCACTTGGCCCTTGGCCACGCTAAACCTCGTCTACGTCTCTAGTATTCAACAGTAATGAACAAGCAAACGAATAGTAGGATAATAAGAGCTAATTCGTGGCCAGAAATGGAGATTAAAGATAAAAATGGTTCATTTTTATGATTAAGATACGCCAGTTTAGCTCATCGGGACTCGCGAGGTAGCTGTCCCATTAAGCTTTTCCATATCTGATTTTCAAGCTCTCCGAATCAGCCTCACATACATTATTTATTTATATCATTGTTTACAACCAGTAGAATAATGCAAATATCTCAAAGGTCATCTAATATCTCTCTAAGCTGCTTTAAAATATGTTTAAAATCAATTCTTTCTTCAGGTTTCTGCTTCAAACACCCTCGAATCAACGCTGCATATTTTTTCGGGCAATCTGCTGGCAATCTAGGCTGCTGTTTTAACTGCACAACAGAATAAAATACTTGCGCGGCAGTCATATCCTCGAAAGCTGATTCCCCTTCCCATAGCTCTATCAACATTATTCCAAACGCCCACACGTCAGCAGCACGCGTGAGTCGTCCTGCACTAAGCAACTCAGGGGACATATACTGGACGGTGCCTAGACTAGCTGTGCGTTGAATACTGTGTTTGTCATCACTATCAAGCATACGAGACAGCCCAAAATCCGCTACAACTGCAGTCACACTACCGGGATCACTACCAGCTTTAAGTAATATATTCGCAGGTTTTAGGTCGCCATGCAGCACTGCCCGCGGCCCTGAATGCAAAAACTCCATGCCCTCGGCCACGTCGATTAAAATGTTCAATAGAGCAGTGCGATTAGGAGCCCCATTTGCTGTGTAGATTTTCTTTCTTTTCATTGCACCATACAAAGACCCCTTCTCGCAAAACTCCATCACCAGCCACGTTTCGTACAGCCCAGGGCCAGTTACGCCCAAGATACCCCTAGGCTCTGTAGTAGAAGTACTACCGTTGCTTATTTGTCCGTCTACGGACATATAGGAGGTACGATCACTACCAACACTAGACTCCAGATCCACACCACCACTCGACAGCCGACCACTATGAGCCTCTCGCAACTTGATTGTCGCTACTCTGAACACTCGAACAATGTTAGGATGGGCTAAAGCAGTTAATAAAACAGCTTCAGAAGTAATGCTTTCAGCTGCAGCGGCGTTTCCGGGTTCTATTGTATGTTCAACTACTTTCACAGCAACAGGAGCGCCTCTGACGCTTCCTTTATAAATTCTCCCATGAGCTCCACGGCCAATTAAGTGACCAATTTCAAGCCCTTCCAGGCTACCAAAACGGATACGCAGAGCAGAAGCAACGCTCATTTGATGAATCTCTGCTTGAACTGCAGCAGCTTTATCGCTTGGTCTGTATAATTCAACAGAAACTCGGTGGTGATGCTGGGCATCATGAACAGAGCCGTCAGCGCCACCACCACCATTAGAATAGTTGTAAATCATTTCATTTGATTCTTTGCTTGCTGTTCCAATAGCTGTGATATTGATTGTGCCTTTGCGAGATGCAAAGAGTTGGTGCCGTTGTTTCCGCCGCCAAATTAGAGCAGATGCTACCACAACCGCTATCACTGCTACCGTCACACCTACAGCAATGCCGGCAACAGCACTTGCAGGGAGATGATCATCGCGGTGTTCTGGAATCGTAATAGATGGATAAGAAGAACCATTGGCGTCAGTCACAACCAGTGCTGCACCTGGTTCTTGGTTTTTTGGCGTGAGCGGGTCTTGTAAGCAAGCAAATGCTACTCCATCTGAGATTACAGTCATAGTACCCAGTGCAGTATCATTTGCAGCTTTCACTACGATTGGTATTGTATGTCTTCCTCTCAACCACACAGTAGGGGGATCCGCTACGTAGCCAGCAAATTGCTGCCCTCCAAATATACTTGCAATGTTAATTGATAATTGTTGCAAAGCAGGCTCAGCACAGGAGCTGAGAAATTCAGTAATAATCACATTTTGGAATATCACCGATGTGTCTGGGTAGACCACAACTGTGGGAAAAAGCTCGAAACCTACAGGAAAGGGGAGCTGTGTCTCCTTTAGGCCAGGGGTTCTTTTGGAGGCGATGCCTTTTAAGACGAGGTTCCGTAAAGTAAGCACAGTTCCATCTTCTATAATCAATGCTGGAATTGCGCTGCCAAAATGTAATATTGTAGGAGAAATTGAAGACGTTGGGGGATCAGGGCCGTAGAGAGGGGTAGAATCCAGGCCAAGAATGGTTATATTTCGGCCTGACAGCGTGATTGGTAGGCGATCACTAATATTGGCTAAATTGACATTTTCTGTATGATTATTAGGTTAAAATGTGTTAATTAGTTGATTTAATCGTTTTTTAGCAAGTTTGACCAGCGAAATGTTGTAATTGATCAGAGAAAAACGCACTTAAAAGAGTTATTTCTTCAACTCCCGAGGTGGCAAGTGCTGCTGCCATATCAGGTGAAGCAGAAACAAAGACAGTGTTCCCTTCCGCAGGCAATGCATCTTCTACTAGTACTTGAGAGTTTATTAAACGCAGAATGCACGCAACAAGGCAAAATATTGCCCGATAATGATGCATTTTGATGCTTTATTTCTGACGTCAGCCAAATTTCATTTCAGTTTCGTTCTTGCAAAATGTATTCACGGAATATAAATTATCTAAATTAAAGGTATACAATATTACATACACGCGCTACAGATTGAGCTAAAATAAAACAAAAATGATACATTAAAGCCGAAATACCGCTATGGCTTTAAACGTTGGAATCTGAGGAGTCATCACATTTGTACTTTCCATTAAAAACCCACTCGGATCAAAGGTTTTGAACTATAACAAAACCTTTCTTTTATTCGCATTCTTTTGTATATATTTCTCTAAGCTTCTGTAGAATTCGTTCAAAGTCAATACGATCATCAGGCAAATATGCCAAACACTCTTTAATTAACTGTGCATATTTCTCCGACACGCCCACCGGTGGCATCGGCATTTGTTTCAATTGCACTACTGAATAAAAGACCTGTGCAGCAGTCATGCCATAGAATGCGTCCTCCCCAGTCCAAATTTCAATCATAAGCACACCAAACGCCCACACGTCAGCAGCACGTGTGAGTCGGCCTGCACTAAGTAACTCAGGGGACATATACTGGACGGTGCCTAGACTAGCTGTGCGTTGAATACTGTGTTTGTCATCGCTATCAAGCATACGAGACAGCCCAAAATCAGCTACAACTGCAGTCACACTACCGGGATCACTCCCAGCTTTAAGTAATATATTCGCGGGTTTTAAGTCGCCATGCAGCACTGCACGCGGCCCTGAATGTAGAAACTCCATGCCCTCGGCCACGTCGATTAATATGTTCAATATTGTAGGGTAGGTCGGAAGGCCATCAGTATAGAATTTCTTTCTTTTCATCGCACCATACAAAGACCCCTTCTCGCAAAACTCCATCACCAGCCACGTTTCGTACAGCCCAGGGCCAGTTAAGCCCAAGATACCCCTAGGCTCTGTAATCAAAGTACGGCCACCACTACCACTGCCAGCCTCGACGTCAATGTCGTCTGCCCCTGCGGTGCCTGCTGCGCTGTCTTTGGAGAATCTATCACTACTATCAAAATTACTACTTGCTTCTCGCAACTTTATTGTCGCTACTCTGAACACTCGAACAATATTAGGGTGGGCTAAAGCAGTCAATAAAACAGCTTCAGAAGTGATATGCTCACACACAGCGGTGTTTCCAGGCTCTATGGTGTGCTCAACAACCTTCACAGCAACAGGGGTACCTCGAATATTACCCTTGTAGATCCTTCCATGGGCTCCACGCCCAATTAAATGGCCAATTTCTAAGCCTTCAACATTGCCAAAGCGAATTTTCAAGACTGACGCCACCGCCAAGTCTTCATATTGTTGATTAAGTTCTTTAATACGTGGAAGTGACGGATCTTCTGTAGTGCCAACAGCTTTTTCACTGTCAATTCTGTAGTCCTCACCACTGTGTTTCATACCAGGGGGAGGAAGGAGGACCAATGGAGCGGCCAGCCCATTGCGGCGACGGAGAAGAAATGCAGTGAGGGCAGCAGTGATGACGACGGTTAGAGCGATGCTGACGCCTATCGCTACCCAAACACCCGTTGAAAGGCTATTATCATTACCACTAGGAGTACCACCTGTACTGATTTTCTCTGAATTAACAAGAGCTGCTCCCGCAGCTGCAGCACCAGCTTCTCCTTCAGATAGAGGCGCCACCCATGGCGGGTCCAGGCATTGCCAACCTAAACCATTTGCCACCATGTTCATCTCCCCAATTCTTTCCTCCGATGGACCTTGTACCACACTAAGTGACATATTGTGCCAACCAATGGCCCACGTGGTCGAGGAATCTGGCCTGTACCCGGCATACTTCATTCCACCAAAAATTTGTGCTAGCTGCAAAATAACACGCTGCAACACATCTTCAGTGCATGCGGTAGAATAATACGTGTGTGCAATTACATTGCTGAGTATCACTGTTGACCCAGGGTCTGCTAAAAAGGAAGGAGCGAACTCAAACCCGATAGGACGAGGAAATTTTTCTTTTACTGCTTCAAAATCTGCAGCATACTTATTGGGTATTCCTTTGGCGACGAGGTTTTGTAATATCAACGTAGCGTCATTGTTTATTTGAATAAGCGGAAATAAGCCCGCAAGGTCAAGAGTTGCAGCTCCGGTTGTGTTGAGAGGCCCAGGGCCACCAAGCTCAGGAGTACCTGGATGCGGGGGAAATAAGTTTTGAATTTTATTTCATGAGAAGTGATTCAAGGTTGTCTAGCATCTTTAATACTGCCAGAATAAACAAATAAACAGGTTGTTTTATGTCTAATAACTAAAGTGATGTAGAAAATAAAATAAAATAAAAGAACCCCAAGGGGGTGACTTAAGGGATCGTGAGAAGCACCAAGCTTCAGGCCACCCCTATATAGATGTAACCATGTAATTAACCTACACCAGTAGGCGAAAGGAGGTGAGTGCGGAGTTGAGTTAGGAGTTTATACCTTGTAAGAAGGATACTTGAGTTGTAATTAAGAATTTGGAGTTGAATTGACTTGAGGAGAGAGTTGATTGCATGGGTTGTCAAGCCACAATCAGTTAAGAAGGTTCTAAATGAGGTTGTGACGCAGCCAGAGTGCGTGAAGACAATAGGATAGAGTTTGGGCTTCCAGCCAAGAGTTTGGAGGTGAGTAAAGTAGGGGTTGTGGTGGTCCAGTTTTTGTTGGAATCTTTCTTTGACTTTGGTATCGTCGGTGATGGTGAAGTCAATAAGAATGATATGTTTATCGCGTGCTGTTGGGGTAAAGAGGGCATTGGTGGCGTCAGTGCTAGCTGGTTCCTGCGGGGGAATTGCTGCGCTATCGATTTTGGGAAAGATTAGAATGTCTGGGAGGCTTGTCGGTTTAGTGTTGCCGTTGGCGTCAATGGTTGTAGGTGCTTGCGGGTACCAAGGAATGTGCTCTGTGGCTCTTGCTGTGCGTTCTCCGCCTTCAGCATCAACAAAGATGGCACAGTTTCCAATGGTAGTGCTCTTTCTGATCGCCGCTGCAATCAGGGTTGTCGCTTTCCCGTGTCGATTTAATTTGATGCTGGTCATTTTTGGGTGCTGGCAGAAGCCCAGAATATGCCCCTGGGTTTCTGGTCCTGTGTTGCAGATGGTGCAGGTTGAAGACGGTGTCTTTGCTGGGTTTATGATGTGATTTCTGCTGTTGCCATAGATGTGGCGTAGGCGTGCTCGAGCAGATAGGGCTTGAAGGTTTGCTGGAATATTATTATTTGTGGCTATGGATTGGATGGAGAAAGGGTCAATAGGGGCTATTGCGTCATTTCTATTGCGCATTAACTCTGTTAGGCGAGGATTTGTAGTTTTTCTTTGTCTTTGGTGGAGGCTAAGAGCTTTTATAACTAGATTAGTGCTGGTTTTAGGGTCCCCCGCTTGGACCCACATAGTATTCACGGTGCCTCTGGTCTGGTCAAACGGGGCAGCAGTTCCTGGTATTTCAAGGTATGTTGGTCCACGACCTGGGAGGCCAGTGGATCCTGTTCTAAAGGTTGCAGTTGGCAAGGCTGTGTTCAGATTTCTGGTCGCAGCTGCGTCGGCTTTTTCATTGCCTGAGATGCCGCAGTGAGCTTTTACTTTAATTAAGGTGGTTTTGCCTGGTCTACTGAGCAGTTTATTAATAATTCTATGCAGGAGATTTCGGTGCTTGTGGGTTCTGTATTTATTGGGGTTGAGGAGGATGTTGTTGATGTTTTGCATGCTTGTTTGGCTGTCAGTTGCTATGGTGATGTCGACCAGCGGGTCAAGGGTATCGACTGCATGGCAGATTGCAGCTGCTTCAGCTCTAAAGCATGTGTTCAGGATAGAACTGTGTCCAAGCAGTTGAATGTGTACTGAGGTGTTATCATTGGCATTGTAGATACCGCCTGAGATTTCAGTTTCAGTTTTGCTACCGTCAGTATATATAATACGTCTGTTGGCAAATTTAAGGTTTTTAGTTGTGGGGAGGCTATCAATGTAGGTTTGGACAGCTTCTGCCGTGTTGAGAATGTGAGTAGCTGTTAAGAAAGGTGGTGTAGTGAGTGCTTTGGTGAATTCTTTCGAGGGGGCGAGGCCAAGGGTGGTGGCGGCACTGTGGTTGTTTTGGAGTTTGGGTAGCCAAGCTTGAATGGAGGCTTCTAAAGCTGCTATCTTGGTGTTAGTGGTAATTGCTGGGAGATTGAGGGACTGAATGAAGGTTTTAAGGGGGCCTAGCTGAGCTGATAGCTGCTGGTAGCCTGGTTCGTTGGCGATGGCAAGAACGAGGAGCGGCCGAGTGTTTTGCAGGGGTGCGTGAGGAGCTGTTTTTCTCCAAGAATTTAAAGGTATAATTGGTGGGGTTGGTATCTCTAGGAGTGTGCAAACGTTAGGGTGGTGAATAAATTTGTTGATTCCAGCCAGTGATTCTGGCTTTATGCAGAGAAGTATGGTGTAGGTGGCGGTTGTGGTGGTGTCGGCGGTGGTGTTGGCTGTAGAAAGAATTGCCCATTTTAGGGCTTTGGCGATGTCTTCTGAGTTATTATTCGGGATAACTAAACCTCTACCTTTCCATTGGCATGAGAACGCTGGGCTGGTTGTGCCAAAAGCGCTGTCAATGTCCTTGGTGTGGCAGAATTTAGCTAGACCAGCGGTGGTGGTGAAGGGGGTGGAGAGCCAACTTGTATCAACATTAGCTGCTGATATGAGAGGTTGGAGGATAGAGTGTGGTAGTGTGAAGTTCTGTCCTTTAATAGGTGTTTTAGGGTGGTAGGTAGGATCCTCAAATCTGCCTGCATGGGTTGCTGCTGTCTTGCAAATGATGGCTTTGCTTTCTGCAGTGGCAGTGAGGTCTTTGTTGTAGAGTTGCAGTAGAGTTTCAAGTGTGTTAGTGGAGGTAGCAGCTAGGCATTCTCCATTGGTGTTATAGTACCAAGCCATGTTGTTGTCTATGATTATTTCGTATTCCCCAGTAGGGTGAATATCATGGTCTGGGTTGCAGGAGGTGGTGACAAAGTTAATTTTGTTGAGCCAGCAGCTGCTGGGGTAAGGGTGTGTTTTAGTGTTGGTATCACCTGTGGTGGGAATAATGTATGATGGTGGGTCACTTCTGAGGGGTATGCTTCTTTGTACTCTATTGTTGATGCTGTAGCCGCTGTTGCGAGAGGTGTTACCAGTGGTGTGGGAGGCAGAGGCTATAAGGTTTAGCAGTTCCTGTGGAACCTTCCTAGCTTCAGGGCTATGAATAGGCACGTTGGTGTAGGATGTGTGTGGGTTATATTTTTCTCTCAAGCACACTACTTTGATGAGTAGTTCTACTGCGGAGACGAAGGTAGGGGAAGGGATAGGGCTAGTGGTGAGTTGGTGGGGCCTTTTTATGGTGTCGGTGGAGAAGGAGATGAGGTTGCTGAGGCTGAAGTGATTTTCTGACCATAGAGGGAGAGCTATTTTGTTGCATAGCATTTCTAGTGGGTATTGCAGCTGGTAAAGACTATTAGTGTTGGTTAAGGTGTTCCATAGCTCATATACTTCGATATGTGCTGTATGGAAGTTGTAAAGGGGTACTATATTGAAAGCTTGAATGTATTTGTGCATTCGTACTAGTGTATTTGAGTCATTGATGTCGAAGTTAGGGAGATGTCCATTGTTGGTTGGTTGGCGCACAGGAGTGACTCTGTTTTTGAGTTTATAATGGTAGAGAGAGGCTCTTGCAGCAGTGCCAAGCCTGCTTTTGTCGTTTAACATAGTAAGCAAGTGCTTGCTAATTGATTTAACAAAACGTTCTTGGAAGCTTTCAAGGCCCAGGCCATAATCTTCTGGTGCTAGGAAGATAAAGTCTGTTGGTGCTCTGACGAGGTGTTGTATTTTGCTGATTGTCGCTGCTCTGATTTTGTCTAGTTCTGCTAGTTGGTGAGGTGAATATGCTGCTACACAGTACGTATGTTCGATGGCACCGAAGAGGCACCAAGTTTCCATGAGGAGCTTCTGTCTCATTGTTAGTAAGCACCCTGAAATAAGGGCGCTGCGCTCTTTTAATTTTGTTGAGATAGTTTCAAATTGACCATCCCAGTTCAGGGCAACAGAAAGATAGGTGCCTAGGAATCTAGAAGATTGATTTCCTGGTATGATTTTGGGTTGGTTAGTAGCATCCAGGGAGAATGCTTTGTTATAAATTGTGAGTGAGGCTAGAGCAGCTTCTGCCGTAGTTGTGGTAGGAGATCTAATGATGCCTGACGCTTCACATTTTGGGGGGCTGAGGAAGATTCCCATCCATTCAGAATAAAGTTCAATTTTATTAAGTTGTTGTTGCAGATTACTTACACTACTGTCGATGAGGTGCAGGTCGTCTGCATAGCCAGTGGCTGGCAGATGCTTATGATGTTCAGGAACGTGGCTGATTGTAGAATATTTCTTGAGAGATTCAAATTCGTATCCTTTCTTGGTGGCGCCTTTATTTTGGTGCAGCCATTGCAAAAGAGGTTCTATAGCTATGTTAAAGAGAAGAGGGGATGGTATGTCGCCTTGAGCAGCACCACTTGCTTGTGGGATGGCTGTAGAGCGACCTAGTGGTGTGACTAGAATGGTAGCAGCATCAGTGTAGAGTGATTTTAAGACGTCAATAACGTCTTGCGGGAAGCCAAGTTGGCTCATGATGTAGAAGAGTTTATCGTGGTTGATGCAGTTGTAGGCAGATGTAAAGTCAAGTTTGGTGACAAAAATATCCTTTTTGAACTCTCTAGCGTCTTCAAGAGCAAGGGTAAGTAGTTGAATTGCATGGGAGGTGCTGCGGTCACGGGTGAAGCCTTCTTGTGAGTAATGCAAAATATTGTTATCATCAACAAATGTTTGCGTGATTTCAGTAATAAAGCGCGTCCAGAGCTTGTATATTGTAAGGTGTACTGCAATGGGGCGGTAATTTGCGGGTAGGTAGGTAGGATCTTTCTTTTGGAACAACGTAATTTCAGCAGTTTTCCATTCTTTTGGAGTGTAGCTGAATTTCCACATCAATTTGAACATTGAGTAGAGCATTTCATGCGCCGAGTCCGGGAGATGTTTGAGAATTTCATAGGGAATGCCATCGTTGCCAATAGCTTTGCCATCTTTGAGAGAATGGAGAGATTTTTGGTACTTTTGGAAGGTGAGAGAGGGAAGAAGTGGGGTCGTAGGATCAGCTTTCTTTTCTATATTGAAAGTGTCTAGTCCGTCTATAGTAAAAGTATCTAGAACTACCGAGTCTAGTGAGGGACTAGTCCATGGTGGGTATTGAGTAGTTAATTTAGGGGTTTTGACTGAATTTAAGATGCGATTGTGTGCTGTCAATGCATTAAGAACCGTAGCGGGGCAGGTGCAGGTGGTATTCTTGATAGGGTGCATCATAGAGGCAAGGTGAGCGGAGGTAGCAGGACCACCTGTGTTGTTACTGATATCTAGGATCTCAGCATGGACTGTTTTCTTCTTTAGTTTATAGCGTTTTTGCAGCATTGCCGAGGCATGTTCTTTTTCCTTTTTATGGTGCTCGCGTCGAATGGTGTCTGACATTTCCTTTTGTTTTTGCTGGAGGGAGTTTAGTGTTGAAATTAGGTCATTACCTAGAGTGGCATTGATAATGGAGGATAATTGGTTCTGCGTTGGGATTTGTTGCTCTGTGAGATGGCCACTGAGGAGGGGTAAAAGTTCAGCAGCATTCTCTAGGTCAACAGCAGAGAGTGGAGTTGACATTGCTGTTTTGATCAAGCTCTTTAGCTTTTTGCACGCAGTGAGAAGCGTTAAAGCTTTGGTGAATTCTCGTCCTTTGACGCTAGGGAGCCATGTTTTGGCATCTCCAGGGGGTGATGTTGTCTGTGGTGGTCGCGGTTGCTGTTTTGGGAAGAAGGAGTGGGCGATGGTATAGATATTTTGGATAGTTTCTATGGATTGGTGTATTGCATCTACTGCGTCAAGTTTTGTGGTGCTGTGGTTTTGTAGTAATGCTTTCATAGCTTGCTGATTATTTGAGAGTTCAGCATGAAAATCAGTTGCTATAGTTTGTTTGAATGTTTGAAGTTGATTTTTTGGAAAAGGTCGTATAAAGTTAGGCTCTCGTTGTTGGTAAATTAATTCACCAATAGGATGGATGGTGCAGGAAAAGAGGTCCTGGTCGCTGGTGTGTAGTATTACTGGAAGGTGGTCGCTGATTCCAGTGTAGGGGTGGTTTAAAATTTGAGGGTGGTTGTTGGAGCGTTCAGACTGAAGTATTACATCATCAGCTGAGCAAAGAATATCATCAAGGCGTCCCCCTTGGTCATGTGAAGCTTGCCTAGGGCAGGTTGAGTTTTTAAATGCAGATGTTAGTTGGTAGGCAGTAGAGAGTGCTTGGAATGCTGCATCTCCTTGGCGGCAGGGGGTGTCTCCGCTTCCGAGGAAATAAGTTGCATTCCAATCTCCCAAGAAAAGGGTTCTTTCAGTTGGTTTTTCTGAAATATACCTGTAGAGATAATTAAATATTTGATTTCTGATTGCTGTATTGTCAGGGGTGCTGTTGGGCGGGCAGTAGCAGCCTATTATTGAGAGCGGTGAGCCGTGAGGTGGTGAAATTTTTATTTGTAAGAGGTGGCCATTGAATTGTTTAGGAGGATCAATTTTTTGAATTAAACATGCAGAGTATCTGGTAGAGATACCAATCATGATGCCAGCTGAATGTTTTGTTTTGGAGGTGACGAAAGTTTTGTAGGTTGGGAAGTATTTTTGATTCCAGTTCTTTTTCTGTTTACTATTGTTGGTGTGGGTTTCTGTGAGGACAAAGATAGCTGGATTGCTTGTGTCAATGATGTTCTGGGCAACTGGGAGCTTGGATGCTAGGCCATTTACATTCCAGGTCAGGAGGGAGGTCTCAGCTGGGGCAGAAGCTGGTGCTAGAGCTGGAGCTGGGGTGAGGAGGTCTACTGGTATTTGTAAGTTATTTTGAATAAGTTCTTGGATTTGTGGAAGGTCAAGTAGAGTGTGGATACTTGTAGATTCAAGGCAGGTGTCTATAGTCTCTAAGCATTCATTAGGGAGGCAGAGATGGAGAGCTTGATAAAGAGCTAGTCCAATATTTTGGTTTGTTGGTTGGGCGGAGAGTAAACATTGTACCAAAGCAAGAAAAGGAGGGGAGAAGGTGGAGAGTAGAGCAATTATTTTTGTTAGCATTAGTTGGTGCAGGTCTGGAGGAAGGTAAACGTTCTGCTGTGGCTTGCTGAGTTCACCTGTCGAGGGATTGATGGCAGTGTACAGGTCGCCGTAGTTGAGTTGGGGTCCTGGATTTGGTTCGATTCCTTGTTGGAGCAAGAGAAGTTGGATGAGTGAAAAAATAAAATAAAATAAAAGAACCCCAAGGGGGTGACTTAAGAGTGCTTTGGGAAGGGAGGCATGCAGCCAAGAGGTAAGGTTAATGCTGCGGGTGGAGAAGAGTTTTAGGTGGTTGATTGATGCTGGGCGAGTTTCAGATTTTTCAAAGCAGCAGTGGCGGTGGCGAGTCGGTGCTGCTTCAATTTCTATCTGTTGAAGGGACTATTGAACATCTGCGCTGGTCGGAGTCATATTTTCAGATCGTTTAATGCGTTTACCACTAGATTCTGTGCGATTTGCAGGTTGCATCCGAATTTCGAAAAAATAATGTCTGATCGGGATGCGTTTGGGAAAATTTTGGGAGGGGAAAGTTTCAGGGTTAGATTGAATCAGATGTAGATTTTTATAGGTGTTATTTTTAGGAGGAGGGTTTGGAGGTAGGGGCGCGCAGGGTGAGTCTAGTGTGGTGGATAAGAATGCCATCGCACTATGAAACCCCCTGTTTGCGTGTGGCGGTGAACTAGAGCCTAAGGATTTCAACTCCAACAGTATTCCTCTTGCCATCGGGTGGAGAGAGGGGCTGAAGGAGTGGGACTCTAGTTCATTTAATGGGGGCAGGTGTTGTGATGGCACAGTGACTGACCTGCGTGCGCTAGGCTTCTACTTGATAGGGCATCTCAAGCTCTTAAAACTTTCATATCTTTCCAATCCAATATATCTATCATGATTGTTTCTTTCAGAATTAAATCATACCTGGCCCTGTGATGGTGACATTACGGCCACTTGCGATTTGAACTGGGGTTGGTGGTATATTTTCAAAAACAATATCATCTGCAAAAATGAAATGAAGGCAGGGATTGGGGCTTAGATTTACCATTTTAAGTATCTCTAAATTATAAATAAGGTATCCCCATGCAAATCAAGTTCTCAGTAGCAGAAAATCACTTGCCTAATAGCATTATTATCTCTACCTCTGCAGCACCCAATGCATCAAGAAGCTCTGAACCCGTAGCCGCAAATGCCACACCATTCAGTTGATATAGAGCACGCCTATTGTAATGGCCCCTGCATGCTCCAAATATGCAAACAAGCAAGAATAACGCCCGAAATGCGACAAGAGTCTTCATTTCAATTTCAAGTCTACCACCCAACGTGCGTCAAGCTTTCTCCCAAAACCCTTGCTCCCTCGCGTCCAAATACTAGAATAGAAATTATAAGGGTTAGTTTAGGAAATGAAACGCATTATATATCAGTTAAAAGCTCAAAACATTACTCGAAAGATCCTAATAAATTGCCAGATTTGTAGAGAAAGTACCACGAGGCCGCCTCGGAGGTCTTGGCATCTGCTTGGCATCTCTGGAAATTGCACTTACCCTCTCTGGAAAACAAATGCTGTGGCTTTGAAAGGTCATTACATCACCTCTGCAATAATAAATAGAGATAGTAGTAGGACAGCAAATTTCAAATAATATTTAAACCTGCAAGGTGTCTTCTCAGGAAAATTGGTTTCGGAACTCCTGGGAGCCTCCGAAACCAACTGAGTTCGGGTGAATCAAATATATTTACTTAATTACTTTCGCAACGAGGCCCCTGGGGGGCGAGAATGGTCGGGGGCAAATTTAAAGTCTTCCCAGATAGCCTGCGGTTCCCTGGAACTTCCTAGAAGGAAAAAAAGACAGTATAAAAAGCAGCGATTCGGCAATTTCTCCACATAATTAATTATAACTAATTTTGGTAGCAGCACTGCGTCACGGCCAACAATGACTACCAACTCTCTGGACCTTTCTAAATCTAAATGTAGAATGCTTCAGAAATATTTGCAAGAACATCCAGATGGCAAGGCAACCAACGCACCAGCTACCGCTTCCAAGCCCAAGCAGCCCCCCTAAACCCGAAACCTAGCAAGCAGGTCCTTGGACTGCCCAGTGACGCATTTACAGTTTGAATGATACCGTGCAGTCATTTATAATCATAAGCAACAACCTCAATACGCATTGTCAAATCAAATAAGGGCTATCCAGTACTGCAAATCCTGCAGCAACGCCGCCTTCATCAGAAGTCGCTGCTTTGGTTCTTACCAAATGCCCAGCTTCACGATTGAGCAACACCTCATTCCCTTTTCTTAAATAAGTACTATAGATACCTAGTTCAGACAACGTTTCCGCCATTGTAGCTTTTCCTAGCCGCACCATGATTGATTGCTTGACTGGTGGTAAGATTCTTTGCATCAAAATTAAATCCCCAAGCACTCCACCAGCTTCTAATCTCTTCTTTAAAGCATCTCCATATAGATTATTTCCTCCGCCTTCACGTTGCGGCTTTAAAACATAGCTGCCAGGATTTGCAATAGCATCAGCAACAGCGGTGGAGGCAGCAATCGACTCTGCGGAGTCGCCTGTCAAGTTATCTAGGCCCCAAAGTCCAGCAAAGAACGTTCGCATAAGCTCTGCATCTTGTGGCGACGCAGCAAATCGTTCTAAGACACCAGGATTTGCTATATCTTGCTGCACTTTCTTCGATCCAGCTAATTGTAGACTCACGCTGGGGCATGCTACGGTATTGCTACTTTCAATTATTTCTCGGGCTTGCCATTCTTTTTCGGTATAATAATCATCTGGAGTATACCCAGCTCTAAAGTAAACTACAGAGGCTACGTGCCCATCGAGGATGAGATGTCCTGTAGCTGGATCTATTTGTCCCCGGCCAGCAATCTCCGCCAGTGTACGTCTAAAAGTTCTAATTTTCTTTAGTTGCCATAACCGCAGTTGCAACCATTGCTGATCAAATGCATTACGTTCTCCAGGCTGAACTATCATGACGACAACGCCGTTAGGAGCCCCATGGGCTTCTACTGCGGCACCAAGAGCTGATGCGATCTCTGTCATGGCGTCGTTGGGTGGTAAGTTCTCTAATTCACTAGAGGAAGCTCCAGACCGTTCCATCAAGTAGTGATGCAAGCGGCTTACTAAGGTAGAAAGGCAGCCAAATGATGAGGCGATTGTATTTAATTCAACTTGCAATAGAGACGATGTTGGGGAATGCAGCATGTAGTCCGAGCGGTTGATAGCTAAAGAGATATCACGACCTTTACGAGCAGCACGCGCAGCGGAGGTAGCTTCATGGACTTTTAGCAGTCGTGCTGTGAACTCGTCATGCCGGGCAGCTGGTTCTAAGACATTTCGGAGGTAGTCATCGTCCATGCTGACGGCGTCAATCATTGTAGTAAACGCTACAGCTGCACGCTTGGCCAAGAGGAATGTTTCTCTAGGGTATGTTACCGGAAGTAGAGATACGGGTGCAGGTACCAGTCCTACTGGTAAATCTGAGAGGCCGGCGCCGTATACAAGGCCATGCTGGCTGCACCATGCGATCGCATCCTCTACCAAGTCTGCAGTATCAATTTGATGCGAGCTGATGCAAACAATCGTGCTTTGTGACATTGCTCTGAGTCCAAATTTGCGTGCTGATTGTTTAGCTTGTTGCTTTTTAAGGAAAGATTTGGGAAGAGATTGATAAGATTGCAACGCCGAACTCCTGCTAAAGGCACGGCTGGATGTGGCCACTCCACAAGCAGTCATCTGTGCTTGTTTTTAAAAATAAATTTAAAGCCTGACAATGGTGTAGGAGGAGTTTTCACTGTGTGCTTAAACGTTTTCTTCCCATCTTCTTCCTGCTGAGCAGAATATTTTGACCGCATTAATAATGCCATTGAGCAGTTTTTAAAACCTTTTTTGTTGCTAAAATTGCTCAAAGTAACCGACTAATGTTCTGACAGCTGCCAGCATGTCCACTTAATGGCTTTGTTGATTGCCTATAACTTCAATGGATGGTTTTACTCCTGTGCCTTTGCCAGATGAAGGTAAGCGTTTGAACACCTTGGCATACCTCTGTAAGCATCTCTTTAAATTATAGCATTGCATACAAATGCAGGAGAGGCAGGATCAACATGGCGTCTGGACAAGATGCGTGACTTTGAATTCAAAGCAAAATGCTTGGGCATTGAAAACGACCCTGCTATACTTCAGATCTTGAATCATATCAAACAAGAAACTTTCAAGTTAGAGAATTTATGGGGAGAGCAGAAGAACCCCGAGTATAATCGTAAATGGTGGCAAGATGGCGAATATGATTCAGAGCGTGCCGACACCGCCAATGACAAAGGCCTCTCATTATTTAAAGAAAAAGAATACGGAGACTCGTTTCATGCCTTTACCGAAGCAATACGTCTTTGTCCCACAAGCTCAGTCTATCACAGCAACCGCTCGGCAGTAGCCTTGAAAATAAACAAGGCAGATATTGCTGCACAAGACGCTGAAAATGCTTTGGAAAGAAATTCTCAAAACTTGAAAGCTCTTCTACGTGCAGGTCAAGCGTATATCGAACTGAAAGATCCTAAAAAAGCCGAGTTACATTTCATACGCGCTTTGGAAATGGATTTAACGTGTATGTCAGCCAAGCGTGGCCTTGCCGACGTTCATGATCTTGAAAAGATACTCAGCCGACAAGAAGCTGCAGACCAGGCTACTTCAGACGCCGGTACACGGCCTGCATTATCCAGGAAAGCCCAATCTTTAGAACTAGCATCGTTGCAACTAATTTCTGCTGATCAGGTGCTGTCTACTTCACCGACCTCACAACCCGCTCTGTTGAGTAAAATCGAGGCATTGATTATTTGTACCCGGTATTCAGATGCGCTGGCAGTATGTGAACGGCTACGTGGTGGACTTGAGAGAATGTACCTAGAAGCAGAAGCATGGTGGAGGGATGGAAATGTCTCAAAAGCCCTTGAAAGTTTGCAAGAAAAAAGTGGAAGTAAAAACGGGCACCTTCTCCCGGACAAGTTTAGTAATCTTCAAGAATTTCTCATAGATATCACCAAATCACTAGACAGAATTGAAGCAAGGACAGAAGAAGGTATTTTCCAAGATGTCATCGAAATCTGTACCAAACTACTCAAGTCATTAGACCCTGGTGCATGTTGTGGATTGTACCGCCTTGTACTACGCCATCGTGCAAATGCATCTGCCTCGAGAAGACTATGGAAGGAAGCACGCTCCGATCTAGACACAGCCCTGGAAATGCAGCAAGCTGATGTTGAAGCTTTACGTTTACGTGCAGATTTAAATAAACAAGTTGGAAAATATTTAGAATATTTTCTTGATGTTCAGAGACTAAAAAAATGCGCTCCTGATGCGCCTGGACTTGGGGAGCTGCTTCAAGATGCAGCCAGACTCTGTTCTTCTTCACAATCATCATGTGAAAACGGAGAAAATGGCAGTGATAATAATTGTAGATCAAATGGCGGTGGCCCACTCTCTGCATATAAAATTCTCGGGGTCAAGCCTCACGCTGGGCATGCTGAGATCAGAAAAGCGTATCTAAAACTCGCAGCAGAGTGCCATCCAGATAAATGGGCTGCTACAGGGAGTGAATCAGAACGGAGCAATGCGGAAGAAAGGTTCAAAAGGGTGCAATCAGCCTATGAAGAACTCACTTTATAGAAAATTATTAAATTTGTTGAAACACATAGCTTATCTTGGATACAAGTTGAGAATTGTTTTAATAAACATAGTTCTAAGAATAAGATATATATACAAAATTAAGGTACACTATTACTAAGATATGCTTTATTCAACAGTGTTCGATGCCCAGTAAATATGTACAACCCCTCCTTCATGCCCTGTCGCCAAGCACACTGCCGCTTCACCACCAGCTCCGCCACTCTGTTTTCTAAAGACTGTTTTCACAGTTAAAGAGCTCACAGGAGACGCTGGACTCGTACTTAACGGTGGATACAATCCATCTATTCCAGGCGCAGAGTGTGACAAAGCCCCAGCAGGAAATGATCTTCCTGATTGTTGGGAAACATCCCAAAAATGAACTGCGCCATATTCACCACCAGCTACAGATACAATACCGTCAGTAGCACAGCACCGCAATGACGTACCGCAATTGACAGTAGAGACAATATCACCACCACGACGGGTGTCTAACAAAGCAGATGTCCCATCTGCACAGGCAGCCAAAGCATAGTAGCCAGTGGTATTGCCCAAGCCACCATTAGGAAGAAAGCTCACTCCTCCAATATAGTCTTGACTAACCTCTTTTTGCCAGGCAATTTTAGACACACCGGGAAGTCGCACATCTATATACACAACAAACCCTTCTTCAGTGCCTACTAATACCCCGGCCTTAGCAGAAGAAGAAGAAGAAGAAGAACTACTAGAAGGGTTGGCAAAAGAATCCAGTGCCAGCGCCAATGCCCAGACCCCACCAGGCAAATCCCCAACCTCGCTCACTGGCTGTGGCAACGTAGAATCCCATGGTTGGCGGCCTTGCTCCAAACTCCACAGCTTCACAGAACAATCCCATGACGATGTAACTAAGAAATCCATTCCAGAAGTAGTAAAAGATGAAGCTGATGAAGAAAGGGCGATGCATGAGACAGCATCAGTGTGCGGCGTAAATTGACCCTGAATAATGCCTGCTGAAGGGTTGTAGGCGTATACATTGCCATCATAACTTCCACATAATACTGTAGGATGCTTCTGTTGAGAAGAAGAGGAGGACGTAGAAAAATTGGAAGACGAAGAAGAAGTAGGATTCAAAAGAGCCAAGCTCGTCAATGGTTGACCTGCTCCTACATTAGCTGCCCGCAGTTGCACACCTGTTTCTGCATCAAATATTCTTATAGATCCATCATGGCTGGCTGTATATGCACATGTTTTACCTTCGGATACTGCCAAATCAATTGCGTTAACTCCTTCTGAACCGGCAACAAAACTGCGACCGAGGCTTAATCGATCTCTAAAGCCTGGACCCCAAGACCCTCCAGAATCCTCCGTGTCTTCCTCTTTATCTTCTTCTTTCTGTTTCTGAGAACTGGGGCTAGAGGCCGTTTTCCACAGCACTGGAGGTGATTGCTCTGGTGGCGCTGGTGGTGCTACTATCAAAGGTTCGTCTTCGTCATGACCAACGTTCTTTGTCGATGCAGTCGTCGCCAATAAAGATGACTCATCACAACGTTGCAGCAATTGCCCAGAAGAAGAGTATCTTATTTCTTTACTACTCCTAATACTACTAACCTTGTCCAGAGATTCTCTTCTGCTCCCAAGAGCATCTTTAAAGGCGCTCCATTTGCCGGCGAGGCCGGCCTTGGCTGAAGCAAATGGAGAAGCTGGGGCTGAAGAATCAGAGACAGAGACAGAGGTAGTCGAGGTACCAGATTGCTGGGTAGTAAGGATAGGAGCCTGGGAACTAATAATAGAATCGTTTTTCCGTTCTCCTTCCTTTCTTTTCCCTTCTTCTTGTTCCCGCTGTCGCTCGATTTGTTCTCTTCTCTTTGCTAAAACATCAAGCTCTCTTAATAACGCAGGGACTTCTCGTGGATGTGGCTGCCGTTCATCTTCCAGAGTAGCAATAATAGCTGAAACGAGGCCTAACGAAAGCGAGTGACTTGTATTCGTAGTACTTCTACCAGCACCAGCACTGCTGGTAGAACCATGGCTGTACCGAGGAGAGGAGAATGTCGGTGAGGTGGCAACTGCACTTTCTTTTCCATTTTCTTCGAAGCTTTCTGGTATATCAGGGCATACTAACCTAGATGGGTGTGGAAGTTTGAAAATTTGTCCCGGGCATTGTCCAAATTCATTAATGGCAACTTCAGTCGCTGCTCGTTGCACTGGGTCGGTGATGGATTCAGGATCGATAGCACCTAAAAAGAAAGAAAGAAAATTCATATTTTATGTATCTCGATATACAAGTATTACTATACAGGGAATAGCAATAACGTAGTCTTCTATTGCAGTCTACTATCCAACTTAATATTACCAAACTTCAACACCAATAATATAATGCTCAGTTAATCTCTTTCTTACCTTCATAAGTCAAATGTCGGAACACATTGTCAGCCTCCACCGCCGCGTGTCCCCTCTGTTTATTTCCAAATATCAAATCAATCCAATGATGCAGATTTGCAGAAACAAACGGAGCTTCTAGTGCAGCACGATGGAGGGTTAGAAACCTATCAACTGAGTTTTTAGCCCACGGAGGCAACTCCACATCACCTACTAAGCGGCCATTTTGACGGACCCCTAGAGCCAACCTTTTACTATTCAACAAGAAATTTGGTTGCTCGGGCATGTAAAACTCAGGAATAAGCTCCTTGACATCAGCCTGATTTGTCAGAACACTGTCCCAGGCTTCAGAAATGGAACAAAAAAGGCGATCGGGTGCATCAAATTTTCCATTTTGTAGGCGGAGCATATGCGCGGGTGCCGCTCGGACAAGCCAAAACATCGTATATCCAGGACACGAGTAATGCGTTCCATATAAAAATGGTGGGTCAATACCTTCCGGATGACCGCCACTATCAGATGCCATTTCGCGGTATCTTTCTTGAAATTGAGCTAGCCGTGTAGGATTGAGCGCTCCAATTGGTCTCGACAAATCTCGGAAAGTACCGGGGTCGTGTAAATTCAAACTTGTACTGGAATAATCTTGTACTACCCATGGAAATACTGGATATTGGGTTAAGTCATTAAATGATCTTCCTGCAGCCAAGTTGCAATATAAAAGATAATCAAAGTTTGAGATCAATCCATGTTGCCACGCAGCTGTGACTCGCTGAAGCCACCCGCCCCCTGCTTCGAGTACTGACCCACATGCAGCAGCGGTAGACCGACCACCAGGTAACGCGTCTCCTAAACTTGCTTGGGCAGTAAGAGCTTCAACCACGCGATCTCTATGTTGTTGGGATTTGAAAGAAAGAAATACACTGTCAGCGCCCCACACCGGCCCCTGGATGCCGGCCTCTTTTGGAGGGTCGACAAAAAACACTTCCAAGCCTATATCTTTCAGGGAGCTGCGCCGACGAGCAAATGCTGCTATTCCTGCTAAAGGGTGGCTCAACACTGCTGCATCACCGCTAATGTTATGCAGAGGTTGCAGGTAGAGACGGGTATTCGTAATTGCTAGACGACAAGGTTCCTGTAGTAACGGGGCAAGTCTCATCGCAGGAATTTCTAGCACGATTGTTTCAGTACTAGGACTACGGAGATGTCCAGGGTCAAATCGAAGGGATCCTTCTACTTCTGCTAAGACATCGTCAAGGAGTGCCTCTTGGTCGGTCAATGGCAGTCGGCTGGCAACTAGCATTCGTTGGGCTAAGGGCATGAAATCAGCGAGTGCAGCATAAATTAACTTAAAATTCCATAATGACGAACGACCTTTTTCAAATATATAAGGTTCATCTGCAGCATTTGCCTTCATTTTATACCACCGTAAAGCAACCACCGCCACTTGCTGTTTGCCAAGACCTTCGAGTTGCTCTAAAAACTGAAATGGCAGCCTGACTATAGGTATTCTCACGTCATCTGCCTCAAAAAATAGGGATTTTGTGCAAAGGCGGATTTGTCCAGAGATAGAAGCAGCGCCATGTTTGTTGCCTGTGACATCAGAAGGCCAGGTGCAGGTAGCGACAAAGTCTCGAACATAAAACTCGTTTTCATCTAAGAGAAGAAGGGAGAACCTCCCTGCAGATCTTCTAGTCGCAAACATAGTTACGACACTCGTGTTGCTGGTGTAGCTGAGGTTGTGAGATTTGCTCCTCGGTGGCAGTGGTGGTGGTTGCCGAAGATGGACGACGAGGAGCAGCCAGCTCAGATCGAGGTTGAGTTTTGGGGGGGCTTTCGAGAGTTTCTCTTTGAGGTGGACAAGGTAGAATCGCTGCTTGAAAATCGTCTCCTACACGAGGTTTTCTAGGCGCAGCAACGCCCTTGAGAATGCTGGGCACAACTTTAGGATTCTTGATCAGTGAAACTTCTGCGAGATTATTATCTTGTTTTCGCTTTGTGTGCCTCGTATCGCCCGCATCCATGCCTAGATAAATCTATTAAATTTCACAGTAAATTTTACTATGTTGGGTGAGAGAGGTTGTCAGGCTTTAGGTTAGGTTTCACTTCTTTGTTTGTTGGCGCAACTTGACAAAACGGTGGCAAAACTTCCAACCTTCAACTCTGCTCACGAAATCCTTTACACCGATAAAATCTCATTCAAACCTACTACATAACGATAAAAAATTGATACATTAGAAAAAATCTACGAAAAATGAAAGGCACGACATCACTTTTTACTTGTTTTTGAAAACCAAGAGCTCCCCGCTCTTCAGGGTTGAACATCTAAAATTTGTTTTTATTTCTGTTTTGAACCAGAAATAACAGCTGCAGCCGATTTCACCTCTACTGGGAGCCCATACTTTTTCTTCAAGGTTGCGACATACTGCATCTTATCTTCATACGTTAGAGACGTATCTTTTAACCCTGAAAAGCTCATCTGCAAAAAGAATAAAATTTACCAAGAACAAAATGAGTAGGTATCGATAGACATAAAAAATTGCCTTCTAGTTTAAAAATCAATTAATATTAAAAAGCTTACCATAGTACGTCTAACATTGGCAGCATATACTCTAGGATCTTCTCTTTCTTCCTCAGTAGGCACGTGCACTGGCAGCTCAAAACAGGTGACGCTATGCCAAGGATTGCACAGCAATAAAAAAATATGCCGAGGGGCCGTAATAGTTTCCCAGGCTGGAGAGAACCTGCCTACATTATAGCGAATGATTACTGGCTGCAGTGGAGCACCAGCTAAAAATGCCCCTGTTCTAAAATGCAGCATGTACTGTCCATTCGTTGTTGTCCCTTCAGGGAATAGAAGCATCGGTCTGGCATGCGGCAACCGCCCAGCAGCCATAGATTCCATTCTTTGCTTGACTAAAGCAGAGACACCAGGCTGGCCGCTGTCGTTTGGGCGTTTGGATCGGTCTACATAGATACATCCCATTGCTTGACTGCAAGAGGTAAAGGAAAGATTGATAGTGATAAGAAGGGAAAGTGAAGGTCAAAGGACACGTCTGTGAGAGAGAAGCAGAGTTGGTATCCTATTTTTCGACTTCGTATTGTAAGATAAAGGTTTACCTGATGGATCCGATAATGGGGGTTCTCTTTGTAGCATCCCTTGCTACAAATGATGGAAAAGAATGGCTCATATGAATGAGAATATCAATCCAGCTAGAGTGGTTGGAGACAATGCCGACGGCAGGGATGGCAGCAACTAAAGGTGGTTTTAAATCTGCTTCTATTTTGATCCATTTGACCCGTACAAATCCTAGAGAAAATAGACATCCTCTACAGAATATTTTGCCAAGAGCAGCTACCCAGTCGGAACGCACAGAGCGTGGAAAGAGGAATGACAGCTTGATCACGACAAAATAGCCGAGAAGACAGGCCAGTGTACCGATCGCTTTGAACGGGGCTAGGAAAAGGGCGAAGAATAACAGTCGTAGCTGCTCTAACAAGGGTTGCGGTTTAAGACCCAGTTCTCCGAACTGATCCAACCGTTGAAATGGACGATAATCGTTTGTTTCCATAGTTCCCAGAGGGGACTCACCCTCAGGCATCAAATCCTAAAGCTCTATGGTATCCAAGTATTGCGATTTTACAAATAAATAGTTCGATCTGAGGTAAAAAAAGGGGGTAAATACAAAAAACACAAATCAATGTTCTCCACCGACCGCTGAGAAAGACTGTTGAATGCACTCCAAAACATAGTCGTGCAAGCTATCTAACGTATCCTGGAACTTTAGCACACCAATACTCATAACAGGCACTCCTGTATCCTTATAACTGCTTAAATACTCTTGTAGTGCAATGAGTTGCTCCAACATCCTCTCCTGCTCTGCTGCCCCGGTGTGTGTAGGCAACTGCCTTCGAAGCCATTCTTCAGCCATGATAGGGTACTCTTCAGGATCTACTCGAAGTACTATAGGTACGAATACAGGTCCTCCGTACGTACGCAGGCCTTCATCTATACTTTTACTACGGCACGGCACTGGAGGTAGACTTGCTGCTGCTGCTGTTGTGGCTGGTGTTGTTGCTCCATTCAAGTCCTTACAAAGCACATTCTCCTCTTGCTGCTCCTTCTCACTTTCGTTGCTATCGCTCCTATCTTCTGTGATTTTTAATAAAGTGTCCTTGTTCTTTTCATCCCCGTCGCCATCAGTAGCAATCTCCCTCTGGTACTGTATGGTTTTTAATACTGCTGCCGCCGCCGCCGCCTCTGCTTGCTGTTCCGATGCTCTTCTCTCAAGGACCCCTCCTTTCCCAAACTCACGTATATACAACCCTGGATCCAGATGCAATCCTTCTATTATTATAGACTTCCCATCACAAATACATTTTACCAGATCCCCGTCCAGTGCCTGTCTCAGCACTTTACATTCCTCTTTATAGGCACCCACTAGAGCCTCAGAATCAAGCCCATGCCGCATGTACAACGGTGTCTCGGGTAGCGGTGCGTCGTCTCCACCACTAAGTAAGTCTCTAAAGGCATCTATTTGCAATACATTGGGTAAATTCAAACGAGACGCCAGCTGTTGGGCAAGCGTGGATTTTCCTGTGCATGCAGAACCGCATATTAAAATAATCAAAGGTCGTTTTTGTTGTTGAAATGTGTTCATCATACGGTAGCGCTGGATATAGTCGTCGCCATAACCACGTGCGCGCATAGAATTAAATAGAACTGTTTCTAATTCATCTTGTGTTAGATCAAGTTTGTTATTGTCGACGAGCCATTTCTTCACTTCTAAAGCGATTTTAACAGCCTGTAGATTGCAGATATGGCGGTCTTAGCTATTGTAGAGATTAATAAGGTGTTTGCGAGCATTTGATGGGGTTTATCTTAGAGTAACTTGTAGTATATAGTCATGTTTTCATTATGAAAAACTGACCTTGTCTTGGGAGACTTTCGTCACCGTCAACATGCGTGCGATCAGAAACCTTGATAGAATGAAATAATGATCCAACCCTTCTCCCAGCCAGACCTTGATTTTAATATAATCATATTTGGAGGATGGGGCTTTCCTGCTTTCGCGCAACCTCTCTGCTGCTAGCTTCAAAATTGAAGATTCGCTTCCACTGCGTGCCTCCATCGCGTCAATCGTGAGCTAAATCATAGTTTACAACATTTCTAATTTTATCAAAATATTTTGGAATATGCATGCACTTATAATATGCCTGTTTTGAGGGCATCCGAGTTGGATGGTCACAACATGCTCTCCACCACCTCCGCAGCATGGGTCGGCACAGAGATACTTAATAGTCAGAATCCCAAAGCCCTGCAGACATAGCACCAGCACCATGTGGGCAGCGAGGACTGCATGTGAAGTGCACATGCCGAGCTGCGCCCATATCAGCAGCAGCGAGCAATCTCAAATGCTTTAATATAGATGCCTGTTTTTTCTCGGTCTTCTGTTGGTGACGCATAACTCTCTCTGCTAAAGCTTCCAAGCACCTTTCCACCTGCCCATGTAGCCTGTCATAATCTGCTGCAATGGCCTCTTGCTGAAGAGCAGCAAGCTCTTGCATCCTGGAATCTATTGCATTCCTGGTTGATGACGCTGCTGCAGCTGCTGCGGCATCTTGGTCCCTTTTGAGGGCAGCGGCAGCTGCAGCAGCCTCCTGTCCAGCCAGCATTCGTAGTCTTTCATCTTGTCTTGCTGCAAAAATAGCCTCATCTGCCCTTTTTGCCCAGTCGTTGTCCAAGAACTGCAGTTGTTGTGCTGCATATTCAGCGGCTGCTGCAGCAGCTTTTTTCTGGTTGTCTGCTTCTGTCGCAGCCTTTTCCATCCACCTCTCCGCTTCTTCAAGCCTCTTTTGGCATTCAATTAACAGTCTGCTACGCTCTGATTCCCATTCTCTGCGTTCTGTCACCAATCTTTCAGCAAGTCCTCGAAGGGAGGCTGCCCCAGCTGCTCCGTCAGCAGATGCTGCAGCGCCTTGCTGCTTGGCTGCTTCAAACTCGGCTTCTTTGCGACGCAAATTATGGTTCAAATTGGAGATCTGTAATTCATAGTTCTTCTGTTCTTGTAATCTGCTCGACTTTTCTTCGGCAAGGTCTGCTTGTACCTTCTTTAGTTGAGCGTGTACTGCCTCGGTTGATATTGTATTGGCCGCTATTTGCTGACGTGCCTCAGTTTCCTGCGCTACGATATTTTGTTTCAAATCTTGTATAGTTTTAGTCAGTGCAGTTCTTTCTTGTTCAAGGGAGGCTTCTTTAGCACGCATAAACGATGCCGCTGCTTCGCCATCTCCAACCATCCTATCCAGTCTGGCCACCGCTGCAGCTTGCTCACGGACAAATTGGTCTTTGCTCTCCAAGGCCTCTCGGAGAGCTAAGACCTCTGTCTCTTTACTCTGGGCTGCTGTGCAGGCTGCGCTCAATGCTCCCTTTCCTTGAGCGAGCCTGCCGTCTAAAGCAGCAAGGCGGTGCGCTTGTGCCTCCATTTGTTGCTGCAGTGTTTTCAGCTGCTCAGCTTTGGCTTCATTCTTGCCCCTGAGCTTTTCATTTTCTTTCTTGAATTGCGATAATTCTTCTTGAAGCGTCTCAATTGCTATTTTTGTTTGTTTCACCAAAGGGGAGCTTTGAGGGGATGGCGAGCCGAAACTCAAGCCCCCTACTGTGGGCTACAGAGACATAAGAGGGAAGACAATGTTACCTTGGTTGACTTATAGTTACTAGTATTGACTATATACAGTTGTTATCTCACCTCAATTGGGCTTGAAGTCACCATTTATCGCCGGTCAAATATTTTGAGTTCTCAAGATACACCGGTAAGAATAGAGCACTTTTGACTGAAAGGAAGTCGTATTAAACTGGCTATAAACTAGAATAATTTATAATTTATAAGAGGTATTTATTTGAGATCGGTTTAGTTGGGGAAAAAACTAGATAGATTTAAAAAATATTCAAGTTTTTTCAACCGACTGATTTTCAACAATTTCTTCCATGCCTTTGACCCGAAAGCTGGGTTCCTTACATTTTCGAAGATCTCATTTATCCCAATAGATTTACATGCTATATATCATACGTTCCGTTCAAAATACATACACACAATACTATTACATACAACGCTACATCTTAATTTACTGCGCCGTTGCCACCAGCTGCAACCCCACTGCCTCTACTGCCTTTATTTTTTTCGCCCATCGCTACCAAAAACCTTTTAATCACGTTCTTCCCTCGAATTAAGTTAATCTTCCGTATCCTTTCATTGGCCAAATGACAGCAATCTGAACTCTGTCCCATCGGCAGCAGTAACGCAGGTGCATCCAACATTTTCTCTAAAGCTGAGGCCACCGGCATGGTACCGCCCTCTCTCACAAGTAATGGCATCTCCTTCCACTCTTCCTTAACTGCCTTTTCAGCCAGTTGCATCAGTTCACTGCCTGGATTAGCCTCCCACCAGTCTCCTACAGAGTGTACTTTCACTGAAATAGAGTTTCCCGAGCGTAATTTAGCAAACTCGTGATGAATGTGGGTGGTTAGGTGATCAATCAGCGTTTCCGCTTTTTGGTCGGGGACAAATCGACAGGATACTTTCCCCACGGCTGCTCTTGGAATGACCGAAAATCGAGTCGGTCCAAACCTATAATGAGCGTGATCTGCATCTTCAGCTGTCCCTACACGAACATCGACTACCGACAAAGTTGGTTGGCACCATCGAGCGTTGAGTAATTCCCTCTCAGACCGACCTGCAGTGAGTTCTTTGATACCTAGTGCCTTTCTGTAGCCTTCTAATGAGAACTCAGAAGAGGCTTGTAACCGCTGTAACGCTGCAGTCAGCATATTTGGTCGTACATCATCATAAAATCCCGGAACAGACACATTGCTGCGTGAGTCAATCAACGAGGCTAACACCTTATTTAAATCTGCCAACGGTTCAGAAAAGACTCCTCCTTCATTTCCACTATGTAAATCTTTTGCTGCACCACGAACTTCTATGCTAAAAGTAATCATTCCACGCATTCCGTACGTAATACAAGGTCTTCTTTCACCCACCCAGAGAGTATTTGAAATAAGTACCGCTTCGGTACCTTCAAACCATCGTAGATTCTGCTGTACGGCATCTCGAAAGCCAATACTCCCATTCTCCTCTTCACCTTCGATAAGGAAAACAACATTGCACGGTAAACCGCCGCCTTGACCCGGGGCTACGCCTCCACGTTCCTCCAGCAATTCTTTGACCCCGTAGATAAAAGCAAGTGTAGGACCTTTATTATCACTCACACCGCGAGCTATGAGGTAGCCATCCACCGCAGAGATTTCAAAGGGGTCGGAAGTCCATTCTGGTTCCATTGCAGGCTGGACATCGTAGTGCCCGTAGTAGACAACTGTTGGCAACGACGGGTCAACGCCAAGGCGCCCAAGTACTACAGGGTTTTTACCTTCTACAGGTTGGGAGAGTTTTACTTCAGCTCCCATTGATTCTAGCAGACGAAGTAAAAATTTAGCCCCACGGAAACAGTCTTGAGAAAGGCTAGGGTCTGAAGAGACGGTTTTAATCTTAATAAAAAGGCGGAGAGCTTTTTCCAGTTCCCGCTCCAGCCTGCCAACAGTTGCTGCTGTACCTGGTGCATCACCATCAGCTTCTTCTGCGTCACTTTTACATATTCGAATACGTTTAAGAGCTGGACCTGTCGCTGCTGCAACGGCAGCTGCGTTCGGTGCCGCCACCAACTGCTGCCCGGGGTGCTGTTGTGCTTGTTTTTGCTTCCATATACACTCTGCTTCTGCATAGACTTCTTCTACTGGGAACATTGTAATATTGCCGTTCATAAGACCAGCTGTAGCGTACCCAGTAGTCAAAGCACACGACATAATCGCTGCAGGCACGTTGAAACGAGATGGTCCAGGAGAACTGCCACCGCCACCTCCCCTGGTTGTGAAGGTATGCAGACAGGAGAGATCCTTGACACTCCATACTTTAACTGTCCCATCAGCGGAAGAAGTCGCAAATAAAGTCAATTTCCCGGAAAAACGGGGACTTGTAGGCTCTAGCAACGCTGCCAAGGCATGCGTCTGAGCACTAGAGTCTACCCCAAGTGCAGCAGCTTGGGGGTTCGATGGCGTGATATAAGGCATCTCAATAGAAGGAATTTGATCCATAGTTGATCCAAATGTAGACGTAGACGGTATTTCAAAGGAAGAAATATGTAGAATATCGTCAGAGTGACCCCCTAGTGTCCTTCGACATACCAATGTGTCTGCGTCCCAGACGCGTACCAGCTGGTCCCGCCCTCCAGATAACAGCAAACCAGGCACAGCATGCAGGGCAAGGACACTGCCACGATGCCCACGTAATACTTTCACAAATTCGAGTGTCGATGCATCCCAGACTCGTACTGTACTATCACTGCTACCACTGCAAAGATATTTTCCAAACAGCGCCAAGCAAGTGATTGAAGAGCAGTGCCCATTGTCACTTTTACTGACTAATTGCGCTTCAGTTGCGACTCCAGTGCATGTGCGCACTGTATCACATTCCATCATACACCGTGGTGAGTCTGCTTGAACGTCACAAGCAGCTTCAGGTGGGAAAAGCTTCACGTGGCAATCTTGGCCCCCCACATACATTTCACCGTCCCCGGTCACCGCCAGAGCCTTTATGGAGCCACGAATATCACTCGCAGCGAGTACTGCAAGGCATGAGAAATCAGCTAAGCTCCACACGCGTACAGTTTTAGCACCAGCGCTGATTAACGTGCTTCCGGAGATCGTCAAGCATCGGAGAGGGTCTCTATGTCCGACTAGGGTCGTGAGATATTTGCAGTCTTTTAAACACCATACTTTAATGTTTGAATCAGTTGATCCAGAGAATAGCAAATCACCGTGGGTACATAATGCCATGACAGCACCGCGATGGCCAGTTAATAAATGCTCTGAATCTTGGCCATTCCCATCAACCCCAAAACTATCTAAGCAATCTAAACTTTGAGTGCTGAGCCCTCTACTGAGCTTGGAAAATGTAACTGTATCTACCCGAGGGGTATCTAGAAGTCCATCTTCACTCTCGCCAGGACCACCATAATGACCACCAGCGCGAGAGGAAAGAACGTGTCGACCATTACCAATGCCGCCTCCTGCGGCAGCCATCACTGCTGCTGATGCCATATGGGCCGCTGCAGATAAACGCAATTGGCTTTTACTTCCTGCGCCAGTAATTCCAGCAGCTCCAAGAACAGCTTCTAAGCATCTATAGACCTCAGCATGTCGTGGGTGCTCTCCTGCTGCTGTCAGAGGGGATTGAATCACCGTTAGGAGCCCGTCTTTTTCACGGCAAACGACTAGAGCAGTGTTTCGAGGGACTTCTACCCAATCGGAAGCTCTTGCAGTGACAGGTTCAGATGCAATCAAACACACTCGAGCATCAGTGCCACCATACGTTAAATGATAATCTGCTTCCCCAAGGACTGCAGCACTGCGAGACCCGGCAGCCCCCGTCTCACCACCTCCACCATGAACCAGCGCAGCAGCAACTGCAGCGGTAGCCCGAACCATTTCAGGATTGTCATTTTCTGAGGGTTCTACACGCTCATAGGCGCTTCCTTCTGCGAAATACAGCGAGGCCGGTTGACTATTGTTGCTAACATAGCGAGTTGCTACTGTCGTTTGGCCATCTGAGACGACAAAATTAAGTAAACTAGTGTCTGTGATCCCATGATCTTGTTGAATTCTAGAGATCATGGCGATAGCTCCCTGTGTGGCTCTTAAGATGGCCTCTGGTGGTTGCCGTTCTGTCATGCTAGGTAGGTGATGCAAAAAGACAGCAAACGAGACAGCTGAATCTGAATGGAAGCTTTGAATTGCATTATATGCTTCATCACATAGTTCTGAGAGTAGTTTTCTACGGATTTCTAAAAAGCCAGCAATTACTCCATTGTGCATGAATAAATAATTGCCGTGAGCAAACGGGTGGCAGTTTTGTTCAGAAACAGGCATTCCTGGGTAGGCTGCTCGTACGTGGGCAAAGATGAGACCACTTTCAAGCTTTGCAGCGAGGCGATTAAGGTTATCATTGTTCCAAGCCGGCGTGACAGAGGTGAAAGTGCAGGGCGTTGTGTCTTTAAGAGTTCCGCAAGTATTGTTTGCAAACCAACCAATGCCTGAGCCATCTCCGTTTAGATTTCCGTACCCAAGATGGAATGGCAGTGTATGATCGCTAAGCCGTTCTCTCGCATCATAGCTTTGCTGTAAATTAAAAAAAAAATGGAGGGCAAATGGTTTAAAAAGCAGCTGGGTTTTTTTAAATCGAAGATTTCGAAAATGAATACTGCATTATGCTATTACCTTAATGATGGATCTAGATGGTTTCAATACAAACTCGGAAATAAGGATGGGGGGACCCAAATAAAGGGCCAGACGACACATTTCTCAATTTTCAGTATTCCAAAGCATGCTCCAATAAAACTTGCTGCATTATCACGCTCTCATCTCTGGTCGTTCACAAATATTTGGAAAGTGTCTTTCAATTGAGAATATTCGAGGGTGAAGCCCTCTTTAGCTCAAAACACCCCAAGTGCACGCAGAAGTCAAAGAAAGGGAGAATCCAGCTTGATGTGCAAAATGAGGGCAATTTACGCCACCGATCGACATAAAAGCACGTTAAATGAAATGGGTGTGTTAACGATCCAAACGTGCGGGCACCGTCCCGCCACCATCGCTCACTTTGCTGGCCAATCCACTCGAACAGCCAGTGATCGCATCCTGTCTCTACCACGCAGAGCTAGGACAAATAGAGCAATGGCATCCGATTCATCTGAATTATGGGCACTTGATTTCGATGGAGTGGCTTGCGATTCCTGTGGAGAGTCTTCTTTATCAGCTTGGAAGGTAAGGAAAAGATTCTTTGTCGCCGCTCGCTTGCTTGCTTTTCTCTCCATTTTTCCTCACTTTGCTGCCTCTCCTTACAGGCCGCTTCTACTGTATGGCCCGAACGATTTAGCGCTGCAGATGCCATATCTCGCAAGGACCAGCTCGTTGAAGATATGAGGGCAGTGCGACCGGTTGTTGAAACAGGGTAGGAACTAATTTATCAACTTCTTCTTTCTTTGTTCTTTTTGCCCCTTTAGTAAAATCGTATGTGCTCACCATGCGTCAATCTGTTTCTAAAATATAGGTATGAGAATATAGTACAAATCAGGTGTTTATTGGAAGGCGTTACAGTAGAAGAGATGCTCAACAACTGGCACAGCCTTCTACCAGAATACATGAAAACTTGGAATTTAGATAGAAATGAGGTAAGAAGTAAGAGATCTTGTAGCTATATAGCTACATGAGCTTGCATTTGTACTATCTTACCTCATGCTGATAACATTGAGTCATTAAGAAGCTCCTCTGTGAATACAAAACCAAAATGAAATTGAGCTATAACCCTGTGTTAATTCTCTCGTGTGCAGCTTGTGCAATTATTTGGGAGCACCCGTGATGAATGGATGGCTGCCGACCTAGATGGGTGGCTCGCACCTAATAGAATCTATCCTGGGGTAGCAGACTGTATGAAATCTCTCATGCATGATCATGAAGTGTACATTGTCACTACTAAACAGGCCAGGTTTACTGAAACTATATTAAAAAATATGGCGGGAATCGATTTTCCAATGGACAGAATATTTTCACAGACTGTCTCTGGACGGCCAAAATCTGAAGTGCTGGAAAATTTAGAGGCGAAACATCCTCAAGCGGGGAGTTTTCATTTTGTAGAAGATAAAATGTCAACCCTTGAAAAGGTAAGCACCTTAATTGAACAGGATGTTCCCCGTAGTTTTTAACTTTTTTTTTCATCGGCGAGGTGACTGAAAATCAAACGAATTTCCATCAAGATTTTGTATTGTTTCTTCTCTTTTATTTGGACTTTAACGGCGTTTTTTTCTTCTTCAATGTATCCCAACCTTCTTCCAACTCTTCATCACGAATCCAGGTGGCTAAGTTAGAGCAGTTTTCTCATTGGAAATTATATCTTGTTGATTGGGGGTACAACACCAAGGCAGAGCGGGAGAGGGCAGAGCGCAATGATCGCATCCAAGTTATTAGTATTAAGGAATTTGAGGAGCTTAGTAAGAAGAAATGATTAAATTGTAAGGCAAAATGTAATAGTATTTTGCATCGTATGGGGGATTGTGAAGGTTAAGAAGGCGGCAAAGTTTGAAAATTGGGCACCAGGCAAAGGGATCGAGTGTTGGTGTCGTCGGCGGGGCTGACCTCGTCTTGTACAGTCTTTCTAAAGCCCTTGGAAGACCCTTTAAATTGTGTAAAACCTTTGGCCGCTTGATAATGGCCTGTTCTACAAGATGTACGTGCTATATATGACCGCTCGTACAGAAATGAAGAAGAAATGAGGCCGCAAAGAAGCAGTTTTTGAATTTTCAAGCAGCAGCTCAAAAATTCAGAGCTTGACTGATCAAGGGTGGTAAGAATGGGACAGCCTCCTAGATTTCTTCACTCGCTTTATATTGGCTATGCTACAGCAAGAGGGCATACTTAAATTCTTTTACTGCACCACTAAGGCTAATAGAGGAGGCACTATACGTTCCCTGCAAGGAGAAGGAGAAATTGCAGGCATCTTTAACATCATCCAACACGTTAGTTTACTCACTTGGGCTGCTTACAGGGCACCAGCTGATCTAGTAAATAATTACACTCGCTGCTTATTATCCTAGTTGGCCAGAAATAGAGCTTCTCAAGTAAAAGTTGTAAGTGGATGGAAGCCATCTACAAAAGTGCCGTTTTCTTCAAAAAGGGCATGCAGAGTTGGGCTTAAAATATAATGGGTGCCTTCAAGTATTGTCATTTTGGCGATTGTACCAACAAGAAATTGCGTTTAATTACAAATTTACAAATTCTCTCATCCTGATCTTCTTTTTTGGGTCTCCTTGCAGATAGAGCATAATCTTGGATGAATTGCTGCTACCCATCTTAAAAAATGGGTAAAAGCACATCACCAGGGGGAGCACCGGGTAGACGGAGTTCCCGTCACTCTGCTCCTGCCCCTGGCAATGGAGCCAATACCACTGGCGCCGCCGGCTCCACTCCTTCCAGTGGCGGTCCACGCCGGACTGGCCGGCATGGTAGCACCCCAGTACCTGATCCTCCTGCAACTAGTAAAGATAAAGTACAATCAGGTGCCAAGACAGCCCCTGCTCGAAGCCGTGGTAGGTCTTCTTCAACCCCCGCCTCTGGCAACAAGACGCCCGCTGCTGCCGCTGCTGCGACAACAGGCAGCAAGGGCGGCCAGAAACGAAGCAGACTCTCGCGTTCAGCTGGTCTTCCAAAAGGCTCAGAATCAGGTGGCTTGCGTAAGCGCGGCTCTGTTTCATTTAAAGATACTTCTGATGCGGAGGATCGGAGCCGTCAGGAAAGCTCTGATGAAGAACACGTGCCTGAGATTATCGATGACACTATCTACGAGCCTGCTGAAGCACTAATTCCTGAAGTAACTGTATTAGAATTAATAAAACCCACTCCAGAGGCAGTACCTGAACCAGCAGCTGAAACAGCGACTGAACAAGAAGAAGGAAAAGAAATTGTCGACGGCCCCCCGGCTGCAGCCGCCGCTCCAAGCCCTCCACCGCAGTTGATTCTTCCCACCGCTGCCATAGGTGAGCTCGCCGCAGCGTATGCGGTGCTCCGTTCCTTTTCCTGGCAATTGCGTTTATCTCCATTCTCTTTTGAAGATTTCTGCGCTGCTATGAGCACCCCTCAGCCGACTGCATTGATGGATGAGCTGCACGTCTGCGTGCTTCGAGCGCTGGCCTTTGACGAAGTTGAAGAAGAGCGGGAAGAAAGAAAACTTGATTTGGGTATGCTGGATCATTTAACATGGCCGTGTTATGTCTGGGAAATGCTGCGATTGACTGAAGACCCTTTGGCGAAGTATGAATGGTCTCAGAGATTATTAGAAGGCATTGTGCCGACGACGACAATTACAGCTCCCGCTGCTGCTATTGCGGTTCCAGAAGCACCAAGGCAAATTACACCGGCCGCAGCGGTGATAAAGGAAGAAGGGGCAGTAACTACAACACCTCCTGCTGCTGCTGCTGTTGATGGTGCTGATGCTGATGGAGTGAATCAAGGAGCGGGCGGGAATCGCGGTGGTGAAGAGGTAGTAGCAAATGAAGCTCAGCCAATGGAAATTGATAGAGCTGTACCTGCAGCTACTGAGGAAATTGGTGTGCCACCTCCATCAGGGCTTGTGGCGGCGGTAAAGGCGGCAGCAGCAGGAGGACCTTCTGCTCCACCTCCGGAGGCCCCTGCATCAGCTCCCGCTGTAATGGTCGCCTTTCCTTACCCTCAACAAAGCCCTCGTCCTCGTGCGTTTGAACCCGTTAATATTTCTCAAATGGACCAGCAACTTGCTGCTGCAAAGGCAACCGAGGCGGTAGAAAGTCAAGAGCTTACCGCTGCTCAGATGTTTTCCGGCTGTGCCCCCGCTGTTCATCAACAGCAATTTGAGTACTATTCCCTCCCTGTAGAAACAAAAGCAGCTATTCTTTCACGATTGTGTGATCATTTACTTGATTGCACCACCTTCCGTGCTGAAATCGACCGCAGAGAAGAGGAAAACCTATTTGTCGGTGGTCCTGGCGACGACGAAGCCGGTTTATTCTCGATGCTACCAGAAAAAGAGAGGGAGCGCGTTGCAGAGTTAATACGTGCAGGCAAAACAATTCCTGATTCAAATACAGAGGCCTGTGTTATTTGCGGAGTTGGCGGTAGTTTGATGGTGTGCGACGGGTGCCCCGCTGCATTTCATCATCGTTGTATTGGGGAGAGAGTGAGTAAACAAGACAAGAATAATAATAATAATAATAATGAAGGGGAGAATAAGAAGAAGAAAATTCAGGAGGAGCCTTGGTATTGCCCTGAATGCATCCTAGGTGGCCGTGGTGAAACTTCTGGCGTTCGTATCCCTATAGCTGCCCGTAACAAATGGAAACAACCTCTCCATATCATCAACGGGGCAGTCGTTTGCACTCAATTACCTGCTGTGCAAAGTCAAGGTCGTCACATCAAAGAGCTCAGCGCCACCGCCCCTGTGACAATTTTCACAGGTCCCGCTGCGGCAGAAGCTTTAGCTACCAGTCGTAAAGTCAGAGATGCTGATGAATTGCCGTTTCCTTCTTCTTTTGAAATTGTTCAAGGGCCTCCACCAAAGCTGCCAGTTAATAAACTACCAGAAGGCTCTGCTGCTGCTGCTGCTGCCGCTGCTGCTGCACCACCAACGACGGGGCCGGAAGGTTATAACAATAAATACCGTAACGCCTGGACTGCAAGTTCTATTGCTCTTCGTGCTACCATAGAAGAAAATAAGAAGAAAAAGGTCAAGGGTAAGCTTACGATACCTACTGGAACCTGTGGTAGACTGGTGGTATCTAAGTTACCAGAGCCGATGCCCTTGTCGAGATACCAGTGGTTTCAAATGCAAGGACGGGCTAGTGCTCGTACGACACTTCGGTGTGGGAAATGCCATACCTGTTTAAAACCTTCTTTGCGTAAAGGATGTATGAATCCTATTCTTAGAGCCCCGGAAGATCTGTTGAACGCTTCACCAGATACCTCAAAGTGAGTTTTGAGTTTCCATTGTTTTATTTTCTAGTTAATTAATAACCCCGTTTAGATTCATTACCACTGTGATTGAAAAAATTTCCTACCTTTTCTGGTTTTTGATTCTAATTATCTTTACCATAAATTCTAAGTTTTCGTTTCATTTTTCGTCCTTCTTCTTCTAAAACTTAATTGCAGGCTGAGTTTCCTCATCGCCTATGTATGCAAAGTTGAACGTGAATTCTGGGCGTTGCTTGAAGGACCTTGGGCTACTGAACCAGGTGGTGGTATGCAATTTCGTGCACAATGGTCTGGCAATGTTCGTAATGCGTCCAATGCACGGGATTTAGCACAAAGTTTAGTTCAATTAGAGTCTCTTTTACGGCCGGTTGCTTTCGACCAAAGCTGGTTTGGTGGAGGTAGTGATGCCTCAGCTTCTCAGCCAGGGTCTCGTATTGTTAGTCGATCTGCATCCATGATGGATATCCAGGGTTCAGCTGGGGCTGGACCAAGTAGTCAACAAACTGCAGCTACGGGAGATGATGGTAATGATGGTCCTGGGTCTATTAAACAAAGACTCACTGATCCGTACGATATTCGATCTGAAAAGGTAATTAAAGGTGCATGGGAGATGGATCGTCGATCCCATGCAGCTCACCTCGCTTCTGTGAATCGTCTGCCCCTAAATCTTCTTAAAAAAGCCGCTCGGCATGGTGGACGCCAACCTATCCCTGGAGTCGTATATAAGAAACAAGAATGGAAGTTACTTTCTCCTCGTTTGGCTTGGATAGCTGAAATTGAAGCTGTCCAAACGTGTGCTCAATTGGCGCTGGCTATTAGAAAGTTGGATTCAGTCCTTAATTGGGAGGGTATTATAAAGCCAAAGGGTCTTCCTTCAGACGCTCCGTTTGCCAATGCGTCTGTCCACGGCAAAAGACCCATTATTGCTACAGATGGTACTGGATCTGGATCTTCTGCCTCCGAGTACGAGTATTTGATTGATATGCGATATATGTCTCCTGCAGATGCAGCCGTGTTGGACAAACGGCAGCAGCATTTGAATGGGTTGTTCGAACAGCAGTTTGCGATGAGTCAAGCTCAGGTATTGATGCAAGCTCAGCAAGCTTACGTACCGCAAGAGCAGCAGCAGCAGATTGCATTCCAGCAGCGACCTGTTGGTCCTCCTGTTGGTCCTTTAGCTGGCTTATCTGCTGCGTTCTTAGGCGGGGCTAGTGCTGGTGTTGTGAATGCCGCAGCAGCGCCAGGGCGGTTAGGGTCTCTAAATACCGGCTTTGGGGCTCCTGTCTTACAGCATCAAGTTCCTGGGGGTATTCCACCGTTGCCACCTCGCCCACCATTACCAACACCTTCAATAAATCAGGACGATCAAGGCATTGCTGGGACTAGAGCTGAAGCTGAAGCTGAGGCTGCTGTTCCCATGGATTTGGACGGGGTCGCAGCAATGATGGCAGCACCACAGCAACAGCAGCAGCAGCTGCTGGCAGGAATGCCCGGACAATTTCTTCCTCCTGGGTTCCCTGCGTTTGGTGTTGCACCTATGGGTATGGTTCCTGCTGCGCCTGCTATGCAAATTTCCATTGCTCCAGCACCTGTAGCTCTTGCTCCTGCCCCTGTTCCTGCACCTGAACCTGCTGTAGAAAAGCAAAAACTGTCCGAGGACGAGAAGCTTGTTCATGAAATCGTAGAAACTGCAATTAAAAAAGCAGTAGAAGCTGAACTTCTTCAAATGCCGGCAGCAATGGCTGCAAAGCTCCGGAGAAAACAATCCCTTGGTGGCGGAGGTGGAGGTGATAGCACTGCCGATCCAAACAGAACAGAATCTGATGCTGCTGCTGCTGGTGCTGCTACTACAGAAGAAAGAAAGCCCGCTGTACCTACTGCCGCATTAAGGGCTACCACGTCTGCCCCTGCGATGGGTGTTCCACCAGGCGTAATGCCCTTCTTTAGTGCCGGTGTGTTTGCTCGACCCCCCATGCTTGGGCCTCCTCCTCCTGCTTGGACCCACGAACGCAACATCCCACTCTGGTTTATCCGTTCTTACGAAGAACGCTGTCGCCGTGAAGCTGCCAACGTGGCAGCTCGTGAACTCCAAGCAGCTGCCCGACGTGGATCACAAATGGACAGCGCCATCAAGGACGCAGCACGCAAAGCAGCACAAGTCGCCGCACAGGCTGCTGCAGACGCTTGCGGTATTTGCTCTGCTGCACAGGGTGATACTCCTGAATTAGATGCGCTGTGGATTTGTTGTGACACGTGCAACAGGTGGTTCCATGGTGCTTGTGTGGCGATGGGGCAGGAAGACGTCAATGCAATCGCAGAGGATGAACAGTGGGACTGCCCTGGCTGTGCTAACGCTCGAAGAAAAGCAGAACGTGCTGCAAGAAGAGAAGGTAAAACTCTACCTAGTACCTTTACTCCAATGGATGCTGATGCTGCTGCGAAAAATCGCAAGCCGTTTTACGAGTATGCCGATTACAAGGCAGGTGAGGCAAAAATGTTGGAGAAGTTGAAACGTGGTGAGCCTTTAAGTGGCAGTGGGAGCCGCGGAAAAAAGCGTAGTGTCGGTGGAGCTAGTGGAGCAAGTGGTTCTGCACAAGCAGCTTCGCTCGTAGCGGAGAATGCAGAAGAAAGTGCCGCTCGACAAGCAGCAAGGATGGAGTATAAAAAACGTAAAAGAGAAGAACAAGCCCGCCTTGCAGCTGAACCTATTCATTGCCCTGTATGCCAATACCCCGATTTCGGCCGTGCTTTAGTAGAATGCGATGCTTGTCACCGATGGTTCCACTACGAGTGTGTTGGCACAGCAATCGAAGAAGTAGAGACATCGATCAAAGATGAAAAACCGTTGCGGTGCGCCGAGTGCCAAGGCAAACGTGTCCGACCACCTACCCAAGCTGCGATTGATGCTGCTATATTAGCTGCAGCAGATATGAAGGGTCCGAGAAAGAAAATGAGGGAAGATTCTGTGCAGCCTGCACTTCCGTCTGATGTTGGTGCTGTCCGTGGTGGTGGCGGGTTTCTTGGTGGTTCCACTGCTGCTGCTACCATGCAGAGAGGAGTCGCACCACCGGCACCAGCTACAGTTCTTCAAAGCCCCAGTGGCAGGAATTTCAATTGGCGTGATGCAGTCAACAAGATCATCGTTAAATTAATGCGTTTATCAGTTGCAGGCCCCTTTTGCAGACCTGTCTCGTTGGAAGATGCTCCGGATTACCTTGAAATTGTTAAACAGCCAATGGATTTAGATACGCTTCATTCTGCTATCCCGCGTCTTCGTTCCCCATTAGATGTGCTTGCCGGGGTCAATTTAATCGTTGATAATTGTATTTTGTACAATGGAGAGGGATCCGACTTTGCTGCTGCTGCAGTGGACATGCAACGCAGTTTTTTGAAATTGTGGGGCGCAAAGGGAATGCCGTTGACCACTGAACAATGGGATTCTATGCTTGCTGGGGAGAGTCGTAGACCTCCTAGAGAACCTACGGCTACTACTGGCGGTGCTGTTGGTGGTGGGGATGGAGGAAGCATTGTGAAGAGAACGGGCTCTGGCATCACCGGTGGGGTTGCAAGTGCGAGGAAAAAAGCTGGTTTTGTCGCGTCTTTAACAGCGTTATCTCCTGCTCCTGGTGCATCCCCTGCATATAATTGGCAATTACGTGCTAGTAAAGCGCTAAAACACCTCGCCAAGCTCCCTGCTGCGGAACCTTTCCTTGAACCTGTCCCAGACGACTTTTTAGATTACCATGAAGTTATTGAAAAACCAATGGATATAGGTACAATTCAAGAAAAGCTCTCACAAGGAGCGTATAACGACCCCAGTAAAATAGCTGCTGATGTAGCCCAGGTATGGACTAATTGCAGAGCATTTAACAAAGCGAATGCAGACATTGTCGCCGATGCAACCTCGTGTGAAAAGGCGTTCATCCAATATTGGATTGCTGAAGGTGTCTATCAAGGTGGAAAAACAGCTAAAGTTGCTGATAGTAGTGGTAGATCAGTTGCGCCTTATATTGCTGATAAGATCGCGCCTGCTGCGCCTGGTAGTGGAAGAGCTTTTAGATCTACTGCACCAGCACCAGCGGTGCGGCCAGCACCAATGCGGACATTGGGTGGAGCTCCAGCAAAGGAAGGAGGTGGTCCAGATTCCTTATCAAAGTCTTTGGATCCCTCTCCTTTTTCTCAACCTGCTGTCCCTGACTGGCACGAAACAGCTCGCAAAGTCTTGTACCGAATGATAAACTTTGTTACTGAAGCTACTTGGTTTGTTGACCCTGTATCTGCAGAAGATGCCCCTGATTACCATCAAATTGTTCAAAACCCAATGAACTTATCAACTGTGTTGGAAAAAGTGAAATCTGGTGAGTATGCTACGCCTGCTGAGGTCGAAGCTGACGTGGAATTAATTTGGAAAAACGCTGCGTTGTACAATGGATTAGAACATCCTGTGGCAAAAGCTGCTGCAAAGGCGAGAGAATCTTTTAACAAGATCTGGGTCTCTTCGGGCTTAGATCCTGAAGGTTTGCAGCAGAAACAGCAACAGCTGCAACAGCAGCAACGGCGGCAACACCACCACCGGCAACAGCAGCAACTTGCGAGACAACAGCCTGCCGGTGCTGGCGGTGGTACTGCCAGTGGATTTGATGCTTCTTCACAACATCAACAAGACTGGGTATCTACTGTTCGCCGTGTTCTCAGTGGAATTACGAACTTGCCTTCTTGCGCTCCTTTTAACGGCCAGATTTCCGACTCATCAAAACCTGGGTATTCTCAAATAATCGAGCACCACATGGATTTTGGTCAAATTCTTAGAAATTTAGGTCGTGGCAGGTACGCAAATCCTTCTGAAGTGATGCAGGATATTCGTTTATTGTTACTTAATTGGAAAAGATATGGGGAGATGACTGGCGGTAGGGATCAGACATATCAAAGGGCAGGTTTGGATGTGGGAAGAAGACTAATGAAAGATTGGAACGAGTATGGATTGCCTATGTAGAGAAGGCTCGCTAGTTTCGTGTATACTAACAATGATAGGTTTAAAGTTGGAAGTTGCTAAATTTCTTTCTTTTCTTCTCGGTCGTTGCTTTTTTTTTGTATAAGATAATATATTCAAGTGGTAAATCAAATTAAATGAGTAGTTTCCTCTCGTTATTCTCTCATATAAACTAATAAAACAAAGTAATATTAATTAAGAATCCCTTACATCATCATTTTTCTTAAACCTCCTCTTCTTCTTCTACATATCCAATCACAACGGTGACGTCATCTAATTTTCCACCGACTAATTTTTTGCCCAATAATTTCTGCCAAATAGGAATATCAATACCTTCTTGAGCCGCTTCTATAGAGTACGGGCTTTCGTATTCAGGGTCTAATCCATGCCTGGCAGCAAGAGACGCCAGAGCAGTGGCAGCCCCATCGACTTCTTTTGCATTCCTCGGTGCCAGAGCCACCATATCTTTAGACCATACGTTATCTAATACGCCATCAGTAGCTAGAATAAGAACATCCCCTGGTTGTACAGCTACCCGAAACACAGCAGCGTCTTCAACGTAGTCGGTCGCGGGTGTGTACTCGGGAGCAGCGCCGAATTGAAAGGGGCAATCGAAAAAATGCTGCAACACAGGTGATCGAAAAAAGATCTCTCCATTACGAATAATAAGAAAGCCACTATCACCGAGGTTTGCTGCATCAAGTTCTGCGGTAGATGGGTCTAACCGCAGCACGCATGCTGTGGCGGAACCTGGCTTTTTTGTGAGACGATGAGCAATTGCTAAGGCGGCAAGTGAGCTGTAGTCGTCTTCCAGGCTACTTTTTCTGCTGCTACTAGGGGCAGAGGGTGCCGGAGCTGCTGTGTTAATTATAGTATAAGGATCATCGATATACATGGCATCATCTTCTGCAGTGGTAGCAGAGGAGATAGTAGAAACTATGCTGGCTGGGTCATCTTTTTGAGGCACATCATCCATCCACTCCCCGGAGCTGGTTGCAGAATCTTGATCAGTAATTTGATCTTGAGTATTAGTACTAGAATTAAATTCACCATCAATGCTGTCATCCCCTTCTAAAAATCGTTTCGCTATATCCATAAACATGGCAGAATATTCAGCAGGATTGACGCCGCTCTCTGCCCAGCCACCAACGCCATCGGCGACGCCAGCAGCGCCACCGCCGACAGTGCTAATGAAATAGGCATCTTCTCCACCGTAGGAGACTTTATCAGGGTGAGGGATGTTTGAGGCTGCTAGACAGAGACGAAGTTTGGGCTGGACAGTCTGGGAGGCTGCAACGACAGCTTCGCCTGTAGGAACAAAAGAGAATTGAATGTTGATAAAAGAAAAATATTAGATCATCTTTGATTGAAAAATCAGATTTTCTAGACATGGGTTGATCTACTTACATTTGATTGAAATCCTCGATCGTAAACTTCTGTAGATAAATCTAGAGTGTGCAGACGTGCTGCAAGCAATTATAGCAGGCATTGTTTTAAACTAATCAAACAAGTTCACGCCAAGATAGCAACTCTATGCGTGTTGGTTACTATCAGCACTATATGATGCAATGTTAATGGGTATAATTGGCGCGGATTAATACGACTTGATCTTGAAACAAAAACAGAAAAAAGCAAAGCACACAGCACTGCCGCTGCCACCGTCGATGGTTAGATCTTAGCCCCTTTTCTTAGCTCTTTCTGCTTTTGGTACGTCTACTCTCCACATATAATAACTCCCAACGCTCCGATACGGTTTCCACTGTTCAGCAACCACCTCCATCTGTGCTGCACTAGGCAGCTCTTTTAAGCTATACAAATGTTGCATCCCTTTCCTTACCCCAAGATCGCCAACAGGCAGTATATCTGGAAGGCCAAGATGAAACAAGCAAAACATATCAACGCTCCAGGGCCCTAAACCCTTCACAGCTGTCAACGCTGTATGCAGCTCTTCAGCATTCATTGCATCAATACGCTCATCGTTCAACAGACCCTCCTGAAAATGCCTAGAGAGGTCGTGCAGGTAGGATGCTTTTCGTCCAGAAAGTCCGGCACCTGTTAGAATTTCTTGTGGTGTAGCCAACACAGAGGCAGGGTTGAGCACGCCAGGCTCTTCACAGCTGCATGCTATGAGGACTCGACTGTAAATGACAGCTGCAGCTTTGGTAGCTAGCTGTTGGAAACAAATAGATTTGCTCAAAGAGGCAAAAGCACCAGGCCCCTTGGCTAGGAGACGTTCTGGCGGGCCGTGAAGAGCAATTAAAGGTGCCAGGCGAGGGTCAGCTGTAGTGAGATGGGAACATGCGTGTTGTAACGTCTCCATGGTGAGCCCGTGGCTGAAGAGATTGTTGGCAGCGCGAGTAGCCAGAGCAGCCTCTGCCATGATGCTGCCACCAGCACTGGCACTGGCACCCAAAAGAAGCTCTGAGATGCCAATATCTTGGGGTCCCGTGATTACTGCTTTCGGCCTCCGTTTTGATGCAGTAGATGGTGTTGTAATGGACACATCCTCAGCGTCAGAAGCTTGGGTTGTTGTCAAATTTTTGCGTTTCTTAATCAATGAGCTCATCTTTGATCTGATTATGAATCTCTGGTATACGAAGGGAGTTGCGCAGAGATACCGCGCCGAAACTGCCACCATTAATTAATTTTTAAAACATATTTTCAAGATGCGAAGTGCAAGTTATAAACCACGCACCCAATTATTTCCTTTCCTTTGACAGGTGGCATTCAATGGCAAGTTGCCAGCAGAGCTGCCATTCAGAGGCAAGTTACGATAAATTAAGTACTCAGTAAAGATGTAAATCTATAATGAAATTCTATCTTACAAAATGAAATAAATAGTTCAATAATATCTAAATAATTATATCTAATCAATAAATTAAGCTCTTCCTCCAGATCCATCACCGCCACCGAGGACTCTTGAGCCGCCTGCTACTTGATCATCTAGTACTGCTTCTTCATCTGTAGACGTCACTCCATTTATTCTAAACTCTCGCGTGGATGATGTCCCATCCTCTTCAGACGTTCCAGGTGACGTCTTCTCCTTCTTTTCTTTAAAAATTAATATTAACGTCGTCAATAGCATACCTGTACATGCCCCTACTGCATTGGGCACCCACACGAATGGATCTGATACAGCAAGGCCGTATCCAAACCATAGCCCACCGTTGAATATTTGCATAATAGCTAAAGGAAAGTGCAATGTAGCTGCGCTTTTAGTACGTAAGACGGTGATTATTGTGGACAGAGGGGCGGTATAGTACAGTAGAAGGATAGCGTTTGCAGTAAAACCCCATAATAATTGAAGCCCACGTTGATCTAATTGAATCATCACTCCTATTGCACCTATAACTGGAATAACGAATGCAAAGAATAATAAAATAGCGAGCTGTCTGTCTCTAACTTTTGTGGTAGCGAGGCCGTAGCATGAGACAGTAAAGAAGAGGCCAAGCATCATGCCGATTTGATTGGGCCAATAGATTAAAGCTGAGGCTTGCAGATCTTTTGGAGCTAGGACGTATGCGTAGGCTATCCATGATGAGGCATTGGCAGTCTGTGCAGCAAAAGGCAGAGGGTTTAGAGACCCTAAAACCCGCTCCCGTCGTGCTCTTAAAACTGCTTTGATTGGGACGGAAAACATTGTCAAGCCTACAATGCCTCCTAGTAGTGGGAATATCCATTTTAAGAAGATGTCTCCTGCGTCCATATCTATATCATTGACGCGAGATTACGTAGCCATGCAATTGAAACGGATTTGAAACTTAATAACGCGCGCAGGCTATTATTAAATGGACACTCCAAGACTGTGCCTCAGATTTGCGAATATTCAATGGCTTAGTGTCTACGTATGAACATACTAACGCCCCTTGTTTGGAGGTCTCTTTTTTATTCTTTTTTTTTTGTCAAGTCACCGAGTGCTTCAGCAGTGCTACTTAGTAGCCTACTGTGCTACTTCTTAAATCATACTTCTATTTCATAGTTTACATAGAATGCATTCCATACATTATTAGCCTGTGGCTGCTTTCGTTGTATCAACGCCATTGCCAAGCCTGCTACTCCGCTCATGATGCTTTCTATATGCGACGTAAAACAACTCCCTACATGGCACTCTCGCCCTCAATTTTATACATGCCAAAAACGCTCCAGACAATTTCCTATGCAAACTATAACTCTCATCCGGCGGCGGTGTCAACCTATGCTTCAACATCACCGCCCCAAGCTCAGTAACACGCTTCGTTAACGCGCCATGAGCTCCGAAATCATAATTACCATCAAAAGCAAAAGGTGTCCCCACGGCAATCGCCGCTTCAACATGGGCATCCAACATTACTTTACTCTCATCCCCAGTTAAAAAACCCAGCGCAGTTGATCTATCTACAATAGCTTTTGAGTCTTTTTCTGCACAGCCCTTCACCATTTCTAAATACTCAGCTACAAACTGGGGGGAATATTCCTTTGCAGCACCAAAATCGATTAGATGAATCAAATCTGTGGGTGGATCGTACAGGAAATTACCCCAATTAGGATCAGTTTGCATATAATTCCATTCGTACAACTCTTTTAGAGTCAATGCAAGTAACCTAGTACCCACAGAATCTCTAATTTTTTGAGATAACTCTGCGACTTTATCAATATGAATACCAGGAGCCCATTCTGAGGCTAGTACACGTTGGGAAGAAAGTTCAGGTACGACTGCCGGGACGCGGAAATTCTGGGCGCAATACGAATCTGAAGCTACCAATTCAGCAAACCGTGCTTGTGCAGCTGCTTCATAGTGATAATCACATTCTAAGGCAAGTTCTTTCTTTGCAACAGCCACGGCATTTTCTACGTAAAGCCCTCGCGGTAAAAGATTAGCCACGCTAATTAGGCGCATTAGATTATCAACGTCGGATTCGATGGATTTGGCCACACCAGGATATTGTACTTTCATTACCACCCGTCGTCCATCATGCATCGTGGCTCCATGCACTTGTCCAATACTCGCAGCAGCCAGCGGTTGCTCATCAAAAGTCTGAACCTGCTCCCGCCAGTCACTTCCTAGTTCAGAATTAAGTACTTTTTCAAGCTGTCTACGTGGCATAACATCTGCGCCAGCACGGACACGTTCCAACGCAGCTTGAAATTGAGGTGGCAATACGTTCTCGTCTTGAATGCTTAGCATTTGACCTAGTTTAAGAGCTGCACCACGCATCCTACACAAAGCCTCAGCCAGCCGTTCGGCGTTGGACTCTGACAAAAAGGAGCTGTAGACTGCTGCATTAGCTGTAGTATTACCGCTGTCAGATATAGTGGTACCACTAGAGTTGGAAGAAGAAGAAGAAGAAGATCCTCCACCTCTCCATGCTCTTGTGACAGAGTCCTTGGCTGTTCCAAAGATAAGAGAGGCACCAAGACCAGCAAAGCCAAGAGCACGACTGAAGGAATTTGACGGTACAGCACGTTCGCGGGGGGCAAATTTACGTTTCTGTCCTTGAGATTGAGGTGTAGTGTCTGCAGTAGGCGAAGAAATTGCATTGGTAGGACTAGAGGAGGCTACCTGCGACGAGGATTCTTCTCTAAAGACGGTAACCCCCTGTAAACCATGAATTTCAGGTTCTATACGAGGATTACCCTCGTGCTTTGAGGACATGGGTTGCTCATTAAATTGCTCACTAACCAGGGTTGATGCCGCGCTAGTAGTAAATGATGGTTGCGTCAAAGGCTGAGCAGCTGATGATGTTGCAAACTGTATCGGTTTGGCGCCGGTAGTGGCTTTGGTTATGGTTGTCGTTGCAGCAGGTGCAGCTTGCCTCACAGCTTCGAGTATCTGGTTGGATTTTTGTTTCAAGTTTCTAGTGAGGGATCTGCATGCAGAAAGAGTCAAAAAAGAGGGGTTAATACATGTGGCCAACCAGATGCTGAACAGTAAATAAATCTCTTAGTTTTGTCGTTACCTGTTCTCTGCAGCCCTGGATCCCACCAACAAGATTCCTCGCAACACCTTCGCAAGGTCATCCAAGTGATTCATTGTTTAAAACGACGGGCAACAGCAAACAAAATGCACAATTAGGTTTGAAAAATATAAGCTCGGTCTCTAGCGCATTGCAGATATAAACGCTTTGTGACAATTGTGAATGTAGTTTTCAATAAAGGTAACGGCGAATTTTGTGTCCGAGAAGGAGCTAAGAAGCGCTGCTTTTTGAGTGGTGCACAAAAAATTTAAAATTATTTTGATAAATAGCACTGAATTTCACGCAAAATCTTGACTTTATATCATTTTACAATGAAGCGCCCAAATGCGTCGGATGATTCAACTGCCAAAGGCACTAGGAAAACTGCAGAAAAAAGAGCTCGATCGATACCAAATGCAGATGCAGATGCAAAAGTAGAGAAGGAGACCCCTGATGTAGATTCAATGCGAGAGTCAGCTATGCTGTCTATATTAAATTCCAAAAAAGCAGGGGCATCCTGCTGACCTTCAGAAATCCCAAGAAGAGCCTTTCCTGACGGCTGGCGATGGCGGGGTTATGGATGCCACACGGTCTGTTGCTAAACGGCTCGAGAGTACTCTTGAAATTACACAAAAGGGGCAAGTTGTAGATGTGGAAGAAACTTTCAAGGGACAAATCAGACTGCGCTTTCAGACTAAATAAGGTAGTGTTTCTATTCTATTTATTATTTTCAAAACCCGACGTGGGAGAACAACTGGCAAAGCAGGAGTATTAAAATAAAGCATTTGTTGGTGGAGAGAGATTAATTAATGTAATTGGGACTCTGCCAATGATGTAGCATTTAAGTAGAACAAAATTACATTTTCGCAAAAACATAGGTGTTGGCGCCCGGCCGGGCGCTCGAAAAAGAAAAAAGGGCTTTCTGCAGTTCTGGACCCCCTCTCACCAGTTGAAACTCTTCCTATTATAAAAATACGACTCAAACCTAACCCTATATAAGCATAGCGCTACAGAGGCCACTTGACTGCCTTATTAGCTATGCATTACAATTGCTTTGTTAGAATAAACAGATATCCTGCGCTTTGAATAATATCACTGGAATTAATTGATTAATTAGTACACGTTTACATGTTCAAGTTTTAGTATATCGTCTTTCATGAAGCACAATCACTTTCAAGGGAAAAAAAATTCAAGTAATTCATTCTAAGGAGCAAAGATTTCATCAAAAATCATTTGGGGTGCAGGAGGGAACAGCGCTTTAATTTTCCTTTCCAACAAAACATTCTCAGCAGGCACAGCAGCAGCACCGTCACCAGCACTGGTTGGGTTGACCAAGAATGACTTCTGGATCTCTCGAAGCTTTCGAATAGCTGTAGTGTATGTTTTAACTCCAGCTTTGCTCTTTCCAAGCAGAGTAACGCCTTGGAAACCCAACAATTGACTTAATTCAATACCGCCCAATGCCAAAGCAGCATCCTCTTGAGACAACCACGCATGTGCAGCCAAAGCTGCAGCTTGACCAGCTGCAGATTCATTTGCTTTAAACATACGGGTTGCAGCAAGGAGCTGCTTAATTACAGGTGCTTTTGTTTCTTCAGAAAGCAGTTCTGGCAATGTTTTCTTAGCCGGAGCAGCGAGCTTCGTTGTCTTACCACCGTCAGAAGAAGGCCTCAAATTTTCATCATCTTCGTTTTCTTCCTCTTTTTCTGCTTCAATTTGAGTCTTATCTTGTTGAGAAGCAAGAAGATCATCAAAATCAATGCCTGAAGCAAGGAGAGCAGCGGCCGGAGCCAGCCAGCTACCATCGGCTCCAACCACTGCTGCACTATTACTGCTAGCATTGTTCCTAGCAGTAGTAGTGCACATAGCAGCCATCAATCCTACAACATGTGATTTCAAAGGAGTAATAATACTTCCATATGCATCTTCACAAAGAACAGTCATTAAAGCTTTGGCCAATGGACCAACAAAGTCACCTCCTGAAGCACCAACAGCAGCTGACACAAAGGCTTCTTCATCACCATTGCGTGCTGCGTTTGCTAACTCAGTCCCAATATCTCTTGCACTTTCTGGATCAGATCCGCCAGGGTTAACAGATGGACGAATACAGCTGGCAGCGAGATTGCGCGCTAAACGAGCACAGTGAGAGACTCCCGAGAGCACGACTGCCTGCACCATTTGCATATCAGCGTCAATAGGAGCATCACGAGCAGAAGCAGCGAGTTTCCCAACGATTTGAATAAAAAGCAGACCAGTTTGAGCAGCTTCAGGAGCCCAGGAAGTGACACTGCTAACGTCCCTAGATCCAATGCAGACGAGGGATTTAAAGCGGGCTCCTTCTCCAGCCACTGCAACGCTGGCCTGAATGGTCGAATATGCTTCTTTCAAAGCAGATGCAGTTGCTGGAAGAGCATTAGGTACTACTGCAGCAGCTGCTGCCTTTTTGCTCTTTGAAGCAGCCTTGGTACGTTTCGCTGGTTGAGGTGGAGGATCAGCGGGTGCTGGGGGATTCAGCGCAACAGCCAAGCCTTCAATTTCGATAGTGTCTAAACGTTGCAACAACCGAGTCGACCACTGCATAGCTTGCTGCAGGCATTCTACTGCTTGAACACGAGCAGCATCACCAGCAGAGCCATCTAAAAGGGCAGGGCCATCAAGTCCAGGCTGTGATGCAAGGAGTAAATGCACACACGCTTTGAGGTAGGTTAACATTGCTGTGCCAGCGTCAGGACGTCCAGCCAGCTCTTCAGCCGGATTATTCTTGTCAATAGCAGAAGAAAGCTCAGCTACACGAGTTTCTAAAGTAGTGGTTATCCAAGGTAAAATTCTGCCAAGCACCCCAGAAGTTAGGAAAAAGTCGCGAGGACCTTTTAATTCAAGCAGACCAGTCAAATGATCAAGAACAGCTGCTTGAGAAATCTCCTTCATAGCGTGTTTCTCGAATTTACGCCTTTTGCCACGCTGAGGAGGCTCTTCTACTTGAGTTTCGATGCCTTCACAGAGCTCTTCTGGGTTGGCATTAAAGGGTTGAGCCATAGCTTTGAGAAGGGCATAGCGAGAGGCAGGGTGAGCTGCAACGCAATCTAAAGCAGCGTGAATCTCCTCGGCATCAACTTGACCTTCACCACTCTCGTTTCCATTGTTATCACTACCAAGCAAAGTGACACACGCTGTCCTGACATCAGAGGCAGCTGGGGTTTGAGGCAGCGCAGCAGCGATGTTATAAACAGCAGCTCGGGCAGAAGAAGTGGTGCAACGTTTTAATACTCTGGCAAATGTGTCGCCAGGGAAGAGGCCCTTGGCAGCAGCAGGATCTAAACCACCTTTTAAAATTTGAGCAGAGATGCCACATGAAATAGCCACTAAGCCACCTAAAATAGACTCCCATGATGCTGAAGTTTCAATAACAGGTACATCTTCCTCTTCGTCGTCTTTATGCTGTCCTTTTTTACGTTTAGTGCGACCTTTCTTCGCTGCGGCTCCCTTGCCACTAGCAGCAGCAGCAGTTGCTGCCTCTTTTTCAGCCTCAGTTGCCAGGGGCACTTCAATTAAATGGGTAGTGAGATCCTTTACCAGAGTTACAAGGTAATGCTGAGGGATTGAGGGCCCAGCAGAGGTGGTAGCAGCAGCTTTAACACCTCCAGCAGCGGGCATGTGGGCGCCTACAAGGTACAAGCAGAAGGCCTTTCCAGCTCCAGGATGCGATCTAAGCAACGCGGCCATTAAAGAAGGTCCCATTTTTGAATCAGGGAAATATATAGGCAGTATTAAATGATGAATTCGGCTTGAAACTGCAGGGATATCAGCTCCCATGACTTCCAAAAGCTTGGTCGAAGTGACAATGGCGCTCCACTGCAAGCTCTTAACACCCCTGAGGGAGAGAAGCATCTCAACAAATGCAATGCGCACTCGAGAAGAAGCGTCATAAAGCTGTGGAGCTAATTTTGGGAGGACGACAGCTAGTAAGGGATGCGCCATAGGGCATTCAATCAGATCAGTCAATGCTTCAGTCACTGCTGCTCGAACAACAGGTGATGTAGAATCAAATGCCAGCTGCCCTGCCAAAGTTTTCACATATCCAGCAGTAACAGGACCGGGAATAAGCTCCCAATAGGCTCCTAAAATACGTCCTACACCAGCAACGGCGGCAGCACGCACAACAGGCACATCGTCTTTAAGCGCAGCACTCAAAGCAGCAAACTGGTCAGCCATTCTAGCATCAGTTGCTTCACTTGATTCTTCAGGATCACGTAATGGGAATGTATCAAAGAATAATTCCAAAGCATTGCGACGAACAGCAGGATTTGCAGCATTTAGTCTACGGAAGAGAATAGGCTCGTAGAGCTCGAGTAGCATTGCATCCACCCCAGGCTGATGTTTCTGCGAGTGCAGACCACCTAATACCCTACGCAGAGACGCAGATAAGGCAGGAGCAGAGGCTAAAATCGAAGCTTTCATTAGATCTTGAATACAGCCTTCTTTGATTTCCAACAAACATGATCCAGTTGCCGAGCTCCACGCTCTATAAATAATCTCTCCGTAGGCATCCAGCACTGAGCGTCGTCCTGCAGGAACCTGATTCTTGACAATAGCAGTGAGTTCACCAACAAATGTGGGTTGTAAAGTGAAGAGGTAGGCGAGGAAACGACGGCCGTCCGTGCTTCGTAAAAATGAAGGAGCAAACGCTGCTCGTAATAAAAGACGCTTGAGATCGTGGATTGAAGGGTCATCAAAGTCAAATAGTTCCAATGCATTGCGAATGGTGTGGCAACGTTTAACTGCAGCACCTGTTCCAGATTGGAGAGCAGCAACCAGCAAGTATGGAACAAGAGCGGGTGTGAGGCGGCCTCTTTCAGGACCTTCTAGCTGCCACCATTCCAAGCAGAGTTTAGAGATCTCTTCTTGGAGTGCAGGATACTCTGAAGCTGGAAGTAGGGCGTGATCATGCAGCAGAGCAGCAGTGTTCTGTAACGCTTCAGGCGGGGAAGGCATAGTCTCTACAAGGATGAGCCTTGCAACGATGGCAGATGCAATCAAAATCTCACAGCCAGCTTCCTTCAAAATGACAGGATCTTCCTCTTTAGGGTCTTTTTGCATCTCTTCCATAGCAGCGGCCTCCTGCTGAGGATCAGTGTTGAACAATGCAATTCCCAATTCCACTTTTTGGTGGAGCCCCTCGCAGATTAAAAGCATGTCTCTGCGAGGAATCGACTGGAATAACTCTTCCAGATCACATCCTTGCCTTCTTGAGATCTGCAGGGAATATCGAGTAGGTCGTTGAGCAATAATTACATAAGTGTAAAAAGTCATTGGCCGTTACTTTTTTCAATCTGTAAGTTTTGCCCAGCTTAAATTTTCCAGATAATATTCTTACATGACTTTCCACCGCATCAATGAATGAAGTGGGATCCTCTGCATATAAACCAGCCAAGAATTCGCTCAACTGCTTTTTCATTGGAATATTATGTTGTTTCTCATCAATCAGTTCATCCTATAATGTTGAATATTACTGTTTAATATTTGTTTTAAAGTTAGTTTCATTGTACACGAATAAATTTTCAAGGTCTTATTTGAAGTCTGTGCAACTTTTTAAAATCCGAAACTTTTGAAAAGACAACAGTTGACCTTGCATATTTGCTACATTTTTACAAATAGCGGAGCTTAAGAGCCTTTAAAAGACGCTGATCTGCTTATTTAGTGCACAGTTAACTGAATACACTTGCTTGAGCGTTCAAGTTTGGTCAAAGGATCCCGATGGAGGTGAGGTCTTCTTTTGCTAGTCAAGTATTCGAAAAAATATGGGATGATGGCTCCATTCTAACAATAACTTGCGCCAACATGTCCCAGGATACGGAACCTGCCCTCCTAGAGCCTCAAATCAAAAATGAGGAAGACATTGTTGAGGCAACCTTGCACAAAGTAGATTCTCCCCCGCTGCAGCCTTCAGAACCTCCTCCTCAGCCGGCCTTTGCCTCGGTGGGAGTCCAAGCTTTGCCCGGCTACTCTGTCCATGAAGTCAACTCACAACCTAATCCAGTGAAAACCACTGGGATGAATCATACTGAAGGTGGCTGGCCCGCAGAGGTGGACCCAACTGACGGGGAGCAAGTTGCTCGGTGGAGAAAAAAAATCGAGCGTGATGAAGACTACATACGCACAGTATTACGTCTCGGAGAAGTAGTAGAAGGTTTAGTACGACAAAATAACGCGCTGGATATCTATACTGATTATTTCGCTGACGTGGTACCTTTGATTTTGGAGCCACCAGGGGTCTCCACGCTGGCTGCATTGAGCCATCCAATGGCTGTACAACGAGCTGTACAAGCGCTGTCATGGAGTTTAGATGGTTCTAGACACATTGCAGCTGCATTTGCTCCTGAATGTACTCAGATTGCTCAGGGTACCGCTGGTGGACTTTGTTCTATTTTTGATGCTGTCAGTCCTACAACACCCCTTGCCACTCTTACTTCCACTTCTCCTGCTCTTTGTCTTGCCCACAACTTTCGAGATCACTCTTTACTAGGTGCCGGTCAATGTAATGGCCAATTTGCATTGTTTGATGTACGTCAAGGGCCTGAGGCTGTTGGCTTGACTGACCCTGGGCAGAGCCACAGCGATTGCCTTACTTCTTTGGCTTGGACACAATCCAAGACAGGGACTGAATTTATGACTGCAGGATTAGATGGAAATGTAATTTGGTGGGATTCTAGACGATTAACTGAGCGCGTGGAAACCCTTTCCTTACGAGAACGCAGCAGCAACAACGGCAACAACAACATCAGTGCCGGGATGCAGCAGACAGCAGCAACAAAAGAAGGACCTTGCTTTCCAGCGACATGCCTTGAATACTCTATTGCAGCTGGCCCAGCTAAATTTATGGTTGGGACATCCTCTGGAGCTGTTTTATCAGGAAATCGACGGGCAAAAACACCTGCGGATCGGATTACTGGTTCGTTTACAGGCCATGCCGGTCCAGTAGTTTCGTTATCTCGCCATCCTTTCTTCCCAAAACACTTTCTTTCTATAGGAGACTGGACTGCACGGATATGGTGTGAAGATCTCCATACCCAGTTGGTTGCTACTCCTTGCCGCCCTTCTTATTATTCTGCTGGGGCATGGAGCCAAAGCCGCCCTTCTGTATTTTATTGCACTGCTGCAGACGGCTCTCTGGAAGCTTGGGATCTATTAAAGAGCCATTCTGAGCCTGCTGTGACTGCAAATGTCGCAGATTGTGCTTTAACGTGCCTTGCAGTTCAGGATACCAGCTCCAGTCAAGGTCTTTTTGCAGTGGGTTGCAAAGATGGTACTACTTTGCTGATGAAACCTTCTGCAGGACTGGATCAAAGCCAAGGAGATGAGAAGACTGCCTTTGCAGCCATGATGGAGCGTGAAATTGGACGTGAAAGAGGGCTTGAGAAAGCGGGTAAAGAAGCTAAGGCTCGAGCGAGAAAGGAGGCTGCTCGTGCTGCAGAGCCAGTTACTCGGGTCAGCACAGCAGAACTAGAGGAGGTAAGATTTATGACAAAATATATCTAATAATTATTAATTGTGAATAGTTTCATACATAATTAACTAGCATGCTTTAATAAGCTGAGAATTATGTCTAACCAGCTATTATTTTCCATGCTTTGCAGTTGGAGAAGGATATTTTGGCGAGGATGGCGGTGGCGTGGTGAAAAGGCCGATGTGGCAGAACAGACATTCATTTACCATCTTCATGCCACCAAATGCAGTCATAAAACTGCACCTGTGCGTTCTAATTGTAATACATCTGTTTATAATTTAGCAATCTGTCTAGAATCAAGTAAGAAAACAGCAGTAATCAATAAACGTAAAGGGGGAAAAGGAAATCGACTTTGTAAATTACACTGAACATGATATATCATTCGTTAGTATAGTATTATCGTTGCTACTTTTGTACATTTTATTACTATCCTTTGGACCACATCCAAGCACATTCCCTGCAAATATAATACACGCGTTTAGTAAACAAAACACTAGCAAAAAAGAATAAAGAAAACAACTAAGACGCCAAACCAATACCAAAATACTCACCTTTAGTACTAGGATCCACAAATACGCAGAAACTATCTTCTATTAGGCCATAGCATGTATTATTAGTCACTGTGTTATAAGAGGCTTGCTGCGGCCCTCTTTTCACTATTCGAATTCCTCCGCCAGGGACGTTGAGACTGTAGCCGGTGTTGTTGGCTACCGTGTAATTGGTGCCTTTAAGGACAACCCAAGAAATAGAGGCATGAATACCCATCATGTCTGCAGAAATTATAACAATAGTAAAGAATAATGGGGAAATGAGACGTGGTGGGCATAATGTTATTTTTTTGGCGGGGGGGGGCGGGAGGGCTGAACAAAAGAAATGTTCTTAAAATCCTACATTTTCCATCAAATGTATTGTTAATAATCTGTCCACCAGTCGTATACTCCTTCACATCCACGTTTTCTGATGGTACATTGGGTCCAAACACATTATCTCGAATAATATTATAATTTGTTTCATCTTTGGGGTTGTCACATAAGACTGTTTGGCCAGACGCTGTGCCTACATACACACCCTCGCCATTACCTACATAGCCTTTGCCAGTATGCTGTATATTGCAGTACTGTAGCAAGTTGTTTGAAGAATGGTATCGTATCCTGACGCCTTCGTGCCAGGTGTGAGAAGTCGTAATATATAAAAACTCAGAATTTGTGGTGTGTTGGATATCCATTCCTCGTAGCACATTTGTAACTGTGAATCCAGCAACACGAACATAGCTAGATTTGACAACCAAAATTCCAGCTCCGCTACTTTGCAGTGGAGTGCCGTCAATCACCGTCTTTCCCGGCGTGCCACAAAAAGTGATGAGCTTGCCAGGAGCACCATGCAACGCATATATTGCGCCATCTGTGGCTGTTCTTGGCCATCTACACTTTCCTGTTTTATTGTTGACCCTCTCTTCATGAGCGTAGATGGGTGAATACTTTCCTGGTAGGAGTTCGATCATGTCGCCCGGCTGAGCAATCTTACCAAGTTCTTTAAATTCGCTATAATTCGTGGCTATAAAATACCTTGTATAGGTGAACATTTTGCAGACGTCGGATCTAGGTCCTTCGGGTATTGGAGGGCTCGGCTTGCTCATCACTTGCCAGCGTTGTAACGGAGCCATGGCTGCCATTTGCCCTTTTGGTATTAATAAGACAAAAGGCAGCACACTAAGGATGATGACAACTATGACAGCTTGCTTCTTCATTCGTAGCAAAGCTGATACACTCAATACCCACGAGATATCTACCCGAACGACATGTCACCACACTCAACTGCAATAACTATAATCCAACTTCTACGCGTTCCCTTGGCACCATAATGCTTGGCTACCCTTTTGATAGTGTAATATTAGCCTTTAAAATAAAATAGAAATACAAAATTTTCTTAAGCACCGGTAATATATGGCCCGATGTATTGTGGAAAGCACCGCCGGTAGCTCTCGCCGTCGTTGTGAATTTTGGAACACGGCCTCAGGGGGTGAGATTGACATAAGATAATATAATGGTATGCAGTTTTGGCGAAGCAGCAGCTCAAGAAATGTAGAGAAGGTTGGCATGGCGCTTCCCTGCCCCCCCCCCCCCCCCCCCCCCCCCCCCCCCCCCCCGCCGCCGGCAGTGCCGCTGCTCGTAGTATATCCAGTAATTAGGTTAAAGTTTCATTACAGGCTAGCAGAGCGTGCTTTACTACTCAGTGCAGCATGTTAAATATGCACACGGGGATTGGAGTGGGCCAGCTTATTTTTTCTTCTGTTGCCCTCTGGCGTCAGTTGAAGAAGTGAAAGAAAATTCGATGCTGCAGTTGAGTGATTACGGCTATACGTTTAACTTTGGCACTTGAATTACATATTTCAAAATAGTTTCTACGGTATCAAATGAAGTCCAAGGCCTTCGAGTTGATACAGAGATTTATTTGGTTAAACAATTTTCAATTGTGAATTTTTATTAATTCATAGTTCCGTTAGGTATTTATGTTTTCCTTCTTGTATCTTTAACTTTGAAGGGACTTACTAGTACTATGTAATGTTCGACATTGTTGCTTTTCATTCTGGAAGTCAGCGATCCCCTGAATTTTGACGATCGAGTTTTTTAATTTTTAAAATTTCCTGCAGGCGGTCTCCCTGAAGCAGCATGTTTCCAGGAAGGGTTCCTCCCCCTTTTAGGACTGCTTCTGCGGCATCAGGAGATTTCGACCCTGAATCTCCTCGTCGCAACAGCCAAACAGGGGAATTCGGACCTACACCTGTTAACACATTCGCCCCTCCACCAACAGCTATCCAGCATAACCCCTTGTTTAATAACGCTCCAGGAGGTCATCCTCCTTCCCGTCTACCTCCCCCTCCACAAAGAGCCGGGCGTGGAGGAAGCCAGGAACTTCCAGCAACTGGCAGCGGATTTCAACGTCCTTCTGGCCTTCAACAACCTGGATTCTTAGCTGGCTTACCAATGCCCTCTGTCCCTCGCACCTCCAGCTGGGCGATAAAAGGTCTTAATGAAGGCAGCATGGGTGGTACTAGCCTTGGTGGGGGTATAGGTGGTCAAAGTAGGTCTATAAGCAATGTCCCATCTCCTTCACTCCTTTCCCCAACCCAAGGCAACTTGATGATGGCTTCGAATGATGAATCGCCTTCAGCTGTTATTCAGGTATCTCAGCCGAACGTAGGAATGCCATATGCTCCACAACGAGGGGGTAGTGGGTCTCCACGTATGATGCAAGCTGCCCAGCAATATGCAGCTGCCTTCCAGCAACAAATCAATCACCAGGAGATGCACTACGAACAACAGCAATATACTGAGCAACAGCAACAAATCAATCACCAGGAGATGCACTACGAACAACAGCAATATACTGGGCAACAGCAACAAATCAATCACCAGGAGATGCACTGTGAACAACAGCAATATACTGGGCAACAGCAAATGCAAAACCCTGCTGCTAGCGATGCTGGTGAATGGCTGCAACAACCAGAACCTGAAAGGGCTCAAATCTATGGTAATAGTGGTTCTAATGAAGAAATTCAAATTCGAAATGAAGAAGGTGGTTACGAAGGTCAAGGCTATGACGCTCCTGGAATTGTACCAGAGATGACTGATCCTTCTCAGCAGTTTAATGGTGAGCAGTACAATGAACAATCGCAGTACTACGATAATCAGCAATATAATCAAGAACAGCTGTATGGTGTAAATGTTGCATACGATGGTAATGGCGTGGATGGTCCCGAGAGTCAAAGTCAAAAGGCCTATGCCGCAAGTAGGAAACTTCCCCCACCTGCTGTTTCATTTGATTCTCCGATCAAAGCAAAGTTTGCGCGTGGATCTGCGCACTCTTCTGCACGCGCAGGTGCTCTAGCTGGTGCTTTTAATAAGGCCGAAATGACCACTGGGTTACCTCAACTGCCGCCGCCGCCACCGCTGCAGCCACCACAGGGCCTTCCTCAAATGTCCACTGGTGGTGGTGATGGGCATGGATACAATACTGGTGCTGTCATGGATAAAAATCAATCGATGATGCACGGCTTTCCTTCAGGAGGCTTTGCAGGCAGTAGTGTCGCTTCAGTACCTGCTGGGGAAGAAGGCAGCGGCGGCAATGATGGTCAAGTAGAGCAGCAAGAAGAAGAAGCATCAATAACAGCAGCAGAAGCGCCGTTACCTCCACTACCACCACCTCCTCCGATGATGGGGGCTCCAGGTGGCATGGTAGGAGCAGGAGGTTTCCCCACCTTTGGCAGCAAGCCTGTATTGGGTAGAAAGGATAGTGCTCAAAGTCAGCCAGGCTCCGCTCGAAGCAATGGCAATGGCCCACCTCAATTTGGGACATTATCGAGTGCTGGTAGCGGTATAATTATGGCTGGTAATAAAAATACTAATAATAACAATGTTCTTACGTCTAGAGGCTCTATGGATGGTGTATCTGGCCATCAGATGGGAGTTTATCAACCATCGGCAATGATGCCGCCGCCTCTGCCTGGAAGTCCCCGAAGTGGCGGCCGTGGTAGTGGTGGTGGTGGTGATTTGGGGAAATCTTCTTCTTCTTCTAAATTAGATCAGCCGCAACAGCAAAAAGACTCCCGTAACAAGCCAAGAAAACAAAGGCGGCGTGGTATTTGCAGTGTGCTATTCATCATTACTTTAGTTTTAACTCTTAGCGCTGCTCTTAGTGTTGGTACCACTATTGTGGCGGTTACATTTGCTGCTAATATGACACATGCAGCGATTGCTGGTCTTGGAAGCATCGCCCATGGTGCGTCTCTTTCCTCTGCGATTGCAAGAATGCACCCTGCTGCGGTTGGAATAGCAAAGCATGTTGATGAGGTATCACAAGCTCAATGGCTAGCAACGGAGAATGCTTTTAAATGCGACGATTCAAAGCCTACATGCCGTGGAACTCGTTGGGTATTTCATTCAGCTCGTTTAGGTGGCATTCTCGCAAAAGATGGAGCTATTTATACAGCTTCGCACGCTCCACGCGCCATTAAACAAATTACTGTGCCGACGGCTCGTTTTACACAGCAACAAAGCGCTCTTCTTTTTGATCAATTGAAGGGGATGAAAACTCATGAAGGTCGTGATGCAGTTGTTGCAGCTGTACACCAATCTGCAGGAGAGGTTAAGAAACTAGGCCGCGATTTATATGTTTGGGCGCACTGTGTGTATCAACACTTGAGTCAAAGCGGTGTTCATTCAATACACCATGTAGTAGAGCCAGTAGCTGGGTGTTGGGTAGAGACCATGGGTCATTACTATTTGCCTGATGATGGGGGGGATACTAGCGGTAGTAAAGGTGATAGTATTGATGTTGCTGCTCAGGAGAAGAAAGAAGAGGAAGAGGAGGCGTCGGCGGGGATGGAGGTGGATGAGGTCCAGCAGAAGGCAACGGAAGCAGAGGAGAGAGAAAGCGCAGCGCCTATTGAAAACATAGGAACTGAAAATGAAGAGGTGGTGATAGTAAAGGAGCCTGTGGAGGAGCAAGAGGAAGAAGTTATGATGCCTGAGGCAGTCGTCGAAGAAAAAATAGAGGATGAACAGAAACAAGATCCTTCTCCGATCGCTAGTGCTTCGAGCCCCACGTTGTTAGACATAGAGGCTGAGGCTAAGGAAGAAAAACACGAGGACGTTGAAATTGAAGTTGATGACCAGGAAATCAACTCTGCTGTTACTGCGGAGTTGATTAACTCTGCAGTTGGTGTCCCTGCGCCAGTTGAAACTAAGGAGATAGAAGAAGAAGAAGAAGGAGAAGAAGTACACCTCCCAGCTACCAATGCGGCCAACGTGACGACGACAGAGGTTTCTCCTGAAATAGAAATCAAGGAGGAAGTTCCTGAGCATTACGAAAATGTAGTTGAGATTGAAGAAGAAGAAGAACAAGAAAAAGAAAATAATGATGTTGAGGTACAGGAACACGTCGTTGAAGAGGTTAAGGAGGTACCCCCTCTTCCGCCTCCTGTTGTCCTCGATTTTGGCGCAGAACAGAAAGTTGAAGCAGAGCAGGAACAGCAGCAGCAGGAAGAGGAGAGCGTCACCCCTGAAGCTCCTGAGGTTGTTGTTGTCGACACTAGTACAGCTACAAGTACACCTACAAGTACACCTTCCAGTGGACTTCCTGAACGCTATGCCAGTGAGGACGAGTACATGATAGGCCATGGAGAACCTGCAGCTGATGAAAGAGGAGAAGAAGAAGAAGCTGCTGCTAGCAGTGGTAGCGGCGGTGATGTGAAGGATGAGGTTACAGATCAAGGGTCACCTGGTCCATCCACCACGATTGGCCAAACAACAACCGGTAAACAATCTACACTGAAGAAGCCTCTTTGGTCTGTTTTAGCTGCTCAATCAAGAGAACTGAAAGATAAATTTGTCAGTGCGATTGACAGTGCTGTAGACTCTTTGAGACCTCATCAAGCGAGTGTACTTGCAGCACTTGGTGCTGCTGGAGGTACTGCTGTATTGTTCTTTGCAGCAAACGCACTTGCTGCACGTAAGGCGGCTCTTGCTGCCAGACTTGCTGCTGGTGCAGGTGCTCAGCAATTGACCCCCCGTCGACCTTCCTCTGCTGCTGAAGAGGCCCCTGCCACCGTTTTTAAATCTGCTCGTTCAGGAAGAAAGACGCAAACTGTTGTTACTACTGTCGATGAAGAAAGGGATGGTCTGTTGAAGAAACGTAGCCGCCAGTCAGCGCCTGCTCGATTAGCAGCTCCTGCTTTTGAACAAGAAGAAGAGGCGGTAGAAGCAGACGAAGTGGAGCCACGAGGTCGTAAAAGTGGTAGCCGTGGAGGAGCTAGTCGAGGGCGTAGCCGGAGTCGAGGTGGAGCAGCCACGACGAGTCGTGGACGCAAAGCGACTGCAGAACAAGGTGCTGCTGGTGCTAGTAGTAGGTCTCGTGGTGGACGCAAGGCATCAGTCTCGCGTCGGCCCTCTACCAAGGCAACCACCTAAACTTTCTATGTTTTCTTTCTACGTTCTGGCTGAGAGATTCCTGTTGATACATTTTTTTGACTTTTTAAACAAACAATTAGTTTTAGGTATTATACATTCTCTTTCCAAAACTAGTGCGACCTTCTCTTTTTTTGTAAAACTTTAGATGATATGAAATCCAGAGGGGAAGAACAAGAAGCGGGAAATGAACAAATCATTCATCATCTTATTCTTCTTTCTAAAATATCGGGAGATAGAGAGAAAAAATTCAATCAAACACCATCATCTGTTCATCTTCAGGAACGGCATTTTGCGTTCTTTTCACCATATCAGCCTCAACCGCTTCCTTTAATTGACCACCCATCTTTTTCATTAAATGCGCAAATCCAATTTGACGACACCCAGCAGACCCAGGCATGACAAAATTATCAAATTTGCCATCAGGATCGCTTCTCAGCGCCTCGTAATGTGCGTCAGCCGCTTCCTCGTAGTTTTTCAAGCAAAACAAAGCGCAATGTTTGGCTAATTCAGGGGCGTTGAAATTCTCAGCTAATTCGTATGCAGACCAGACGTTTTCAGCTGTTAATTGTTCTGCAATGGCCGCTTCGCAGAGCCTTTTTAAAGTATCAAGCATGTATTGATCAGCCGCGGCCAGTAGTTCTTGTGCCATTTCGGGCAAAACTTCGACAGTTCCAGTGTAAATACACGTCATCATGGCATGGAATGCTTCCCAGCGGATATTCGGTATAGGGATACTACCACCTTGAGCCTCACGGAAGTTTCCATTCCCATCAAACATCGATCTGAAAATCTCCGAGGAGGCTAACAAGGCAATACGGTGAGCATAATACTCTCTGCCTTCTACTATAAACGTAACATCAGAAAGGAGTTTATTGTTGATGTAATTAGAGCTTAATTTAACACCGCCAGGTTCAGCGGGTGCGATTGGAGCGGCGATCACTTTGATGGGATCAGCAGTGCCCACAGCAGTGGCGACGGTGTGAAAGGCTAGAGCTGCTTCTTTGTGTGCAGATTCTGCAAGCTCAGGCTCACAGCAAGCGTCGACAATGACTCCCAGTGCACCACGTTCAATCATGGAGAGACACATGTCTTGAGGGGATGGCACTTCGTTGGTGCAAAGCATGCCCAGCGCGGTGGCGACAGAGCGCCGAGTTGACTCGCCATCAGAGGTAGGTGTTTGCATTAAATAAAGGACCTGACCCAAGATTTTACCACCTAACTTTTCTTGTAAACGCTTTGTCATCTTTTGAATACAGTCCCGAGACGCTTGGGGACCCAATTCTGCAGCGTGGATGGTCTGAAAAGATCCGCCAACAACAAAATGGAGTAAATTGTCTTCATTTTCAGACAAGCCGTACAATGCGAAAGCTGCATTATGTTGCAAATTGTGCTGAGAGGAGCGCAATAAATCGAGTAATTTGGGAAGAGCACCCATTGCCATGATACCAGCTTGGTTATCAGGGTGCTGAGCTAAGCGACCAAGTGCAAACGCAGCCATTTCTTGAAGCTGAGGATCACTGGCGCTCAGCATGTTCACCAAAGGCATTATAGCACCCCTTTGTACTATTTTCGCTTTAAAATCAGCTCTATCATCGTTCGTCTGTGCGGTCGCAAACTGTCCCAACAGCAAAGCAGCTTCACGCTTTGAATCTGGGCAGGTGGAAGAAAGTAAATTGATGACAGCTTGCAATGCACCCTCTGCCAAGACCTTTTGTTTAATATGTTGGGAAGAATGGACTAAATTGCCAATAACACCGACAGCTTCGTAGTGAATAGAAGGATCCCGGGCATAGAGCATCTGAATTAACAAAGGTAAGGCGCCTTCGTTGACAATCATGTCTTTATTTTCATCATTTTTGAAGGCAAGGGTTCGGAGTGTGCCGGCAACAGCTCGTTGTACTTTGGGGTCAAACGTGCGGAGCAAGTAGACAAGAGGAGGGATGCCGCCTTCGTGGCGAGTACGGGTTTTAATAGGGTTGTTTTCGTGTGCCAGATTGGTGATGGCGTCGGCAGCACGTCGGCAGGTTTGTGCGGAAGAGCCACTCAAGTGTTGGTCCTTTCGACCGGAATATCTCTTGATAATAGCGACAAGGGTGGGAAGAGCATTTGCATCACAAATAGCTTGTTGGTAGTCTGCTTTGATAGCCATTAGACCGAGAATGAAGCAGATATCACGCTCGAGCTCTTCTACGCCAGATATAGTGGGTTGTTCTTGAGCTTTGGCAGGGTCACCGAGGTGGAGGTCTTGTAACAATGAGACAACGGTGGGGATGACGCCAGCTTCAGCAGCACAATCCAAATTATCATCTGTAGATTTATGAGAGGGGTGGGAGAGAAAAGAAAGGGATTGTTAGCAGGCTTGCAAGATAATAGAGAGAGGAAAAACTGGTTTTTGACTGGGTATGACGTTGATTTTTTGAACGGCTTGGTCAAGATGAGAAGTAACGCTCAGTAAGCTGGTTGGAGTTCAGGTGCCGTTCGCAAGGTTCTTTAGGCTGTACAGAATACGTACCTAGTTTACAGACATCTAAAACATGCCTGAGATGCTTTTTGACGACAAGAATGTTGTCAAGCGGGTCTGAAATGGTTTGCAGGGCAGTCACCAAGCGCCGAGTCTGCGGGAAATGGAGAGTAAATTAGCTTTCCGTTTGATATATAGAGCACCCAAATGGCGCAAAACTTCGCAAACACCCACCTTGGCAGGAATGGACTCTAAGGCACGGTCTCCTTTGCCACCAGGGCCAGCTTGGGCAGCTGGTGCGCCTTCTAGCTTCCTCTTTTTGCTATCGGTCATCAAGAATAGACTTTTAGGACCTCAACCTGACGTCCGTGCTCAAATTGTTTTTAAATTTCAAACCTAAAATCAGCTTCGAAAGTCAAGCCCGAGAACCTTCTGGAGTTCCAGACCTATTTTACGAACTTTAAGGATGTTAACGTATATGATATAAACTTATCTTGCTACATGCAGCTGAACTTTGAGGGAATAAGGTAGAAAATTTGGGCGTTTTGAGACTCCGGGAGGTTTTGGGCGTTCAGAACAAGATATGTTTGACAGTCCCAAGTCGATTGCATTTTTATTCTATGGTGTCCAAAAGTTATGCTTACACACTTCGCCCACAGTGCACTGCTTGCTTCAGCTGATATTCATTGTAAATAAACCCTCGGAAATTGCGATTACAAAATGACGATCAATCTTGAACCTGTGGCTGCTGCAGACCGTTCTCCGGACACCAAGGACGTTCAACGCACAATGCAGATTGTCCACGACCCCAAGATATCACCGATCGATAAATACATATACCTCAGAAATCAGCAAAGGTGGGCTCCTACAAGTTGTGGCGCCAACAGCGCCTCGTCCTCTCCCTCTTTTTCAATATATATATTTTTATTTTTATTCACCTCTTTCTTCTATGTACACATACAGTCGTAATCCTAATGTCTTTTACCGCGGATTGGTATCTCACTGCGAGGAAATGCTCCCATACCTCTACACCCCCACAGTAGGCGAAGCCTGCCAACGCTATCATGCCCTCCCCATCCCAACATATGGCCTCTACCTCCGTGCCACAAATTCTGGAAATTTCCTCTCCATGATGCGTTCTTTACCTCAACAAGATATACAAGTCGTGGTCGTCACTGATGGAGAACGTATCCTCGGTTTAGGCGATCTTGGAGCTGGAGGCATGGGGATTTCTGAAGGAAAAAGTCTGCTCTACACTGCCGCCGCCGGAGTCGACCCCTCTGCAATCCTCCCTGTTTGCATTGATGTGGGCACCGCCAACCCTTCCCTTCTCAACGATCCTTCGTATAAAGGTCTCCGGCAACCACGTTTGACAGGAGCTGCGTATGAAGCGGTCATAGAAGAATTTATTTCTGCTTTAAAGACATGGAGACCAAACGCTGTGTTACAGTTTGAGGATTTTGGAAACCACACGGCTTTCCAATTATTGCTTAAATATCGAAAGAGGATTTGTTGTTTTAATGATGATATTCAGGGGACAGCGTGCATCACGTTGGCTGGTCTTTTGAGCGCTTTGCGCGCTGAAGGAACGAGTTTGAAAGACCAACGAGTGTTATTCTTAGGAGCGGGGGAGGCGGGGACAGGTATTGGTGAGCTGATTGCGATTGCATTGGAAATGAAACATGGAATGACCAGAGAAGAAGGGCGTAAACATTGTTATTTTATTGATAGCAAAGGGCTTGTTTGTGCTTCTAGAACGAATTTGCAATCTCATAAGCGTGCTTTTGCACACGACGTTCCTAACTGTGAAACTCTTGAAGAAGCAGTTGCTACCTTACAACCGACGGTTTTGATCGGTGTTTCCACCTCTCGTGGAGCGTTCACACCTGAAATTATGCGTACTATGGCAAAAATGAATACCCGTCCTATTATTTTCCCTCTTTCAAACCCTACGTCGAAATCTGAATGCACATTCCAGGAGGCTTTTAATGCCACCGACGGGCGAGTACTTTTTGCTTCCGGCTCCCCTTTCCCCTCTATTACCCACCAGGGCAAGACGTATACCCCTGCACAAGCGAATAACGCATATGTGTTTCCTGCTATAGGCCATGCTGCTGCGCTGTGCAACGCAAAAGAAATCACTGATGGCGTGTTTTTACTTGCGGCAGAGGCTCTAGCAGGAATGACGGCAAGAGAAAATTTGGAACATGGCATGCTCTTTCCCCGTTTTTCTACTATCCGAACCGTCTCCTGTGCTTTAATGGCGGCCATAGCTGATGATATGTGTGCTTCTGGACTCGGTAGTGTGCCTGTTGATTTTGAAAGTGTAGTCGGCAAGATGACAGGCCAACAAGGGAAGCTTTCTTCCTTGTCTAGGAGGGCTAAGTGGGAAGCGTATACTAGAGCCCATATGTACGATCCTAATACTACAACAGCGCCTAGGTTGTAGAGGATAGATAAATAAATAAATACCTACTACTCTTTCAGCGTTGATTTTTTTTTTTACATTTTTTTGTTACGAACTTTCTTTCGGATTTTTTTCTTCTTTGATGCATTTTATTTTCTTTCTGAATGAATACATACCCCAGCGCTAAATAAGTATAGCGCAAATTTAATCGATACATATCAAATGCATTACAACCTTTCCATATACTGATTAATAAATAATGTAAACTAGAGACACCACTTTGATATATTTTCAAGGTCTCAGAGCGGCTGCTGCGACCAACACGCTTTGCAACTGCTGTTTATGTTCACTCGTCACTTTCCTACCCACCACATTCACGTTTAACAAGGCACTATACTCTTCCCCACAAAATCTCTTGGGTTTTTGAGCTACAGTACTAATCAAGGCCTCTGGGCTCTGTAACAACAAAGAATAATACATTTTTGCTTTTTCTAATTGTCGGGTCGGATCTGGCATGCCTGCTCCAACTGGCAGGGGGCCTTCTCCAACCCCACCTGCAGCACACAGTACCGGTTGTAACGCAGACAACACACGGCATACTCGAGAAACGCAGGCAGTGTCGATCGCAGACGAAAAATGCGGCAACAAGCCGATTGAAATTTGAACTACCACTGGCGGCAGCGAGCCAAACACATACATGCGTCTGTCTGGAGGCAAGTAGGGCGCTAGTGCTTCATCAAGCTGTGTGACAACGCGTGTTAATGACGCAACATGCTCTTCTGCAGCGACTGCAGTGGGTCCACCGGCAGCTAAACGGGGTAAAGCTTCCAAATGATGAGCGGCTAATAATATTAATTCTAATCGGAGTGCTCGAATACATTTACCAGCAAATGCTCTATATCTATCTGCAGCGTGAGCAATACCCTCAGCAAAACCACGATCCATTCCAGTAGTACCTGTACTTTTCTCTTGGCCACCGATGGTGCCTACATGGCGCTGCCAAGCTTCTCCTCTGCGAGGACCGACGACTGCACCGCCGTCGCCACCACCGCCACCGGTGTTGATAGAGTAAGTCTTGGTAGTAGAATTTGCAGCTTGAAATGCAGCTGCAGCAGCTGCCGCGTGGATTGTATCTGCCACATGATCTGCTGACTCAGCAAGAGATGCCAGCTGTATCAACCGACCGGCTTCTCCAGCCACCGCCATCAATGACTCTGCCCGAATGACAGAAGAGGAGGAAGCAGGAAAAGCTGCATATCCAGAGGATTGTTTCTTAGGATCAGTAAGAATACGTGCTATAAGATCACGTTCAAGTCCCTTTAGACTTGATCCAAAGCCAGCAGCGATAGCGGAAGAGACGAAAGAATCGATAGCATCAGCATTAGTGCCAATAAAAAAGGAGACGGGGCCTCCTAACAAGGGGGCTGCAGGCTCTTTTGCCATTATTTGAACCACTCGAACATCATCTGCGAGCTCTCCAGCAGTACTACCGCCTACTGTAGACGCCATTTCATCTTGGAAGGCTTCAAGAACTCTGGCTAAGACGTTTTCTAAGACCCCGGCAAGGTGTGTCGCAAACGGCGGGGCACTAGTTGCCCAGGAAAGCACCTCCTCTGCCATCTCTACAGCCCCTGTTGCAGCAGGAAGCACTGAAGCTCCTGGTCGGTAGCTTCCCCTTAACCGTACCCGTGATCTCAGGGCATCTCCTGCTTCCAACAGGGCTCTACAGCGAGCGCGGGTGGTCACATAGGCAGCGGGCAAAAATTCCATTCTTGAAAAATTATCTAAAAATGATCTTAAAATCGAATCCCCAGCATATGCTGAGACAGCACTACCACCAGGACTAGATGAAGAGGGGCCTCCTATTCCACCGACTTTCCATGGAATAGCAGGCATATTGTGAAGCAGCGCAGATAATCGAGGGCCTGCACCTGTGGGGGTAATCGCAGAAGGGCTTCTTGGATGACCACCGCCGCGAGCACCACCGCTCCCACCACCATGAGCTACTTCATCGAGTAGACGTTCTGCCTCTTCTATTAATATACTCATTGGTTTATATACGGCTGCGACAAGCTCAGGCCGGCCTTGGCGGTTTCCTAGAATTGAAGAAAGCATCGTCGCAAGGTCGGTTACACTTACAGTGACCAGCCCCGCTCCTGTTGCAGTGATGTCCTTTGAACTCGTCATAGAAGCTACAGAGCTATTATTTGTGATTGCAGTGTTGGGGTTTCCAGTTAAGGTTGGCACTAATGAGCTCATTGCCTCTTCTGCTAATGAGAACATGACAGCAGTACTTGTACTAGACTCACCGACATGCTGTCCCGTACCACCACCAGTACCACCTAGTCCAACTGCACTGTCAGTGTAACTACCACCACCCTCTCCGGGAACTTCATCTTCTAGCGCACCCACAGATGCAAGCCATTCTCCACCAGGTAGGTCAGTGCTAAGCAATATTCTTCGGCTTTTACCAAAGGGAACAGGCGCCCCGATTATCTGGGAGAGAAGAACTTGACATTCAAATTGCATACATTCCCATGCAAATCTACACTCCTGAAGAGCTGTAGCAACTGGATCTTTAATTAAAGGATCCAAATGGGGCGGGAAAGGAGAAGAGGGCGAGGAAAAAGGTTCAGGCAGGTTACTGTTCTTATCCGCAGCAGGACCAGCAGCACTGCTGCCTAAGAGCATCTGCAGCCCCGCTGTGGTTGCTGGAGGGCGCGCCATGGCAAGTAATTGCAAAACTCGTGCTAGGGAATGTAATGTCTTTAGGCATCGTGAAGAGATTGCGTCTGTAATAGCACTCGTCAAGGTTGCAGTAGCAGCATCTCGTTTTCTTTGGCCGGTTGCAGCAGTGCTTTGCTTACCTTCTTCTGCAAGCCATTGAGAACGAGGGAAAGAATCTAATACCTCGGCAATAATTGCACGAATCTGGCTTGGCATATGTGATCTTAACGACCTCAAGGCAGCGTGCACACCTCCTAATTGCGCGACACAGGCGACTAAAGTATTCAAAGACCCCTCTGGATCTACTAAATGACCATCACCAGAGAGAACAAAACCACCACCGCCAGCACTACCGAGCCCTGAAAAGGAGCCAAAGCCTGCTGTGCCTGCTGCGCCATACGTTGCCGCTCTGCGATGGGTAGGGCGTCGCACCGGGGAGGCTTCTAATAGTCTACTGCTGCTGCCTGGGCTATCCAAATATGATGATCCAGGGCGGCGTAAGCGCGGCATTGTCATGGAACCAGCAGCACTCATGCTACCACCACCACCACCATCACCAAATGATTTCAAGAGAGATCGTGGTGGCGTACTTAAAACTCCACCACCACTGCCTCTATTTCTATTTGCACCAGATGATTCATAGACACATCGCTCTATTTCTACAGTTAGAGTTGTTAAAAGAGATTCTCGAAGGTGACTCAGATCATCGCGAAGCGTGCGAAGCGCACCGACACCGAGAAGCTCTTCTCGAGCGACTTTATTGCAACCGTCTAATAATGTACTCACTGCCAAAGACCATTCCTGGTATATTTTGGTAATAGGAGGATAGAAATTAGGTAATCGAATAATAATAATTTAGATGCTTGTGTTTTAGTTTTCTTTGTCCTCTTACCCGTTTTTGTTCTAACTTCCTAACTTGTTCAGGCACAGTAACTGCAGCCTGAATATCTCCTAACAGCCTCTGGACATCTGATACCATTAATTCTTTACGGTAAAGTTCTTTTATTCGATCAGGTTTTGGGTGTAGACGTATCTGGGCCGCTTCTAATGTTCTCCGTAGCACCGCCAAATGCGCCATCGACTCTGAAAACAACCTCAAAATTTGAGAATAATTTTGTAGAGATTTATTGAAACCAGAGTAATGTGTATCTACTGCGGAATCAACAAGGGCGTCTATAGAGACCCAATTTTCACGTAGCTGTAAAGAGAAAAACAGGGGAAATAGTTTAGTTCGCAGTCGGCAAAAAATACAAAAACAATTAAGGCGAGACTTGATCGATTACTCATGCTTTTGCACAACTGAAAAACTCACATCATTAAGATCCTTTTCAGCAGATACAGAGCCAAGGATGCGTAGAGCATGCTTCAAAGGGTCAAACCTCGGGTCTGAAAAGGTTCCTTCAGGATCGACTTCTTTTAAAGTTTTCTCGACCTCCTCCCAATCAACTTCTGCCTCTATCGAAGCACTGTTCTCGGCATGCCGCCGTTTGAATTGGAGCTTGCTCTCCATGGCTAAAATGCCTTTGTGGCAAGAGTTTTAAAGGATCCTGATCAATAAATTATTGCTGTTCTGATCCAAAATCAAAAAGTCATCCGCATTCTCTTCAATCATTCTGAGATTCTAATGGAATATTATGACGATTAATTTGTATCAATATTACCACCCTTAATGTATGTTTATTGCAGGCAGAGGAAAAAAGCTATTGCGCCCGTCGATGGGACTGCACCCTACAAGGTTTCCATCAAAGTGATTCATCTGGCAAATCAAATTAATCCATAAATTCATTTGGTCCTAGATACTTACAAAAACGCGCCTAGTATCGATTTCATTAGCGATGAGGGATTCGGTGGATTCAGTTGAACTCAATAATTTGCTCAGCGTTCTACGCATTGGCAAGTCAGCACACAATGATAGCTACCCGAATAATTCATTAAAATTAGAAGCAACCACTAGCGAGTCCGATGAGGATCAGGATTATTGCGTTGAGATAACTCAAGTTGCAAATGATTTCTCAAGCACGCCAATAAATTCAAAGCTTTCAGGCCGTACCCTTCCTTCTTATGAAGCATTGCAAGTTTCAGAAATTATTGACCTAGTTGATGATGGTAATGATGATGAAGCTGACGAAGAAAATTTTATCGCCATGCCAACTACCGCTCGCAAGACAATCAACTTGATTGACAGCAGCAGCAGCGAAGATGATGACGACGACACTGCTTTCAAGCCAGCAGCTCCCAATTCTTCAAGAAAAGCTATCAATATTATAGACAGTAGCAGTAGTAGTGAGGATGAAGAGGAATCCTTGAAACAAAGACCGCAGACGTCTGCTTCAGTGTTGCTTCCATCGTTAAGTGCTGCCTTGCAACGCCCTGGTGGTTCAAAAGACATACTCGCATCGCTTAATACAAACCAAAGAAAGGATGAATATGAACTTTCAAACAACTCAGAACCTCCTCCTCTTCCACCTTGTCTTCCTCCGGCATTATTGAACACCGTGGGCGGCGCTACTATGTCGCACGCTGCGTTTGCAAAGAAACGAACTCAGCTTGCCAGCGACATATACGCCAAGTACAACTCTCTCGTATTTAGCAACGTCTTGCCTTCTAATTTAGAAATTTCATGGAATAAACGGTTAGCTACCACTGCAGGTCTGACGCACTATAAAAGAGAAGTTCTGGCCGACCCGCTAATCCCGTCTCGTTACACTGCTCGAATTGAATTGAGCTGTAAAGTGCTCGATACTCCTGAGAAGCTAGAACGTACTATGGTCCACGAGATGTGTCACTGTGCTGCGTGGCTTGTGGATCATGTGGCGAAACCTCCCCATGGAGCTGTTTTCAAATCTTGGGCTGATCGTGCTATGCGTGCTGCGCCTCACTTAGAGGTTTCCACGTGTCACGCGTACGAAATTTTCTACGCTTTTCAATATCAATGCAGTGGATGTAATCAAACGTATGGAAGGCATTCGAATAGTATCGATGTTTCCAAGAAAGTGTGTGGAGTGTGTAGGGGACGTCTGGAATTCCTTGGCAAATTTGAGCGCGGAGGTTCACCAGCGAAAACACGGAAACCGTCTGCCTTTAATCTGTTTATTAAAGATAATTTCTCCACAGCGATGAAGGAGAGCGGTCCTGGAGCGGTGGCCAGTGAGGTCATGAAGGACTTGACTGCAAAGTGGAAGGCGCAGAGAACAGCTGGTGACGACTTGGGAGGAGAGAATATTGATACTAATAGAAGTGACATTAGCGGGGGAGGTAGCAGTATTACAAAGAATGCAGATTCTACTGCAGAGTTGTTTATTAATTTGGCAATTTAATAATTATGCGCAACAAAACACGAGCGTCAATTCTGTTTATGAAGGAGCTATTTTCGTTTCGAAACTTTGAAAAGAGACTTTCTTTAACAGATAACGAGCTCAATCAAGGATTATTTTCAGGGCAAAGCAAGAAACAGAAGGGATTCATCACAGGTACCCTTTCATTCAAAATTAGTCTGCAAATTACAATGCTGTTCTAGTTTATTGCAAATGCGCTGCCTTGCACTCCAGCTGCGCTAGAGTAGCCTTGAAACACGTTGCCTGAGATGCACCATATTCGGTTTTGCATGCAGCGAAGTATGCAGACACGTTAGTGTACCTGAGCCAAATACCGTCACTTATAGCCTTTTCTGCTCATATACTAGCCAATTTGGGAAGCTTTGATGGAATCACACTTTGCATGTATCATATATGTGTTATATAGCACTCAGCCAGCCGGATCTGATGTTGTGCCCTGTTGACAACACCTGACCTTTTCAAAGGAGTGACCTTTTCCAGCAAACGTCTCCTGTTGCCAGTATCACCACCAAGAGTAGTTACGTGTTCAATGATAGTGCCATAGGTGGTGCCCACCCTTGCAATATAGAAGTCTTCTGGTGTTGCTTCGTAGACTGTACCGTCTTCGAAGCGGTGGTCAACGATGGCAGAGCCTTTCAGCGAAAAAATAGAACATTGCTTTTGGCGAGGGCGCAGTGCGAAGGCGCCCCAAAATACACCCTGCTTGTCCGCAAGTATGAATGGATCATCTGGGTTACATACGCGCCATCGTGGACCATGAATAGAGTTCTTCTCGAGTGGTGACGTGGGGGGCACCGGGTGAGTTTAGCGCCTAAAAAGATAGATATATCACAATTTTCACAGCTCATGTTAGCCTTCCTCCTCCTCTGATGGGCACTATGTTGCACATATTTTCTAAAGATGCCGCAACCAGGTATATTATACGCCCTTGTTGCCAGAGGCAGTGTGATCTTGGCTGAATATTCTTCATCTATTTTGGGAAACGCTGGAGTGGTGTCTTTACAGATTCTCGAGAAGATTAACGCATCAAATGGGGAGAGGCTATCTTACCTTGTAGGAGACCATATCGTTCACCTGCTTCTGGCAGATGGTTTGACGTTTCTGTGCATGACGCCTCAGGCAAGTTTGAGAATGTGATCTGAAACGTTAACTTCATTCGTTCTTATTGTCTTCTTCCGTTAAAAACTCAAAACAAATGTAGTATCTATTTTGCAGGCATTCAATCGTAGGGTTCCATTCGCCTTCCTTGAAGACGTAAGAATTCGTTTCACCACCGCCCACGGTTCTGCTGCAGCCAACGCCGCTGCCTACTCTTTTAATCAAACCTTTGCCCCCATTCTTCAAGAGCGCGCTGCCTACCACAACAATCCTTCAAATGACACCGTCAGCAGGGTGACAGGAGAGGTCAATGGCTTACGAGAAGTTATGGTAGAAAATATCGAAAGAGTTTTAGAAAGAGGGGACCGTCTTGAGCTGCTCGTTCAGAAAACAGACGAGTTGTCAGATTCTGCGTTTGTATTTAAACGTGGAGCAACAACACTAAAGCGAGATATGTGGTATCGGAATATTAGAACCTCTGTCTATGTCGTACTGCTTATAATTTTAGGCTTGTATATTTTGGCAGCATTGATTTGTGGTCCATCGGTAACCCATTGTTGACTCGAAATTTTAGTTCAACAAATTATATAGCTAGCTATCTGAATAATTATCCTTTTGTATTGTCAGAGAAATATGTGTTTACATTAACCGATTAGCGAGCCTGCGTTGTTGGTAAGCTAGGCGGGAGAAAGAGATAAAGAGCTGGAAGTAAAGAAAGTTTCTTAGAAACGGGTACATTAGAGAGAAACAGTAAATTAATTGGCAACGTTGTTGTTTAGTTTATTTCTAGCAGAAATGATAAGGACACAACAAATTGACTATTATTATATACAACACGGAAGAGCAAAAATTCCAGAAATATACGACTCAGAATTTCATTTACCGATAAAATAATTTTGCTAATTTATTTTTTCAAACTACATTCACCGGCACTTGAGGTGCTGGTGGCACTGCCGCTGCATTTTCACTTGCATATGCACGCATCGCTTCAAAATGCTGCCGGTACATAATCCGTACCATTACAGCATACGCAGCACCAGCAAACATACCGGTAGATAACGCAGATCCAAGTGATGCTTCGAAAAATAAAATGGAGACGATCATTGCTACCCACGTGACTCTTATACAATCAAATATTAAATCTGCAGCACTGGGAGCAAAAGTAGCAAATGCCATTTGGTCGTTATACATGTCCTCGGGCAAAACACCTCCAGCAGCGGCAGCGGTGTCAGGTCGTAATAAGTGCGGTCTAGGAGGAATTGGAGGCAAGTTTTTCGTAGGTTGTTTGCACAGCTCACAAATAGGGACCCCGCCACGGCCATCGTCTTTGACTTGCGCCCATTTCTGAGCGCAATCTCTATGTCGTAAGGCCATGTCCCCCCGACATTTGCACCCAAGGGAAATAGCTCTACCGCTTGCAAAATCTTCTGGAGCGAGCGTTTCTAGGCAGATTAGACAAACTGGGGTAGTGGTTGTTCGTGAGGCAGATCCCCCAGATCCTGAGCTTTCTATTTCACCGCCTTCAATGTCTAGAGCACCCCGACTGGAACTTCTCTCGGCAATGACGGGGACGGTGGCTGCTGCTGTTGACCCAGGTGATGATGCTGTCTGGGGAGGACTGCTTGGATTACCAGCTTCTAAGTTAGTATTGCTGCTTGTATTTGAGGACGATAGGCTGTCATTTTCTGTCGTTCCAGTATTGGAGGAGCGCCAAGGTCTTGAGAAAAACGCAAACGCTCGTTGTCCAAAAGTTTGTTGCTCTTCGCTGCTCGCTGACGACTGAGTTTGCTCAGCGCCAGTCCCTATAAGCAATATAATAACAAAATTACAGGTGAGATGCAATGGAATTATACTTTTTTAACGCGTGTCTTCAACTACAATAGAATCTTCATTCCCCATTGAAAATCACATACTAACCTAGTAAGGGAGCAGAATCAGAGCTAACCGAAGGTCGTGGAACATGTATCTGGGTAGGTTCTGTTGCTGAGACAGCGTCCGCAGTGCTAGGTTGGTCCATTGCTTTGGAATTTAATTAGAAGCACAGCTTCCACAGCCTCTGTGTCCTTGGGAGGTCTTAATATAGCTTCAATATAACCTAAAAATTACCATTGTAGCAGTCGTCACAATAAAGTTGAAATTAGTAATGATTCAATTGGCCTCAGTTGGCCCTTAATCAGCTTGCTTGTCGCCTCGGGGGCAACCACCTTACTATTTGTCATTTTTCACAATTTCAATAACTCAAATCTATCTCGATATAATGGAAAACGGGAGATAACAGGTAGAAAACGGAATTGGGAAAGTAAGGGGTCCTTGACGTGGGAAAAGTACCTTGAGAGAAATACGCCAGCGGCGCATCACCGAAATCCAAAATCACTAAGGGAAAACCCATAGAAAGAAGAATGAGGAAATGTATTAAGTAATAACCAATAACTAACCAAGTTAATACGTTTAGGTGTTGTTTAGAATGTAAGTTAAAAAGCAACGTCACGATCAGTAGTGCCAGAGCCGCCAACGAGGACGGTGGTGGCCATCATGATGCCAGCACCGCTGCTAGACCGGCGATATCCACGTTGGTGATCGATCTACTAAGACAGGGGAAGAACAGGTCGTGAGTCACATTAGAATCCCCCATTTTTTATGGACCATCTCAAGCTTTGGCCAGTAAGCTAAGCTCCTTGAAACCGTAGTAACACGTGTGCGACTTGCTCGTTTCTCTGACTCACATCAGTGATATACCTATATCGGCATTTTTTTCATCCAACCAACACGACATCTTCTTCTGTGCCCTTTCTTCTTCTTCTTCTTCAAGTGCGGCGAGCAGTTCCATTTTTAAAGCTGAGAGAAGCGCAAAAAGCGCGGTCGTCCTGGCCTAGCGGGACAGAACAAAAAATCAATCACCCCTTCATTCAACTTAACAAGGCTCCTGCTACCGCCTGCTCATTTGAGATCCTAGCTTATTATTTACAAAAAGTGACAGCTCAATTTATCACTATTGTGAAAGGAAAGGTTGTAAAGACAAATACACAACATAAACAGGCAGGAGAAAATGCCAGGGAAAAAGATTACAGAAAGACATTGTCGACGGCGTCAAGTTCAAAAAGAAAATGAAAAAAAAGGAATGAAACAGAAGATTGGATCGATCAAAGGAAAAGAAATTCGTTCATTTTAGTAATTGGTATGCTATTTGCGCGCAGGAAAAATGAGGTTGTGTCATCCACCACCAACAGTGATGGAGACTTTAAGAAATAAGAAAGAATAAACACGAGAAAAAAACGATCAACAGAAAAAGAACTGGAACTAAACATAATATTTTGATCTATATGCAAGGCAATTAAATGGGTATATGCAATGAGCGTTATACGCTATGGGTTTATTTATTTGTGTTAGCTAGTAAACAAGATTCAATCAGTCATTCATTTATTCAAAGAGATTTTGTTATTGTCGTCGACAACCAGGCATTTTTTATGTTCAGTTTCGATATAACAATCGAAATTTTTCGATTCTACTATAACTTTTAAGATGTATTACTTACTCTAGGACTGTAAAATCACGAGGTCCTTTCCCCTCGCAGTAGATACCCCACATCTTCACCACTAATTTATCTAAATTTTGGACGTATCGTGCTGTGTCAAACAAAGCACACGTTTCACGCACAGCATGCAACGCAGCACGCAAAGCACCACGTGCTTCATGATCCAACCCCAATAGAACAGCTCTCTCTTCATATTCTTCTAGATTTTTCACTATCATGTGCTCCGCCAGACCAGTAGCTCTGCACAAAGAAGCACCCACCCTTGAGGCCATTCTTTTTACAGGCCACGTCACCATAGGGCAGCCTCCCCATAGCACATCACACCCTGTCGTATGCGCATTACACGCTGGTGTATCTAAAAACACATCGGCAAGACCACTACGAGCAACATGAATTGGTTTTGAAGCCACATCGGTGAATATAATTCGGTTCGGGTCAACCCCTCTGGCAGCTGCTTCAGCTCGCACACGAGTTTCTCCTGCTGGTGGAAAACGCAGCAGCCACAAAACGCTGTCAGGGACGCGTTTCAAAATATTGCACCAAGTTGTAAATGTCTCGGGATCGTACTTGTACAGCTGATTGCTGCAACTGTAGACTACTTTATCTTCAGGCAAGCCAAGGGAAGCTCTGGTGGTTGCTATGATATTGGCAGTGGCATCGCTACTGGCAGTGTCAGCATCCTCTTCACTGCCACCCTGCCGTTGTTGTTGTCGTCGAGCGACGCTACCAGAGATTACTTCAGGATGGGACCTTTTATAATCATTGACAAAATAGGTATCTGGCATGTATGCTATAGACTCGCTGTAACATTCCCTACTTTCTTCCGTACAGACCATTTTATCCAGTACAATCCAATCAATAAAATCAGCACCCATCGTTGCTGGGAAACCCATTAAAGAGGCTTGTACGGGAGCAGGCCGCATCGCAAATATTTCATTACGTGCCCCTTTAGTGTATCCGTTCAGATTGAATAGAATGTGGATACCATCGGCAGCAATTCGGCGCGCAATTGCGGGTGAGGTCCAAGAAGAAACGTCGAGAAAGTTTTCAGATTCTAGGCTAATGCGGTGGTGAAATTCTGAACCATCATTTGGGCTAAGAGAATAGCAAAAGACTTCAATTTTAGAACGGTCATGAAGACCAAAGACAGAGCCCATTAAATGCGCTAAAGGATGGTTGACAAAATCAGAAGAAACGTAGCCAATACGCAATCGTTGGGGTTGTTGTTGTTTTAGGGACGACGGCGGCGCCATGGCATAAGATGGATTTTCTGTTAAGAACAAAGGTTCTGTAGGAGCATCAGGAAGCTTTTTCACAGTTGCTGCACACTCTTCTGCGTACCGTTGACTGATTTTGAGCGCAAGACCAGGTGCGAATGGATACGTCATTGCGTGGAAAGGTTGGACAGAGGGAAGTTTCCCAAGTGCCAAATCCCGCTCGACTTCTTTTTCAAGCCTCAAAAACAACACGTCTCGATCTCTCCAGTCGCAAATACACTGCATACTATGCACTAAATTAGCAAAGGCTTCTGGGAAGTCTGGACGGAACGTTAAAGCAGTTCTATAAGAAAGCAGAGCGGCTTCATGACGGCCAGCGTCTTTGTAAGCTGAACCTAAATTTGCGTGGCCTTCAGGGACAGTAGGTTGTAATTTAACAACATGTTCGTATGCTCTAATGCATTCTTCATTCCGGCCTAACAATTTCAGCACGCCACCAAGGTTGTTGTACGAGACACTAAGTCTCTGACTTGCCATGGCGGTGGCAACAGGGGAAACAGGGGAACCACCCAGAGCAGCAGCGCCAGCAGTTGGAGAACCATGAGCTACACGACCAGGTGTACCTGGAGCGACTGCTATTGCAGCTGTAGAAGCAGTTGCTGCTAATGTACTGAGCTGAATTTGAATACACGAAAGATAACAACCGACTGCTTCGTGTGGGCGACCGCTTTCTCTCAAAGCATTTCCTAAATTATTGAACGCTTCAGAAAAGCTAGGGTTCAATGAAATAGCACGACGATACGCAATTACAGACGCGTCTGTCTTTTTATTTTCGTAATATGCACCAGCCAAGTTGCCCATTGCGAAAGGACACGTCGGACGCAATGTGGCAGCAACAGCAAAAGCGCTTTCAGATTCCTCCAAGCGTCTCAACTCACGAAGACAAATTCCAAGACCAGTATGGGCTTCAAACAAATCTGGTGCTACCTCTAGAGCTTTCTTGTAATTTTCCACAGCGAGCTCGAAGTTTCCAGCCTCCTTAGCGCAGTCCCCATGACCCCGCCACGCAGCAGCACACTGAGGGTCTGTCTGTAGAGCAACGGAATAGCATTTTTCAGCGGCAGCACGTCCAGAGTCACCATACCCTTTCCATAAATCCCCTAAACTGCAGCGCACTGCAGTCAGCTCAGGTTTCATTGCTAAAACAGCACTGTATGCTTGAGCAGCGGGTAGCGGCAAACCGCGTTGGGTATAAGCTGCAGCAAGATTCACGTATGCATCAATGAAATCGCTTTTTAAACGAATTGCAGAGGTGTAATACGTTATAGCAAGGTCTATAGAGCCGTTTTGATACAAAGCATTGCCTAGATTGGCATATGCTTCGGCGCATGATGGGTTTAATAATATTGCTGCATCGTTGGCGGCTGCAGACCGTGTATAGTCTTTTAGTTGATAGTATGCAGCTCCTAATAAAAGAAGAACGTCAGATCTAGTAGCATCAACAGCGTGAAGTTGAAGGCATGAATGTATAACATGTGCATAATCTTTCTTTCGATAGACTTCAGCAGCTTTCAGCAGCGCTGCTTGATACTCTTCTGTACCAGCGGTGGTTCGAGGAGAGGTATTTGGTGGAGTATGTGGAGGTGAAATTGCGCTTTCAGAAGAGTGTGAATTGAATATAGTAGAGCTTGCGATGTAGTGTCCAGCTGCTGTTGCAGCAGTCGCCCATGGCGGCGGGAGCGACTTCAAGCCTGCAGTTGAGAGAGCAGTAAATTAAAGTAGTGAAAAAATTAGAGTTCTTCTTGCCCAAATTATTTTATTAAATCATTAAAATGGGGTACAACCAAGTTTTAGTGCAATATTTACCTGTCAGCTCCTGTTCAGATGTTGTTCCGAGGTGCCCTTGAAGAGCAATATTGTGGTAAGAACTCCACCCATGTAGCTTTGACAATTCATTGGCTCCAATCTGCAGCCCTAGGATAGCATGATTTGCAGCCAAATTCTCATTTAACGCATGGTTCCTCGTTGTACCGATATCACTATTCTTGGTGGCATTGCATTGCAAAGAATCAATGCCTTGCTCAGCTTGCCTCGTGAGTTGCTGTGCTAGCACACCATCCATATCAATGTTGTGAATGCATCAGAAGCCCAGAAGAGGGTGAGACGAAGTTCAATTCCTGTCAGACTGAAATGATCGATCAGAAGAAATTCAAAAACCAGTACGCAATTCAATTTCTTAAAAACGTGTCAGCCAGTCTATATTATAAATTTACTGTCAATGACCTGAGCTAGGTTGAAAGTTAGGATTAGCTGGATGCAATCGCGGCTAGCTTCCAAAAAAGTCCGCACTGCTTCCCAGTTTCTTTCTTTTTCGCTCAATCAACGCGCGTCCTGATATTGGGATTTGCTGTCAGCCCTCGCACCCACATCGACTAGCATGTAGAAGCTAGCTGTCATGCAGAAAATCTCATATTAACTCTTCAGAGCACATTGAGTGAGTGGTGCAGAGATATGCAAAGTGCCATGCAGTGCCGAAACCAAAACCTGGCAAGGCCACTGAAGCTCCCAACAAAGTTGGGGATGTCGCATCCTCAGATGGCGAGAGCTTTTCCTACCAGCAGGCACATTATTCGCCTTGGACGCCAGATGCCGCACCAAAGACAACGCCGAAGCACATTACAAGTTGTGTCTTGGAGTTTTTTCAAGAAATTAGGGCTGGAGAAGCCTTCCTGGCTGCCAGATTTTGGCCGGCCCCGCCGCCAAAGGCTTCTTGAAAGATTTTTTGGAAGTATAGATCGGCCCACCTACGAAGAACTACTCGCACAAAACTTTGTCATGGTCGAAGAAAGCGACCCCCATCGAACATTCTCTAAACAAGGTACAATATATCGACAGTAAGCTTTATACTATTCCTGCAATACCCAGTCGAGAAGTCAAGATCTTATCTATATTTTCCCTCTTCCCTTAATTTTCAAATTCCTCAGAACTCATAGATTTTATGTGCAATCGTGTTGCTCCAGCAATTCCTGACTTTTCATGGACCGCGGCAACCGACGCTTTAGTGGCAAAAGATGGCTACATGATCGTCCTTGTCCAAGCTACTGGCCATCATAATGGCGCTCCTTTGAATGTAGGACCCGCGTTCCCTCCCGTTCCACCATCTGGGGCACGGGTGAAGCTGCCTCCTGCTGTGAAGAAAGTTAAAATCGAAGATGGAAAAATCACCGAGATTCGAGCAGTGGGCGGAAAAGAAGGGACAGGTCCATTGGCGCTGTATAAAGCGGTGGGAGGCGTTGTCCCTGAAAAAATACCAAAAGAGTAACTAGTTTACAGTTGTTTCATCTTTTATAAAGCTGAGTACAGATTAAAATGTATAATTTCATATAGTAAAGTAAATCAGAAAGGGGGTTTAAAAGTTTCACAAAATTCCCCAAAAAATGTAAAGCACGATGTATTCGGTTTCTTCATTTAACTAATTGATACTTGTTTATTTATTGCTACATTACTCCGTATATTACTAAGAATCTGGGACAAATTCCGGCTTCAATACCCATACCTTCGCTCCTCCTTGTCGTTGCAGCGTCGCTATTTGCTTCAAAACACTTTTAAACAAGGCAAGGTCTCCCGCATTGACTGAGCGTTGAAAGGCAGCTGCAACCTCTGCAGAAGGAGCTGAACCCCCTTTGCCGTGAATAAAATCCGCCACACGGGTAGCTAAACTCTGTGCTCTTGAAAACTCAGGGGAGGTAGTAGCTGCAGATGTCGCAGCAGCTTGACGCTCTCGCATTCTCGCTAGCAATTCAAAACTCCTCAGTGGAGCTCCTCCTGGACCACCGCTCCCTCTGCCGCCTGCAGCAGCAGTACCATGGCCAAATCGGCCAGCTCCTGCTCCTGCTCCTGCTCCAAAACCAGCACTTGTGGCAGCATTATACCCACCACTAGGCGTTACAAAACCGGAGGAGGCTATACCGCCACTGCCACCACTCACCTTAGTTAGCAGACGGGCATTAACAGCTGCCCCAAATCGTGCTCCTCCTCCCGGCGCTCCAGCTGCCCCAGACCTCCCAGTCCACGTAGGCTGATTGACAGGCACCTGCTGTAACTGTAGCCTTGACTGCCGCAATGCATCTGCTGCTCTCTTGGCTATTTTGGCAGCTTCTTTTTCAGCTACTCGATGTGAAGGGTCATGGGCGCTTTCTATTTTATCATGATCTATGGCAGCATGGACACCAGTACCGTCAAAAAGATCTTTGAGGATCTGAGCATCACCACCTGTAGCATTAGTACCAATAGTATCATCATTCTGTTGTTGATTACCAGGGTCAACTGGACTAGCTTCCCAAACGGCCCGGGAGACCAACTGCCTTGCTCTATTTACAATGTCACTACTGTCGAAATCAGCACCATCACGAGGAGATCCACTTTGATACCTAATAATACCAGAGCCATCAACACCCACACGGCCATTTTCATCTTCTTCTTGGTGAAAATCTGCCGGGTGCAGCTCAGTATCTAACCCTGCAAAGATTTCCGCAGTCTCAGTACCATCTGCATACTCATCACCCAGCGTGAACAGATCAGATAGATCCCTCGCTTTAAAGAATCTCTTCTGTCGAGGATCTCGTAGCACTTTATCTGTTAAGAATTGTTTGTAAACTTGGCGATGGTACACTTTCTCTTCAATTGTACCACTTGTGATGAGTCGATACACAGTCACTTCCCGAGATTGTCCAATACGCCACGCACGTTCCCGTGCTTGTATATCAGTAGAAGGATTCCAATCTGGATCAAAAATAACACATCTATTCGCTCCAGTGAGATTAACCCCTAAACCACCGACGCGGGTCGTTAATAAGAATACAAAAATATCTGGGCTGTTGTTGAAATCATCCATAAGGCGGGAACGAGAGGCAATAGGGGTGCCTCCATCCATACGATGATGTTTCCACCCACGCTGGACGACAAGACGTTCCAAAATATCCAACATTTGCTGTGTTTGAGTGAAAACTAAGGCCTTGTGTCCCGCTTCGTGCCAGTGGCGGAGGACTCGATCGAGAACTTGAAGCTTTCCAGAGCGAACAGGATCTCCATATTCAGCCGAAGCTTCCCATTTTGCACGTTCTAGTAAGTCTGGGTGGTTGCATATCTTACGTAAGATGTCTATTCCAGCTAATGCAGCTCTATTTCCAGCTAAGATGTCTCCTAGTTCTTTTGAAGCGAGGTACGAGCGGTACATATCTCGCTGCTCCTGGGTCAATGAACAGAATAAAACTCTTTCTGTCTTTTTAGGTAACGAAGTAGCCACATCAGATTTACGTCTACGCAGTAAATATGGAGAAATTAAGTCGCGAAGGACCACAGCGCACCGATACGCAGCGGCAACTTGTAAAGGAGAAGCATTGGCATAGCCACCTATTTGGATAGGTACCGCAAATTGAGCTTGAAAGATGGGTAAAGTGCCTAATTTCCCTGGAAACACGAAATCAAACAAGGACCAAAGCTCTGTCAAGCGATTCTGAATAGGCGAACCGGTCATAATCAGTCGATGCACTGTAGCAAGCTGTTTTGCAGCCAAAGTCACTTCAGCATCAGGATTTCTAATTTTATGCCCTTCATCTAGGATTACACACCCCCATGCAATGGGTAATAACTCTTCACGACGAATACGCAGCTGTTCATAGGTAGTTAACAGAATACCAGCATCTGACGAAGCAATCCTCCGAACCAACGCAGCTCGGCTTTCGCTACTTCCCCCTCTTCCTGCTGCACTCTCATGCAAGATAGCGACCCGAAAGGGAGGGTACCAGGATCGAATTTCACGAAGCCATTGGTTGAGAACTGTGGCAGGGCAGACGACCAGAGAAGCTCGAAATTTCCCAGAATGGTGAAGACCCCCTAAGAAGGCGACGATCTGAATTGTTTTCCCGAGTCCCATTTCATCTCCGATTATACCTCCTGCACGCTGGGTATAGAGCTCCCAAAGCCATTTGACACCAGTACGTTGGTAATCAAAGAGTTTGGAATAGAGATCGCCAGGAAGACGATACCCACCCTCGAATATGACATCAGGGACAACTTGCGCTTCTATATCAGCTGTCGCTGGCGCTACTGCTGTTGTTTCCTTATCCCTACTAGCACCACCCTCTTCGTTGTTGTCTGCATCCACATCTTCATCGCCTTCCCCATCTCTACTCTGTCTACGCTGCAGAGATGCTGCTTTCCTCTTTCTATTTTGAAGGTACGCTTTCTGACGGCGATGGTACGCATCCTCGTCAGCATCATCAAACATACCAGCTTGGTCTAAGAGCTCCTCTTCTTCACTCGTACTAACAACAGACTCACTATGTTCATTTCCATCTTGGTCTTCATCTTCATCACCACCACCGTACGTACTACTGCTTTGTCGCTTTTTCCTACGAGCAGCAGCAGCTCTAGGCAAAGTACTGATCCTGCGTTTCTTGGGTGTTGCGTCATAACCAGAAGCCGCTGCACGCCAGGAGTGCTCATCTACTTTCTTTGCATGTCGTTGAGGACGTGGTAGCTCTGAAATATCAACGAGTTTAGTGGTGTGGCGCTCTGCTCTTAATCGACGTACCTGTTCACCGACTTTGGCAATCGATGCTGCTTGAATCTCATGCGTACTCGTTGCTGCGGTAGCATTATCTGCATTACCAGCTTCTACACGGCGTTCAAACCCACCAAGGCGGTCGAACGGCGTTAATACACCCTGAAAAAAGTGGGGGTGTACGACGGAAAAAATGCATTAACATTGTTTGCTAAGATGTATTACCATACTCCAAAAGCATACCAAACATTAGAAATTTTCGTATCTTATGCTCTACTTACCAGTCTTATTAGTCTATCGCGCTCTGTTTCAACTAAAGAAGCTCCTCTCCCTTGAGCGGCAGCAGCAGCATCAAACAGGTCATCGTCTTGTAAATTCTCAAAATGGACAGAACGAGCCTTCTTTCCACCTTTTCTACCATTTTTATTTGCTTTTAACAAAGCTTCTTGCACGGTTTTTTCAGTAATATTCGGAGCTGCTGTATCTATGCCTGCCGCTGCTAAAGAATTTTCCAAATTAGCTGCTTGCCTCTCGAGCCCTGCTAGGCGTTCTCGCATGACAGCCTGTTGAAGCTCTCCGTGAGCGAGCGGAGCGGCAGTAGGAGGGCCAGGTTCGTTGTTGTCATCATTATCGGGCTCAGAACCTGGTTGCTCCATTTGCTGAACAGCAGAGCGGACAGCTCTGATTTCCCGCCGAACAAGCCAGAGTTGCTCCTGTTTAATTTCAAGGTCATTGGGCCCTTCTGTAGCACCTGGCGCAGCATTCTCGACTTGCCGTAGAATTTGCTGTTCTATGGAGGCAGCGTTTACGGCTGTGGCACCAACTTGGTAGAGACCAATCTCCTCATTTTCAAATTTACGTTGGGCCTCGTCGTCCATGGTGCCCGAGCGCTTAATTCACTTAATGCTATGAACATACCAAACCCATCGTGTTGTTATCTAGGAAACCAAATGCCGGAATAACGTGTGGGTGGCTAGTTTTCAACAGTCTTTCTTCGCGGAAGCGACCTCTATGAGGTTGATGATCGAGGGGCCCTGGCAGGGAAACAAAAGAGGTTGCTAAAATCGCCAGAGTTGCTAAAATAAATCAAACTTCTGTTGGCCAAAGGGAGAGGCGGGAGAGGCATGCGCGGTGGTTCACAATCCACAGATCGATCGCGGGCCCAGCATGGGCAGCCCAAAGATAAAATGCGGGCTGCTCCTCACCGCAGGCCTTTGAGGACCTTGTCGATGGAATATGTACGCGCAGTGGCTCCAGTGGGCCTGCCATAATCCCTGACAGCGCGAGAATTCACCTGCAGCAGGAAAGCTGCCGACGATCACAGCACTGCTCTTTGGAAAGTGGGAAACGCTCTAGGAAACGGGAGGGAACACACTGCATGCTGCTCTGCGTCCCGCACACATTTCTGGGAAACGTAGCAGACCCTTGGGAAAAAGGCAATGCCCGCCCTTAGACCAACTGGCGTGGCCGTGATCTTCGGCAACAGCGGTGGCGGTAGCATCAGAGAATCTTTATTTCTCCATTTATCAAACTACTACATACTACGTGCAATCTTATGTTGACTAGTAGAAGTGATATTTACATTCTATTTATGTACATATGCAGTTTTTTTAAAACGACAGAAAATGAAATTAGAAAAGTTATTTTCGTTTCTCTCACAGAATGAGCTCCTCCAGGAGAGAAGCAACTTATTGAAAATTGACGCAGCAAGCTGTGTGGGTTTGTAGTGTATTCTTTATTCGACTGGATCTCTAATCCAAAACTCGCGCTAGTATAGGGGGGATAGTGGGGAAAGTAGAAAAAATATTTTACAAAATGCACAGAGCGGTAAAAGAGCTGCAAGCCTTCCCAAGACTGTTCTATTTATTTTATACAATGGCAGATACAGTGAAAATAAACAGTGCCACTTCAGACGTTTGCTTGCTCCTTGCCTTCCTCTGCATGCTTACATTTCGCTTCATCTTGTTTCTGGAACTTTTTCTCTAGTTCAAAAACTGCAGCAAGGGTGTGCTGGCGAGCGCATGGTCACCACACTGTCCTTCTCCTCTACGCCCCACTCCTCATAAAAAAACGCCTCCCTGGGTATATCTTGGGCCATTATGGAGTAAGGGCGCAGAGATACAACATTGAATTCCACCATGGACAGCAGCACATCGGCAGCTGTGACGTTTTCAGCAATGCCTATGTCCCTCAGCGCAGCAAGTACCTCCTTTCGACGAACAGCGTGGTACGGGTTGGCAGCAATGAGACGCAGCACTGCTTTGTAGTGTTCTGTTCCCCAGATACGAGGGCCAGTGCTGTCAGTTGGAGGAGGAATGGTTTCTGGGAAATCCAAAGCAGTGGTGACATCCTCTTGAGGTTCTGACAATGTTTCAGCCACGCCTGCAAGCATTCAATACCAAGAAAACACATGTTCAGGTTAATTATTTGGCAACAATAAAGAATAAGAACAACGATAAAAGCAGTTTCTTACCTTTGTCCCAGCTATTATACTGTGTGGCGTCAGCAACACAATTACGTAGGAGGTACATATTGCCACCACATACTGACCACACTTTCTTCCAGTCTTCCGGTATCATGCCCAGCTCTTTAGTCGCTTTAGATTGAGCCATCAAGCCTGGCCACTCTTCCTTAAATCCCTTCCTGTTGAGCACTTTGCCGCCACAAACATACACAAACGCCTCGGCGCTCGTCAGATCACCCACAACTTGCACTTTTCGTTGGGTGCCATCGAAGCCCTCTGCAAATAGAAAGAAGGAGATGATATAAATTTACTTAGGTTTTCATGCGGAAAAATATCTTTGAATAGTGAAAAGCTTACTTTGACGCAACCACGAGACCATGAAAAAGTCTGAGCTGGCGAGAACTATATGGGCACGCTTTTTTTCCTTGCAGATGCGCTTCAGAAACTCTAGTAAATTTTGCAACGCATCATTGCCTTTAGCCTTCCACTGTCTCAAGACATTGAACTCGTCTGCAGCGTGAAATGGAGGGAAAAAGGAAGGAAGGAGTTTGAATAAACATGGGAGAGGTGGGTTTGAAAGTGATGACACCAATAGCTCTCGTCATTTTTGTTTTTGAAGCAGCGCACCGATGACAATGATAGGCTCTTTCTTCCAAAATGTAGTGTTGACCAAGATCAAATTGTATGTATTAATGACAGCCGTCAAGTCTTTTGAGGTGTCCTCGGGGAAAAATTCCGATTCACATGCATTCAAGAGCTCTCCCGTTGGGCTGGCAGTGTCCATAGCCTTGGCAAGCAGGCCCACAAGATTGGGTGCCGGTTTTAATGTTTTAACAAAGATTTTGATACTCTTTATACCCATCTGCGAAAAAAGCATGCGTGCCCGTTTCCGTAGTTGCTGTGCCATCAGCTCTGGGGTGAAGACGCTTTCAATGCCGCAGTTCAGGTATACCACACGTGATTTTTCTTGCTCTACAATCCAGCGTAATAATGCCTGCATGCTTCAGGATTAAAAATGAAACACGTTAAAGTGGATGTGAGGGATGTGCAACGTGTCATATCAACTTGCGCTCAAACTGATGATGACAATGACGTACCGATTTTCCACTATTTATGGGACCAAGAAGCAGAAGAGGTTTACTGGGTTTGCGATTCAAGTGGCCCGTGATCATGTCATACTCCTTCTTGCGGTTGAAGAACTTGTTCTCGATATCCGGATAAATTTTCTTCTTTGAAAAGTCAGGACACACGACGGGCGTGTACACTTCATCCGCCGACGCAAGTTGAGACGCAATAGCATCATCATCTTTTGTGGCACGTGTAATGTGTGACACTGTAGGAAGAATAGTCTGCTGAAGGTCCCTTGGAGAGAAGGAGGGCAGCTTGGGATAACTAGAATGGGAGCGGCAGCCATAAAATTCTGTTGAACAAGGGCGTTGCAGACGACAACATCCAAAGAGCGGCGTCGCCACCACCGGCGTTGCCGCTCGAGAAACTGTTGCCTTGAAGGAGAGATGCTTTCCGCAATGCATGATACTCAGAAAACTGAATCAAGGTGAGGAAGCAAGATAAACGTTAATCAAAAATCAAAAATGTAGATTCAATTTCTAAGCACAGGGGCAGCGCAGCGTTCACCCTACTAGCCGGAAAGATTTTCACATATAAAGTTCAGACTTACATAGTGGCGAAGTTATCGCTGGTTTCAAGAGGTGCGCAGAATTCTCTTTGATCGAAAAAAAAAATCTTGTGGATTATAAAGATTTGACGTGCACTTGAAAACCGCGTGATGTTCTTCTGTGGCCGAATAGGAAATTTCTTTCATTTCAATTTTATTTCTTTTACATAGAAATGTTGTGCAGCACAACTTGTGGCAGTTCAAAATTTGCCTCCAACCGCCGCCGAGCACAGCATGGCTGTTTGAAACACTGATTGGCACAGCAGGCTTCTCCGCCCCTCAGCGGGCCTCGAGAAACGTCCGGTGAATGATATTCAGCTATTCATTGGTGGGTTTGGAACAGGCGGAAGCAGCAACCGTCGGTTCCAGTTGCCGGGGCAGGTTTGGGCTGGAGTGTAAAGGCATATAAAGAGATGACGAGTCTATAAAGGTAAGACGCAATGTCATCTCAATTTATCCGACGAGAGCGGCCTCTTCACGCCAGGGGTGGGGTCAGGCCCGCGGACAGGAGGAGCGGGCAGGAGAAGCCGAGGCAGGCTAGGGGAGTGGCGGGCTGGCTGCAGCATACTTTTCCCAACATGCCCCAATAGCCGATAGTAGGGGGTGTCAAGGCAAAATGTAAATGCATTTGGTGCGGAGAGCAGGCGGAGAGGCTGTAGAGGTACCAACTGCTGCCCGAGCAAAGCTGGACCCGCGATCGATCTGAGACAACCCCTTTTGTTTCCCTGAGAGCGTTTCCGCGAAGAAAGTTTCTTCAGAGCTTCACTGTTCAGGTATATATCTACACCCACCCAAAGAAAAGCTCTACCCCTACCCCACATATTGTTGAGCGTCAGCAACTAATTACATGACATGTTATTACCTTTTGGGGGGAATTTTTGGCTATATCACCGTTCACCCCTCACCACCTTGGGTGAAAGATATTTCCCCCACACATCCCTTTATATCCTCCCTTGACCACAGTACCCTGCGGGTGGTGCCACCACCCACTTGATCATGGTTATTACACTATGGATTGGTACAATTAAATAATAATAATCCGTTGATCTAGTGCCTTAATTAATTTCTTTTGCCCAGCGGTGGTGCCGTGGCCAAAGTATTCCCCACTGGGCGATAAACTTTGGCCCTATGGTCCTCGTCGCATCTTTTCGTCCCTCACTCGCTCATGCACATTCTCTTAAATTAATTAGGAGCGCCTAGGATACCTGGATCTGAAGGGCTCGGGTATAAATGCTAGGATCTGTTTGCAACCTACTGTGAGAGAGCCTCGGCGAGCCCTCGGAGGGAAGAGAGGCTTCTCCCGGAGACCATCATCATCATCAGGTGGCCGCCTTTGAGCATTTTGTCCGCGCCTATTTACTGGAAAAAAAAAACTGCTTCAAATCAAATCTACACAGCAATTTGTACATCTATTCTTTAATTCCTGGCTTGCCGCCGCTGTCAATCTACTTTCTCGCCAAGTGCTTGATTTAAACAACAAAAGCTGATTGATTTTGTCTAAGTCTCAAACACTAGTTTTAGAGACAGCCTCGCAGCATGGTTGCAACTAAGAATAGGTGGGGTGATTTGCTGGAAGATGAGGAAGAACTCCCTCCCTCCACAACCTCTGGCCCTGATGCAAAAGGCTTGATGACCAAGGTAGAATACTTTCGCAACGACAAAGGAGAAGTGATGAAGCGTATGATCAAATCACGAGTGGTTAAAATAGAGAAGCGTGTCTATGACACTGCTGTTGAAAGAAGAAGAAATTGGAAAAAGTTTGGAGACGCTGCCACAGAACGAGCAACAGATGCCATCACTGGTCAAGCAACTGAGGAAGTTCAATTTGAAAGGATTCGGCAGAAACGTGATGAAGAAAAGAAACCCGATTTCAACATCTCTATGGCAGGAACAGACAACAAAGCTGCTGCTATGTCTCTCCGTGACATGCTTTACAAAAAGAGAATGGAACGCCAACTTCTTGCAGCAAAAGGTCTTCTGGATGTTGAACGTCCTCCTGATGATGACGGTGCTGGTGGATCAACTCCTCCTGCTGGTTCTAGACCTGGCACCTGGCAACCTTCTCGCCCTCGTGGTGCAGAAGGCGACGCCATGCAAAAACGTAGAGATGAGAATTCCGTTCGTGTTACCAATCTTTCAGAAGATGTCACTGAACAGGATCTTTTCGACCTATTTGGTGCATTTGGATCTGTTTTGCGTATCTTTATTGCCAAGGATAGAGAGACAGGAGAATCTCGTGGATTTGCCTTTGTTAATTTTGTGCATAGAGAAGACGCTCAGCGAGCTATTGATAAATTGGATGGATATGGGTATGATTCGTTGATTCTGAGTGTACAATTTGCTCAGCCACGTGATCCACGCCCTTAGATAAAGGTAATTAGCTAGCTTGCATGGTACTCTTTTTTACTTTTGGGAGAAGAGAGTACACTGGTCCCGGGAACTGAGGTTGTTTTCTTTGTTTGTTTGTCTGTTTGTGAAATTATTGATGTAAAGATGTTTCTCTCCTGGAGGAGCTCATTCTGTGAGATAAATGAAAAATGAGCAAATCTATTGGGCATTTAATAAATGCTTTACATATGTAGATGTAAAAGTGCATCTACAAGCCAAGTTTCTTTTTCAATCGATCTTTAGTCGACAATTTCTTCAATTTCGCAGCGGCAGTTTTACTTAAAGGGCCTCCAGTTCTTCCTGGCGTTGCTCTGGCTGTACCTGGCGCATGAGAACGTTCTCGTGCAGCTGTCGTATCATCTCCACCACCACCAAGACCACCGCCATTACTTGCTACCTTGCCACCACTTCCTGCTGCAGCCATTGCACTCCCAGGCCTATTGCCTCCACTGCCACCACCGCCCTTTTTTTCATAATAAATACCTTTTTGTATGTCTCTTTCATCAATCAATGCAGCGTTATCTCCAGATTGATCATCCATCGAATCTCTATCGCATCCCCCATACGTATCCCCACCTTCATGCTCGCCACCCCTACCATCGATCGTCAGCTTCTCTTGGTAAGGGGCGCCTGTTGGTTCTAGTGGGTCCCTTGAGACAGCAGAAAGATTGACACATACTGGCGGTGGGTGCTCTTCATCATCTGATACGTCTACTAATTTCAACCCTTTCAATGCAAGCTCAAATCGAGCGAGAACTGTCCAAGGATTTTGATTATTCTGAAGGGCAGAGGACGCCATAGCTGCATCTGCTGGAGAATCCCTCAGCCATCGTCGGAGAGTGAGATAGAGTGCTGGCAAGCCCTGTTCTTCCCCTTCACTCAACTCTAGTTGTTCGATACTATCATCTCCTGGACCATCCACCTGCGGAATAGTAGCAGCTGGCGGTGGTGGTGGAGCAGCTGGACATTTAATAGTCAGCTTGATGGGGGAACGTTTCGGTTGCTGCTCAACAAAAGCATTCGCAGCAGTCGTTGACGTTATTTTTAATTTCAATTTCAAGGACGAAGGTGGCACGCCAACCAGATTCAAAGCTGCTACTGGTCGTACCGAAGCCACCCCAGAAGCTACATCTTCTGCTTCTCCACGTCTCGCTCTCTGCCTTTTGCTTTGCCTTTCCCCCGTTACTCCACCTCCTATTGTACCTAGTGTACCTCTCTTTCCTCTTTTTTTCCTGGTTTCACCGTATCGACCGTCTAAATCATCATCATAATTTCTATATTCCAAATCCATCTGTTCGGCATCACTGTCCAACACATCATCGCCTTCTCTTTCTTCACCGGAGTTTTCTTCACTATCTGCTTTACCTCGATGCTGCCGAGCACCAGGAACCCATTCGCCTTCATCATCGTCATCATCATCACCACTATCGCCTTTGATTCCACCGCTCCAATCAGAATCGGATTGAATGAAATCATCAGCGTGACGTTTTCGTCTTCTGCCGCCAGGGCCTTCCCTGACCGCAGCTCCTGCAGCACTGGAAGGTCGGCTAGCTGCTTTCGCAGCTGCGGCAGCAGCTTGAGCTCTTGCTCTTGCAGCTGCTTTTGCAGCTACTGTTCTGTCCTCTCTTTCCATCTGTAAGACGCTAGATGCCACTTTTTCTTCAAAATTTTCCATCTTATTTTTCACCTTTTCCCCTAATAGAGCCGCATATTTACTCGCAGTTCGCCACATAAGCTGCCTAAATTCCGGATATTGTCTTCCAATACCTACTCCTGCAGCTTCTTCTATACGTACCGCATCAAGATGGATGCCCAAACTATCAGAACGAAGTACCCCTCCACTCAAAATGATAGCACTAGAGGTCACCGCTAAAGTAAAAGTATAGCCAGGAGGTAAAATTAACGTATCACCCGCTGTTAATTCCGCTTTCGAAGACCCTTCACATTTTGAAGGTAAAAATATACCACTGTCTTTACCTCCGCAAGCCCAGGCAGCGTAGGTAGCTAAATTCTTAGCGACGGGAGGTGACACAGCGATGGTTGCGGTGCCTGTAACTAAATAAATCCACACAGACGCACCTCCTGGAGCCATTGTAGAGTTTACAAACGACTTGTTAGGGTACATACCAAGCATAATTGGCAATTTCGCTTGAGGAGTGGCTTCAATTACGCCTAAACTGGTGCGGAGGTCGACTGCTTGAACAGCGGGTGGTGCTGAGATTTCAGGTTCTAGAGGGGTTCCTGTTATTGGCAAGGCTGGGAGACAAAGTAATCGGGTTAAATAGTCCTTATCAATGCCTTCCAGAGGGAGATCAGATGGCTTAGAAAGAGCAGCAGTAGCGTCAGCGACCACAGCATGAAGAGCAGCACCGTCTTGAGCCTTGTTCGATGGGGTTTGTCTCGCTGTCTTCTTATTCCAGTAGATTTTCCATTGATGCAGAGTCCACACGGGACCTTCTTGTTGTGTAGGGCTATCGAAGGTGTGTACTGGAACTGTAGGGCCTAGGCTCGTAACTAGAGTCTCGGCGGTTATACCGCCAGCTGGCGTCTTTACAAAGGCCGCCACTGCAGCGTTATCCTCAGAGGGAGCAGGGATAAGTACTGGACGGAATGTACCGTTATTTTTCAGCCATGTTGGCGTGAGTTGTGAAGCAGATAGCCTTCGGATGGCACCTTGACGGTAGCCTCCATATTTTAAAAGCTCCGCATAGAGAAGCTTAGAATCCACACTTTGTGTGTGAGCTGCAACGAGAAGGGAAAAGAGGGATGAAGTTGAGATTCAAATATGTTCTAAATGACTGAGATCGGCATAGTAATAAGCGAGGTTGAAGGTTTCCTCCGCTTCGCATCTCAATGATTCAAACCCACCTCGAAAACTCGTAATTGACGTGTCGTCGAATTGCATCTAGGGGCCTTAGTGTGCGTGTTATTTTCTATGACTTAATTGGCTCATCAAACTGACTCAATGTTGAGAGTATCTGGAAATTCGATCAAGCTGTTCTAAATCGCAAAAGTAGAGTTTGCAATATAGGTGCAAAAGGCGTTACAAGCTCTCTGGTCAGACAACATGTTTCGAGAAATATGGGTCCAATGTTGTAATTGTTGCCATTTTATAGTTTCATGTATGGACTTCCAATTATGGACTCGAGGCCGCCACACCGCCGCCGTGAAGTGGGAAAATTAAAAATGTATACAATAATCGCTGCAATAATCCTTGAAGCACGGTTTGTTTTCTTGCTAAACAAACATTACCTTCATTTTATTTTATTCCATTTTAATCCGAAAGCTGCTCTTGAGCGTCCTGTCCACCGCCAAGTCTTTTGCCGCTGCCGGTAGAATATGATGCAAAATAATAGATAAAATGGATTGAGTTACATGCAACATTGACCAATGACAGTATGCACGTAAAGGAATCTGTAAAATAGAAAAAGACACTCCTTGGCAGGGAAATGGGTTTAGAGAAAATAAGTAGTAAAATCGGGTCAGGAGAGAAACTTATTTAATAAGTTATGGGCTCATCTTGTTGTAAAACAAAGGGCTTGAATGGCGTAGATAAGTAGCGGAACAAAGGCATATAGGGAGAAGAAGTTTAATGAATAATACTGCTGACAGATACAAGAAAAATCTCAAAAGGTTTCAGACAGTCCTGGATAGGTAATAAGAAAAAGGAAGATGCCACCATTTAGGCAGCTAAGAGATCAATAGTTATCTATTGGTAGGGTGCCTATGAGATTTTATAAAACGATAATCCAATTACCCACTCTATTACTACCTATTTGATTGTATTTAGGAAGCCCTGACCAACTTGAACACGTTCTGAGGTCCAGGAGTAGAGGTAAAGGTGAATTTCTTAGAGCAATTTCCAGGGATAGTGGAGACGCGCATACCCAAGTACTTGGCTCCCTTTCTTGAAGGGGCAACGATGTTGACAGAATCGCAACTGGTGCCAATGGGTTGAATTTCCCAGGGAAATTTCACGCTTCCAAGAACAATTCCATCAGTGGAGATATCCATTTGGTTGGCAACACAGTCCTTTGCTGCAACAATGTTGAGAGGCTTGCGGCCTTCACCCTTGATGGTCCAAGAAGCGCGGACTGGCTTGCCACCGAGCTGATTCTGGGTTTTAATTCCTACAGCGGTGTTGTTGCAGTTGGAGGGAGAAGGCCAGGCAACATATTGTCCAGCGCAGTTGAGCAAGGCAGGCCTGATGTTATAGGCGCCATCATAAGAGCATCGTTTTGGCGCCGGAGGTGGTGGAGAAGAAGGAGGAGGAGAAGGAGTTGAACCAGGTACGTAGCCACTTTTAGTGGCTGCAGGGCATGCTGGGTTGAAATCAGTAGGGAATGTGCCGCCTCCGCAGCCATATTGGTGATAGGAATTGTCTTGAGAGTCTCTGATAATAGTGTAGAAGCACTCACCGCCACTAGTCATACGGGGGGAAATGGTAAATGCGCCATTTAATGGAACTTTAGCGACTGCCCAGCCTGGTGGGAACACAGCTGCAGCTGCAGCGGCATCAACGCCCTCGGTGGTATTAGCTCCAGAGGCGTGCATGATGTATGTATTCTTCCATTCATCAGTTAGGATCCAGGCATTGGTCTCGGTAAAGGTCATGTTTTGGCACTGTAGAAAAAGAAGGCAGAAAAGCATTGGAAAAAAAAAACAACAATATTTAGCTGAGCGGCGAGGATAAGGTTGGCATTAAATAGAACCCCGTTGATGGATGGAAATCAAATAAATGACTAGTATACTACAGCAATTATAGGATCATATGATAGTGAAACCAAAAGGCAGCTCGAATTTCCTTACTTTGTTGATGGGGGCAACGAGGACTTGGCCAGCTGGTGCAGGGCCGAGGACAACATCCGTGCTGTTGCTGGGATAGTAGGAAGCGCATGCGTTCAAAGCGAGCTCTCCCCAGGTAGTATTGTTGAGAGATTTGATGGTGTTGATGGTTATGCACTCGGCGGAGCTGTCATCAGAATTGCTGCAGTCCATGGGAGCATTGGGAGATTTGAAAAAGCAGTTGGATGAGAACTGCAAGTTGCGAGGCGTGTTGAGACTGTAGATGCCTACCTGGCTTGGATAACTTCAGGGAAGGGGGAAAGAGACAACTGAATCAATGGTAAGCTTAAAATAAAAGCCTTGAGAAATTCTACGGCAGCAGCTGCGGGAGCACGGTTAATCTAAGCTGCAAGAAGTCTATAAATTCAACAATAAAATGGTGTAATTAATCTGTTCACTTACGTAATGAACTCATCATAGGTCATAGGGTTGTCGCCAGAAGAAGCTGAGATCATTGAAGTGAGCACATCTTGAATTTCGAGCGCCTGTGCCTCGGCAGCATTACCATTGCAGACGAACGAAGGAGACGGAATATAATATGCGCAGGTGTCCATAGGCACGCCTACATTTTTATGATTAGAATTAAGGTCAATTTGAAGCAATGACGCTGTTTTGAAGTAAACTCATTTGCGCGATCACTTCAGAGAAGATGAAATCTTTCGACTTACTTGCTCCTTTTGCTAAAGCAGACAGCGCCGCTAGAACCAAGATGGTCTTAAATAATGACATGATCGCGTGCAATTGGGGAACAGGTTCGGTTTTGAGCAAGCTCCTCTCGTAGCTATAGCGATCAATCAGGTAGCTGCAGGTGACAAAGGGGGATATAAGAGAGCCCGTTGACAGCCTTACAGAAAAATTTTATTATGTTATTTGAATTATAAAGTAATCTCATGCGAAGAATCATGTAGTATTATTGATGGTAGAGACATGCAATTGTCTCGTAATCGTCTCGCAAGCAACGCATCACCGCCAAATCTAAAGTTTTGGTAAGAAGTACGAAGTACCATTCTCCATAAAATGCACTTACCCTCCATCGTAAAATACCTTAACCATTGTTATCAAACATCTAATTTATAAATAGTCACAATCTGCTTCTACGTATCAACTTTGACCAGTGAAAATGGCTTTGGACAACCCTAGGTCGTTTCTTAGAACTCCATATGCACTTCCGCCTCCGCACCCTTTTTCGTCGTGACCACCGCCGCTTGCTTTACTTGCTAGAAAGCTTAAACTATACATTTGCCCCGTCGTTCTATTGTTGACGAACAAAATTTCCTCATTCCTGTTTTACTAATTTAATGTCATCGTTCCTCTCAGCTTAGAAGTAAATTTAAAACTACCTTACCAAAAAAGTGCATTAAAACAAAAATAAATAGTAAAAAGCTGCAAAAATACGCTAATCAGGATTAATTTCTCTGCTATGCATGATTAATATCTCTAAGAATGTTATTCCATACATTATTCAGAGAGCTGCTCTTCTTCAACATCGCATTCCTGTCCACCATCTCCTTCTGCTGCTGCTGCCACATCCCGCTGTATGTTTTCTTCGGAGCGGACCACTCTAAACAATTTAAACTCTCCAGGAAGCTCAGCTTCCGTATATGATTTATCACAAAAGTATACTCTCCGTAATCGGCAGTTTGCATTCACTGTAACCCTAAGGGCCTCTGAAAAGTGTGTCCCATAAGCCCGGGAGCAAAACTCGTCCAAGTTAAATTTAATTTGATTCCATCCTGCTTCTAACTTCAGTGGCATGGTGCAGATATTTGACGCAACGCGTGTACTAGCCTGCAAAATAAAAGGTTGGTTTTAAATGGGAATATTTGGGGTTAGAAGGTAAAGATTAAACAGAAGACGAACAGGGATATTTTCTAAACTATCACCAACGGGTATATGAAAAAATACAAAGTTAAAGATTACCTGAAAGGTAGACGCTCTAAATCTGCGCCTATATTTCTTATCATCCAAGATTTCTATTTCTAAAGAGAAGTGTTCATCCAAGTTTTTCACTAAGAAGACAATCCACGGTAGTTTAATCCCAAGCGTCTTGTGAGAATCGGAGGGGCAAGAAATCAACGTTGTGGAGATATTGGCACCTTGAATTGCGAGAACTGTGCTTTCTAGATCTTGATCTGTTGTTGGTTCTACAGTTCCATCTTTTGCTGCAAAGGAAATGAATTGAAAAATAATGCTGGTCAAACAGATGGCGGCGGTGGACAGTGGTTGAACATGTCAGTTAGGAGTTTGACTAACCTTGAACATCCCAAATCTGCAATGGTTTGCTTCCTACGGCGTAATAGATGGATAAGAAACCAGTATGAAAGGTGTTTCGGAACATTTGATCAAATATTTTGATACGAGATAATAATTAATTCAAATGTTGTTTGACCAGTGAATAAATAGTAACTTTTTATAGCGATGGCTGACGGGGCAATATTCCACAATTATTATTCTTGTTTCTATACTAAAAGCCATTCTTTAGGCTGGTGATTTTGAGCGGCGTTCCGGAAAGAAACAAGAGGCGACCACAATTGCTGCTCACACTTTTCAAGAAAAACCAAGCTCCACAATCCAACTCAAACTAATTCAATGTTTTCAAGATGGAGGTTGAGGTTGTAGACGATGGCGAATTTGCCTTAATTGAGGCTGCATGCCTCCAAGCGGAACAAAATATTAATCGATCATCACCTGAAAAAAAGCCCAAACGACCTCGGTTTCTTCCCGGTTCATTAGCCTCCGTACCCCCAGCACCACCTCTTCCATTCCTAATATACCGTGGCAAAACTACGTATTGCCGCGAGGTCGCACAGATCGACCGTGCTGCAGCTTTTCTTCTTGCAATTGAGAAACCCCTCGGCTTTGACGTGGAGTGGCATGTCACATATGAAACAGGGAAACCACCTAGACCAATTGCCCTGATGCAATTCTGTGTCGTTGATCCTAGTATATACACCCCTGATGGATCCCCTCCGTACCACTGCTTCCTCTTGCACATCAATCGAAAGAGTAAAAATAATGAGAATAATAATTTCACCTTCACCCCGGCTCTTTCACCTAGACTACTTGAGTTGCTAACGTCAGAGACAGTGCGTAAAGCTGGGATTGGGATTCACGGCGATTCGCTTCAAGTAGAACGCGATTATGGTATCAAAATGAAAGGACTAATAGACCTATCAGAGGCTGCGAACGCAAGGCTATGTCCTTCTTCTTCTTCTTCTTCTTCTTCTTCATTGCCGTCATCAACCAAGGGGGTGGTGCCAGTTGTGCAAGCGCCTCAAAAATGGAGCATGACCGCTCTTGCAGAAAATCTCATGCGTAAAACCGTTAGAAAATCTCAGCATATCCGTTGTAGTGACTGGGAACAAGACCCGTTGACAGCAGAGCAGCAAAGCTATGCTGCCACGGATGCATGGGTGTCTCTTCAACTACACGAGATTCTTTCTTCTATGCCAATCACGTGGCGACCAGCGACGGCCACGATAGGAGAAGGCAGTGGCAGTGGAAGAGTAGAGTCATCAGGAGCACACGCTCATGGTAGTTTTAGTATTTCTAATAATGGAAATAGTATAAAGCTAAAGAAGGAATGTATTCCAGCGTGCAAAGAGCTTGCAGCTCTTCAACCTGCAAAATTCACAGTGCTACAACAACATTATCAAGGCATTGAGGTACTAGAAATAGCTACACAACGTCAAATTCAGGCTTCTACTGTACAATCATACCTTGCGGAAGCTATTATAGCAGGCTATGCCTATAATTGGGACCGACTTTCTGTTGCTGATGAAGTTCTCGCTCTTGCTGCAGTGGTCGCAGAGGAAGCGGGAGTGACATTATTGCCGCCACTAGAAGCAGTTGAATACAAGCCGAGCCGAGATATATTGAATGAACTATTGGAAGCTCGGAATATAAAAATTAGAGCTTTATTTGAAGAAATGCAAATTAAAATACCTGGCCTAGGTTTTGGAGATTTACGTTTGGCGTTTGCTCATTTAGGTAGGGTGCACCAAAATCTGTAATTGGCCGTATTTAGTTTATACGTCTAGGTAGGTGATAGTATGTATCCATAGTTGGTAAAAAAGAAGTGTAATTTACATGCCACATCATATAGGTCTTTAACGACAGCACACAGGCTACCTTTATATATTTTTTTTTAAATGAAAGGTGTCGGCAGGACCTTTAAAAAGCTGATTGTAATGAAAGTGCCCTTAAACAGCTTGAATTGCTTGTATTTCGATAGAATTCATCTATTATACATTGTAGAAGCTACTTCAAGGCATTATATGCTGCATTTGACCGGTTCATAAAATTCTACCTACTTTATATTTTTATAAAGGAGCACTTTTCCCACAGCTGTCGTCATTAACAATAGCTCTTTTTGAAGGACCTGCAGTAGCTACTCTCTTATTAACCTCCTAAGGTTTTATTCTCCTTACCCCCAGCCTCTCTGCTTGTTACCTTTCGCTTCTCAGCAACTTTAGGTGCCGCTTTGCCAGGCTTGACAACTGCTGTCGCCTTTGTTGGCTTTTTCTTCTTCTGCTTTTCTATAACAGCCCATGCCGCATCAGATATTACGTAGTTTGCGTCCTCTAGTTTCTTCATGATTGGATCAAACTTCTTCTGCTCAATCCAAGCAGCGAAAGCGGGAATCTCCGTCAACTTGCTGGCCTCCGCCGGGGTCCTTCTGCCTTCAGGCCCTTATTGGGAGCTATGCGTGCTGGTAAAAGAGAAGTGCCTGAAGATGTTTGGACTGCTGTAAAGACTGCCGTGTCTTCTCATTTGGTGATGCCTCAGAGGTGTTGGAGCAACATTTTGAGAATACAAAGGAATATTTTTTTGCCCGGCGATTTTTGCTGCTGGTCTTGCTGCTCTGGCTAATTTCTTATATACTCAACTGTGCGCTGAATTACACATGTTTAGTTCTACGTGTGCAAACAAAGTTCTACGGCTTTCGGCATAAAATGCCAACTTTAGAGTTCTGAAATCCGGCGAATTTTTGATCTGAAGCCCGACCACCGGCGAGTTTTTCCGGCTAATACATGTGTTTTTACACCTACCCTTCCATAATTGTCTTTTACTATACGTGTTATATTAATACAGATCTTTGCCCGCTATCAAACGGACACAATCCTCATTTTCACAATCCTACTTTCTGCTTGGCCGTCGCAGGCACCACTCCAACAGCCTCGACTCCGCCACCACCACCACTGCTGCTGCTATTACTACTTAAAGGCAAGTATTTAGGTTTTGATCTTCTCAACAAGATATATCCTATCCCATTATATCCAACAATTAACGCAATCAACCCAACAAATGCCAGCCACAGCTTATCAGGATTGAATTGAAGATTTTCCAAAATTTGATCACCGCTCAAAGTGCACTGTGTGGTGGTGGCCTCTGCCTCAGACCCCACAGGACATGCCCAGCCATCTCTTCCACTGAAATTATTAATGGTTAGCGCCATAAATGCCCAATACAAGTGACTCAGGTATTTAATCCACGACAACCATACAGGGATAGTTCCCTCATTCACATAGAAACCGCCAAATAGAATCAAGACAACAGTGACAGCAGGCGCCAGTGCCAGAGCTACTTTTTCATTAGGTGCTCCTGCCGAAACAGCGATACCAAGCCCTTGGGCAGCTAAACCTTCAACAATCAAGATACTGCAGAAAATAAAGAAAGCTCCTGCATTTGGGTTGAACCCTACAATCCAATACACGATGCAACCAAATAAAAGACCTTGACCAACTCTGAGGGGGATATCACAAATAAAGCGCGCTATATAGTACGGAAACACGTGATACATCTTCCCAGAACGTTCTCTATTCACAACCCCACGTTCAGTAGGGAACGAATTCAACGCGCCAAACATGGCACCAAACGCAGAAAAGATGGCAACAAAAAATAAAATGCCGAGAGTGTCTTGCACCGCTGATGGATCCTGAGGGTCTAAATTAGAGTAGAGGGCAGCTAATACGAACCCAATAACGATAGTTTGGACTAAAGTGATGATTTGAGGTAATCTATCACGTGATTGCTGTTTCCAGGATCGATTTAATAGTAACCAGAATTCAGTGAAAGCGATGTTGGGGAAAGAAACAACCTCGTTGGCATGGACGATTTCTTGGACCCTGGAAGCATCTACAGACTGCCTTGACGATAGTTTTGAACCTTCACTTCCATACAAATCGCCCAGGAGTTGAATACGGCGACGAGATGAACTTTCTTCTACCGGGGTCCGATAATCCATTGAAACGACATCTAGAAAGAAATCTGCAGGGTTGAATTCAGCTGGACAAGGAAACCCAGCTGAAGAAAACCATGATACTGCATCTTTTGCAGGTCCAAAATACATGACGCGGCCTTCGCTTAAGAGTAACAACAAGTCGAACATTTTATAGATGGAAGAACGAGGTTGATGGATGGTCGATAGCACAGTTCGACCGCCTCCTGCAAGTGTCCATAAGCTTTCCATTACGTTTTGGGCTTGGAAGGCATCAAGACCAGATGTTGGTTCATCTAAAAAGATTAAAGAGGCTCCAGACAGCAGTTCAATACCGATGTTTGTTCTCTTTCTTTCTCCTCCAGAAACGCCGCGTGAGAATTCGTTACCAATACGTGTGTTCTCAGCTTTGAATAAGCCCAACTCATTGATAATTTGCGTCACTAAAGCGCGTTTAGTTTCTTGGGTGACGTCAGCAGGGAGACGCATGTTTGCAGCGAACTCAAAAGTTTCTTTAACTGTCAAGTTAGAGAAAAGGATGTCATCTTGCATCACATATGCTGAAATAGATCGGAAAGCGCGACCACGTGGTTTACCATTGACTAAAATTTCACCTTGTAAAGATCCCCCAATTTGTAAACGCCCTGCCAAGGCATTGATCAAAGAGGTCTTGCCCGACCCCGTAGGACCCATTACCGCCAACAGACGGCCAGCGGGAACTTGGCCACTAAGGTCTTCTAATATAGTTTTAACCGTCTTCTTCTTGCCTTTTCCAATCGGCATGATGTAGGTAATGTTCTTCCATTCAACGGTAATTTGTATGATTTTGCTAAGCTTGAGGAAGGATATATTTTTATCCAGCATCTCTCCTTGGCGACGGGAGACAGTGTCGAAAAAGGATTCCCCACGACGAGTAGGGCCCTCGTTCTGTTTGAATGTGGCTACAGATGTCATGAACCCCTTGGACTCTTCTATAAGTGTTTCTTTGAGAAGTCCAGGAGGAACTGGGCCATCGATGGCAACCACAGGAGACATTTCATCGTTGGCCTGAACAGCACCATTATTGGGTGCACCTTGGACAGCAGTTTCGGACATTGTGATGTATTGGAAGAATAATGGGATGTAATGCACGTTCTTCAAGGCAAGCTAGCAGAACGTGGAGGTAGATGCCATGCCGAACTAACGTAGAAGCAGCAAAGTCTAGCTATTTAGTTTCCCTAAGCTTAAATATATTATCACTCCAAAATTTAAGAACTAGTAAGGTTGCTCAAGTAAAGATGCATTTTAGTCTCGTCTTTTTGTACCTCGTCTTTTTGTATACAAAGCGTCTTGGGCCGCCGCCGCCGCTGCCGCTGCCTGCCGTCCAAGCAAAAGAAGGATTCTTAGAAGAGCATTAATTACAAGCAAGCGAAGGATATTTGACAACAGATAGAGTCTTATCAGCATACGTTGCGAGAATGGACGTTTCTCTATAATCCTGACAGCTTTAAATAAGTTTTTCTCGTTGTCAGGCGGGTGCGCTCCCAAGGAAATATTTCTGAGTGTTGATTGGGCTAATTCTCTATATTACATACAACTAGATACAATATTACGCTGTCTTAATCATTCCAGTCTTTCGTGCGTGCTCAAAAATACCGCCATCATCAATCACGGGGCCAGCCTGCAACCAAAACATATACATATAAAAAAATCAATATTCCATCCATAATAAAAATTTCATTTTTTTGAAACAAAATTAAAAGCTTTTTCTAACTTACATCCCCCAGAGGCTTGAGATTGAACTTCTTGCCAGTCGCAAGATCTGTCAGCACATCGTTCTCCATATCTACTTCTACCTCAGACCCAGTAGTCAGAGCATCACACAGCCTCTCGTCAGTCTCGACGGGATAGAGCTCCCCGGTGGACACACAATTTCTAAAGAAAATCCGAGCATATGACTCAGCAACACACACAGTTGCGCCAGAGGCGCCTAGAGCCACAGGGGCATGCTCACGAGAAGAGCCACAACCGAAATTTTGTCCACCAATAAGAACAGGGTATTCTGTTTTCATCGAATCAACTTCAACATAACGGGTGGGGTATTCCTCGTCGGGAAGGCCAATGAGAGCATAGCTACCGAGTTTTTCGTACTCGTCAGGCTTAGAAGGGACAAGGGTGAGGTATTCGGCAGGTATAATTTGATCTGTATCGATGTTCTGCACATATTGGAAACATAAGCGAAAGCATGTGAGCAAATTGAGCAATGTGGGGTAAAGAGCGATGAAAATGCTTTGAATTATAATTGAAAATAAATTCTTGATAATACATTTCAGAGGACATCCAGCGCATTAATTCTGTGTACTAGTCCTAAGAAATAGAAGATGTAACTCAATAAAGAAACACTAAATGATAGAAATGAGATTATGTATCGCTAGCGGCATGGGGAACTTACATCGCGGGTCACAAAGCACTTGCCACGGATGACACGAGGTCCTCCTTCGAGATTGACTTTAGCCTGAACAACAAGGCGCGCGCTACGGGAAATAACTTTGCCTCTATTGGTGTTAATTTGGCGAGGGAGCACAGCCCTGCTGAAAGCACCTGCAAATGCCATCGTCGAATGGAACGCTAATTGCAGAAAATAAGGTTTCCTGACTGTTAATTACGAGGCGATCTTAGAATTCGTTAGCTCAAAAGGCCACATTTTAGAGAGTTAATGATAAATAAAACTCTAAATTCAGCTTCAAGCGAATGCCAGGGTCGAAAGCAGCCTACATTAGAATTGCAAAAACTTGCTTGCCGGCTTTAAATAGCTTTGAGACAGTCTCTTCCTGTCTCTTTCTTTGGGACACTGGTCCGCATCGGTGAGTTTGCAGAGTGTGGAAGAAGAATGATAGCTAGTGTTTGCGGCGGCTTTAAATTTGAGGGATGGCGACTGATGGCCTAGGAATATATTCTAATAGATTAATTTTTAATTGCAGGGTAAGGAGCAAATAAATACACCATGCCTGGTGGTCAGGGATACCGCGCTCGCACGCGCGATATGTTCAAGCGCGGATATAGGCAGAAGGGTTACATCAATCTCTCTACCTATCTCCGCACCTATAAGCTCGGAGACTACGTTGACATCAAGGTTAACGGTGCTGTACAGAAGGTGGGTTATAGATTAAAGCAGCGAAATTTGCGCAGACTCCAGACAAAGTCAGGAAAACGGCATCAATCATAATTTGAAACAAAATTCATCTTAAGCTTCTTCTGTGGCTTTCTGATTTAAATTTTGCTGCACATTGACTGCATATAAACTGATCACATCCATCTTTCTATTCCTACTGATTACAGGGTATGCCTCACAAGTATTACCACGGCAAGTCTGGCCGCGTATGGAACGTGACCAAGCGTGCTGTTGGTGTAGAGCTCCTTAAAATTGTAAATGGCCGTTATATTAAGAAGAGGTTCCACGTTAGAGTGGAACACGTGCAGCCTTCTCGCTGCCGTGAGGAATTCCTTGCCCGCTGCAAGGCCAACGATGAGGCCAAGCATGCCGCCCGTGTAGCTGGACTCCCCAAGCCCGTCACCAAGCGTCAGCCCAAGGGCCCCCGTACTGAGGGATTCACTTTGGAGAATGTGCAGGTGGAGACTATTACTGCGGTTCCTTACGATATCTTAAAGGAAGGTTTGTTGAATTAAGTACAACAGCCAATGTAACATATTTCTAGCAAAAGGAAGAATTGATCTTGAGAGGAGCTGTGGGCAAGCCTAGTTAGTATCTGCAGTTTGGATACTACAAGCTGTGGGCACGTACTTTAACTTACAGTGTTCATTTCAGCAGAAACAGTCTATAGAAATACAATTTGTTGTTTTTAATAAGATTGGAATAATAGAGCAAATATTACTTTCTTGAAGCGGCAACAGCCATGTTGATCGCCCTTGGAGCCGCTGTCACTACCCTTTTAGGAGCAGCTGTTAATTCGAAAAACGGGTGCTTCAGTGCATCTTTGGGTGTAATACGTTTATCAGGATCCAGCACCATCATTCTTTCCAGCAAATCAGCTAATTGAGCTAATTTTTTTCGATCAGAATCTAATCCCGCCAATAATACTGAAAAATCGTTCTTTACCTGCGGATTTGGAATTAACCGTCTCACAGGTCTCTTCGTCACTGCATCTTCCTCTAATAACGCAAATGTCATATTCGGATCCGCTTCAAAATGCTTGAATGCAAATTCTGCTTTCTTCAACATTTTTTTTGAAAATTGACCCTTGACCTCCATCATCAATTTCAGCATTTCGTTATTCGTCCTGCCAGGAAACAAGATTTGACCGGTAAAGAGCTCATATACAACACATCCTACGCTCCAGATATCCATGGGGTGGTCGTACGGTAAGCCTAGGATCACTTCTGGCGCTCTATAAAATCTAGAAACAAGATAAGGTGTGATTTCATTGTCCCCGGCAAACATAGCTGATCCAAAATCACAGAGCTTCACCACAGTACGTCGATCATTCACCAACAAGTTATCTGGCTTCAAATCCGCATGCAATACTCCACAATTGCGGAGATGATGCAATGCAACCAACATCTGTTGAGTATATATTCTCACTGCACTTAGGCTGAGGCCGATACCCCGACCGTATCGCTTTGTCAAGGCCCGTAAATCCATATCCATAGGTTCAAATACAAGGCATAAATGTGATCTATACTCAAAAGAACCAAGTAAACGGATGCAATGCCTTTTGCCCTCGGGGTCAGCTTCCGCCAACTTTCTTAAAATGACTTTCTCAACTTGTCCTGCTTTGTACATCGTTTCATTTGCTCGAATCACCTTGATAGCAACCTCAGGAGGTGGGGAAATATTTGTTCCGAGGTCTCGTGCTCGTAATACTGAACTGAATACACCACGGCCATGTGCTTTGAATACTTCATATCTCGAACCAATTATTTCACCGACTTGAAAATTGTAATAGCCTTCCGCGTCGTCATAGTTATCAACAAGGCCACGACGAACACTTGCAGTAGTAGTGGTGGCAGCAGTAGTAGCTGCGTTGGTCTGGTTCGCTTGGCGGACGTCTTCAGGTGTCTCAGCAAACATGTCGTCTTCCTCTTCATCCTCGTCTTCTTTTTGTCCATGAGGTTGCTCTTTCATTTCCAAATGCTGTGCTGCGGCAGCAGCATGGAGTCTACGATCAAGCTCAGCACCATGTGCTTCGCCAATGCCGGAAGCTGCACGCTGTTGACCTCCTCCTGCCTCTGCTGTTCCTGCAGCGGCAACAGCGGAACCATCATGCCTCCAAATATCTAATGCACCTCCCTGCTCGACTCCTAGTTCAGCTACAACTGCATCTTCATTATTATTCTCAGCGGCATCAACAGCACCACCGTTGCCTTCAGGAGCAGTCACAACAGAAGGTCCGGCAGACTGCTGCCGTTGTTGTTGTTGGCGATGTTTTGCTAAAATTTCCTGACGGCGTCGGCGTCTCTCTTCAATCAGCTTTTCTTCATCTTCCTCCTCCTCTTGAGCAGCTAAAGACGCAGCTACGCGAGCCTGAAAGGCTTCTTCATCTGCTTTTTGCTCTGCTTTTGCTTTTGCTGCTGCTAATTCAGCTTGCCTCTTTTCTTCAGCTTCCCCTCCACCTCGTCCACCGCCGCCACCACGATCTCTACTCCTACTGCGACTGTACCTTCTATACCTATCTCCTCTATCTCTATCTCTCCCTCGATCGTGTCGACGATCACGTGGGCTTCTGCTGCGGTCTCTACGAGGCTCTCTGCTATCCCTTAATCGATCATTCCCTCGGCGGTAGTTGTCATGAGGGGGAGAGCAGGAACGAGAATGGTGGCGCCAACGATCAGGGCCTCCTCCTCCTTCTCGTAGATCAATTGAACGCCCCCTACGTTCAGCATCGCGTACTAGCCTTTCATCAGCGAGGTTGTCGTTGCCTGCTTGGAGAGGCACAGCGGCTTCCTCTGAGAGCTCGCCCTCTTCAGCGTCATCATCTGGCCGGGGTGCTGCATGGAGATCATTGGTATCCATGCTGTGAGTTATATTTATGAGATTAAGAGAAAACAAATAGTGCAAAAATGCGCGCAGTGCTGGCTACGCAAGCCTACCCCCGAATTGTTTTGATCGAGGCCAATGAATTAAATTATTCGAAATGATCAAAACACAGGAACGCTCAAAGATAATGAACAAATTGTAGCATGCATGCAATTTTATAATATTTTACAATTATATAGAATTACTTTTCGGAAGCAAGCAGCAGCTCTGCCAACTTTTTCTCTGAAGTTGAACAGTTCTATTCCACCGGCGGCAATCTGAAGCTTCACTATTTGGTCTGAACGCTTCACCATTATTCAGTCGATAAAAATACCTACATTAATTAAATAGAGGTGTTACAAAATGGGTTTCATCTCTTTCTATGAATATACACAACAGGGGCTGTCGCTATCTTTAACGGAAAAAACAACTGCCGACGCTGTAGCATCCTCGCCACTGCTGCCTTCGGGGACCCTCCATACCATTTCCACCCTGCAAACCCATCGATTGATTTCATCATTCTATATCCTTCTACCTCAGGCTTCTCATTCAGCAAATAATCAAACCCAGCTTTTATTAAAGCAGTACCATCATCGCCATTTTTTGTATCTCTAATGATATTTTCATCCTTTGAGTAGACCCAGGGAGCCCCTGCCTCTCCAAAGCGAGAGACCCCAGTCATAGCAGGCAAAACAGAAATATGCACAGTAAGATTTCTTCCTGTGTTCAGTGCCTGCTTTGCATGCTGCGCTCCTATCTGGTGTAACTCTTGTAATGCAATTCCGCCAGGGTAGTTGGTACTACTAGCAGCAAGACCGAGACCAGCTGTGCCAGCTCCAGCTACCAAGCTAGCTATAGCAGCAAGCCAAAACAGTGTTTTTAACGAAGAGGCGTTTCTATTGCGGTATAAATGCCCCATGGCTGCAGAAGCACACAGGTTCCAGAGTGGCAGCACAGGAAACAAAAACCGCACCTCTTTGTGGCCTAAATTAGAGTACAGAGCTACAAACCCGAGCGCAACTAAAAACATAGGACGTACGCGTCGATCTATAATAGCACCTACTATAGCGAGCGGATACGCAGCATGCAAAGAGCGTGGCAGCGCCGAAGTGAAATACCAACTCGGAGGGGATATACCCCATTCAGAAGACTTATTTAGTACGGTATTAAACCATAATACTTCTCCTTCTGGCCACAACCACCTGCGCCAAAACCAAGAATCAACGCTGATTGTGATAGCCAGGCAGGCTGCTGCTGTGACGACGCCGGTAACAATGCCGGAAAGTAATGTGACTTTTTTAGATGCTAATAAATGAAGTCCAACAAGCCCAGCAAGCATAATGGCATCACACCGAAAAATAATAGCTGCGCAGGTAAGCAAAATTAATGCTCGATGTGGACGTTTACCTTCAATCCAGTCAGCAAGGCCAGCAGTAGTAATAATAGTGGCCAAGGTATTTGGCAATGTTCTGCTTAGGTAGAAAGGTAAATGAAATTGTACTGCAGTAATAAACAATAACCATGATGCTAGGTCTGAGCCTAAAGTGGTCGTTACGCTGTTTTGTAGGCGTGCAAGGGCGGCAACAGCGGCGGTGCCCAAGAGCAATCGAAGACAGATAAGGACAGCAACCTTGGGGAGCCCAAAGAAACCAACTATGGATTTCAAAGGTATCAATACCAATGCTAATGGGATCACGCCTGCAAAACAATGATTTTAATTAGATCAGATATTATTGAATCTCCGCCTTCTTTCCGAGCGGTGATTACAAGAATACAATGCTTACCGAGAAAAGTTCTTGGCACTACACCCGGAAATTCTAGGTGGTCGTATTTTTCTATATGTAATCCATGGTATATGAGGTCATGGGCTGCTTGAACATTAAAGCTCTCTTCTACTTTTGTAAAAGGTGCAAGCAGGACATATGCAGACACCACCGTCGCTAATAACACGCGCAGGCCTGCGAGAGATTTATTATGAATTATTAAAAATAACTGCAAGTGATTTATACTGTCGTATGGGTCATGCGCTTGCTCACCGATAAATAATAACATTATTTGATTGCATGGCCATCAACTCCGATCACTTATACATTAACTAAATATTCACCCAAGGTCATGGCAGGCTTCTGGTCGATCTAAATGAATATAGGCAATGCGAAAACACAAAATTAATGACAAACGGGGCTCAAACTGCGCTATTTGAAGGGCAAAACTATAGTTTTGGACTGTAAGAGACCTGAACCTAAACTGCCCAATCTACTAGAGGCTAATCAACGCATTTGGATCTGTTTAATATATGTAAATTTGTCACCAGCGCAAGGATGGCAGGGCGATCGAGAGAATCTAGATGGTTTGTTGTGACGGGAGGAACTGTTTTCACGCCAATGGGGAATAAGTATCAAAAAGTATGCGTCTTCACTGCTGCCGAATCTGCCCTTGATGATAGGATACGGATGGGTCTGATTCGAGTCTACGGAAGTGACCCTTTCGCTGAAGCTGGCGGGGAAAATGGCTCTTCGACAGAGCAAGTGCCGTGGTGGGCGCTCGGAGCTCCGCTGAAAAACCTTGACGACTCTTGTGCATTAAGCTGCCTAGAGAGACACCTAAGAAGACGTCGCAACCTTGTATCTACTACTTCTCTTACTGTTCCTAATGAAAACAACAACAGCAGTGGCCTTCTAGGATCTAATGACTCGTTGCTTCTCGTCTACGAAACCAACCCGGTACTAAAATTTGAAAATCAGCAAGACCCTCTCAGCAAAGAGTCTTTCATTACGTATCTAGAAGCTTGGTCTGAGATAGTATACGTAGGTTATGAGGTAAATACCGAATCTATAGATCTTTCATCTAGGAGTATTGCTAAACAAAGACCATCCGTAGCCGCTGCTGCTCCTAGAAATGAGGTGTCAAATTCACAGCCGACGCCGATGCCAGGTGTGAATGGTGTAGCCAGAGGGGCAAGGCCTTCTACCAGGCACCCTTTTAAAGAACAGCAAGCTGCACAGACGGTAAAAAAAGAGAATCCTGGACAAGCTGCTGAAGTAATTAGCTTGCCAAGTACTGAAGTAATAGAAGCACATGAGTATTATGAGGAAGAAATAAATGGACCATTGGCACGGTCAGAGAACACTGGTGGTGGTGGTGGTCGTGACAGAGATGCAGATGGGATTGCTTTTGAGAGCTCATATCCTCGAAGATCAGCCAGAATCTTCATTCTAGATTCAATTCCTAGAAAGAAACAACCTGCCCCTCAAATGTTGGAAATTAAGAAGAAGAAAATAAAGGGACCTCGACACCCACCACCACCACCGGCAGCTGGGGTAAAAAGTACAATTAAAAATGATCACACGGCAGGTCCTAGTAAACCTGCCCTTGAGGCACGACAATCTAAATTCTTCAGAACTCGTCCTATCCCTAAGAAACCTGTCACAGTGATCTGTGGAGATGCTGAGGGGCTTTGGAACCCTAAAAATCCTCTTGTCATCACAGTCACAAAAATCGGCGCTGGCGATGGCTGTCCTGAAGCAATTGCTGCTGCTGCAGAGTTTAACGAAAACAAGAAGCGCAGTCTCGTTGTACCCGGGCATCAGTTTGAGAAAATAGGAGGAAGAGCTCACTTGAAAAATTGGAAACGTGAGTTTAAATCATCGTCGATATTGTTTCTGTCTCTGTTTTTTTTGTCTCGTGCTCTTAACCCTTTTTTATTATTTTTAATCTACAGAATCGGTACGCGTTGTACCCGATCCAAACTGCCCCGACAAAACAATTCGTATATCTCTATTTGCCCTGGAAATTGGATTCCCATTTGAAAAGAGGCTCCGTGGTCCCACAGGACCACCATTCAATGGCACCGGTTGTGATGGGGTGATGCTGAGAACTCTGAAGGAAGTAGAAGAATGCAGAATGAGTTTGATTAAAGAAACTCTCCAAAAAGCTGGCTATAGCACTCACATGGCAGAGAAGAGGCTCAATAGTAAACGCACTTTCCGTGGAGGCCACAGACCTGGCCATCCTGGTATGTTTGATTGGAGGTTATTATTGCCGGGTGGTATTTGGGTGAGATCTCGTGAGGGCATTTCCCGGCACCCTAAAACTGCAGACATGGATGAAAATGACGTAATATTTAGTGAGGATGAAGAAGGGAAAGGGAATCCTACCCGTGTAAAATGTCGACGTACGAAGCATTGTATCTGTGTCCAGGGGCATGCTGGACGGTGCTTTGCGTATCATAACTTTATCAAGCGGCTGGGAATAAATGAGGAAAAGAAGCCGTCTACAGCGAATAAAAGAAAGAAAGGAAGAAAAGATGCTGCTGATATTGATAGTCAAAATGAAGAAGATGTGTACAATTCATGGGAAGGGGTGGTTGATCGGCAGAGGGGGGATCGGCAGGAGAGGTGGTTGAAGAGGCAAGGGGTGTGGGTCACTAATAGTGGTGGTAGTGGTGGTGGTGGTGGTGGGGAAGTTAGAAATAATGAAGAGCCTGATTCTGGGGAGGATAGTTCGTTGTGGGGTGAGAGTAGCGAAGGCTACGGTGGACCCTTGGGATTCACTAGTACCGAGGAAGAAGAGTATTGGATAGAGGGGCAGGAAGAGCCGATGCTCGAAGACTGCGATAGGCCCTAGGCTAGCAAAAAATGGCTGGGTAAAGAAAATCTTAGTTTTCTTTAAGAGATTGTGAATGCTTTGATTGCCAAGTCATAGCATGGAGATTTTTGTTTTTTACTTTTTGTTTTACCCAGAACCCTTTTAGTTCATTCTAATAATTTCAAAGATGCATTGGATAGTGCTCGTTGGAGGTCAGGCATGCCATCCTGGCGGACAACGCGTGCATCGATTATCGATTGAATCTTGCCCTGCTTCTTCGTTAGAACAAACAATAACTGAAAGTTTTGAAACCATCTACGGCATCAAACAGGAGTATGGGCCACCACTTCCTGAAATGGGTACTTGGGCTTTTGGCTTTCAAGTCCCTGAGCATAAAATTAATAAAGTCATGCCATTGTTCCAGCGAAGGCTTGAACGTCTCGAAGTTTGTGTTTATGACGAGTTTTATGAAGATGAACCCTCTGGTATAGCCTTAAATACCCTTTCTTTTGATAAATGCAAGTCTTGGCTGGAGACGATAACGGAATACTTGTTAGATTCAAATGATTTTAGTGAGAAGGAGTGCCCCCTGTATTCTTTCTCTGATCGCCCTGAGGGTTTTAGTAAACCCAAGGTGCCCGTTTTCAATGGAGAGGTATGCATATATCTAAGAATGTAGTTGTATTTTAGATGTATTACAAGACTACAACTCTTGCAAGTCCAAAAAGATTTTATTCCACCGTCACCGAAATGCATCTTTTGTTTGTTTGATGTTTCTGTAGAATGCATGGCGTTGGAAACATTCAAAAATCGCGTCTTTGATTGGAAAGACGGACACGCCGTTTATAAATAGCAACATGTCTCCTAAAAGTCCCGCTGCCAAAGTGATCAACCCTGCTGGTGCCGCCAAGCAACGCCATGCCGCGACTGCTACTGCAAATGACGGTGCGGCTCCTAGCAAGCACAATACGCCTCGCCTTTTAAAACAATTTCCTTGTGACAATACTTTGAATGAGCAGGAAAAATCTGAAGAACGTACACTTGTTAAAATTAGAGCTGCACTTCATTACGCTGGCTACCCCGGTAAAGTCATCGAAGATATAATAGGCAAAAGTCTGCAATTAAGTCCTAGAAAAAAAGTCCGCACCTGTTCTTGGCAGTTGACATTACCCAATGATGTGGCTGTTAGGAGCTTTATGCAGATTAAGAATAATCCATATCCTGGTGGGAAAGTGATCGAAAACCCTCTTTGCGAAAAAGCGGGGTGTTCTAGAAAATTTGCGCATGATGGCGTGTGCGTTATCAATACAAAGCTAGCTGGGACCAAAAGGAAATCCGAAGAGGACAGGTATGTGGAGCCTACTTCTCAAAAGCAACCGTTTGGAATAGCCTCACCAGTATTGCCTTCAGGAAGCAGGCGTGCAAACCCAATTCTTGCAAATGATTTTACAACCTCGGTAGTAGTTGAGTGTGGTGCTATAGAAGGGATATGGCATCCATCAGATCCAGATGTTTTTAAAGTAACGCATGGGCTTCTTGCTAGTAAAATGCCCAACGGGCTTATTGACGGAAATGCCTTTGAGCGCCTTGGCGGGAAGGGTCATATAAAAAATTGGAGATTTTCAATCCGTGTGAAGCTTGAAGATGATCTTACAATGGGTTTAGGGGCGTACATGGAACGAAATAGAGCGTCTATAAAGTATCCGAAGCTGCCGTCTGTCGAGTGGACTGCCATGGAAGTTGAAGCCGCAACTGCCAAGAAGAAAGAAGCTGTTCGCCTTATGCTTGCACAAGCACACTATCCTCCTGCAATGATTAAAATATTGCTGGAAAAAGCCCGGTTTAAACCAGAGACGAGTCCTGAAGGCAACTTAATTATTAAGTTTTCTATCAATTTGCCGACCGGGTGTTCCGCAAGCAGTGCAGAGGGAATCTTGCGGAACCCGTATTCTTTAGGCGGTGGCCTTAGTGGTGGTAGGTATGCTTTACAAGGGCCTGGGAGGAGCCGGAGTAATCAAAAAGATGAAAGTGAAGATGTTCATGAAGACAGCGATGCTGAGGAGGACGAAGAGGCACCACACACCAGTGATGAGGCGTTTCATATTTGTGCAGCAACAGCACACTGTTTACTCCAAACTGGGCATGTCGGTAGATGTAAAATTGCGCCTTTAAAGTCAATTATGCAGCCTATTAAACAGGAGGGAAAGGAGGTAGAGAAGGCGGGGCCACAGGAGGAGTGTGTTATTGATTTGGCAACAACAGAAGAAGAAGACAATGTCGAGGAAGAAGGCAAAGAGTACAGGAGCAGTTCTTCAGAAGAGCAGAGGTAAGATAATGACGGCAATGGTCCTAAGAGACTGGAGAAAAATAAAGTCACTGATACTGTTGTGAATATTTAAAAAAAATACGGGAAACTGCTGGAATTTGGGCTGGCATTTCAAAAGTACAAAATGACGACTCTACTTGTCCTGACGTCAAATCCGATTAATGGAAAAAATATATAAAATTATAGTCACAGTGACGCAAATCCTTTCCTGATGAAAAAATTACAGAAAAAGCAGAAAGAAAATGCCACGTCTCTCACCAGCACCGTGCTGAACCATGTCAAATGATGTGACACACGACAAACTTTACATGTTTGAAGATAATGAAGAGCCTTTTTCAAATAATCCAACCCTCTCTAAAGTAGAGTAAATTGGCTTTTCTTCTGAACTCATAATTAAAATATATACAAGTAATTCTATTCATATATTCAAGCATCACTCGTCTTTATTTTCACTACTTGGTCTCTTCAAGGGGCCTTTTCCACCCGTCGCTGTATTTTTTTTTTGACTATCTACTCTTAAATACAGCTGTCCGGTTGAAGTGAACAACGCTCTCGCAGACTCTGGATATATTTTAGAAGGCAGATCTACAGTATACACAAGTTCTGGCCCCAATTCTTTCTCCGGAGCTTGCTCTACTTGAGCTTCATCGCCGTCACCACCACCACCTCTGCTGGTTTCTTCAGGTGTAGCGGGTTGCTTCACTTTCAATTGCACTTTGCCTCTAGCAAAACACTTCACTTTAATATCTTCAACGCGCAATGTATCTGGCAAAACAGCATAGATTTCATATCCAGCAGGACCGCAGGTAGTGCTGTACACAGACAAATGATCATTTTCAATTACGAGAGATGCCGGGGCCGAGCATTTAGGACTGAGAAAATTAACAGGCCTTGCTCTTTTCGTTTCAGGCGTCCTTTCGCCCTCTTGCTTTTTGATATTTGGCGTAGGCGTTTCTTCTGCCCCTTTATCTGGCGTCGTCGTTGCTGCTGCTGCTGGCGCTGCTGTTATTCCAGCTGGGGAAGCATTAGAATTCTTATTCACGTCGTCATCGCACAGAGCAACCCAAATTTCAGTTTTTAAATTTAGATAGGAACACTCTGTTCCCTCAATAGGGGTATCATATTTGATTATTTGGCGATAGGGAGGGAGATTTTCTTGTCCTATGATACGTCCAAAACGATAGGCTCCATTTTTATTCGAACTCGTAGAGGGGTTTTCATTGTTTATATTCTCAGCGATACCGTTGCTGGTGGTGGAGGCAGGGGAAGGAGCAGGAAGCCACACTCCTACGCGATGCCCAACAAGGCTGCAATAGAGGGTATCATCTTCTTCTTGCAACTGCTGTTTCTTCTGCTTAATTATTGGGCTTTTATTCGTGGCTTTGTTGAGTAAAGAGTCAGCCCCTCCTCGTCTGCGTTTAGCTCCTTGCCTGCCAACGGCAGGAGAAGGCCTTGAAATAGGCATAGGCAAGGGAGGTAAAGCTGCAATAAGTTCTTCAAATTTGGATGCAAGAGTTGGTACGTTTAGATCATTATATTCGGTGTTATTGGTGCTATTAGAGGGAGGCCGAGAAGAGGGCTGCTGCTCTTGAACTTCTCCTAAAGGAGGGTCCTCCTGCATTGCTCTATCACCCTGCATGTAGGCTACTATATATCGTAAAAGTAGCTGAATAATTTAAAATAATGGGCAGTGTATTTTGCTTATAGTTGGAGACAGAGAATTCTTTCCGCTAAGCTCCCTTCCAAAGTTCGGCTTTTCCAAGTTTTCACAAAAGTTCGATTTTACAAGGGTCTTCTTTACAAAATTCTATACTTTATTCAATTTACTGTTGATCTCTTTGCATGAATCTCAAGCTTTTCATCGCTCCCAGCATCCTTCCCGTCGTTTCCCTCATACTATCAGTCGCCTTTGCAGCCTGCAAATTCGCGTTTTGTTTTACTGAACTCAACCGAGCTGCCATTTCCTGTGCAGACGTAGAAGCTTTAGACGCAACACGGGCCTTTGGAGCACGGAAACTTGATGGCATGGCTGTACCACCTTTCAACGGACTTGTGAACATACCGCCACCTTCACTGCTATCAGTAGCACCGAGGTAATTATTATTTCCTCCAGCAGTGGTGTTGCTATGAGGTTGCATTAAAGCCGTACGTGGCAATACATGGCCTACCCTTCTGGTATAATCATCCAGTACCGCAGCAAGTTCACTACGTTTCAAACCCTTCAAATCAGCTATACGTTGGAACTCAGAGGGACTGGCATCTGGCAACAGCTCCATAAAGGCATCAAGCAATGCTTCGGGTGGAGAGGATACTACCTTGAGAACAGCCTCTACAGAGGCGAGTTGAGCGTTAACATCAGCGGCAAAGGTCGCAGTCCATGCGACGGAGTCTTCATCAACGTGTCCTGCTTTTGCCATGCTGACAAGACCCCCTTTTAGTGCTTCTAGGTCTAATCGAAGCTGTTGGCAGCCAGCATCGGAGATAGCTCTACACCTAAAGATAGCTTCCCTCACACGCGGAGCCAAAGACCTAAGGAGTTTATCACAGAAGAATCTGAAATGGTTGGATGGCAAAGCAGGCCCAGCATTGGTACCTACGTCAGCGAGCACAGCACGCATAGCGCCAACAAAATCACTTTGATCACCAGCAATCTCAACTGCAGCCCAATTGTGACGCATTAACGAAGCTAAATGGATTTCCAGCTTGGTTTCTACTCCTAGAATAAGGGTTGATAAGCATTGCGTGACGACAGAGCGGAATTCGTCTTCTTGCTCTGAGAAATCAACTTTTTCTCCGAGAGGAGCTTCTAATCGGGCAACGAGTGCTTTCTCCAATTGTCTCAACATTTCAATACAATGCTCTGCAGTGTTGATAATTAAAGCAATCACTTCAATATCCCCATCTTCAAGCTTGACATGCCAATCTGTCACACCTAGCATGGCTGCTGTGCTCTTACCAGTACCAGCAGCAGCAGCACCAGATCGACTAGGCAGTTTTGAGACTAATCGAGATGCATACGCTGTATAGACCTTACCAAATACCAGGGATAAATCAAGAAGGGTCTGTCCACGTGATATTCTAGATACACAATCCTTCATTTCCCCACGAACAGCTTCTGTTAATTCATTCGCAGATTTTAGAATTGGCTGGTCGGCTGCAAGAGCTTGCCAAGTCTCTGCAGAGGTGATCTGCTCAACACTCCAAGTTAAACTACGCTCTACATGATCTACATACACCTTCAAATAAGGAACAAACACTTGGGAGATAGAGCCACGGAAGAGAGCTCGTGCGACCGCCTCGGCCGCTGCGTGTTGTCGTAAAGTTTGCTTTGTTGGTGATGACGATGCAGCAGAAGTACGTTGTGCACGTTCTTTTTCATATCTCCAACGAACTTCTGCTGCGTCAAAGCCTTCTCCAGCATCGAAACCATCGCCGTCATCTTCCCCATGAATAACATTATTATTTGAAATATTTGTACCACTGCCCCCCGGGGTCTCGTATCGCCTAGACATTTCTGCCTCGAAGATATGCGTGGCTTCTACTGCCTTTAACAAATTCGATACCTGGTGTGGTAATTCACCAGCTTTTTCATCTAAAATCTCCGCCAGCTGCGTTTTTGTGATTGAACAAAATGTGACGCAGAGCAACTGCGGAACCCTCCAGTCAGCAGGAAAAATACCCCACACATCCTTTCGAGCTTCTAATCTTCTCAACAGCCATTTATATCGATTCATAGTACGTTCTAGTTTAGCTGTTTCGCCTATAGTACCGAAAATTTGAGTATACACTCCCATTTCCCTGCGGCAGACGGAATCAACGAGCTCATCTCGTGCAGCTGACCCTACAGCAGCAGTGACAGCACAGCAATCTCTCAGCCTATCAAGTAAAGCAGGACTAGGGAAATCTTCACCCAGCAATTCGAATTCTCTGAGAGATGTGCCGCGGAGAGATTGTTCTAATGCAGCAACCCGTCCTCTCATCTCCGCTACTCTAGGAACGTGAGAATAATCCTTAAAATGGGCTGCAAGCTGTTGAACAGCGCCTAATAGGTGTGCAGCTTCTCCAAATTCTCGTCGCTCTGCTGCAAGTTGCAGCTGGTCTACTGCAGTGATGAGCATCCCGAGGCGGCGGAGGGCAGTGATGGTTGAGGTAAGGTGCTTCTTTGCAAAGTCTAGTTTCTTAATATCTCTGCAAATTTCTTGAACCATAGTTTCACTTTGGGCTGCCTTTCGTTTGATTTCTCCAACCTGTTGGAGCATTTCGGTGATCGAGGACTGAGCCGTGCGTAGCTCGTGCCGGGCTTTGCTGCCTGAACTGCTCTGTCGCCGCACCGCTTCTAAGATCTCGCCATCTACGCGTCGTATTTGGGAGTGTATAGAGTCTATAAATGGACCTAAGTTCGCCAGCGAGTCCTCTGTAAAAGTCATATAAGTATAAAAGGATAACCAAAATTCAAAGCAAAGTGATCAAAGTTTTCAAAGGGCAAAAATATATGTAGTGATGCTACCTACCATCAGGGAAAAGATCGTTGACGTACTGTGCTGCGCTAAAATCAGTCTTATCGAACGGACTTTCTGAATTGTCTGTTTCTTGTCGGTTTATAGTCGCCATGTCCACCGATGAAGAGGGCTGGAGTGCAGGATCCATATCATTCATGGTGTGTACATTGGATTTTTTGCTCATAGTAAAATAGCAAGGATTCACTCATGTAACAGGAGCTTTAAATCTGTGTTCGTTGCGCCAAAAATGTTGTTCGAAAGGTTGAAAATGGCTTTTTCTGCACTGCATTCGACACAAACTTTATTTATTCACTTTGATAAAGCATACACGTTTTCAAATATAGACCGCAAGCAGCCGAGAAGGCTCGTTGGTAAAGCAATTCTTTCAAAATTTCAAACAATCTTTTCAAACTATTCGAAGCTTCAGTTTATGCATCGCGCCACAATGGAAGCACACACTCAAAACACGACGTCAACAATAGTCGAGGAACTGCAACCGGTTCCTCAACAAGAAGCTTCCACGTCGCAACAAGCCATCCAACCACCACATCCCACGGCAACGACGGCAGAGCAACACCTGAGACTAAGACTCGTCCCAAAAAAGAAGAAGAAAAAGAAGGTACGTGCCTACTTATACAGCCTATAGACCTCTTACCCGTGCAGCTAAATCATATATGTTCTCATCTATTTTCACAGGGTGTTGCATGGGCAGAGGACGTCGTTGACAATGAGCTCATGGGGAAGAAAAAATCCAAAAGTACGTCTCTAATTTCTCTTCTACTTTTGTACCTTTCCAAATCTCAACTTCACTCTCCCACTACTAAACTAGCCATATTACTATACTAACCTGTCTATTTTCTTCCTTTTTCTTAATACTAGAGTGTTGTATTTTCCATAAACAGCGACAATTTGGAGAATGGAGCGACAGTGACAGTGACATGGAGTGTGAGGAATGCAATACCAATACTGAAGATGGAGGGGAAGGGAGTCTATAAGAATGTATTGAGAGCGATATAGTACTTTTTAATGTGAAGAATGTGATATATATATTGTGTTTCCCTGCTTGAGATTCGAATAGAGATTGAAGATCCTTTTTGCTTTTTTACCAGTCGGTTTTTGCTAAAATGTGCTTAGATACGTAATTGTACAACTTTTTGCCGCTCGAGTATACTAAACGGGGAAATGGTGTGTGCAAACGAAAGAACAAACGAAAAGAATTAAATCGAAAGAGCGATGATGAAGGAAAATCTATATGAACGAAAAAATAATATTCAAAAACGAGGGGTTTTCAAGAGAATATTTCTAAATCCTCCTTTTCTCTTCCCGAACAAATCAATAAAAAAATGGATTAGGTTGGACTTGATATTCTATTTTTAGATAGCTATTTAGTCATAGATATCAGCAATGCCCATGTAACTGATCATCAATCCAATCTGATGAATAAAGTTTACTCCAGTTGCTGCTTCAGTCATGATTCCTACAAGAAGACCAAACATGACCCATCGACCGTTGTTGATTTCATTCTTTTTAGTCCAGCCAAATACCCTGTTAGAAAGAGAAATCATTGCAGAAATAGATATTAGAGATACGAATACGTGTGAATAAGCAGTGTTTAGGAGACTTTGCTAGAAAAATAGAGGGGGGGGAAAAGGGGGGGCTGGAAAAAGAGCAGAAGCTTTTCACTTACTTGGCGTCGGCAACGACTTCCTCAAAAGCTTGGTCCTTGAAGTACTGCTGCATGGCCTTGGCTTGCTGTCTCTGATACTCAATACTGACTCCGGAGCTAGGACCAGTAGGGGCTTGAGGCATAGGGGCAGCAGACTGAGAAGCAGGGGTGGGTGCGGAGGGCTTCTGAAGCATAGGATCGCTTGCGGCGCGCACCACAGTGGAATTGCGGCGTGCAGGCCTAAGTGCTGCAACCGACTGGAATGTAGCATCTGCAATAGGAAATTGTGGTAGGTGTTAGCGAAAAGCGTGAAAAGAGGCTTGGTGCTGCTGCAATCTTGTCCGCTTCAATAATTTAGCAGCCCACGGCCCCTTTACAAGACATTTACTCACTCATCGATGTCTGAGTAATTGCATTCATGGTGAATTTCTATGAATGGCCGAGCTTTATTTAAATTCGGGTGACTGTTCTCAAATAAATGTGTGTGGCTAAATTGACCAACAAGTAAACGGAGCGTTCAAGGAAATGTGGGCGAAGATTTCTTCTTCTAAAATGCAGTGGTAAATATGTATGCAGATATGCGGGTAGAATGCGGGTTATAGCTAGTTTTGTAAAATATTTCGCTCTGAGGCTCTCATCTTGCTGTTTGTTAGCGCCCACTGTAAGCGCCGCATTTCGGTCACTTCGACACAAGTATGCCAGGTGAAATCATGTTTAGAAGATTCAGATATCATGTCAGCTCCCTAAAATCTAATAACGACGATAAAACTTTGGCGTATTAATTTCAAATTCAGGATCAGATTCAATGCCTAGGCACTACTTACCAAAAATAAATAAATATGTCACGTTTGCTTCATCGCTTATCGTAGCATTCTCTGCTGGTCTTTCTTATCTTTTTGGTGTATGGTCCCCCGCCCTCAAAGACGCATACAACCTAAGTCAAGGTGATCTCCAGATTATCGCCGCCGTCGGCAATCTCGGAGGGTACAGCTCCTTCATTAGCGGTCTAGTATACGACTCTCTTGAACACCGACACCATGTGGGTCCTCGATTATCGCTCGTTATGGGATGTCTGACCACTTTTCTAGGATTTTTCGGTCTCTGGGCTGCCATCACAAAACGTCTCATTGCCACCACCTGGCAACTTGCTGCTTTGGCCGCTCTTGCAGGTAATGGCGGTACCTGGTTTGACACATGCTGTTTAGCGACTAATCTCCGGAATTTTCCAGCTCAAAGAGGTCCTGTTGTGGGTATAATCAAAGCAGGGGTTGGTTTATCAGCATCGATTTACTCTGCAGCTTATTTAGGAGTGTTTCAACCTAGAATAGATCATTTTTTATTATTTTTAGCAATCGCACCCGCTACGATTGGGCTTTTAGCAGTTCCATTAATGAATTATGTGCCCTACGTGCAACGTTCCGAGCTGGAAGGTGGGTATCGTGTTTTTTCTCCGGAAGGAAGGCAGCTGTTAGCGTTACAAACAGTAGGCACGCTAGCTCTGTATCTAATGGCCACAGCTCTCGCTACGGCATTTGGCGTCACGTCTAAAGAAGCTCGAGTTCTCATGGCATTAGGGGTGCTACTTTTACTATGTCCATTCCTGCTGGTTCCAGTTGGGTCGGGTGGGCTCTTTGCTAAAAGAGCCAGTGTGATGATTCGGATACCCACTGATCTATCCTTTGAGGAAAACAATAGCATTGCAGGAGAAGATGGCGATGATGAAGAAGAACAGGAGTCTAGTCTTAGGCAGTCCTTGCTAGAAAGTGAAGGAGTGCAGCCCATGGAATTCTCAGGAACAAATCAACCTCGAACAGGAGCGCCAGAGTTAGAAAACAGGTCCAACGATCTTTCTTCTCCGTTCTCGTTAACTCCGATAATGCCGTCCTATTCAGTATCTCAATGTTTCAGACTCCCTGAGTTCTACATGCTCGCTTTCATCGCTGGTATTGGTGTCGGATGTGGCCTCGCCTTTTTAAATAACATCGCCTCTTTGGTTAGCTCTCTATCGGGCCCACCAGAGGCACGCTCTGTTTTAATTTCTTTGTTTGGCGTCGCGTCGTGCACCGGTCGATTACTGTTTGGTATCATCCCAGAAAAGGCATTGCATCTTTATGGAGTCCCACGTCCTGCGTTTCTAGCTGGAGCGGGGTTTCTGATGTCTACAACTCTTTTTGGAATATCTTTTGCTAAGGTACCGATGCTATATGCATTAGCAGTCTGTGCAGGATTAGCCTTCGGTGCACACTGGAGTTTACTCCCTAGTCTTTCTTCTGAGATATTTGGATTAGATAGCTTTGCATCGATATATACGATATTGCAGTTAGCACCAGCAGCAGCCGGGTATATGCTTGGAGCTGGGCTGGTGAGTAGTGAGTACGAGGCAGCAGGTAGAAAGCATGGTGATCCCAAGGGTACCTGTATCGGTCCAGATTGCTTTCGTGTTGCATTTTTAGTGATGGCTGTGCTTGCTGCTTGTGGTGGGTGCGTGTCTATGTGGTTGATGGTGCGGACGTTGAAGTTGTATAAAGCGGAAGCGGCGGCTTTAAGGACATTTGATTCAGAACCAGCAGAGCATTATTAATCCATTAAAATTACTAATTTTAGCATCTCCAAGCATAAAAACAATATTAAAGGTAGTAATAACGTGTATTTTAAGCATACCATGTATAGTATTCAATACACTTTCTTTCTTATTAGTAATCTAGAGCCACATATTCCAAAATCCTGGAACCTTCCCATCAAAATCTACATTGCCACCGCATAGAACAACCCCAACTTTCTTCACATCAGCAGCAAATTCTGGTTTTTGTTGCTTTAATTGCAATGCCGCAGCCAAGCCTGCAGCCCCACTGGGCTCAACGACCACTTTCATCCTTTCGTAAGACAGTTGCATCGCTTCCACAACCTGCTCTTCTGATACAACCACAACCTCATCTACTAAATCCCTCACAATAGGCCAAGTAATGCTGCCTAGCCTTGCTTGTAGGCCATCACAAATTGTATCTGGTTTGACACAAGGCGTCAATTCTCCAGCTGCTTTGCACTTGGCAACGTCAGCTGCGTTATTTTTACCACAAGGTTCTGCAGCGATGATTTTTATCGAAGGGTTTAATGATTTCACAGCGACAGAAATGCCACTGATCATTCCTCCGCCAGAGATAGGGACTATAATAGCATCGAGCTGTGAGAAATTGTTGTGATAATTCGCAGCAGCAGCTGCAGCATCCTTGGTGGCAGGGGAAGAAAGTTCTAAGGAGGCCATTTGTTGCAGAAATTCTAAACCAATAGTCCCTTGTCCACAAATTACCCAAGGGTGGTTGTACGGAGGAATGAATGCTGCTCCTATGTGCTCAGCCTGGACAGCAGCACAGCCTGCTTCTCTGGCCTCTATTGTCGGCTCACAAAGAATCAAATTACCGCCGTAGCTTTTTACCGCTTCTTGTTTAATTCTAGGAGTGTTTGAGGGGACGACTATATGAGCTAGTATGTTGTGCATTTTTGCTGCAAGCGCAATGGCAGCAGCATGGTTTCCACTGGAGTGGGTGACAACACTGGGGACAGAAGGGTTTTCAGCTGCGGCTGTGTCTTCTGCCGTTGATGAGACTAAGCAAGAGATAGCGTTAAATGCACCGCGAAATTTGAAGGATCCCGTTTTTTGGAATACTTCGCACTTGAAGTGCACTTCAAGACCTGCCTTCTCGTCAAGGGCTGAACATTTCAAAACGGGTGTCACAACGGCATGTCCAATAATTCGATTAGCTGCAGCCTCTATCTCTGCAAGGCTGATAGCCCCGTTTTCATATGATATTGGATCCATTACTTAAGTGCCTTACGGTCATTTATAAAAAAATGGAATAAAGTTGGCTAGCGCATTTCATTTCAGCTGTAAACAATTATTTCGAAATCTGGAGAGGAGTGAAGACACAAATGTAGGCATAATACAAGATTTCGCATTTTAACTAATTTATATGGAACGTGAGTACTTGAAATCTGTGCAGCGAGGAGACACATTCGGTCAATGGCGTGCACGGCACAAAATTTGTTTGCATCTCTAAACTTGCACTGCTTGTTCAGGCCTCAAACCGTTAGCAGACCTAGAACCTATAAAAGACATAAAATCAATGCTGTAGTATCAGAGCCAAAGACTCGTGGTAGGTTATTTTGCGTGTCAAATTACCTGTCTCAGATTCAATTTAGCTATTCCTTTAAAATCAACCTCTACAGCCATCTAACGCCCTGTCTGCTCAACACTTGAAGGGCTACAAGTTCACCCCACGAGAACACAGACGGATAAGCAGCACCAGCAGGCGCCCAAGCTTGCCTTATCGGATTTATGGCACCTCTTCGACCAATATGGCGGTGCCCTGCAAGTTGCCAACATAATCCGTGAAAACCCCGAATTATCCAAGCGTATCTGGTTTGACGAAATTATTTCGGATGAATTTATTACGGCACTTGTCCGTCAAACGAATATTGAAGCTGTGGAAGCTGTTGTTTTCTCAGGACGACCCCGCCGCCACACCCTTGCCGCTGCTGTACTCGCCTTTAGCGCCAAGAAGAGCGTCCGTGGAGTCGCGTCAATGGAGAGATTAGCTTTCAAAAGACGTATGTTACAAGGTCCAGATAGTGCAGATCTTTGGTTTGCTCTTGTTAGAGCTTACGGCGCTTTAGAGCGCCTAGATTCAGTGCGGAAAAGTTTTAAAGCTGCTCGTGACGCTGGTGCCTGGTCTCCACAATCCACTCGACACACAAACATATACTTAAATGCAATCCACATGGATATCCACCTTACTTTCATCCGTGCTCGGCAACTGATGGATGCTGGGGCGGTGGTTGACACCACCACGTTTAATATCTTATTAAAGGCCTGTATGCGAGCTAAAGATGGAAAACGTGCTGGAATGGCGATAAAATGGATGAAAAGTGCTAATATCGTACCCGATACAGTGACTTGGTCTTCTCTTATTAAAGTCAGATCCTATACAGACGACTTCAAAGGCGTCTTGGCAATTCGAGATGCGATGGAAAAAGAAGGTTTTGAACCCACTGCCGGAGTGTGGGGATCATTATTAGTTGCATGTGGAGCAGCACAGCATCATGAAACTGCCTTGATGATGTGGAGAGAGGCGAAAGCTGCATTGGGTGGACCTGCCTCGGTACCGCCTAATTTATATAACGCCATGCTCACAGCATGCAACGCATGCGGTCAGGGCGAGCGCACCTTATCCCTCTTAGAAGAGATGAAATCTGCAGGTGTTACTCCGGGAGTAAAATCTTACAATCTTGCTATAAAAGCCTGTGAAGGTCAGCCAGGGCAGCGCCTCCGCCTTGAACAGCTAGCCATCGCTTTAAAATTATATGAAGAAATGAGGACCTGTGGAATGCACCCAGACTTAATTACCTACGGTACTTTAATTGAGCTGTGTGCTGAAGGTAGGCAGGGGGCGCTAGCACGGCGTTTACGAGATAGAATGGATGAAGACGGTGTCAAACCAAATGTCGTTGTAATGACCTCGCTATTAAAAGCATTAGCGCGTGCTGGATTAGTAGAAGATTGCCTTGAAACATTTGGGACCATGGTATGGGGACCAGCACGAGTACGTCCCAATCGTGTTACGTTTAGAACGCTGGTACGAGAATTGAGGCAAGCAGGAGCGTTGGGTGCTGCGCTGCGCGCATATGAAGGTATGCGTAGAGCACAGCATGCTCCTAGTAATGTAGAATTTCAAGAATTAATTGCTGCGGCAGCAGAGGCAGCGTTAGCTGAAGGCGATCCTGAATTACAGGCTCAAGTTGCCTCTTTGTGCAACATCAGCAGCACGTTGGAGATTCTTGATTTACATGGTATGTCAACTTTAGAAGCACGTGCTGCCGTGTTATGCATGCTGAGCATGCTGATGACTGAATACCATGATACAGGGCTACCTCCTTTGCCTTTGACTATTATTACTGGCAAAGGGGTCCATTCTGAGAGTGGTCAAGCGGTGCTGCCTGGCACGGTGTATCGATTGCTGTCAGAAGAATTGCATATGCATGTCGATGCTGAGAACAGCAATAATCCTGGACGGTTAATAATTGATCCTGAGATACTGTTGCGGTGGGTGAGGGCAAGGGTAGCGACGAGGCAGCAACATCAAAGGGCGAAAAAGAAAGCCGCCAACTCCACAATTGATGATTCTTAAGTTTTGTTGTTGTTGTTGTTAAATAATAGTAGTAGAGATAACCTCTACTTAATTTAGCAGTGTAATAGCGCCAAAGACCTTTATACATGCAATATTACAGTATAAATGAAATGAAACAGTTTAGTAAAAATCATTAATCAGTTCTTTACCTGGCTCGTTTCTCTCCACCTCAATTCTCGGCCTTTTAAGCCATTTACAAAATCTTTGGCAGCAACTGCTTTTCTCCCAGGCGCTTGAACTTCCATCAATTCCAATACATGCCCATCTCCGCACGTGACCGTAAGCCCAGCAGACCCAGCAGATAGGATTTTTTCTCCGAGAGTATTACCACCGCTCGCAGCACTACCATCTACCACCTTTGTTTTCAACACCTTCAATTCTAAATCCTCAGTTTTGCCACTTGCAGTATCCACAAGCTCAAAATTATGATACGTTCCTGGCCAGGGAGTAAAGGCACGCACTTTATTGTGGCATACAATGGCAGGTTGACAAAAATCTAATGCACCTTGGTCTCTAGTTAATTTTGGAGCATGGGTTGCAACACTGGAATCTTGAGTCTGCGCCATTTTATCACCCATACCAGCCCATACAACTTCTAGATTTTTCAATAAAAGCTCCGTTCCTAGGCTGAATAAACGATCCAATAATTCCGGTGCTTGAACTTCCGAATCTATCGGTATTTCCTGTTGAGCTAAAATAGGCCCTGCATCCATTTCTTTCACCGTAAACAATACAGTAACACCAGATATAGTCAGACCATCTTCTAAAGAGCGTTGTACTGGAGCTGCACCACGGTATGCTGGTAATAACGAAGGGTGAATATTTAAAGTACCGTAGCGGGGAATGGATAGGAATTTGGAAGGTAGATAATTTCCATAAGCTGCAGTGATACAAAGATCTGGTTGTAGATTTGATAACGCAGCTAGAAATGAAGGATCTGTTGCCTTCTCTGGGCATAGAATTTGATCAGAGGTAAGACCAAGGTCCAAGGCAAGTTTCTCAACATCAGAGGGCTGAGGTTGCCGGGATCTTCCTTTGGGGCGACCTGGCTGGGAAACTACAGCAGAAACTTCATAGGTAGCGTCTGAGGCTTTTGAAGCATCGATTAGCTTCTGTAGAACGAGGGCTGCTACCCCGGGAGTACCCAAGAAGACTACTTTTTTCTTGCCGCCTGCCGAGATGTCGGTGGCAGCGGCACTGTTAATTGAAGCTTGAGCAACGAGAGCGCGAGAATAAGGAATCCGCCGTTGACGGCATCCTGCTGATGATCTGTTTGAGATGTTTACCAGACTAGTGAGCGATGTCATGGGTCGACCGAGATGGCAAAAGCTTTGAAAAGAAGACTTGTTGATCACATTGCCAGCAATTGCACGAGCCAGTCTGCATGGGACCTGCACAGATGCCATAATTGCAGCCTGCCTAATAAGCGTATTTTATTATTCAATATGTTATATTCCTGTAACAAAAGGAGTTGTTGTTATGCGCGTTAGTTGTAGTCGTGGAATGGAAGAGGTTCAAATGGAACGGAGGAAAAATAGCCAGCAGCGAGTTCTATAACGGGACCCTCGAAACGAGCTACGTATTTGCTAATTGTTAAATTACTATTGACTCAGTGGAGAGAGCAGTCATTAGCCCTTCAAGATGGCGGCAACAGCACAAAATCATATGGAGCCATTACGCTCAGATGGGAAAAAAGAAGAGGATTTTGAAGAAGAACGTGAGTAACAAATGTCGCAGATGAACGATAGAAAATGATTGACTAGCCGAAAGCTCAGCAGCGTCTCTCAGTTTAACAAAATTTGTTTGTTGTTGAGCAAAAATGCTTACCTGTTGATCCCTCTCTGGCCTTCCCTTGCTTTGCAGTTGAATACTCCCCTTTCTATGGGATTGAAAAGGGCCTGGTGTTGCAGGAGACACGTGTTTTCAATGAGCCTCACGTAGACCCTCGCAAGTGCCAGCAGGTGATCACCAAACTACTCTACCTGCTCACTCAGGGCGAGACCTTTACCAAGGTAAGGATCCAAAAAAAAATCTACGAATAGCAATAGTATTTTGGAATCGTATCGATTGTTATCAGTCATACATCAGCTTTACTGCTCTTCTAAAAATATTGTCGTCATTGTCGTCTCCCTAGCTATGTTGTATGTTGTTCTCACTGTTGATTATTTCCCTGCTTCTTTCTACATTCAGGCTGAATCTTCGGATGTATTCTTCAGCGTAACAAAATTATTCCAGCACAAGGATATGCATTTGCGTCGTATGGTATACCTCTGCATTAAAGAATTCATTCCTTCCTCCGACGAGGTTATCATTATTACTTCCTCCTTAATGAAAGATATGAATTCCACCAATGATCTTTACCGTGCCAACGCCATTCGTGTTTTATGCAAGATCATCGATAGCCAAATGCTCCTTCAAATCGAGCGCTACTTAAAGCAAGCTGTTGTGGACAAGAGCGCTGTTGTTGCATCCGCTGTCCTAGCAGGTGCCATTCAGCTTGCTCCTAACAACGCTGAAGTCATTAAACGCTGGAACTCTGAGGTGCAAGATGCTGTTTCAAGCAAGCATCCTATGGTTCAGTTCCATGCTGTTGCTTTACAGCATGCTCTTCGATCCAGTGATCGTCTTGCCATTAACAAACTTGTCACTCAGCTCACTGCTCGTGGAGCTGTTCGCTCTCCTATGGCGCAGCTTCTTCTTGTACGTTACGTTGCACAGGTAATCGCCGATTCTCCACCTCCTGCAGGTGGCGGTGCTCGTCCCTTTTTTGACTTTTTAGAATCTTGCCTCCGTCACAAGAGCGAAATTGTTATCTTCGAGGCAGCACGTGCTATCTGCAACATGCGCGAGGTCAGTACCAGGGAATTAACTCCTGCTGTCACTGTTCTCCAGCTGTTTTTATCCTCTTCCAAGCCGGTATTACGTTTTGCTGCTGTTCGTACCTTGAACAAAGTGGCCATGACGCACCCCATGGCTGTTACAGGCTGCAATATCGATATGGAGGCGCTTATTGCTGATCCTAACCGTTCTATCGCAACTTTGGCTATTACTACACTTTTGAAAACTGGAAATGAGTCTTCTATTGATCGTCTACTCAAACAGATTAGTGGCTTCATGGGTGAACTTGCCGATGAGTTTAAGATTGTCGTAGTTGAGGCTATTCGTGGCCTTTGCTTGAAATTCCCATCTAAATACCGCGGTATGCTGTCTTTCCTTGCTGGTGTACTCCGTGAAGACGGTGGATTTGAATATAAACGTGCGATTGTCGATGCCATCCTCGCCATTATTCAAGAACTCCCCGAAGCTAAAGAAACTGGTCTCGGCCAACTTTCAGAGTTTATCGAAGATTGTGAATTTACCTTCCTCAGTGTCCAAATCTTGCATTTACTCGGTGCTGAAGGGCCTAAATCCAAGGAACCTGCTCGGTATATTAGATTTATCTACAATCGAATTATTTTGGAAAATGCCACCGTCCGGGCAGCCGCATTATCCGCTCTTGCCCGCTTTGCTGCAGAATGCCCATCACTCCGTCCCCGCATTGTTGTTCTGTTGAGACGTGCCTTGTATGATAGCGATGATGAAGTTCGCGATAGAGCTACTTTATATTTGGCCCAGCTCGGTGAAGTGTCGGAAGACACAGCTTTGGTGCCTGGCTCTGGACTAATCGACCCTGATTGGAATATACCTGCCAAAGCATTGGAAAATAAATTAAACGAATATTTGGCTGCAGGAGATACCGCAGAACCCTTTGATTTAAGCTGTGTACCTACAGTGTTGCCTCCCTCACCTAAATCAAAGAGTAAACATCAAGGCCTCGCTGCTGCAATTACTTCTACTGCAGTCGAGACCTCTGCAGATGAGTACAGTGCTCAGCTTCGTGCTGTACCGGAGCTTGCTGCTTTAGGCCCTGTCTTTAAGAGCTGTGCCCCTGTTCAGCTAACGGAAGATGAAACAGAGTACAAGGTGGTATGTGTCCGTCACGTTCTTGCGGAACACGACGTATTCCAGTTCTCAATTACTAATACAGTGAAAGAACAGGTACTGGAAGAAGTTGGTGTTGCGATGGATCTAGGAGATGCCCCAGATTACGAGGAGGTCATGTCTTTGCCTTTAGCAGTTGCTCCTCAAGAAGGGGCTGGTCAAGCGTATGTAGTCCTTGCCCGCAACGTCGGTCTTTCTCTAGGACGCTTTGGCTGTACTCTCAAGTTCAGGGTCAAAGAAATTGACCCTTCGACTGGTGAAGCCGAAGAAGATGGCTATGAGGATGAATATCAATTAGAAGATGTCGTTGCAAATGGCTCAGATTATATCAAGCCTGCGTATGTACCTAGTTTCGGGGATGCTTGGGATGAAGCTGACGAAGAAAACGAAATAGTAGATTCATATGGATTAGGCCAGAGGGAAGGACTGCAAGATGCTGTTGAGGCGATTGTAAGATTAATGGGTATGGCTGCATGTGAAGGCAGTGATGCAGTGCCACCAAATGCTAGAAGTCATACAGCCATGTTGGCGGGTACGTTGGTTGGTGACGTGCAGGTTCTTGTCAGGTTGAACTTCGGCATTGATTCTGGTAGAAATGTGGCGATGAAGATGGCTGTGAGGTCAGATAGCGTTGAGACGTCGGAAGGCGTTCATCTCATTATTTCCGAAGCGTAATCAAAACTTGTAGTTGTAAAAAAGAGTAGAGCCTGTGTGTCCTTTTTGAGACATTTCACTACTTCCCTTGTGTAAAACGGCAGAGAACAGTTAGGATTAGTGACTAGTGCTTGTTGTACAGTAGCATAAGAGGTAGCGGCGGTGGTTAAAGAAATCCAGCCTGGGTGGCAGTTAGAAAGATGAAAGAAAAAACGCGATTAAAATCTATGAATCCAAATTTGTCTGCCCCATTATTTAATTTATAATGTATTCTCTGAGAGCAGTCAAGCGATTACAAGGAGCCTTGCCCAGGTGGTTTGGGCTCCCAAGTTCAGGTGCAGCATCAATTGAAGATTGTCTAGGGGCAGCTGGGTCCACCCTTGTTGATCCACCATGCGTGCCTTATATGTTGAAATCCCGGACGAGAACGCTCACGAGCGCAGCACAGAGGGAAAATAGGGTTGAGGAGCGCATTACGGAAGTAGTTGATGAAATTAATAATGGTCACGTTGAGCTCGAAACTGCTGAAACTCGCGCAACAACGGAGATTATCCTTAATATGCCAGATAATATTGATACAATTGGAGGCTTAAATCCTGAGCTGAGGGAAGCAATGGAGGCACACGCAAGTTTTTCTAGGTAATTGAGAAAAGAGAGCACCGTCTGATATCATCATTTTTGCTGCTTGTTGTTTTTCTATTAACAGCTTATTTAAACAATCTAATCTTCCCCAAAAAACATTGTAGGTCTAAGAAAGATGTCAGTCCTCGACAACATTTTGAATCCCTTCTCTCTGACGCCAACAACGGCAAGGCCACCAAGGTCACAAAAACCGCTTTAAACCGTCTCCGCATCGATCAACTACGTTCCCAACTTGAACTCGTGGGAGCGGACACACGTGGCAACAAAGCCGACTTGGTAAAACGTATTTTAGACTTTTTATCTTCCTCAGAAGTTCTTGAAACAACTTCTTCTGTAGCTTCCGAGCTGCCCGAAGGCGTTGTTTCCGGCAAACAGCTCGCCCGAGCCACCCAACTCCGCGCCCGTGCTGGCCTAACCCATGCAGACGTGGGTATCAGCGAAAAACAATTCCAAAATGAACAACGCGCTGCAGTCACAAAAGCTTCAGATTACAATCGAGCGTTTGCATCTCCACACGACGTCGCCCGCATGCTCGTCGAAGCGAGAGCAGACGATATTTGTATAATCGATGTCCGTGGGCATTGTGCATTCACAGATTACATGGTAGTCGCCACCGGAAGGTCCTCTCAACTCGTTCATTTGCTGGCACAAGCGGTACTTCATGAACTGAAGCAGAGGTGTAAGGAAGTGGCTCCCGGGGTTGCGCCTGGCATTGAAGGTGCTGACGAGGTGGATGCGCAGTGGCTGGTCGTTGATTCTGGGTCGGTTGTAGTGCATATATTTGCCGAAGGAGCCAGAAAAGAGTATAATTTAGAAGCTTTGTGGGGTGGAAAGAATAATGTGACGAGAGTAGCCACGCCGCAAAGGAATATTCAAACGTTGCATACTATAAAAGCTTGATGATGAAGTTGAAAATCAAGTCAATGTTTATTTTGTGTCTGTACTTATTCTTTTTCTCTCGCGTACGTAGAATTCTGGTAGTAGATGATTTACCTGGTTAATTTAATATTATACTGTGATTAAAAGATGATACTTATACATAAAAAGCGTCTCCACTTAACAGCTTGCAGCGTCTTGTGTCAATACTGAGAGATCAGCTTGGACAGCTTCTTCTTCTATTTCTGGGCTCAGCATCCATGCTGTGATATGCACCTGTAGAAATCCTTCACTACATTCTATAGGACTCTTGCCTCCTTTCACAGAATAAATATTCGTGCTACTATTAATGGTCGCTGCTGCAAGTTTTTGCGCCTCGACAGCAGAAGTTTGAAAATCTTCAACGACAGCTCGTTTTCTTTCTAGCTCCGCCCAATACCTCTTTTCTACCTTCTCAAACATGCCAGCTATTGTATGGAGAGGTAATAAGGTAAATACAGGGCTGCCGTGTAATAGCGATTCGCTTTTCTCTTGAAGAGCGAGCTCAGCTAAAGGAGCGATTGCTGCCACCAGACCCGCTGCTGCCCCTTCTAGGCTAGTTAAACTATTGGCTAGGAGGGTATAATGACGGGCTATTTCTAATGATAGTTTATTTAAAGTCGCATTTTTAAGGTTTGGAATGTCTTTTAGTGCAGCCATAGGGAGCTGTGGGATGTGCCTGTGTTGAGATAGAGAGAAATGGAGATGGAGTTTAAATTTTAAGATCACACACCAAGGATTGGTTAATACCTTCATGTATGAGCATATTTCTTACCCTGATGTTAATATAGCATTTGTGAGGTTAGTTGCATGTTTTTTGCCGTCGTCTATTGCAGCCTGTTATTTAGGGAAATATAGGAATACATAAATTTAGTTTTTTATTGCGAGGCGGTGGGGGGAGCGGCACTGCAAAGAGTAGGTACTATAAAATCAAGAAAACAAACCTTCCAGGCGTCTATATTAGTATTAGTCGCATTGATTGCTAGCCTAATTGTCCTCTGCATCAGATAAATTAAAGAAATATAAACACACTTTAGATGACGATCACTCAATTTTTAATGGTAATAAATATACTTGCCTGAGCTTCACGTCGCCTGTTGCGCACTTCAAGTGGCGTTGACATTTTTAACTAAATTTTGTACGAAATTAAATTAGGCATCCCATGAGTAATGACACAGCTATTTTGAATCTGCAAGGTGCAAACTCCAAACTTTGATCGGCCTCTTGAAAACCATATTTGATATTCCAGCACTCGTTGACTACGTCCTAATTGTTTTCAGAAATGCTCAGTATCTATTCATTCAGCGCAAATCTAGGGACATCATGCCGAATTGGTGTCCCATTACTTGCTCATCGAAGCTTGCATCTCTCACATATGGCGACCCCAAAGAGGACGAAATGCCACAAAACCGAGCTGTTTAGATCCATTACATCGTCATCAGTATCTGAAGTAGAAAGCGCGCCTCCTGAAACCTCCATTGGGGGACCACAAAAACAAAGTAAAAAAGTGCTGCCGCCACCGACAGAGGTCCCACCAGGAACCCTCCTTCCTGACGACCTAGCAGTCTGGGACAACGCCGTCCTTCTTATTGATAAACCCAAAGGGTGGACATCATTCGACGTCTGTGGTAAATTACGCGGTAGCTTGGGAGGGTTACTCCGCCGCCAAAATCGAAAAATTAAAGTTGGTCATGCGGGAACCCTCGACCCGATGGCCACAGGCCTGCTTATAGTCTGCATAGGAAAAGCTACCAAATCTATAGATAATTTTGTAGCCATGAAAAAGGAGTATAGTGGAGTGCTACGTCTAGGAGAGGCCACAGCATCCTATGACGCTGAAAGTAATGTGATTTTAACAAAGCCTTGGGAGCATATTACTGATGAAGCGCTGCTACAAGCTCGTACTGGATTTTTAGGCAATATTGAACAGCTGCCACCCATGTTTTCGGCTATTAAAATAGCTGGGAAGAGGCTGTACGAGTCAGCAAGAGAAGGGAAAGAAGTTGAGAGGAAGCGAAGGAATGTGTCTGTAGACAGATTCGATCTCGAAAGAGACGTGGACTCGCCACAAAATGTGAAGTTTTATATAGAGTGTAGTAAAGGAACGTATGTGAGGAGTTTAGCGCACGATTTAGGTTTCGCAGCAGGCACAGCGGCGCATTTGACGGTGTTGCGAAGAGAGGCTATCGGGGAGTTTCGAGTTGGTTCCGCGTGGGCAATGGATGATTTAGTTGCAGCTTTGGAAAACGATAAGGAGAAACGTGCTGCTGCTCTTTAGGAAGAGCAAAAGGCTGAGAAAATCATAGAGTCAACAGAAGAATGAGAAAAAGAAAACTGACTGATTGATTGATTGATAGAGGGTATCAAAATATTACTATTTTATTGATAATTTTCTGTCTATTTAATTATCTATTTGGTCATTCTTTAAGTATAATCAAATGGTATCTCAACGATTAAAAACATAAAAACCATCAAAAAAGCAGCAAATTAAACGAAAGAATCATTACTTTTAAAAATAAAATTCACATTTTCTTCTTAATCGGTGGACGCTACAGCAGGGATTGGAACTGCTACAGGGTTGTAAGGTCTCTCAATCTCCCAAGAATACTGTGCCATCATAGTCAATGCACTCTGTACACCACGATCATCCTCTACTTCTCTAGCAAACGGCACACGCAGTGTCTTTGAGCTGCCATCTTGTCCGACCGCTTTCAAATAGGCACCTAATCTGTCTACCCATAACAATTCAGAGAAATATAAATCTTCAAAAGGAACGCTAAGAGCGTGAGAACTGATACGCATAACATCTTCCAATCTATTGGAATTCATTTGCTCCACAAGATTAGAAGCTATAGTTCTTAAAGGATCTGCCTCGGCTTCTCTGTACTCGGAGCCAGAAATGACATCCGCAGCCGAGTTACCACTAAGCTGACCAACGTAAAAGCATTTATCAACAAGCAAACGACAGTATATGTCGGAGTCTTGAGGCGCATCGACGCCTACACCGCCAGCGTGGAGCGTGTTGTGAAGCTCAGCAGCAGTGGCAGCAACTTCTTCAGGTACGGGTTCAACTTTGCCAATGAGCGTGACACGAGCCAGGAGACGAGCAGGATATTCTCCAGGCTGGACAAATAAGCTGCATTGGGTATCGCGTTGCAGATTTGCAGTGTGGACTGCGTCAGAGCGCAAGCGAAGGATAGGTTGGCCTTCAGCGTCAAGGACGTAGCTGACGTAGGTGCCGAGAGGGATGCCATCTTCGCCGACTGTGCATAAAGTTCCGTGTGCGACGAGATCAACAACCGTGCGTGCAGTCTCAGCAGCAGAAGGGCTGGTTCCTGCTTCGGCAACTGCTGTGGTGCTGCCGTTTGTTCCATTTGTGCCAGCTGCTGCACATGAGATAATCGATTGAGAATATTCCAATGAATTGGTACCCTTGGCGTCCACTGCGAGTTTATATCCAAGATGGGGAGCTTGAAGCGTGAATTTGGTCGCAAGAGGGGTGCACAGGCTGCGTGTTGCGGCATTATTATTCTGCTGGGTGCATTTTAAAGCATTATTCAAAGCTAGAACGCGCATTGTAGCTAGCTGTTTGCTTTACAATACAAGTACCAATAGTAGTAGAATATTTTATTTGTATTTTGATAGAATTTAGAGATCATTTAAAGAATAATAATCCACACTGATCCGCTGCTGTGCTTTGCTCGACAGCAAAGCAAAAGCAAGTGTGGTTTTCAGACAAGTACCGAGGCTGATATATCGCCTTGGCAATCTCAAGTTTACGCCTAAAGTGGCTAGGAAGCCACACCCTTTCTATACAAGGGGCGCAGAAGTCTCTTCGAAACCTAGAGCATTTTGCACTAAAGTGATCGCATCTGCGAAACTTTTGTCCATATAAGAATGAACATGGTTATCTAATCATTCCGATGGTATCATACGGTTGTATTAGAAGGCGGCTAGGTCGCCCTAAACTCCCAAGTGTCAGTGGGTTGTCTTTATTATACTGCTGCCTTTCGATTGGTGTCCTTTACAAGCAGCTGAACGAGAAACCGTGCGGTTACACCAGACTCGCAACTCTTTGGAATAACAGAAGGTATGATACGGTGTTCCGAATCAAGAATTAATCTGACATTTCCTTTTCAAGCGACATTTCCCTGGAGCCCTAAATTATTTCCGATTTTAAAACCGCAGTCAAAATACATCTCGAACGCTGATTCATTATGGCGATGAAATTCTACAAGATGTTACTGACACCCGAAAGGGTACATTCATCGCATTAAATGTCATCGCATCGGTTGTAATCTTAACGGCCGTCGGGACTACTCGCATCTTTCTGGGCCAGCTCAATGTAATAGAGACTGCAAAGCTCATTGATCGTATGCTCAGGTTTTTGCTCCTTAAAGTCGTATTTTTAGGCGCTGTAGTAAACCCAGAGCCTGCAGATGTAGCAGGCTATTTGTTATGGGCGTGTTTTACTGCCTTTCAAAAAGCTTTCGTTGGCCTAGCTAAAGACCGTGGGGAAGCTCTGCTCTCCAGCCCTACGGCTACAATATGGCAACACATGCGGTGTGCATCATTACTTGGTTTAATGCTCGCAGAGAATGCCGCCTGGATTATAGCAGGTGTGCTCCTGGCCGGGGGAACAGCACAATCGCAATTTTCTTGGACCTTCCTCTGGTTTTTCGATGCTGCTTGCATCGGTATAGAAGCCATGCATGCAAGTACTAGGTACTTAATATGCGGATTTGATAGATGGCGTGCGCAAAGAATTCAGTGGGATGAGGATGGTACGTGCAATAATCACAATCCTAGCTATCCAGCTGCTGCTGCTTCCGCCGCCTCAGAAGCCGATACTGAATCTCGTAGCCAATTTTTATATCTCCTTGACTTAGCTTCAGATTTAGTAGTCCATGCTCTAAATCTAGTACATTATGGTCATATCTTACATCTCCGTGGGGGATTACGCATGCAACTGATTGACGTTGCATTGCTAACTGATGTTCGGTTCTTAATTGCAACAGTATGGCGACGTGGACAAGGGCACATTCAGTATCGTAAATTAACTCATAAATTGAGGTATTGCTTTCCTGATGTCCCTGTTGAAGAGTTGGCAAAAGAAGGAGGTGTCACGTGTGCTATATGTATGGAAAATATGAGGGTAAGAAAGTATCATATTTATATTTAAATATTTCTGCGTGTGTTTTCCCGCCAATATTTATTTTAGATTTTCTTTTTTTTCATTCTTACACAGAAATCGGCCAAGGTATTACCTTGTGGGCACATGTACCACCTTGGCTGCCTTCGTGAATGGCTTCAACAAGGGCAAGGCATGCGTTCCTTCACCTGCCCTATTTGCCGCGCCAACCTCATGGTCAATGAGGAAGGAAGCGATGAAGATGAACAAGAAAGCGTTGACCATACTGACCACTTAAATAGAGTTATAAACGAAAGAAATTATCAGCATCGCCACCATTATCACCGTGCAGTAGTAAGAAGGGTTCCAGAGACATCCATTACAGGAGCAGCAGTGAGAAGACGAATTTACCGAGGTCGTCAATCGGGCGGCATTCGCCGCCAAATGTTCCCCTTACCCCCTGCCGCCGCTGCCGAGTTGCGTGAAAACGTTCGAGCTACACAAAATCGACCTACAGTGGCTGTGTATTACCCGTTAGCTGATGACCCTTACTTTATTGAGAATGATGAAGGTGACGTGGCTGACGGGAATCACAACGACAACTTCGTTCAGCATCACAATAGCAGTATTATGAACACCAGCAATCACCAAACGCGCAATGAGATAGATTCCTGGGGTCGGGAAGTGGAGGTAGACTGGGATGGTGCTTCATGTAGATGCCACCACCAAGACCACGAAAATATCTCTGGTCGCAGGCAAGGTCGTCATAACTGCCACCAGCAAATCAATAACAACGATCACTGCCACAAGAATAACGGTAATGATTGTAATATTGCTGTAGGGATGTTAAGACGTGGCTGGGAGACAGATACAAGCGGGCCTTCTTCAAGTACTGTAGCTTTTCATCGTGGCTTTCGGGCAAGGGGAATTGATCTGCAACAAACGCCTGAACAGGAGGAAGACTATAATGGAGATATTAATAGGTTTCCGTGCAATCTTCATGTTTCGCAGAGAATAGCTAGTGGTTCTGCTCGGCGACCAGTAACTCGTAGTATGAGTCGAGGGCTTTGAAAGCGCCTTCTCTTCATTTTTAGAAGCCAAAATTTTGGATTTCTCGTAAAGTTTGCAACTGTTTTTTCTTATTCTCTAATTTTGTTTTTACTTGTTTTAAACAGTGGATTACATGGAACATATTTCTCAGGATTAAAGAGCCAGAACAAAAGAAAAAGGGGAGAGAGAAAGAGAGAAAGGGGCTTTGAAAATTTCAGAGCGCCGTATTCCTTTCCTTCTTTCTTAAAAAGAGTGGAAACAAGTCAAGTCGAAAAGTAATTACACGCACGTCAGAAATAGTTTTGTGAAAATAGGGTATAGACACAAAAAACGTATCATGCCCAGCTTCCACAGTCTTCCTAGCTAATAATATTAATAATATAGTCTTGATTTTTATTTGCTGTTGTTTTTAAGCAACCTCAAGACGGATACCTGGAGCTTCCTCAGAGCCACCTTCCAGCTGCCACACGTTGATAGAAGCATAGTCAATTAAGCATTGACGGATCTGTTCAGGCTTAAAGTTAGTTCCAAGCAAGTCGTTGAGATCAGCCCAAGAGTAAGCATTTCGTCCTGTACGCTCAGCATGCTGCCTGATACGAGCAAAGACCTGAGAAATAGGATCCTGAGCACGTTCAGCACCGCCGTCATCGAAGAGGGATGCTTTACTCATTTTCATAAGGCGCAGGGCCTCATCGACATCACTCTGCTCCACAGCGTCGGCAAATCGAAGACGGGCAAGGGACTGGGATAAACGAAGAAGACTCAATAAAGTACGAGCAGTGGTGTACGAGTGAGGAACCTCAGCAGCAGCTTCTTCGGCACGAAGTTCAGAGTAGACTGCAGCGATATATTCTCTGAGAGAGGCAGGGACGTAGGGTTCATGCTGCTTAGCGGCAGCAATGTAGGCCCGAAGCATGTCGGCACTGAGAGGAGCAATCGCCGCTTGAGGTGCCCTTCCATTAGCGTGGACAGACAATACATGCTGCGCTAAAGAAAGATCAGATTCCAATCCAGGTCTATCTAAAATCAGCCACAAAATATCAAAACGAGACAACAACGCAGCAGGTAAATTAATATTCTCAGCAGGGGAGCGTCTGATATCATAGCGACCAAAGGCAGGATTTGCAGCAGAAAGCACTGTAGTACGCGTATTTAAAGTGGTAGTAATACCAGCTTTGGCGATAGAGACAGTTTGCTGTTCCATGACTTCGTGAATAGCAGTACGGTCACTTTCTTCCATTTTATCAAATTCATCAATACAGCAGATACCCCGATCAGCCATGACCAACGCACCACCTTCCAATGTCATTTCACCAGTAGTCGGGTCACGCATAATAGCAGCGGTAAGACCGACACCAGAAGAACCTTTACCAGTGGTGTAAATGGCACGAGGGGAGATGTAGGCAACATAACGAAGAAGCTGAGATTTGGCCACTCCCGGGTCTCCCATAAGGCAAGCGTGGATATCTCCACGGAGTTTCATGCCGTCGGGTAAGACGCGAGTAGGGCCACCAACCATGGCGAGGAGAAGAGCTTTTTTGACGTCTTCATGGCCGTAGATTTCAGGAGCGATGGAGTTGGCAAGACGGCCGTAAATGTCTCCTTGAGAGGTTAATTCGTCGATTTTAGCACGCTGAGCGTCAGTAAGCTCCATTTCTTGGTAGCTCTGCTTGTTCTGGCGGATGTGGGTGACGTAAATGTAGACAGAAGTGAGTAGTGAAGAGCGAAGCATAGCCTTCTGAGAGGAAGAGGGTTCGGGCAAGAAAACGCCAGAGACTGTAATAGAGTCACCAGCTTTGACAGAACGGGTGAGTCCGCCACGGAAATGTACGGTCAAAGTACGAGGTGTGCATCCCTGAGGTACTTCATCAGGAGATTCCTGAATACGAGCTTCCTGGTACTTTACAAATTTAGAACCGCGGATTTGAAGCTGGAGTTCAGTAGATTTAGAGGCAGCGGTGTTACCAGGGATGGTGGGGGGGAAAAGAAGAGGGTTGAAAGAACGACCTCCAACTTCCTGGAAGTATTCTTTGCCAGTCTTATCGTCAAGGTAGGTAGCAACGGTGACCGCCGGGCGGACGTCGGTGACTTGAGTGATGATACCCTTGAAGCTGACGAGAGAACCAATGCCAGGGGCAGAGATAGCACGCATAGAGATGGTACCAATCTTGGTGCGGGGAAGAATGAGCACCTCGTAGCGACGGGTTAAAGAAGGAGGGATGGCATTTTGAGGGTCACGGCGCTCTGCTGCAACACCATCTACCTCGGCCTGAGCGTTCACGGCTTCCTGATTGCGAAGACGCTGGTCCATCATGATATCGAAGACATCCTCGCTAACGTTTTCATCGGCAGGAGCAGGCATTACGGCATCCGCTGCCTCTGCGATTAATGCGAGATATTGAAAAGTGTTGTTCTCAATGTTCTTCAAAAGGTCTGGATCGGCGGTAAACTCTTCCAAATCATCGAGTGCAATTTCTAAATTGTCGCGCTTGCGGTTTGCAATGTCCGTCTGTAAGTTAATTTTTTGAAATTTCAATTGTGAGAAACTGATCGAGGTTTATAGTTGCCGGCACAATGGGCATACAGCATGCTTCGCAACATAAAAGTGTTCCGAACATTGATCACCATATTTCGAACTCATTACTTACCAGCTGCTCCATGTATTTGGGCTTCTGAAGAGACTCCCCATTCTCAACGACAAGCCACAAGTAGTTTTGCAAGAAATCCTCAAGAGCCACTGCATTACGCCAAAGCACATTATCAATTAGTCTAGTATTTAATTAACGGACTAAATGCAGATTATCTACTTCTTTGCCGACGCCCAACACGCATTGATCTTACCCTTCTCCTTTGCGAGGCTGTTGCCTCCTAATTTACCAATACCACCCTCCTGCATCCTGAATACAGTCTGGAACTTTTGTATGGTCTATATTACTTTGCAGTGCAAGGTCTCGTTTGCTAAAATGTGAGTGAATTTTTTGAATTTTTATTAAAATTCTTTCTTAAACAGATTCAAAGGGGCAAATGGCTTGCTCTTATTTGAGGTTTACCGCACCTAACAACCGGTGTATCCAACTTATTGATTTGTTTAACAACTATGGCGGAGCTTATCAAGCAAAACAAGGTGGGTCTTTTTACGGCTTAGATAATCAATCTCAACTGATCGTGTTGTTCATTTCTTCCCGCGTTAATAATTATTTTTCCATCTCTTCTCCCCAGTGTCACGGCGGATTTGTCCGTCAATACAAACACGAGAGCACTGTCCTTGGTTGCTCTATGAAATTCTCTGTATTTTTCCCACCAGAAGCAGAAACTCGACCTGTCCCTGTTTTATACTTTCTCTCTGGCCTTACCTGCACAGATGAAAACTTTATGCAAAAGGCAGGAGCCCAACGCGTTGCCTCTGAACACGATATCGCCATTGTGACGCCTGATACCTCCCCACGTGGTCTAGGTATTCCTGGAGAAGAGGATTCTTGGGATTTCGGAACAGGTGCCGGATTTTATTTGAACGCTACGGCTGAACCTTGGTCGAAAAATTACCAGATGTACGACTATATCCTGAATGAATTGCCTGCTGCACTTCGGGGACTTGATAAGAATTTGGATGTGGAAACTGCATCCATTTTCGGCCATAGCATGGGTGGTCACGGTGCTCTTACATTGGCCCTTAGAAACCCGGCAAGCTTCAAATCTACCAGTGCCCTTGCGCCTATTTGCAACCCCAGCAAGGTACCCTGGGGTCAAAAAGCGTTCCGTAATTATTTAGGCGCTAATGAAGAAGAGTGGAAACAGTATGATGCTACTGAGCTTGTTTCTAGGTACTCTGGCCCTTCGTTTGAAGTTTTAATTGATACTGGTACCGATGATGAATTTTTAAAGGAACAGCTGCATCCATGGGCTTTTGAAGAAGCTGCAGCTGGGAAATTGCATGTAAAATCAAACTTACGGGTAGGGTATGATCATAGTTATTTTTTCATTGCGACTTTTGTTGAGGAGCATATCAAATTTCATGCCAAACATTTGAAGAAAGAATGAAATTTGAAATTATATTCAAGTGACGATCAAGAAGAAGAAGAAGAAGAAGAAGAAGAAGAAGAAGAAGAAGAAATGATATCGCCATCTAGATAGCTGCTACATAAGAATAATCATATATGAGAGCACAGTTTCCTCTCTGTTCACTTTCTCGTTGTACTTTGATCATAATTGTAATGTATAGTGGATTACATAATTGCATGCAAATTACTAACCAATCCAAAACTATAGAAGAAACGCAGAAAGGAAGACGTTACTACATTTAATTTAAAACTGGATAGAATGATTGAAATGCAAGTTATTATTTAATTAAAAGGTCTCCTTCGTTCTCCGTCTTATTGTGGTGGAGGTCCCTGTCCATCAGGCTGCTGTGGAGCTACCCCAAACGCTGCTGCAAGCGCAGAGATCGCCGAGAAATCCAGCCCTGTAGGTAGATTCTCTGAAGCGCCGCCAGAGGCAGGAGGAGGAGGGTGTTGTTGCTGCATAGGCATCTGTCCTGCTCCTACCATAGGCAAAGGTGCCATTCCTGGCATCGCAGAGTACGGAGGGGGAGCCCCTACTACCCCAGGCGCCCCATATCCTCCACCACCACCACCACCAGCAGCAGCAGCAGCAGCTGCTGACACCATCGGCAGAGTGGATTGAGGTGGGTACCTACTACTAGTATGCATACCAGATGACGTCATCATAGCCATATTCGATAGCGCAGGAGGTACTTTCACATCCTTTTTATACACAACCATAGCTACCATCTGATCTTCTAGCAAAGTGGTAGGTACTGAAACCCCTCGAGCTACAGCACCGCCAGCTGCAACCTCCCGCTCAACTTCCTGGCCAGCTTCCAACAGCCTGCTGGCAAGATCCCCAGGGGGGATGAGGTATACCTCAACACCTTTATGTGGTTCTCCTACCCCAGCGCGACTTTGGCCAACATAACTAGACACCAGGCTTTTAATGCTTTCCCGATCCATGGGCTCAGCAGTTGGAAGGGGGCGCAGCACGCCGAGCATGGCTAACCTATGTTTTGATAAATGCAACTCACATAAGAATTTGATCAAATTACTTATAGACAGCCTGCCACGGACTTGTAGCTTGGCTGGGCCGAGCAGCGCTGCCAAGTCATGGCCGCCTGCTAGAGCATCTGCTGTAAAAGTATACTCTCCTGTACCCGGCACAACAATACTTCCAGACCATATATTCGGGCGTAATGTACTCAAAGAACGGGCAGGAAGAAATACACGAGTCAGATTCTCCACCGCCGGCAGCTTGATTTTATGTTTTCGTTCCTCGCTTCCCCCATTACCCCCACCGCCGCCACCACCACCAGAAGCAGGAGAGCGTTCCAGGCCGCCAGAACCACCAGAGAACGGTTCCAATTTCTGTGAAATATCTGAATCGAGTCTTTGAGGTAAGGAATTGTTCGTTTGAACGGCTTGTGCTTTCACACTGGCATAATCAATAGCCACAGCAGGAGCCGCCGGTGCTTCACTCTTTGATGCTGTTGAAGGTCCACGTTCATGGTCATGCGCATCGTGATCGCCGCTATGACCAGAAGGAGAGCTCAATTTGCCTCCAGCAGCACCACGTGGGCTACCAGAAGAGAACATGGCACCACCAGATCCATGTCGAGTCGGCGACAGTGCATCAGCATCTTCCCCATCATTAGTCTCTCCTTCAGCAGTTTCTTTTTCTCTCGCCGCGAGTAATTTATCAGTCACAATAGCTGCTGGTAGCGCCAAAGTATCTCTTGCATCCAGTGCTGCAGCAGTTGAAAACTTTGCCGCAGCCTCGGCGTCGAGTACCGACATCTTCAAGGCTTCTTCCTCCTTCTTCATTCTATAGGCAGCCAGTTCTTTATTCGCCAATTCCGTGGCAGTCATCCGTACAAATGCTGCTGGGGTGATGTCACCCCGCAGTACGTGAGCTCGCAGCTCCTTATTGCCTTTTAAATTGAAGACCAGCGTTCTTGATTTTTCTTTATATTCCTTTGTCGTGCCGCCTGTGGCGATTACAAAAATAAAAAGGGAGAGAACAGAATGAGTACATGCTTTGCGTGCATATGTTTGAGTCATAGAATGGAGGGTTGCGGAAAATATGGATCTTGTGGAGAAAAAAGAAAAAAGAGAGACGGGGTGGAGGGAAGGATGGGATGAGGGGGGGAAACGCAGCCAATGAAGTATTTATTGGCTGCTTTCTCTCTCAGGAATTTCTATTATGATGATGATGCAATTATGTTATAGATAAACAATAACAACAGCTCAAACAAATATATCAACACCAGAGATACTTGATCATAAAATACTAAATTTTCCCTCCATTCTACTCCATCTTGGCTATTATTCCGTTTAAAAAAAATGTGTGGGGTTTTGTGGGTACTGTCAAATAGTTACTTTCAAAATAGATTGATAGAATTGAATTACTCACCGTACATCCGTACAAGTTCATCCTCAACAACGTTTGCAACCACAGCCGGCTTGGGAAGTTCAACAGCAGGCTCAGCTTCAGCAGCTGGAGCGGCTTCAGGAGCTGGAGCGGCAGGTTCCTCAGCAGCAGGGGGTGCAGGAGGCGCTGCAACAATGGGTTCCGCAACAGGAGCAGGGGCAACGGGAGGGGGCACGGCACCTGGTACCAGAGGTGGGGCAACCATCGCAGGGAGAGCAATTGGAGCATTCATGGCCATAGGCATTTGCAAACCAGCCATGCCCATCGGGTTCATTGGCATACCGGCACCAGGTTGTGGGCCAACAACCCCACCAGGTGCTGCTCCCATCTGAGGAGCCATGAAGGGCATGCCAGCAGCACTCGCTGCCATCATCTGAGCAGCAAGTGCAGGGGAGATATTAAAAGGCATACTACCGGGCATACCTCCAACCATAGGGTTCATAGGGGCCGGAGGAGCTTGTTCTACCTTGGCTTGCTCCAATACCTGAGTGAAGGCGTTCCTCACTTTATCACGGACAGCAGCATCATCCTGAAGTCCAGCAGGCCTGGCAGGGCCACCCTGAGCCCTGGCAAGCAGTCGTTGACCTTCTGCTTCTTCGTCTTCTTCATCATATTTGCCACGGGCACCGCCACCAGCGCGGGCGTTTCTCTTGCTATCGACACCACCTTCACCCTTGCCGCGTTTTCTACCCCGGCCATCGTACGAGGGGTCAGATTCCTCAGGAGCAGGCTCTTCATCGTCGTCAAAGTCATCGTAATATACACCGTCGTCCGCAGTGTTTGGGTCACGAGGTCGCTCTTGGCCCTTGGGTGGGCGACCACGCTTGCGTTTTTCAGCTGCAGCAAATTCTTTTGAATGCTCGACCTCATTGAGCCCGAGTTGGTGATCAAGAGGGCGAGATTCCTTAAAAGCAACCTGTTTTGCGTTTGCTAAAGCCCCAAGATCTGCATCAGGCTCTTCTTCTTCAGTATCAGGGTAGAAGATTACTGCCTGCAAGGTCTCGAAATCAATCTTTTTGATTTTCCCACGATACCACAAATCATAATCCTCCCAGAAAACGAAAACCTGCAAGAGAATCACGGTCAACCGGTGAGGGTTTGCTCGCTTTTTGTCAACTCTTGACGAAGGGTAGCCAAGGGGGGAATTAAGCCCACACCCAACGCATTGCACTCACCTGACGGCCTACAAGGGCGCGATTAATATCTTCCTTCTGCAAGAGTTTAAATACATATTTTTGAGGCTGCTCTTCAGCCATTTCTCCAGCAAGAGCGTCATCGATGTTAATTCCTGCAACATCATCTCCTCGTGTGAGATCTCTGCAAGCAGATAGTAGCTTGAATAAATCAATAAATATATTACTTACCCTCTTGCACCCATACAGGGGCCTTTGCTTGACGCTTGGAGCGTCCTTCGGCCTCTGCACCCTCCTGTGACATCGAGGTTTTGGCTGGGTAAATACAAGTGTTCCAAGGTGTCCTGCAGGCCAAGCAGGCAGCGTTAATTAAATTCCTCTCGCGCAAATGCGATTAAAGAGTGCTAAAAGCTCTGAGCAGGCCGGGTTTTCCATCGCCAAAGATGTGGGGAAGAAAGTTCGAATAGCTTTCGTTAATTTTTTACCTCGCCAGATAACTTGAAAGCCATATTTTTTGTTTAGTAAATGCTCGATAACTAGATCTAGAGTTCATCACGCGGAATGCCTGTTGTCGCAGAAAAGTTAAGCAGCAGGCATGGGAGCCGAAAAGCTATCGCTAGCCAGTTCTGGGAGTCTGCAGAACACTCTACAAGATATATTGATGGTCAAGTATGGGAATTACCCTGCGAGCCTCCTGCTCTTAACCTCACAGGCTCCTCGGGACTCTCCCGATCACAACAATTGATCGCCGCCCAGGCTCTCAGACTCCCTGTTGTTCCTTCATACGATGGCAACAGCGGTGGCTTGGTAAGTTATTTACTAAAGTAGAGAATTGCTTTGAATACCAGCTTTCGGGTATATAGAGATATAAGATTGACTTTTAACTATTTTTCTTGTGTTGGGGTCATACTGAAAACCGCTCGCTTCTTTTTCCTTTTTCCTTATCTCAGGTCCTTGATCGTGTTATAACCAAAGTAGGAGGCCGCAATTGGTGGACCACCATCAGTGGTCGTATCAAGTCTCAAAGAATGTATGCCTCTGCGACTCGTGATGGCCTCAAATTCAAGGCATTAAAAGATCTCAGTAGTTATGCGTTGTGTGGTCGAACGAGAATTCAGCTAGGAAGTAGATTAACTTTCAACGGCGTTGTTGAAGCACCAGATGCATTGTTACTACGGGATACGTTTTACCCAAAGGAAGGACGACAGTCTTTACAGGGCATCAGTAGCAGGAATAGTATCGGTATTGCAGATGTGAGTAGCAGCTCGTCTCCGCCAGATGAGGAATGCTGTGCCACTCACGGGACATTACGGCTATCTCTCCCGGGTCACGACCTTAGCGCCACCGTTGGACGTAATATGGATTACGTAGAAAGCTCAGGTGATTATGCACGTGTTCCTTTGGCTGTTTCTTTAGATCTTTCGTCCTTGGATAGACCAGATGGCTTACAATATAGATTAGGGTTGTATCAAGTGACGGCACCCCTCACGGAGGCGCAAGGAAAAAGCAGTAGTACGAATCCTAGTACGAGTGGTATTGGTAACCGCATTAGTACTAGTAATACTGGTGCCATGGGGGTGAAGAGAGTGAAGCAATGCAGGACGGTGCTTCATGCTCAAGGCGCCGTGGCGGTGGAAGGAGAGGCTTACATGTGGAAAGGTGGCTCAGGATCAGGATCTGGAGCAGCAACAGTAGTATCAAATAGTGGCTTATCAAGTATTGAAACATCTTCTTCGTCAGTATCTCAATTTGCTCCTACACCAACTGCTATGACTGCTTCTGCAGCACAGAACACAACCGACGAGAATGAAAACAACGCTGGTCGTGTTTCTGAAATAGTAGCAACCGCTGCAACTGCTGATTTAGTCGATTCAAACGCACAAGGTGCCGAGAGTCAAGATGATCTGGCTGGCCTGATTTGTTCTACTTCTCAGTCAGAAGACGAGGCTTCCTTGCCGACTACTTCTGTGCCCCCACAACAAAACGAGCAACAACAACGTCAAGGTTCTCACCTTTCCTTGGAGAATTTTATTACACCCTTGGTAAAAATAGGTGACGCTTTCCATGCAGTAACACATCCCCATGAACGTGATTCTGTTGATAACAACAGTGCCAGTGTTGCTACTGATCTTTCCGTCTCAACATCATCGCTCCCTTCACCTGCACCACAGCGGTTGTTACCAGTGACCTCCGATTCAGTCTCTGCTGTAATTGCAGAATCTCTCGTCGCTTTGCGTCAACTGAAAGAAACCGTCAGCCGTGTTACCAGTGACGTTCAAGACGGGTCTCTCCAACGATTAAGCGAACAATTATCCATGCAACAAGCTCCTCGCCGGAAACCTTACTCGTTGCTGTTAGCTCAACCTCATGTTAAATTAACCGCAGCGATGGGGTGTTTAGCACGTATGCCGTTACCTCACGTTCGCGCACTTGTTCCAGGGTCAAATCAGCATCAAATTAATCAAAATCCTGGCCCTGCACCAAATACTGGAAACCACCGACGCTCCGCATCGATGGGCAGCATGACCTCCCGCGCCAGTTTCTCCTCCCAGCTTGCCGATGTCTGGGAACCGTACTTGAAAGGCACTGCATTACGTGTCTTCGCTTCTACTGGCATTTCAGGCCAATTAGGCCGATTTACAAGGCCAGTTTTTGATTATACTGCTATGGCTTTAAGGTTGGATGTTGGGCTGAGTTCACCTCACATAGTGGGCAGCGTCCCCGGTGCTGCTGGGATTATTTCTTCTGCCTTGAGTGAATCTAACCGCCCTGACAAACATCGTGCGTTTGCCCTTGAAGGAAGGGGGAGTTGGCATGCTTTGAGTGTTTCTCTGGCGCAGCAGGTTGTGGGGCCGTTTAGAGCTCGAGCAGATTTTAGGTTTGCCTTGGATCCAACAAACGTGCCTCAAGACCAAGGGGAACGTTCCACTTTAAAAGGATTGGCACTAACGGCATTGAGTGTTCGCCCGAGTTTGTTAGAGACTGTTTATGGAGGGGACGTGGTCTTGCCTGGAACAGAGGGAGCAGCGAGGTTGGCGTTTTGGTGGTCGCCAAAACGGAGAGAGGCGATGGCAGAATTGAGGTTGTTCTAGATTAGAATATATAGTAGTTTCAGTAGCTGTTGCGTAGTTGTTTACTTATTTTGCAATTGCGTGTTTTGATGAGCAGCGATGGTCCCCTGCAGGCGGCGGGCGGAAGAAAGAAAAGAGTGTGAAGAAATGAACTCTAAAAAAGCATGTAATCAGTAAGATTGCAAATTAAATAAGATGCGGTGTTATAAGTAATTATAAGGCCGGATAAGATCTTAACTACTAAAATGCAAAGAGGAAGAGGTGGCCATGCAGGTCAAAGATCGGACAAAAGCCCGAAAGGGAAAGGCCCATTTCAGAAAATTAGGAAACCAGATCTCAGACCAAAGACTGTACCTATTAGCAAACGAATTAGAGACGTTACGAGGCTCTTAAACAAGGTATGTCATTTTGCATTGACTTTGAACATTCACATTCTTTGAGTTCGATATGCTCTGCTGTATCATCCTTGTATCGCTGCTGACTTTGAATTAGATCACATCTACAGAATTCGTATCATAATTGCATACATTGATTTCATTCCTCTTTTATGCTTCATTACAGCCCGATTTGGATACCGCCGTCAAAGCAGCTCAAGAGAAAAAACTAGCCGCTCTTACAGATGAATTAGAGCAGCGCAAACGCGTTGCCTTGGAGCGAAAATATGCCTCTCGTTACCACAAAATCCGTTTCTTCGAACGAGTTAAATTAGAACGCCGTCTAGCTAAACTTAGTCGGCAGCAAGCCTCCAGCATTGGCCTCTCTTCCGCCGAGGAAAGTGAAATGCAGCAACTAGTAGAGGACTTGCAGTACGTTTTAAACTTCCCCAAAGGTGAAAAGTACATTTCTATATTGAAAACAGCTGAAGAACCTGAAGCTCAGGCTCATTTAGAAGCTGAAAGAGCTCGATTACGGGGATTAGTCCAGCAGCAAATGGCCGAAGCTGCTCTTGTAGGAGATGCTGACGAAGGAAGATCTCTTGCAGCCAAGGTAAACAGAAGTAACGCAAAAAGAAAATCAGATGCTGAGAATCTAATTCAAGATAAGAGGAAGAAGAAAAGAAGCCAGGAAGGCTCTGAAGAGAGCGATGAAGAGGAGGCAGAGGCTAGTGACGACGTTGGTGTTGAAGGAGAAGAAGGAGAAGAAGAAAAAGATGATTTCTTCTTATTTGGAAGTGAAGATGAAGATGAAATGCAACCTGCAAACGCATTGAAATCGTATAAAGGCGAAGACGACGACGACGAAGAAGAAGAAGGTGATGCAATTCTTTCCTCGGTAGTAGAGGAGGTCGAGAATTTGAAAGGAAGTGATAGAGGCGAAAAAGAGGAGGAAAAAGAAGACTTTAGAGAAGGCAGACCATATACTCAAGATGGAGCCTCAACGAGGAAAGATTTCCGCAAGGTTAGTGGCCGAGGAAGGGGCAGGGGAGAAGGCTGGGGCCGTGGTGCCGGCAGTGGCGGCGGTGGCGGAGACGGTTTCGGTCGTGGGCGTGGCGATAGAGATAGACATAGAGGGAGCAGAGATCCTGTTCCTTTCAGAGGCCTTGGGGGCACAAAACCTCTTGCAAAACCGCCGTCGGATAAGAAAAAACCTGTTGCATCCAGCAGCAAAAAGGCGAAAGCGGAGAAGCAGCCACAGAGGAAACGAGCTGAAGGTGGTAGAAAACGCAGAAAGTAAAATTTTAAGATTTCTTAAATGTTCTGTTTCTCTCAATAACGTTCTATTGATATCATTACAGACTCGTTTAAAGACAAGAAACCCATTGACGTGTATTATTAAACGGACAAGTTCTCAACAAAGCAGAATTTTAGAATGTTCTACTTTTTAAGCTAAAACTAAAATATCTGAAGATACGTTATACGATAAGCGGAAAATTGCCTTTTTCCAAAAAAATGATCTTCTTCTTTGCTCTTGGAAAAAAAAATGATCTTCTTCTTTGCTCTTCTTCTTTTATAAAACATCGTATTCTGATGTCATTCTTGCGATCTATCTAATCCTTCCTAAAATAATAATCGAATCAAGTTTGAGCGCTACTCTATTTTTCTATTGCCTGAAATGAAAGACAGCAACCATGAAGAAAAAAGAATGAAAAGATATTGATGAGACGATAAACAGTGACGTGCAAGATAATAAAGAATGAAAATTAAATTAAGACGACACAGAGCGAGACAGGTCTATGAAGCGAAATAAACAAAGATTTACTTGAGAAACAGTTATGGTACTTGGATTAAGAACAGGGGGTGAGGAATGAGAGGAAGAGAAAGGCGCGTGGTGGTGTGGTGTGGTGTGTGGGGAGGAGGGGTTGAGGGTACATATAAACAGTAGCAAACAAGGGGGGAGGGGTGTGTAAAAAGGGAGAGAGCACACAAAAATACTTTCTTAAAGAAAACCAAGGGGAACAGGACTGCCTATCTCTCTTTTTAAATGAGATTGAGGAGGAAGGGCAAGAAATTTAAACGTGCGACGTTGCACATTGCAGCAGGAAAAGAAAAAGCAATTCGTCAGAGATTTATTTATTAGGTTGGTATAAAATTGGGCCAATAAAGAAGAAGACTTTTTGATAAATTATGATTCTTTTCTCATATCTTTTTGGGTGAAAACACTCGATGTCTAGGACTACTAAAAACTATAAACTAGTTTTTTTTCCTTCTAAAGACTAATTTTCTAAAGGGCGGCAATAAGGCCACGGGGAACTGAAGCTTTAATAACAGACTTAGGTACTGCCACTGCATATCCTTCATCATCGCGTTCTTCTTTAAGACGAGCGGTGACTTCTTCTTCAATTTCCAAAGAGGCGCTTTCTCCCACAGGCGACATGGGGGCACTCGCTAACAAGATATCCCCATCGATAGCACTACCAGTAGATGCAGAAGAGATATCATCATCTACTTCAATGATCTCTACATTATGGTTTTCACTTTCGAATTGAGTGATAACAGCAGAGGGTGCTGGTGAAACTCCTTCTCCTGATGCCCACACTGTGGCTTTGGCATTATTCTGGCCTAGAATTGATACGAGGGTACTTGATGGGCAATCAAAGACAGCCATGGCCTGTTTCCATGCATCAGTGTGCTCTATATCCTGTGCGCCATAGGTAATGTTCCAGCAACGGCGGAGCTGGCTGGCAGTTAAATCGGCTTGAATCGCCGCCAGCTTGTGGCGAAGAGGCTCCAGCTCGGAAAAAGTATAAGAACCATATGCTTCTAATGCACGAGGCCACGCTGGCTTGTTAAATGCAGTCATCGATAGGCTAAGAGCTGCTGCTGCCAGATGGGAAGGTGCACAGGCACAGCAGGGGAGATCTAATAAAGAAAGTTGTAATAAAAATGACGCAAGAGAATACACGTGCATCTCTCGAGGGGTGATGAGGCCGTTTTGAGAGGCAGCTCTAAACCATAAGCTGCGGAGATGCATTTTGGCGTTGGGGTATTCGTTCAGAGAGCTAGGAACAAGGGTGGAGACAGCCTGTAAAGATTAGAAGGTTAAAAAAAAGGGGTGTGAGAGATCAAGCGTAGCAGCGAGTGATCCAAAGAGCAAAGCAAGATGCCGACGGAGGTTTCTTTGTAAGAAAATAGAGAAAATAGTGAGGTGGCATCAAGATCGTACCCTGGTCATCTCTTCAACTTGTTCGCTTGTATAGGTATTCGCGCTGATATGAGCAAATCTAGAGGCCTCTAGAGAGCTTTCGGAGGGTGCAATCGCACTGCTAGTGGGTCTAAAATCTCTCATGGCCACCCTTAAGCAAGCAAGGCCAACGAGCTGGAAACTGCAAATATGAGTAAAAGAACAACATCGAAAACGTGATAAGCTATTATCCTCTGAGTACAGCGAAAGATCATAAACCTTGATGAAACCTTTTTTGCGATTTGCAACCCACCTTCCTAGAGTCTCCACAACAGCGTGCGTGAGATAGCAATCCAGAATTTTGACAGCCTCGTATACAATACCAGAGTCAAGGTCCCATTCATGAGATACCTGCAAAGGTGGGTGAAAGAATCAGGGTTGGGTGTTTTGATTGGGTGGGGCTGGCGGCGGCAGTCGATGCTGAATGAGCGGGAGAGGTTTTTTCTTCTTACCTCATACAACCACTCCGTGAGGATGCCCCTATGACGTTCATTGATAACTGTTTGACGTTTACGAATGGCTTTTACGTCAGGAAGGACGGCCTGTTCAGATTCACGGAGCTCTAACAGCTCATAAACCCTGCGCCATTCTGCATCGGCTCCGTCTGCGATCACCGACCAAAAGGGCCATCTGCGGTAACAGGCAGCCTTCCAAGCTTCTTCTTTAAGACTTGAGAGAGCCTTACATGTACAGAGAGCTCGGATGAGGTTTTTCGAGTCCAAATGCGAGATGACTTGGACCCACAACTCACGAGGCAACATGGCAGCGCCCACGTGTGCTGGTTTGACGTTTGCAGACATGGGTAGAGTGATCTCGATCAAAAAATTCTACAAATAGAGACACCTCAATCTGTCTCGAGGCTGGTTCTAAATTCTATATTTTGTGGCAAAATCCGCGCCCTCCGAGGGAGAGGCTCTTTTCGAGGCAAAGAAGATAATTGAGCAGCAGTCTTGACAACTCAGCAGTCTATTAAAATCACAGAATATATATTGACAGCCCCGATCGCTTGCTAGTAAGGGGTTAATTGACTGTGATCAATTCATAGTTTGAAAATTATTATTTTATTAGAAGTCTTTTAAAATGCTTTACGTGGATAAAGTAAGTTTTTTGACTCTTTAGACAGGCTGTAGACCCATACAAATAAGCTAAATTATTACTCAAGTTCCTAAACTAGTATTAAACACAACTGCTCCTCCATGATCTTGTGCAGCACCGTCCCAGAGCCTTGGGGGATTTTGAGCTGAACAAGGATATTGCTGAGAATCTTCAGAAGCTGGTAAGTCTGGAGAGATTTCTTTTGCTCTTAGGATTTATCTTTAAAGGCCCTCCATTCGTTTACTGTAACGTTATTATGATCTCACAGTGCTGTCTATTTAAACCCTAATTTTGCTGTGTTCAGGTTATTGGCGGCGACTGCCCACACACGTTGTTCTACGGACCCCCGGGAGCTGGCAAAAAGACCCTCATTCTCTCTCTTTTACGAGAAATCTATGGTGCTGGTGTTGAAAAGCTCAAAGTAGAATGTAAACCTTGGAAAATCCAGCTCCCTACTCGCGTTTTGGAAGTAGAATTTACCACAGTCTCTTCTGCATTCCACGTAGAAATGAACCCCTCAGATGTAGGTAACAACGATCGTTACGTCGTTGGAGAAATCATAAAAGAAATGGCTCGTAATCGCCCCGTCGGTGCGGACGGCGCTCCCCGTTTCAAACTTCTGGTCCTTAATGAAGTCGATCGTCTGACCAAAGAAGCCCAGCATTCTCTTCGTCGTACCATGGAAAAGTACGCCTCCGCGTGTCGTCTCGTCATGTGCTGCACCAACGTATCTAAAGTAATCGAACCAGTCCGCTCTCGTTGCTTGTGTATCAGAGTTGCTGCTCCCACTGCTGATGGCATTTATACGTGCTTGGATCGAGTCGCTACCGCTGAGGGACTTACTTTACCTGCCCCTTTAGCAGAAAGACTTTCCAATGGCTGTGAACGTAATCTCCGTAGAGCTTTACTTTCTTTAGAGGCATGCCGAGTTGCTCAATACCCTTTGACCCCGGACCAGCCTATTGCTGCTGCAGACTGGGAGATGTACATTAGTGAAGTAGCCAATGATATCCTCACAGAACAAAGTGCAAAAAATTTGTATTTGGTTCGTGGAAAGCTCTATGAACTCCTTGTGAATTGTATTCCAGCTGAAATTATTCTACGTCGCTTGGCGTTGGAGGTGATTAAAAAAATGGATGACGAGCTGAAGAGATCAACTGCCGAGTTGGCTGCGTTTTATGAACATCGATTACAAGAAGGACAAAAGGCGATTTTCCATTTAGAAGCGTTTGTAGCCAAAGTAATGGCGAATTACAAGCAATATTTACTTGCGTTGATGGGATGAAGAAATTTTTTTGTTTTTATTATGATAGCTTCTGAGATGCTCTAATTTACATATGTACAAACAATTATTATTCCAACAAGATTGTAACCCTGTGAGGGAATAATTTGTTTGATGAAATGATTTGAAGGATATGATTTAGCTGGAAGGGGTTGGTTTATTGAAAGGGTTTCAAGGAAATGCATGAAAAGGACGTTGATGAGGATGTTGGAAGTTGTGAAAAATATAAACCTCATTTCGTCGGAAAACTAACAAGAGAAACAAAACAAGGGGAAGAAAAAGTTGCAAAACTGTCGTGCAAAGTAAGAAAAAAGAAAAAATCTGTGTCCAATATACAGTCATAATACCAGTGTGTGTGATACTTGTTGTCGCTCTTCTCATCAATAAAGAACACGTAGAGCAGGACGATGAAACAAGAAGGATCCATTTCTCTTTTTTACGATAAAGACTAAAAATTTAAAACCGTTAGCAATTTACTATTAAACTTGCAGATACCTATATCAACTCTAATTAATTCTAAGGCAGCGGCACACCCGCACCGACGGGAAGGTGGCACACCGTCCTCACTACTTCCGCCTTCATCGCAGCATAGTTTACAAGCAATTCAGCACCTGCTTCGGCATTGGGGAACCCATCAGCACCCCAGCCACCAAGCATAGATTCAACTGCGGCTGTCTGGCGGATAGATTCAGCTACATGGTGAGATTGAAGCATAGCAGCAGCAGCCTGCGCTGCACACGGCAAGCCTGCTGCTAAAGCATCACGAGGGGTGCCCGCGGCGGGTCCGCATGTCCAGGAAAGGTATGTAGTCCATGCAATAGCTACAATGTTGTTGAACAAGATGCGTTGTTTGGGGTCGATGTATTTGAAATTGATTAAATGAAAGATGGGCCATACGCCCAAGTTTGCCAGGTAAATAGGCAAAAGTTTGGCCTGAATAACGCTCATAATTGCTTCAGGTCGACCTTCCAGGGTTGTGAGGAAGGCTAAAAAGACCACAGTCATTCCTGGCGCCCATAAAAGCTGATCAATGGCAGTTTTGGTGAGAACGGCGGTAGTTCCCTTGGGATCGTCTGGCTTGATCTTGGTATCTAAAAATTGGTAGAAATAGTGGCCAACAGGACCATCAATTAATGCACCATACAGACTAAGGCGTAAGCATCTGTATACGTCAAAGGGAGCACCGCCGAAAGATTGAGCCAGCCTATCACCAATTGCAAAACCAATCAAACTGGTCATTGCTTTAGTGGCTACAGGATGCCGTGTAAGTGCGTCATTGTATGCTTTAACGACGCCCGAGAAGATTTTTGCAGGGCCCTCGAGAGCTTTCGCTGCTTCTGGAGGGACAGCATTTTTCAAAGCAAATTCAAGTTTATTTTTCTCATCTTCGTCATTGCTTCCAGGAAGTGATCCATCTCCAGGAATACCCGCCTGAGCTGACCTACAGATTAATTTGGTTGATCTTACTGCGCGACGAGTGGAAACGTGATTGGTAGTGCTAAAGAATTTCACAATGGTGCCTTGCGTTTTGCTTGCAGCTGTCAAAGCTGCATGGCAAGGCATCGTTAACTGCAGTGAATTATCAAATATGGCAATTTAAAAGTGCAAAATTGGACAGCTCAACTGCGAAAGCTAAGGGTTTTCATGCCCTATTTGAGGTCTTCATTCATCGCTGATTTCGATCTGAGCTAGACCACAGGTGCCATGCAGCTGTCTGATTCAAATCTTACTTCAGATGTCATTATTGATTCTGTACGTCATTTCGTTCCGTTCGAAAGACCATTGTCTTCCTCACTATCTAACGCAGCTATAGATGATCGAGCTGAGGGCCAAGGACCTTCATCATTATCACTATCAACACCCCCTCCACTGCCACCGCCTTCACCACCACCATCCTTTTCACCATCACTAACATCCTTAATAGGCGTCAACATACGTATTTCTTCCGCGTCAAGCGCCGCTAAATTAGAAATACTCTTCATACTACGACTTAACTTAACAGACAACGCCGTCAACAGCTGGCCATTACTGGGCGAGTGCTTGATACCGGCATCGGCAAAGCCTTGATTCCCGAGAACAAAATCGAACACAGTGAGGTATTTTGATCTAAATACATCTCTCCGAGCACCCCAATGATCACTATAACAGTGGCAAATGCATGCCGTCGCTGCAGAGAACAATAGAACATCCAAACGGCCTGGAATAAGCTTTTTATTAACATATCCGTTGTGAACAAGCGTTAGGGAAAAAGCTTCTAAAGAACGAGAAAGGCAGTATAAAGCCAGTTCCATCCTCCGAGACTTCTTCTCTACAAAAGTAGCGAGCCCAGCTATCCAACATGTGGATATTAACGCCATAACGGACGTACCACCTGCTATATTCCACCCAGCACAGGCCCCTAGCCAAGCGAGATCAACGTACAAAGATAAGAAAGCACTCGACCGAAGAGCTCCTAAAGCTATTTTCTTCCACAACTCAGCCCTGTAATCTCCTCTCAGTAGCTTCTGTCGATGTACTAAAGCTGCTGGGATGACGTACACCGGTAAATAAACTGGTAAAGCGCGTAGATATCCTTCTGGAAAGAATTTAAACAAGTGCTGATTACACGTCATGCCTGGGTGTAAAATCTCACAAGGGACATTTCCATGAAATCCTTGGAAAGGGGTTCCCTTTAAGACTGAAATCGGGCTTGACCCTGGTGCGATGCCGTGTCTCACTTGCCGAGACATCTCTCTAACAGCTTCTAGTATGTACATCTCTTTCCCGCCATGTTTGTCTAAAAACCGCCGGTAGCTAGGAGCAAGGGTATGCGGGAGGACAAGCCAAGAATACCCAATTTGAGAGGTGGAAAGACACATTAAAAAGACGTCTCCATGTTTCCAGCGTGTAGGTGTGAGCAAACGACGTTTCCAGGGTGCCGCAGTAGGGAGATTGCCGCATCGAACCAGCAAGGTGATACCTCGCAAGAGGACGTAGAGCGCTAAGGAAGTATGCGTCGTTTTAGGCCCTGTAAGAAGCAACGCAGGTCCTGCAAGTGCGCCTGCAAGTATTGCACGATACGGCGCCGTTCTTTTCGCACCAGCAAAGCAGGCTATGGCTTCATCAGTGCTCACAAAGATGCCACTAAAGCATCCTAAAAAGGCTCCCCAACGGAGAGCATCTTGTACCAGCTCTTTAATCCCTGGTCGATGCTGGTTCTTAACTTTTCGCTGCTTGGACTTCATGAGTATTCCAAGTGCATAGGACACAATATTTAGACCTCCACGTAGAGCAAGGCCAGCAGCTGCGCCTCTGACAACCGCGTCGGTTGTCCGCTGAAAAGCTCTTTCTGTATCGTGGCGCTTGACTCTCAGCTGCAATTCTGCAATGGTAGCAGCGAAGATAGAGCTAGGTCCAGGTCCAGTATCTGGGAGGGCGAAGGTGGCAGGGAAGTGGTCCGCATTTTTATTGACAGATGAGCGATCAGCTGAACGGGCATTGATTACTGGCACCACAGCGCCAGATTCTGGCGTCGGTCGGCCAGGAGTGCACGAATTTCCATCCATGACGAATAAATAACTGTTTCGATCTGCATTTGTGAGGGAGCTCAGAATTATGCTGAAATTCGTCACGGCGTGCTTTGAAGTTTAGCAAGGAAGAGAGAGAAAAGGATGAAATCCGCTCTGAAGAAAGATCTTTTTTTAAACAAAAATTAATCAATAATGTTTCGATACCAATCACAGGGAAGAGCGGATCATTGAACGCCGTATTTGAATTTTGAATTGAATTTACTGATCTGAATAAAGATGGACGAGACCTTACCTCGCCAGGCCTCACCGCCTCAGAACGGCCTTTACACTACTATGGCATTATATGCAGCTGCAAATGCCCTTTCACTTGCAGTCTTCCTTATCATCTACCATGTCTCTGCAGTTTTGGCAGATTTCAGGGATCCTATGCTTTACGCCTTCCTTTGCAGTATTGCCCTGAGAGGACCTAAAGACTGGCTCGTAGAACATATGGATTGGCATCTAGGTCAAGACCGCAGTTTGATAGTAGCTACCCTGACAGTAATTGCTCCACCATATATTACTTTGCAATTTATTTGGGCCGAGGCGAAAGATGCCGCCAAGGCCTTTAAAATCAAAGTAAAAGAAATTAGAGATGAATATCAACGTAATATGGAACGAGGGAATAAAGTTAATACGACTTTAATTGGCGAGAGGGACTCTTTATTACAGCAAAATGGAGCAGCTGCTGGAGCTGGAGGAAGCCCTCGCCATCCCACCACCGCTCCGCAGCCTCAACTGCAGCAACCCTATGCACTCACAGTATATGCCAAAGCTGGCCTACGTACGTTTACATCTAGGAAAGAACGTAAGAAACGTAGAAAAAGAGCAGCATCTGCTGTAAGGAAGCCTTCGCCTATTCCTGCAAGTAATAGACTAGTAACTGCACTGGTAGTTCTCACCATCGTCTGGGCACTCGTTGAATGGATCAGAGATTCGTGGTCCCGTACAGCACACGCAGCATTAATGACTGGCATCACACTCACTCTAAGTACAATAATATTCAGATCAATACTTAACAGGACAGCTGCTGGTACAAATATGTCAGTCTCATCGCCGGCCAAAACCCCAGCCGGTGCAGCAGCTGTTGGTGGCGGCAGTCACTCTCCTCGAATGGCGCCTTGGGCCGACGCTTCTCCTGGTCTTAAACAGCCGAAATTCCCGGGTAAGAGCCCTCGTAACTCGTTTAATGGTACTCGTACTACTGGTACTCCTATTACACCTCGTTCTGGCTATTACACCAGCATACTGCATGGTTTTAGTCACTGTACTAAATATACAGAGAGTTTCTATAAAATTGCCGCTGCCGGTATTAGAAAATGTAGTAAAGCTTTGAGCGTAATTGAGTCCCCTATTCGAGCCTTATTACGCCGTAATTTGCACGCTATTGTGACGGCGCTTTTAATTGTCGGGCTTATTATAGGTACAATGACTGCTACTGCCTTTTTTACAGTGAGAATAATAGGGGAAGCCAGGGGGGTTCTAGTGGCGGCAAGAGATGCCTTCCCGGCTGCGTGGCCGTCAATTACAGCTGCAACCCCCAGGCTTGTAGATGAGTTACCAGACGTAGATAGCAGTACTACGACTGGTACCACGACCATAAATCATATGGATATACCGCTGCTATCGTTGCAACAACAACAAAATATCAAAAATCTTCAACAAGTTGCTGCTGGCGTCCCCTTGCCGCCGTGGTTGCAAGCTTATAGGGAAGATGCTGTGTCGTTAGCACAACGATCCCTTCCGGCTATGGCATCGTGGCTTGAAGAGCGTATTTATGGACTGATGAGAGATCAGAATTTGACTGATACACTATGGGATGCTCGATTGTTATATGAGGCTGCTCAGGGCCCAAGGACGTGTTCCGATCGAGAGAAGTCAAAAATGTTGGTGACCCTAGCAAAAACCGAAGTCAAGGCGAGAAAAGCTAGGGAAGAGGAAGAAAAAGCTGGGAAATACGCAGGAGAAGCTCAGCGGAAGCTTGCTGAAGCGGTTGCGGCGTTGAGCTCTGCAATGGTCGGCGGCTCTGAAAGAAAAGACAATAGCAGTATCAAGACTGAGGATTCTTCATTTTCTTCTTCTTCCTCATCTACTAGTTTACTAGCTGAACTACAAGATCGTGTTGTCACAGCAGATGCAGCTCTGAGTGCAGCCAAAGAGTCTCACAAAATTGCCGCCGCGATTCTTGATGATGCAGAACGATCTCGGCGTGTTGCCAACGGCCGTTCTCAGCTATGCATGACTGGTGAGGCTGCAAACTCGCTCGGAGTTTCTTTTCCTTCCCAATTAATTTCCAAGAACTCTACCAATGGTGGCTCCCAGGAAGGTATCAACCACCACCAAGGCGGCCTTCTTGCTGGACTCACTGACCGTCTGTCCTCTGCTTATAATAAAATATTCAGAGAGTGGCGTGCAGGAGAAGGTATCTACGAAATGTATAAGGCTGCAGTATACGCGATTAATGGTATTACGCAACGTTCAGGGGCTTCTACCACGACTGCAGCAGATCTTACAAGGTTGCAGCGGTTGGTGCAGGTAGCAGCTGTGCCGTTGATTAGTCTAGGCAAGGCAGCTGCCGCATCTGTTGGAACAACGACTGCTGCAGCTTTTATGGGCAGTTTGGGGCTGTTTCGGTTAGGATTAGGTGTTGTCCATGCTGCTGTTCAAGCTGCCCTGTTCCTGACCCTACTTTATTACCTCCTCGCTGCTCAGACTGACCCGCTGGCCAGAGCGGTGGCCTTACTTCCGCTACCTCCAGCAGCACGTCTCCGCGTTGCAACTGCACTCAACGCAGCATTAGGTGGTGTGTTTATGTCAATGCTCAAGTTGGCAGCCTTCCATGGTCTCTTTGCATGGGTTACCTTTAGAATATTTGGAGCACCGCTTGCCTACACTACATCAGTTGCCTCTGCCGCATTTGCGTTGTTGCCCTTTGTGCCCACCTACTCTGTCGCGTTACCAGGATGTGTAGTTGTTGCTTTACAAGGGAGAGTGGCTGTAGGGGTCACATTGATGGTATTGCATTTTTTAGCATATTATGCGGGCGATACTGTGGTACTGGAAGATTCTGGTGGACACCCATTTATGATGTCATTAGCAATTCTGGGCGGTTTATGGGCGTTTTCGAACCCGTTGTTAGGATGCTTACTAGGCCCTACGTTGTTGAGTTTACTAGGTGCATTAGGAACGCTGCATACAGAGCTCATGGGTGGCTCTTCAAGTGGTGGTAGTGGTACCTCTAATGCTGTGGCAGGCGGCGGTGGTGCCCCTGGGGGAGATGCTGCCGCTCCAATGCTTTTAAGTCCTGTAGGAGCTGCTGCTGGCTCTTTATTTAGGATAAATCCCCCAGTATCAACAATTCAAGAAGGTGATCGAGTGTTGATTGCCCCAGGAACTATGCCTAAACTTTCTCCTCGCACCACGAGCCCGACGAAAAGCCCACGACGCAAATCATCTCCTACTGCTTTAGCGATACCTGCAGAGTCAGCGAGCTTAACTGGACTTGAAGAAGGTCAGTATGAACGTGGCTTGAGTCCTGATGGTGATGATGAGGTGCAAAGTGAGTTGATAGGACGACATGAGAATGGCGGAGGGGGCGGTAACGGTGTAAAGAAGAGTGGATTTTCATTCAGACGTAAGAAGCAGAATGTGAATTTTGATACATGTAATTAGCATTGAGTATGATTGTTGTTTTTGAATTGATTTGTTGAGTAGAGTTGTAAGTATATGTTCGACTAAAAGGCGAGCGGATGCAGCAGAAGATGGCAGAGAAAGTGAGATTGAGCCACTGGCAAACCAAAGACACCAACTTGGTTTTGAAATTGGTATTGAACAGCACCCAGAAATACTGTTTATTTTTCAATCTTAAAATTTCTAGTCGAAGCAACATATTGTCATATATCAGAACCAGCCAGAACACAGCTTGATAGCTACGCTGGACATTTTTCATTGTTCGATTAATTAAATTAAAATTCATCAGAGCTACAGCTCTATAAGCCGAGATGTCGGCCTTCGGACAAGTAACCTTTGGATCATCAGCGGCCAATTACAATCCAAATAAAGACATGGAGGTCCCATCGCCTCGTACGTAGCTCAGTTTTAAAAGTTGATCATCTTTGCAGTTAATTCATTACCTTTTAAACCCCAGACTATCCTCAACTCTCTCTATTCTTTCTTCGTTGCAGCCACTGATAGTATTAGTAGCTTGACATGGAGTCCCACCTCCAACCTGCTTGTCGCTACCTCCTGGAATAATCAAGTTTTATGTTGGGACGTCCAGGCCAACGGCCAAGCCATCCCAAAAGCAGCTGTCACAATGGAGAAACCAATCCTATGCAGCGCATGGTCTAGCGATGGCACTGCTGTCTTTGCAGGTGGATGCGATAATGGCGTTAAAATGTGGAATTTGGCTACAAATCAACAGCAACAAGTCGCACAGCACGCTGCACCCGTGAGACACTGCTTCTATAACCCTCAAATGAGCATGTTGATCACTGGGTCTTGGGATAAAACAATTAAATACTGGGATTTACGTTCCCCAAACCCTGTTCACACCCAGCAACTTTCAGAACGTGTCTACGCAATGGACTGTTCACACCCTCTCCTTGTCGTTGGAACCGCAGACCGACAAATTCAAGTGTACAATCTCGCCCAACCACAACAACCTTATAAACAGCTTGTATCCCCCTTAAAATACCAAACACGTTCTATTGCATGCTTCCCAGACCAAGCAGGATACCTGGTCGGTAGCATCGAAGGGCGTGTTGCGGTACAGCATGTAGAAGATTCTTTGCAAGCGAAAAATTTCACATTTAAATGCCATCGTGATGGAAATGATGTTTTCGCCGTGAATTCTATGGCATTCCATCCTCAATATCATACATTTGTTACTGCTGGATCAGATGGCGCGTATAATTTCTGGGATAAAGACTCTAAACAAAGATTAAAAGCAATGGCGAAAAGTACTTTGCCTATAACCGCTGGTGCTTTCAGTAAAGATGGTTCTATATATGCCTATGCTGTGTCGTACGATTGGTCGCGTGGTGCAGCGGAACATAATCCTGCGACAGCGCAGAATCATATTTTGTTGCATTCCCCGCAGGAAAGTGAAGTTAAAGGAAGGAGTAGAACCACAAGACGGTAGAATATCCTCAACACTTGTTCAAGGAAAATTAAAAATAGCGTTATTTTTTAATTATACTGGTTTGACTTCTTCACTATATCCTTTTATTTTAACTTATAACCTGTTCAGCTAATAAAAGGTATAAATGAGATGGAAAGTACAGTACAAGAGAGCTAAAAATGTCTTAAAAAATGGAATGTATCATGTCACAACGGGGAAAAAGAAAAGAGAGAACAACCATACAAGGAAAATAAATAATATCAAGTACAAAGCTGGGAATTTAAAATTCAACCTAGTGTCCTCTTTAGCGTCTACTGGTTGCACCAGAGCGGGTCTTCCTTGCTGATCCCTTGACAGTTGTGGGTGGAACTTCAGAGACAGCGGCAGTCATAGCAGCAGCAGCAGGCCTTGTAATTTTAATCTCTTCATCATCCCAAGAAGGTTCAGCAGAGGTAGCAGTCGCATCAGCACCATCAGTGCCACCGCTCGCGGAAGCACGGCCAGCAGGTACGCGTTCACCTGCCCCAAGAGAAACAGTGGCGCTAGGGCTGGGTAAAGCAGCCGCAGGTACCAGACCTTCAATGATGATGCCTTCATCTTCGTTATCAATAACCTTGGCCTCAAGCTCTTCATCAGCTCCTTCTGCTTTACCAATTACTTCGACCTCTTTCTCCTCGGCCGTGGGATTCTCGCTCCAAGCAACAATAGGGGCAGTGGCGGCGGGTTCAGATGCTGGTTCTTCAGCTGCTTTTTGGTCCAGTTTCTCTTCAACAATTGCTGTGATTCTATCTTCAGCAGGTCTAATGATTTCAATAGGGCTATTTAGATCGATAGGTCGTACAGGGGTAGGTGATGCACCTTGTAACTCCTTCTCTTCATCAGCGGGGGTTGACCCAGGCGCAGTAGCAGCGGCAGTGCCTGTGGCAGCAACGGCGTTGTCACGAGGCAGGAGTACGGTTTCCTCATCATCACTACCAGCAGCACCAGGGATAGGCATAGAAGGAACACCAGCTCTGATTTCAATCTCATCATCGCTAGTTGCAATTTCCTGTTCTTGTTCCTCTAGTTCGATTTTTTCTGAAAAGCGAACAGCAGGAGCAGTAGCAGCCTTTCCACGCTTTTTGCCGCCACCGGCTTTTTTAGTTGCCTTCTTCGCTGGTGCAGCAGGCTTTTTCTTCGCGACAACAGGGCTATTAAAATTATTGTTTATAATGTAATGGGTACGACCCTTCCATTCTTTAGGATCAGCAACAGTACGCCAGGGGGTGTTGAGGTCAGTGTGCGTCGTGGTACGGATAGTAGGCATTGTCTTGTGAGCAACACGATCAAACTCTTTCTTTTCACCCAGCCACCATTTCAGCGGCTCCACTGCTTGACGAGTGGTACGGCGGATACCAGGGGCAACTTCTTTGAGTCCAACATTAGGGTCCCTCATTAAAGACTTGCGAGGAAGCTGTTTGCGAAGGTTCACACCAGGGTTGAGGACGGGGCGGCGAGGGGCACGGGGGCGAGGGGGCAGCATGTTATTGGAAGGAGGAGGTGGAGGTGGCATTGCTGCTGCTCCGTCGTCATAATCATCCCATCCACCGAAGCCTCCATCATCGAAACCACCTCCAAAATCATCATCGTCATCATTATTGTTGAACCCTCCAAAGCCACCTGCATCAGCAGGAGCGGGAGCATCGGCGCTAGCTCCATTACCGCTGCCTTCGAGGCTGGCACCAGTTTGAGCACCCATTTCTGCCACTCCAGGCGCAGATGCGAAGGCGAATCCAGTGGCATCGTGTAAGCGAGGAGCTGTATAGCCACCTGCAGCGTAGTGAACCAAGCCTTCAACAGGGGAGTCTGCTTTACCGCGGGGAACCCTGTGCTCTACACCAACCCTTTCTGGGACGCCTTCTACAGGGCTGGGATAATGTGCCATTAATCCAACAGGGCTCTTGGCCAGCAGCTGAGAGGTGTTGGCAGGGCCCGTTGTGGGAGCTTCGTTGTCGGGGAGATCAAAGACCAGAGGCTGAGGATAGGCTGGCTTTTTAACATTAATGACGAATTTAGCTATCTTGACAGTTCTACCAGTTCCAGGACGGAGTGAGGCCTTGACCAGAGCTCTTCGCTGTGCAATTGCTTGCTGCAACAGGGCAGCTTTTAATTCCCGAGGATCCAAATTTGCTGCCTCGGGTGGGAAAGATGAAGAGCCTTCCGGTCTGCATTCAAGAACTTAGAATAATATTAGGGATTTGGGAAAGGTAACGTATTGACTTTAAAAGACCTCTTAAACCTTGCAATCGCTCGTTACCTTTTTACTCTCAGGCAAAATCTTTTAGCCTGGGGTTTGTTAAATGGGCCCCTTCGAAGCTCCAAATCATCGAAGCGCATCATCTTCGTAGCTATCTGTGCTTGTGGAGGAATATTTCCTCGCTCAGCGAGCACTGCTTGGCCCTGCAAATGGCGGATCCCCAACTGTCGGTTAGAATGGCCTGTAAATAGGAACGCGGGATCTCGCTCCCCGTGTATATAAAAGTATCATCTTACCTGTACATATTTACGGAGCTCTGAGGTGTTGAGGGAGGAATCTTGAAGACCTTTGCCTTGCATGTTGTTTGGCATAAGACTTGCCAGCTCGCTATCCATGTTGTATATCCTCCCGCACTAACTATAAATCAATCAAAACAGTAGGAAGGTTTTCTTGTTTTTTTAAAGTGCGTTTAAGATTCTGACGAGCGTGGGTTTCAATGGCAAAATTCAAAAAATCCTTTCTTTTTCCGCCAAAACTTGCTTGGCTCAAGTTTTCATCGAAATGCTGGCCCATTATTCAACACCTATCAGATTAATTATCAATTAGACACTATGAACTGTCGAATTGTATGTCTTGGTGGGCCCAAGAGCCTTGGAGCTCGCCCCAAAATATCAAGAAAGCCATGCGTCGCAGTCCAAGGACCTACCCAAGGCCGTTTCCGTAATGCATTCATTGCGCATGCCTCGGATAAAGAAGAAGAGGATATGTACGAGTATGGTAAGTGCAGGGTTTGTACCATTCGGGGAATATTTCATTTAAAAAAAATATTCCCTTGATGAATTAATTAATCTGTCCCCTTGGCATCGATTTCTAAATATCCATTCTTCTATATAGGTGACGAGGAAGGTGCTTTCGTGGTTGAGGACGAAGAATCGGATCTCATTGATTACGATGACCCTACCATGCGCCTCTACCTCGATTCCGCAGATCAAAAACAATGGGAAACTTGGGCGGAGACTGGAATGTTTTACGGCTTCACAACGAATCCCACAATTCTCAAGAGAGACAACGTCCGATGCACATTGCAAGCGATGCGTACCCTTGCTCGACATGCTTTTGATCTTGAGGTTGAAGAACTTCAATTTCAAGCTTGGGGGACGACCTGGAATGATTTATATTCATGCGGCTTGGATCTCTACGAGCTTGATTCTAGAATCGTAGTTAAAATACCGATGACTCAAGCCGGTGTGAAAGCTGCACACAGATTGTTATTGGATGATGTGCCTGTGACGTTTACTGGGGTGTATAGCACGCATCAAGTGGTTACAGCGCTTTCTTTAGGAGCCTATTACGTCGCTCCGTATCTTGGCAGGATGAACGATGCCGGTAAAAACGTAAGAGGAGAAAATGTCATTTTTTATTATTATTTTGTCTGAATGCTCTATAAATTATCGTTCATTTTGTAGTTGATACTACTATATAGATCTGAATATACTCTTTAGTTAACTTTCCTTCTTTCTTTTTTTCGTTCTTTCTTTCTTTCATTCAGGGTATAGAAGAGATATCCAAGATGCAAGAAATTATCGATATGTCGAGTGCTTACGAAGGTGATACTCGATTATTGGTGGCTTCTATTCGATCTGCTGATGAAATTGCCACGTTGGCAGCGAATGGATGTAACACGTTTACAATTTCCCCAGCAATTGCATTGGAATTGGTATCTGATCCGCTGACAATGCAAGCAGCGGAAGTTTTTGAAGAGCATGCGGCGGAGATGGGCGCACTGAGAGATCAGTGACAGTAGTAGAAGTTTCAGTTTTATTGTACTTTCATTTTGTTTGTTTTACTTTTATTTTGAGCAGCTTTATGTTACAATCTTCTCGATATTTCTTTTTGTTTTTAATTCTCAAGAGTGAAAGAAATATTAATTAGAAAAATGAAAGACCTTTCTATTCTATTGCCCCGTTTCTAAACTAAAACAAACAAATCCACAAAATCAGCAAAAACCCATTTAAGAAATGAAAGGCACAGCAAGTGGGTTGTGTGCTGCGTTGACGTGAGCAGGGTCAGCCAAATGCTCAAGCAAGTTGGTAATAGGTCCCTTGCCGGTAGAGGCGTACTGAGAAGCAAATCCAACAAAGGCAACCATAGCAAGACGTCCATTGACAATCTCATTCTGCTTGTACTTGGCGAACTTAGCGGGATCACCACGGGAAAGACCCATAAAATCGAAATACTTACCACCGGGGTAGCCATTGGAAACACCCTTGAAGTCATCGGTGATTCCAAGGAAAGAGCCATCTCCCTGAGAACCGGGGTTGCGGATGTCTTGAAGGCGTTTAAACTCAACCCATCCAGAGAGGGCGATAGTGGTCCAGAGGAGAGCACCGAAAGATACATCAGGGTGGGTATCCATGTACACCTTGCCTGCCTCATACCACTCGGGGACACCAGTGCCGGCATTGGCGGCGAGAGAGGTGAAGAGGATGCCAGCAACGCCAGCCATAGCGGTACGGGCGTGGACTAATTCGGCCTGAACCATCCAGGGGAGCATTTCGGGGTCAGAGCCGAGGCCCAAGGGGTCGAAGGCGTAGTCACCTGGATAATGTAAGAAAAGAAAAGTAACGATAAGGAAATATGTGGCGAGATGAAATGTGACGTTGGGCCTGAGTATCTTATTGCCACTCTTTAATTAGCTTAAGCGGCATTGGAGTCAGCAGTCCAATCTCTACTACGTTGCGTGTATTGGGGTATAATTAAAGCCCAAAATAAATATAACAGAGCTAATACAGGCGGGGAAAAATTGAGCTGAAAAGATTCAATGCTTACCAGCAAGGGTTCCATCGAGGTATTCAGGGAGATCGGTAAGACCAGGGTACCAGATAGGGCGGTCAGGTCCGGCAGCAACCGCGACGGAAGAGCGCATAGACTGAAAGGAAGAGAAAAGCACAAAAAAAAAAAAAAAAAAGATGTGAGTGAGTTTTCAGGGAATTCTTCCTATTAATCAGCAGAAATTCGGGAATCGCATGTCTCTAAGGCCCAATATACGCCATGCTGATAAATATGGTGTATTTATCAATACGAATAATTTCCTAGAACACACGATCGTTTAAGCATCGCTACCTACCTTGGGGCGCACAGCCGATGTGGCAGAGCGGACGGCCTTGCCGACGAATCCGGAGGTAGATACAACTGCAGATGCCATCTTGGAAGTCTAAAAATCTCAAAAGGATGTCGATCTTAGCGGAATGGGCCTTCTAAAGCTGAGATAAATCTGCTCGGACAGGGGTCAATCGGATAGAATTCGATTCTCTGCTTGATCGTCTGCAAAACAAGCCTCTAAACATCTTAATCTGTGGTTCTCACCGATCCCATACCCTATTTTTACTTTCCCTAAACCATCTCCGGTCTTGCAGTCTCTCCCCGAGTCATCGCCTTACATAAATAAACGATGTTGTCCGCTCAGACCATCCGCACTGGGGCTCGTCCCTTTGTTGGCACCAAGGTGTCCTCCGTAAGCAACGGAACCCGCGTCACTGCTCAGTTCAAGTCTTGGTTGCCTGGATCTGACTGCCCTCCCCACTTGAACGGCCGTGTTGGAACCTATGGCTTTGTAAGTAACTTTTAAGATTAATAAGATTGGGGTTCTGCCCGATCCTTACTTTAAAGCTCTGCAAACGCCTATTCAGAATTTGTATTAGGAGAATTCTTCAAGGGTCTGCGGAAACCCGTCTATTCTCTAAAATAAATTAGATAAGCCTAATTTAGATTTCCACCGCCATCCCTCTGAGAGTCTCCATATCTCCAACCTATCTTTGACTTTTCTCACCCCAAATTTACTTTCTATCTACAGGACCCCTTGAACCTTGCTACCGAGCCCGCTAACCTTGCTCGCTACACCGAGTCTGAGGTCATCCACGGTCGCTGGGCTATGCTCGGTGTTGCTGGTGCCCTCGGTGCTGAAGTCCTCGGCCAGGGTGACTGGTACTCTGCACCTCTCCCTCTTGTCCAGGGTGGCCATGCCACTTACTTCGGTGCTGAGGTCCCCTTCTCTCTCGGAACTCTCCTTGCTGTTGAGTTCGTTGCCATGGCTGGTGTAGAGCTCTTCCGCGGTGCTGCTGATGCCGAGAAGCGCATCTACCCCGGTGGTGCCTTCGACCCCATGGGCATGTCCAAGGGTAACCTCGAGGAGCTTAAGCTCAAGGAGATCAAGAACGGACGCTTGGCTATGGTTGCATTCCTCGGATTTGTGGGTCAGTATCAGGCCAACGGCAAGAGCCCCCTCGAAGCTCTTTCCGCTCACTTGAGCTCTCCTTTTGCCGAGAACTTTGCCATGTCCAAGGCTCTCCCCTGGTAAATGGGTCGTGTTCTGCTGTCCCTCAAATCCACCCTAAATTTTCTGTAGATTTTCACAGTCGGTGAATAAATTAAATATTCAGCCACTGTGTTTTGGATTTATCGGTGCTTTGAGGTAAAAACTAAAAGAGGTTAAATAATGTGTTTAATATTTTCTAGAGATTGCTGAGATTTTGTAGTGTAACAAATAAACTGCATAGCAAAGGTATAGTCTAGACCGATGCCATAGTAACCTAACCCAGAGAGTAATAATCAACATGGCGTAAGTACAATATTAGAGTCGCTAAATTTAGTTAAAGGAAAAAAACAGTTAAACTACTCTTCAGGGTTCCGAGGAGGATAGCTGCTGATCTTCCTCCTCCACGCTGCAGGAATCGGTATAGGGACCAATAAATTCGTTTGTGCCCTATGTGCCACATACGCAGGATCATTACCCCATCTTTCTTGAGCCTGGCGCTCTTGCAGCGGTACGCCGCTCACAAACAACAGTAAAAATGCAACAAATAATGGGGAAGCTACTGAAGCCCACTCCGCCCCTGTAAAGGTAGCACAGCAACCTAAAAACACCCCAATCCACAAACAAATCTCCCCAAAATAGTTGGGAAACCGAGCGTACTTCCATAAACCTGTGTTTATAAATTTTCCTTTGTTTTGGGGATTTGACTTGAAAGCTAATTTTTGAAAGTCTGCAGTCGTTTCTACAAGAAATCCAATAGCCCAAAGGATCTGACCCAGAATATCCGTCCATGCACCCAATGCAGGGTTACTTGATGCAGAATTTAATAATAACAATGGTAAACTAACTATCCAAACCCAGACTCCTTGTAAAAGCCAGGCAACGAGAAAATTTAGCGGCTGGTGCTTGAGGGTGTCGAAACGGGAGTCACCCCCAGTCTTGATTACACGTAATACAAGAAAACTGCCTAGCCTGAGAGTCCATACACATACCATAGTAGTCATGACCAGCTGCCTGGTGTAATAGAATCCGCCGTACGAAAGAGAGTCAAGAGCAACAGCCAGGTAGGCGATGGTGCCGAGAAAATCGTAAAATTTTTCACTTTTCAAGGCGACAGCAAGTGCCCAGCCTACGATTTGAATCCCGAAATCGACGATGGCTGCACCAATGAGAGTGGCTGCCCTTGTATCGAGACCCATTATGGGGTTTGTTGCTAGAACTGCGGGGCAAGTTGTGGTCGCAATGTTGGAAGAAGAAAACTTTTTTTTATGCTCGGGTAGAGTATTTCCCCGCGGTATAGGTACTTGCGGCAGATAAAAGTTGTTAGCTTGCAGGCGAGGAGACGAGAAAACGAGCTGCTTTTGAACCACTGATAACTTTTTCAGCATTAATTTGATCAGATTCAGGACAGGAAATGCGCATTCAAATGCTTGCTCTTAAACACTGGCTTTACCTGTCAGGAGTCAAATTACACAAATATGATTTTATAACTTTTTTCTTAACGAAAAGCGATTAAAATGAGAGGTTTTCAAAAAGATGATGCAAGGCGAGGTCATCGCCAACTTTCACCTAGAAAAATAAACAGCAAGCAGTACTTTACTCTGACCAGATATTCTCAGCCATTTGCCAGATCTGCAGAATATTATCTTCAGCCACCGATGCCACTACCCACTCGTCATTTCCGTTGAATGCAAAGTCAGAAATCTTTGCAGTATGTCCACCGTGAATAAACAATAACTCAGGAGGACCATCTTCTGCATCTTCCTGGCTCTGTTCCTCGCCAATACGGCTCAAATCCCATACCATTAATCTCCTGTCAGCTCCAGAAGATGCCAAAATAGTCTCATGGTGAGGAGACCAGCCTACCTGGAAGACTTCTTCTTGATGGCAATCAAACAAGTGAAGTTTTTTACTTAAATTACGAATATCCCATAAAGCTACAGTCTTATCAGCTGACCCAGTAGCTACAACAAACTCATTAAAAGGGTTAAATGATAAGCAATTCACCTCTGCTGCATGAGCTTCCACTTCTTTGTCTTGGGCAGCGTCAGAAGGTTTGCGTAAATCCCAAAGGATTAATTTTTTATCATCACCTACAGAGCCAAAAATAGATTCATGGCGAGGATGCCATGCAACATCCTCTACCACGCCACCATGGCCACTGTAAATGTGCATGGCAGCGAGGGAAGATCCTGCAGAAGGCATTGCTGAGACATCCCAAACACAGATCTGAGCATCATCAGAACCAGATAATAAATAACCTTCTTTTTGGGCGCTCCAAGATAATCCGTATCCTTCGTTCTTGTGACCGGTTAAACGGATATCAGGCTTGCATTCCCGGTCAGCAGAAGGCTTTGAAGGGTGTTTTGAGTAGTCAAAAACGTACACCTCTGCAGAGACGGTTTTTGTAGCAAGTAGAAAGTGATTCTGAGGGCATGCACGAGCACGGTTGACTTCCCCCTCGTGATTGATTTGCTGAACAATTTGTATACGGCCAGCAGAAGATCCAAATCCACCGACTTCGCCTCGTTCTTCATCGTATCCTCTGTTGTCGGTTTCTGAATCCTCCAGCGGGAGGTGCACTTCAGCACGCATCAAATAGTTCTGTTCATTCTCAGAGGTATGGGTGCCGAGAATAAGCTGTTGTTTGCAGTATCCACCTTCATTATTAACTTCCTTGGTGGGCAGCCACTGGACAGTAAGACTAGGCCACTCCAGAGCATGGGTTACAACCAAATCTGCAATAGTTTGAAACGTGCAGAGTCAGATATAGAAGTAGATGGTGGGAGAAGCTGAGTTAGTTGTGTTATCAATATTGCAAAGCAGGTATTGATACCTACCATAGAGAAATGGCGTATTCTTCTTCCAGATTTTGTATTCATCATTCACCAATCTACAGTGAGAAAATGAACGATAAGCCAATGCTGTTGATTGATTTTGCAAATTTACTCTTAGGGCTCCATTAATCCCAATACTACCGCCAACCAGGCTTTTATGCAACAAAGAGTATATTCAATTTATTTGCAAGTGGACTCAAGTGATCAATCAAACTCTTACCTCTCCTCAACCTCATCGGGGTACTCTTCCGCCATTTTGAAGTGTTTTTAAAGCAATTGAATAGCTTACCCGAGGTTGAGCTTCTTGAGAAAAGCTCCAAATTTTAAAAAATGGAAGCTCGTTCCTTCTTCCTTCACCAACTTCAAGTTTATTAAAGTTGCAAAAGTTTACAATATCGCCTATTATTTTGTCAACTTAATTCTGATATATGGGTAATAAGGTTAGCAGAGAGGGGCCGCCTCCTGCGGCCAGCCCCAACCTTTCATCACCACCTGAGGAATCTGCCTGCCCAGTTCCCGAGCGCTATCGCAATCAAGCAGTCTACAACGTGTATAACCAACGCATTAATGACCCAGATTCCAATGCTGCTGCATCAACAGGGCAGCTAGTTGTAGAAGGCTTGGACATTCTAGACCCAAAAAATAACATGCCGCTTGAGCCCAACCAACAACCGTGCCCTGGTCAGAAGAAGCTCATCTCCACTGACCGTGTCGTATCCAACATCCCCAAGGGTGGTACACAATCTACATGGGTATATCCCTCCCCACAAATGTTTTATAATGGTATGTTTGTTTTGTTTTCAAATATGGAAATCTTTTTACCGTCTCTTACTTTTTAAAAATTGACTCTAAATTTCTCTTTTGTCTTCTCACGTGCAGCTCTTAAACGCAAAGGTAAAGGTGATGATGTTACAGAGGATGACATGGATGCTGTTGTCGATGCTCACAACAGTATGAATGAAATAACATGGCAAGAAGTTAGAATGTGGGAACTTCTCCACAAAGAAGAATGTGGTCAACCGACACTACTACGTTTTCTCGGACGTCCCGACGACCTTTCTCCCTTAGCACGCATTCGATCCTGGTTTGGAGGTCCATTACCGTTTGATCGTCACGACTGGTATGTAGATCGATGTGGAAAAGAAGTTCGCTATGTGATCGACTTTTACTTTGATGAAGACAAAGCGGGAAGTCCAGATGCTTTTGAAACGATAGTGCGACCAGCTCTAGATTCCCCAGAAGCTGCTCTAGATCGTGTAAAAATGGGTATTTATACGACGTTTGCTGCGTATGGGCTGCCGTGTCCTGTGACGTGGCAGCAGGGGAGTGTAGGACAGGCGGCAGCGGCGATGAATGGACAGCAGAAACGGTAGTTGTAAAATATATATTGAAATATATGTATTTGAGCACATGCTGCTCTGCCAGCCTAATTCCCTTTATTTGATATAGTATGCATTCGTGTTTGTGTAACATTTTGCCCAATATTTAAAGAAATTTTCACACCTACGAGTTGCTGCTACAGCGGAAGCCAGACAGAGCGCAGCGTCAGTGCAAATTTGTCTGGAAAAAACGGGCAACGCTGAGAAAAAGGGGGTTATTATCCCTATATTTTTCTTTCTCAGTTTATGAAAAGAGCTACCCAGTAGTGCATTTCTTTGGAGGCAACTCTGCAGTCAAGATTTAAAACGCCATTCCTGGAGAAACTTTGAGGTCAAAGGGTTGCACTGGCATGGGATACCCCTGGGCAGCAATGACTAGCTATCCCCTCGCTAAATGTGCAATATTTCTGTGCATTGTTTGCGGCGGGATTACAAACACGGCGATTGCATTGGACACCTACATTGAAGACACAGATAGATTTCCTGGCTGGAAGGGCGAGCTCCCAAGTGTAGCCCACGCCGAATACACTGATGGATCTGTAGGCTATGGGGAAGTTGGCAAGGTACGCTTCTACAAGTCAGCAGCGTGTTCAACTCACAATCGTATTTCTTTTTTCCTTGGACCCCCGCTCACTCCTATTTTGTTACTAATCCTTCTGTTCTTCTGATCAATTAATTGATGTGCAGGAAATTTGGCGTGGCAAGGTAGAACAAATTTCATGGGAACCTCGTGCATTCCTCTTTCACAATTTCTTATCCGAGGAAGAATGCGACCATCTCATCAATCTCGCAGAAGGGCGTCTTCGAAAATCCACTGTCGTCGACTCAAAAACTGGCGGCAGTGTAGACTCAGAAGTACGTACTTCTTCAGGAACCTTCCTTAATCACCACGAAGATGACGTCGTTGCACGTATTGAAAAGAGATTAGGCCACGTAACCATGATTCCGGAAGAAAACGGAGAGTCTCTTCAAATTTTGAAATATATCAATGGCCAGAAGTACGAGCCACACACAGATTATTTTCATGATAAAGTCAATTCTGACCCTTCCCACGGCGGTCAACGCGTTGCTACGGTACTTATGTACCTTACCACACCCGAGGAAGGAGGCGAAACGGTGTTTCCAATGGGCTCTCCCAAGGTAACAGGCCCAGAATGGTCTGAATGTGCCAAAAAAGGACTGGCGGTAAAATCAGTCCGTGGCAATGCCTTACTGTTTTATAGCTTACACCCTGATGGAAAGGAAGATACAAAATCTTTACACGGCAGCTGCCCGACATTAAAAGGGACCAAATATAGCGCCACAAAATGGATTCACGTGGGACCGTTTAATACAGGAGGAGTAAAAGCAAATCCAGGTGGCTGCCACGACACAAATGATCGGTGCGAGGAGTGGGCGGCGTGGGGAGAGTGCGACAAAAATCCTGGATATATGCTTTCTGGATGCAGAAAATCATGTGGGAAATGTGAAGATTCTTCTTCTCGTGCGAATAATGCCAATGGTGGTGTCGGTATTGGACAAAAAGGATTGCGAGGGAAGGTACTTAGTGTTGGGAATGGTGGGCAGTAGAGACGCAGGGGAAAAAAAAAGGAGCAAAAATCCTAATTATCAAGGAATGTCTTTTCTTTCTTTTTCCCTCTTCTTCTTTTGACAAGACGAGTAGATCATTTCATACCATTTAATTTTGTTCCTTTTTCAATACTTGATCAGATCAGGTTCTGTCGAGGTTGCTTACTTTTCTAGCTTTCTCTCATTTCTTTCTTTCTTTTTATCTACTCTGTACCTATTTATTTATGAAGTATCACATCTAGAATACCGATTGATGAAATCGTAGAGTCAAAATTGATTAGAGACTACATGATAATGACAATCAAGGAACGACCCCAACGTCTTTCAAAATTTCAAAAGGCCCTTTTTCTTTGATAAATGCCAATTCATCAGCACCCCGTACAAAGAATGATCCAGCAAAGGCCATGGCATTACAATTTAAAGGTCCGCTGCCTTCTTTACTACGAGGCACTACCATGATAAACTCTTTAGTGGCGATCGTATTATATGAAAAATTGGAAACATCAACCTCTGCTGCTTGCGGGAAACTTTTAATATTCATTGTAGCTGCCTTGAAAGCAAGATCTACAAGCGTAGCATGTGTCTTAGCAAGCATTTCTCCAGCATCACTAACGCTCGCGGTGCTATCAATACGAGCAACAAAATTAGCAAAAGGAAAACGGGAGACCGACGTCACCCCTGCACTCCATGTTGGTTTTCCAGCGGTCGTTTCAGCAATCGCAGGCCAAAATGGTGGGTCTTGAAGCAATACATCACCATTACCACTATTTAACAGGGAGCTGTTTAATGGTAAAGGCACTATTTGCATGTGCTTATGTGGCTGACTAGCACCCGACACAGGACCTCTGTTGAAATATGAGAGACCGCCACGTGGCATAGCCGTGAGCACTTGCCACGTGGCACTAAAATCTGCAGCAGTAAGTGGCTCTTCCTGTGGAACGAACTCTCGAGTAATAACCAACGCGTGGTAGGGGACTATATTAAATTTGTTTAAGACCAAGCTGTGGGTTGACGACAAGTGGCAGACGAAAAGATCTTTGTCTGGAGGTAGAAAAGGGTTCCGCCAATCTTTCTTTAGTTTTGGAGAATTACTTGAGTTGTGGCTATCATTATTGGTAGGTAAAGAGCCTTTGGGTTTGTCACGAAGGACTGAGGCTATTTTTAAAATGAAGGGCACGTCATTATCAACATAAACATCAGTGGACGTGTCGGTGATGGTCGAAGCTTGAGCAGCTTGAGCTTTGTCATAGGTCTCTACAATATCCTCCCACAGTTTTGTTGTTTGCATAGTTGGTGTTTCGTTGCAGCACTGTTGCTGTTGCCGCTGAGAGGAGACGACGGGGTTTTGTTTTTTATGGATATTGCCAAATTGTGATCTAAATCTGCGGAATGGAGGTAATTTCAATTGGTTGGGAAATGGGAGTCCAGCTCGCAACTGACCGGCAATCGGCATCATCGTGATGCTCTTTAATATCTTTAATATGGTTATTCTTGACCGTCTCTGAAGGATTTAAGTGGGTTGATCTTCTCAGCACGGGCAGCGTAAAGAATTTTGTCACAGTCACTGAGTGTGTCGCCTTTAGTATCAGCTGGCAGGTGGCTGGGAGAGGGAATTTAAACGCCGTTTTTAGCAATTCCCGCAAAGAGAAAATTACAACGAATGCCTGCTCGCCACCAGTGCTGCGAGGATCACAATGTTTATGATCTCTCGGGAGACTCCTGATCACTTGCTGCGTCTGCACCCCTGATTTTCAGCACCCGCGACATCAAATCATTGTCATCAGCACTTTCAATACCCCGCTGCGCGTGCTATCTTATTGTATGGGTCGCTGCTGCCTTGAGAAAAACCAAACCTCGTCCGAAAAAAACTTGCCGCGGGAAATAACCTGCCACCGCCCTCGAGCCACCAGTGGCTGCCGAATAGCAACAACAAGCGATATGGAAACCCCCGGCACCACGCGGTCATCTACTGCCTCACCCACCGTAAGTTGTGAATTGACCTGTTCATACGTAGCTACACTGGCTTTTTATCCCAATTGGGATTGATGCAGCAGGTATTTTCTTCTTCGTCTCCACCGCCAGCCACCGCTAAGCTTTTAATTACCACATTTAGTGCAGCTGCCCTACATCTATCAACCCTACCTCTCCATATGCTATTGAAATCGTCATTATGTAACAAGAACTTCTTGAATTAGGTAGCTGCACTGTCTTTATATTCTAGTTTATGAAAGGCAATCATCATCTTGCCCCTTGGCCGGCAGAACCATCGTTGGCACCTCCATCAGATTGTCTGCGACTGCTTTTGGCCTGCATGACGATTTGAATAACTGTTTACAAGATAGAGTATAAGAATATTAGTAGAACAAAAGATATCATCAGCTCAAAAGTAAGATTGTAGTTCATCTATAGTACAAAACAAAATACACCGAAGAGGGTGGCTCGAGGGATCGTGAGAAGCATCGAGCTTCACAGGCCACCCCCGAGTCGTTCCTTAAATTCAAAGCTGCCAGCCTGGGGAGAAAAAAAAATTAATCCGCTACGCGGATATCACTTGTCTCGCAATTAATTCTTGACAACTAAACAATGCATTTCAATAATTAGCGCGTGTATCGCCTGCCAACTAGCTGCAGCATGTCGAGATCACATTCACTTGTAGCTGCTTTAGAAAAGAGCGTCTCTGGGTTCCTCACGCTCCTAGGGGATAGCCGAGTCACTAAACGAAAGGTCCGTGATATTGTAACTGCGATGGATTTGCTTTTGTTTGTTATTGTTGCTCTAAAACTGAACGTGATCGAGAATTGAGAATGTGTGCATCTTGCAGGAGGCTGTGAAAAATTTAAACAGCATTCTCGATAGTGTAGATTACCTACATGCAATCGATGATCAGACCCTTAGCTTACACCCGACAGCTCCCTTAAAGAGTGCGTTTCAGTATTGATTTCAGAATAATTGGCTCTTCTGCCCTCACCCTCTCCTGCCATTCTTGCCTCTAAATTGCACTTCATTAATCTTTGCTTGCAGCCACAACATGGCCAGGTCTCGCCAACAAATTCGCTTCCTATGTCTTGGAACAAGTCCAAACTGCACGCACAAAACAAAAAGCTGTCGAAGCAAATGTCACGACCACCATGCGGCGTATCATCATGCTTGCCGAGGAAGAAAGGCGATCAGGTAGTCGAGGGCTGTTGGTCCGCCGTGCTGCCACACTGTTCCAACACATTGGCGAAATTCTCGATGTCAACGATCTCTCAGCAACCTCCCCGACAGGTCGGGACTATTTGAGTATTTTAAAGCTTCTTTTAGCCGAGCCAGAGTACTGTGCCGCTGCAAAACTAACCGACTGGGATCGACTGGTCGAACTCCATTTGAAATGGCTTGAAAAAGCAACAAATATCGTCTCTGAAGATGCAAATCGTGTGCTGGGCATGCTGAGCTTGTTATTAAACAGCTACCCTGGTGAACCAGCACCAGATCTCCTTGTCAGTATGCTCGAATTGTTTGGATCTCTAGGCTCAGTGTTGCAAGAAAGTAGTAGTAATACGTTATCACGTGCTGGCGTCGGAGTTTTCGGAGCAGTCAATGCCTTTTTAAGTATAAGCGGCGTTGACGTAGCAGCTTCTACTCCTACTCTACACACTGAACTGCATAAAGCTGCACTTATGGCGGTTAAAGGGAAGGATACCAAGCTGAAAGCGTGTGGCGTGCAGTATTTAAGAATGATGTTGGTGTTGGGGGCGGTAGAGAGGGGACAGCAGATGATTGATTTGAGAAATTGGGCTGATACAGAGGTAGAAAAGCCACAGTGGTAGGTAGTATAATAGAAACTAATGCCAGGAGCAGATTGTTTTATTTTATATTTTTACTCTTCAGTCATTTTTTTCCCTCTGCAGGCGAGCTAGTTTCCATGGCACTGTAGCTGCTCCGCTTGTCCCAGCGCAGCACGCTCTTCTCAGCTTACTTGCAGCTACGTACGCCCATGATTCTGAAATTCTAGACGAATCGAATACCTCGACTAGCAACAAAGAAGAAATCAGCGATGATAATGGCTGTGACGGTGAAGCAGCAGCAGGTCCTAGTCTCCGCCCAGCAAAACGAGCGAGAAGCTCTACTCCCGCTCTTCCTGCCTTGGGCCAGCTTGCTTCTTCTCTTCCTAATGCAGCTGCGCCTATAGCTTCCACCGTATTGCTCCAGTACTCCCTCGCATTCCCTGCTGAGCAACATATGGAGTGGCTGCGTCATGCTGTCGCTGCTTTGCCTGCTGCGTTTGCCACGTGGGCTGCTGCTTCGACAGCTGATAGACCTAAATCCAGTGATCTCTTATGGTTGTTGCGTTATGTACATGCATTAGCACTGTCTAGTCAGCCCGAAAGTGACCTTTTTTCCGAGAAAGCAGAACTCTGGCAGCAAATGTGGTCTGCACTCGTTGCTGGTGCTCAGCTCTTAGAGCCTCCTGTAGCTGAGCTTGACTGTGTATTATGGGCGCTTTCTAGCATCGCACATCGTAGCTTATGTATTATTCCATCGACATCTCATACTTTATGGGGATTACCGCTGTTGCAGTGGGATCCCAGCCCTTCTGGAGTCTCTCTGCTGGCTGCTGCGCTGCGTGCTGGAGCAGACTCTGCTGCGCATGCTGGTCTTTGGGAACAAGCGGCTGTAAAATGGTCTTGTAAGGTACCTGCTGCGGAAATAGTGGATGCAGGAGAAGCGTTTTTAAGGCTTGATGTGACTAAAATTGGTGCTAGACAGCAGGGCTTTAGTCCTTCTCTTGATGGCAGCAGTGGTACTTCGATTACCGAGCGGCCTCCTTCTTTAGGCTTGATCCACCCGCAGCAGGCGCAGCAGGCCTGGATTTGGTGGGAAGTTGACGAAGCAGATGAACACAAAATTGCATCTATGATCTGTGGTTCCACCTACATGCGCGCAAAAGCGAGAATCGCTGACGCGGACAGCACAGCACAGCAGGTTTCTCGTGCTCGTCCCGCACAGCACGCGGCCCCAGCACCTGCAGGTGTTCAAATGCACGAACAACTCGCCTCTATGCTGCAAATTATGCTGCAAATGAGTCTACAAAACCCACCTGCAAGCTTTGAAGTGCCTGCAAGCATGAGGGGAGAGTGGTTGTCTCGTTTACTGACAGGCTGTGCTGCTGCCATCAACGTTGCCGCCTCCGTCGCCCTTACAACAAAGACAAGTAATGCAGGCTCTCTCCCTTCTTGTTGGAAACTAGATTATCCTCTAGGTATTCAAATTAAAACTGCGCTGGCGGATGCTGGTGTTGCTATTGCTTGTGTTATCTGTACTGTCGATGGGTTAACTCCTGCTGAGCATGCTGGGTTGATTGCTTTGACCGCTGCCTTGCGTCGCCACCAAACAGCAACAAATTCCATTGATTTGGCCATGCCATTCGCAGAGATATTGCCCTATTTAGAATCTGTGTTTACTATGGAAGCTTCCGCTGTCGCGAAAACTGCTGCAGCTGCTGTAGCTACGCAAGCACCTACACAATTTTCCGTCGTACCCACTGTCGCTGCGTTTGATGATGACCTTGACGTGGGTGCAACCGCTCCTATTGTAGGTGGCTACGGGGGTGGAGGTACACAAAGGTACGGTAAAGATATTAAATCTACGCAGCTTTCTGTACAATCTACAGCCTCATTATCTAGGGTATATAAACTCCGCTGTGCTTCCTTACTTGCTCAATTAGGAACGGTCCTCCCTGTTAAATCTGCTGCTTCTGTGGAAAAGGTCCTGGGTCAAACAAAACCAGGGTATTCTGCACAGAATCCTACTACACGTACTGGAAACCCATTACCTTATCCGGTACATTTGCTTTTAGTAGGAGCTTTGGTCAATGCTGGGTGTGCTGCGCTTGATTTGAGGTTTCATGAAGGGCCGACCATTTCACGCAAAGCGTTGGCGGAGCTTGATGGTGGAAATACAGGGGGGGTGCTCTCTTGGAAGGTGGAAAAGGGGGCAAGTGTTCCGTATGGCCGTTTAGAGTTTGTTTTAGAGAGAATATTGGTCTTAGTAGAAGCCTTGGCAGCTCCACATGGATTAGAAACTGCAGTAGTGATGGGCGTTGCAGCCAGCATTGCGGGGCAATGTTTTGCTGCTGCGAAGAGACAAGAAAATGAAGAGATAGGCACATCGTGTGCATTACGTATCTCCTTAGCGCGTGTTGCTGCACTTGGTCTTTCCGTCAAAGATTTCTTTAGCAGTGGTAGTGGTACTTCATTGACTCCTGATTTGGCTATCGAGGCAGTAGCAAATTTAGTCAACGATGACCAATACGCAGCACGCATAGCAGCGTCTCGTCTTATTCAAACTGTCTTTCTTAGACTCTCTGATCCGAGTGGATTATTTAATGATATTGCCTCTAAACTCGATCTTGCTTCGAATAAAATTGATTTTACTACTGGAGTAGCGGGCATGGCTTCTGATAGTGGATTAGGCGAAACACAGCTTGAGCGTCTAGAAACGTCAATTTTCATGCTGGGTGAAACTGCTGCTGCGTGTGGTAGCTTCGAGCTCCCTTGTCTGCTTAAACTAGTCCGCGAAGCTTCTTTGGCCAGCTATAGCATCGGTCTTGTCTCGACGACCTTAGATTGGCTTGCACGTGCGCTTGGCTACCCTTCTCGCTATGCTTACGCTTCTGTCTATGGACCACAGCTCATGCATTCGTGGTTGGTAGAAGGAGGAGGTATCGATACCCTTGTTGCTGTACGCAGTTTGGTAGCTCCTTCTCCTGAAGCAGCTGTAGATGCAGCTACTTTTGCCTCTGCCTGTGTTTCCTCACTTGTCGGACCTATGGTGCTGCTTCAAGATAGCTCTGGCTTGGAACTTCTCGCTGCTTTACTCAATATTTCTGTTAAATCTGTGCTAGAAAAGAATCTTGATTCTGTTTTAGCGTTGACTTATCCTGGAATCAAAAGCAAAGATTCTACTATGCGAAAAATTTGTAGCCGTGTTCTTTCTGGCGATGCTGGTGGCGTTCTTGCGATGTATTTGGGTGACGATTTAGCCAGCAAATTTAGTCAACACGCAATTTCCGGCATTTCTAAAATGTTGACTTCTGCAGCAGATCCAGCAGATGCAACTGCCCTTGAAGAAAGCGAGAGAGACCCTTTAATGCCTTATTTCTCACCTGAAATAGTCGTTTTGGCTATTAAAGACAGCATGAATGGAACGACTCCAGAAGAAAAAGAAGAGCTGCTTTGGTCAAATTTCTTAAAAGAGCTTCAAATTGCGAGTTTATTGCTTGAAGTAGCAACCCATTTGGGTAGAGCAAAGCATCCTCGCCATCTCACAACAGCCAAAGGTGCGTTGCGTGCTGCGCTCCTTCTTCTGGATGATAAAGTGGCAAAACCAGCGACGTTAAGGTATGCATTGTCCATCCTGCTGCGCATGCTGCGCACTCCTACATTGCGTCCGACCTGCTGTATTTTACTTGGCTCTACAATTAGTCACGTGTGGAGTCAAGGAGACGAAGCAATTGCCACCTTAGGCAACATGTTGCCTGCTGTGATTTCCGCGTTAGTAGAAGCTGTGGAAGACACCGTAGCCGAAGAAAATCAACGTAGATTACAGCAGCAACAACAGCAGCAACACGGTGTCACAGGTGGGGCCCCAGGGGGTGGCGGGATGGGAGGGGCAGCTACCAGGATCGAAGAGATCATGCCTCCAGAAGATTTTAATCAACTTTTAAGGTTATTGGAAAATCTTACCTTACGAGCTCCACAAGAACTGCTTCGGTACTTACCTATGGTAGATCCCGTGCCTGCTGTGCATGGTATGCAATCTATTGCCCACGTGATTGATCAATACCGTCACCAGCTTTCTCCGTTGCAGCAGCTGACCCAGTTTGCAAGTAGGGTGGCTTCTATGCCTCATTCTTTACGGCAGAGGTCGTTGAAAGCTTTACGTGATGTTATTGCAAGCAATCCTGCTTCACTGTATGAAAATAACCTAGTTACTGGTGGCGGCGGCGACGGCAGCGGCAGCGGTGTCTCTCAAGGGGGTAACGGCGGTCAAAGTGAAAGTCAAGAAGGAAGAAACGATGACCCTAGTAAATGGAGCAGATCTAAACCTGAAGTAATTTCCGCTGCATGGAATCTTGCAGTACAGAGTGCAGATCTAGGAGATCCTCGTTTAGCTGAATTCGCTGGAGAATTGTTGGCTGTAGCGGGACCATTGCATGCTCGGTCGATTGCCTTTGATGTTGCCGCTCTCCAAAAAATTGGTAAACATCTTACTACTGCTAATAATTCTACTTCTACCACTCCTCGTAATATTAATAAAACTACTGGGTCTAGAAGTGGTAGTGCAAAGCCCAGTACATCGAAATCTCAATCTGGTAGTCGTACTATGGATACGAATATGACAACACATGATACCTGGATTGCTGTAATAGAGATGCTGAGTGATTACGTCATCGATGAAGATACCGCTGTAGTCAAAGCAGCACAGCGTACTCTACGCCATGTGCTATCTACAGACGAGGGTCGTGAAGCTGAAAAGGGGTTGGATTCTGGAAAAAGAAATTTAATCCAAGTTTTTGGTGTTTTAGAAAATCAGCTGGGGAGGAATAAGAATACTGCTGCTGGGCATGCTGAGAATGCCAGATTGTGGGCGATGAGTGGAAGAAGCTATTCTGCATGGGTGTGTGATCTAGCGTACGTGTTGTTAAAGAGGGTAAGAAGTTATATAGATATACTTATAAATTCATTAAGTATTGCTCACCGCCCGTCGCTGTTTTTTTTTGTCTAGCTAATTCTTCTCCACTTTTTCTTCTCGTACAGGCTGATAATGTGGTGCTTCATGCATGCGCTTCTATGGCTCATTGTAAACCTGCCTTTGCTGAGCTTCTTCTCCCGCTCGCGTTCGCTGACCTGGCGCTCCATGGTACTGCTGCGGATTCAGACAGTACTTCTCACCGAGTAGCCAATGCCATTACACAAGGTCTTTTACCCGGGTGCTCTAAACAACCGAAAGCAATGCGTCTTTTACTCCGTTGCTTAAACCATCTTCGTGGTATGTACCTTGACGGTGTAAAATGTTCAAACCCACCTTCCTCTAATTCTTCCCAGAAAAATCCTCATCAGCGCCCGCTCATAGCTTCCGAGGTGACTTCCTGGAGGAAAGTGTATTGGGTTGATTTGGATTATCTCATACTCGCAGAGGCTGCGATTGCTTGTCGTGCATATTTCAGTGCGTTAATGTACGTTGAAACGTGGTGTGAGGAAGCAAATCGAGGTCGCTTAGGACTGCCACCAGCAGAGAGTCAACCGAGACGGGGCGAGGCTGATGCTTTGCTCTTACAAATTTTCAGCAATATCGAAGAGCCTGATGGACTATACGCTGTAGCACGGTCCAATGACTTGTTACCTCAGTTGAAAAGGTTTGAAAGAGAAGGGAATTGGGCTGATGCGTTGGCCTCTTGGGATCTCGCATTGCAATTGATGGGACCTGCTTGTAGCCGTGCCGGGAACGGTGCTGGAAGTCCTTCTTCTCGTTCTTCTTCTGTAGTGGCCAATATATCACGAAGGGAGGCTCAAGCTGGTATCTTACGCTGTCTTTCGAATCTTGGCGCTTCAAATCTTCTTTGGATTGCTAGCAATGCACCTGATACTGGGGATGATGGGGCCGCCGCTGCTGCTGCAGGCAATTTTTCAATTGCCGCCCCCTCTGACACTGCCGCTACTGCCGCTGCAGCAGAACTTGGCCAATGGACTCCACTTGATCCTGGAGCAGGTGAAGAATCTAAAGCAGCAGATTCTGGCCTCTCAGCTGCAGTTGCTGCATTGGCGTCTGGCTCTGCCGAGCGGTGTGCTCAAGCTGTGACCTCTGCCCGTCGCGTCCTTGTTGCAGCCTTGGCTACCGCGGGTTTAGAAAGCACTGGGGATGTAAATCCTGCATTAGTACGTCTCCAAATGCTGCATGAAGTGACGGAGGCTTGGGAATTAAGATGGCCAGAATTGCCAGATCTGGGTTCTGTGGGATCTCCGAGCAAAGCAGGCATAGCAGGCGGTGTCCATTATGAAGGTATGGAGATTGATAGTTTGGAAGATCAAGTAGAGTTTCAACGTATATTGCATCTCTGGCAAGGCCGTGAGAAATCTGCAGGAGCTCGTTATGCTCTGCTCGCCCCGTTGCAAGATTTACGTCGAGAGCTGCTTCGCGTGCTGCGTGCCCCTGCTGCTGAAGCTGACTGTCTGGTTCAAAGCGCTGCTGCGGCACGTAAAGCGCATCATTTTGGTCGAGCTACTGGTTCCCTTATGCGGCTACGCAATTTAGCTCAAAGTGGTGTTGTCCCTGCACTTGCTGCTCCCGATGCCTCCTGGAGAGTGGAAGAAGCAAAGTCGTTGTGGGCCCGCGGCCAGACAGATTCTGCTTTATCTACTATCCGTGGGTTAATATCTACTACTATTACTACAAATTCAGCTTTCCAGCAACATCTCCATCTTTCTGCTTCTGCTGGTTCTGGGATTGGAAGCTCCTCTCAAAGCGCTATGAATATAAATTACGTTCAAGCGATCGCTGCCAAATGGATGGCACGCACCAAAACAGAGTCTTCAAGCACAGTTATGGACTTGTTAAAAGTCGCCTGTAGCGGAGAACAGATTCAAGAAGCTCGAACAAGTCGTATTTTCTACCGTTTAGCGCAGTACAGTGGTGAGTTGTACCGCGGAGTGCTGGATCGCAGAAGTTCGACTGGGTGGGCAACAGCACAAGCTGTGCTCAAACAGAAAAAGGAAGAGCTTGCTGCACGCACACAGCGATATAAAGAACGATTTTCGAGCAAACCTAATACCCCTGCTGCTGGAATGATGCGTCAAACGATGCGTCAGCTTAGTTTACAAGTTCAAGTTGATGAAAATCGTGCCCGAGAATTAGAAGAACAAGAACACGAATTCCGTTTATTAGCTTTGGATGGGTATGGTCAGTGTTTGTCAACTGGCGATAAATACGATTTACCATCGTTGTTTAATATCGTCCAGATTTGGCTTGCACACCCTGAAGACCAACACGTGAACACTTCAGTCAATACTACGCTGCGCGAAGTCCCTTCTCATAAATTCTTACCCTTGGTCACTCAAGTTGCCTCGCGTTTATCTACTCTGTCTCCTGAGAGACAACAACAAAGAAAGAAAGAATCTGATGATATGCCAGGTATTAATTTCCAGTCCATTTTGCATAGAATGCTTGAAAGACTGGCCAAAGAGCACCCATTCCACACCTTATTGCACATTTTTGCATTGAAAAATGGAAATCGCGGTTCTGATGGGCACGTGGTGCAAGGCGGTGTGGGTGGCGGAGAGCTGACCTACGTTGCTGATCAAGATAAAGTCACCGCTGCTGGTTCTGTGTTGCAGCACGTGGCTGCAACAAATGAACGATTAAAAACTGTGGTTAGCGAGCTGCAGGTAGCTATCGACTGCTATATTGAGTTGGCAGCAATCAATGTGAAAAAGGAGCAGAGCAGTATGGCCTTCCCTGCAAACTTGCGCAGAAAACTGATGTACGTAATAGCAATCTAACGTGCTGCTTTAATTTTATTATTTCAACAAAAAAATCCACTTCCCTTCCAAACGTGCTCCCTTGCAACTTTCCTGATCTTTCTTGAATATTTTTTCTCTCTTTTCGCAGTCGTTGCAAAAACATTCCTGTGTTATCCCTCTCCCTCCCACTGGACTTGTCTTTACGTTACGACGATCTTCCTTACTTTTCCTCTGTTTCTGAAAACATCCCTCTCATGAACGGCATCAACAAACCAAAACTGGTTCAAGTTACAGACTCTCATGGCAACAGCTACAAAGAGCTGGTGAAAGGAGGTGCTGATGACATGCGACAAGACGCAGTCATGCAGCAAGTTTTCGGTCTTTTAAATTCTCTCCTTGCAGACGCTCCTGCTACCGCAGCACGTGCGCTGAGTATCCGCACCTACAAAATTGTGCCTTTCAGCCCTGCTGCAGGTTTATTGCAGTGGGTTGAGAACACAAAAACTTTAATGGATTGTGTTTATTATAACGGGGAACCAGCAGGTCTCACTAAAAACTACTATATTTTAAAAGACGCGCAGGCTGCCTTCAACAATCCCAACAGTGGAGTGACTTTGGAAAAATTAGCACAAACGTTTATTTCTGTTACAAATATCGTTCCCCACACGATGCATAAGTTTTTCTTAGATCGCTTTCGGGAACCTGGTGCTTGGTTTGAAGCTCGTTTGGCGTATACACGCAGTACAGCTGTCAATTCCATGGCAGGGCACATTATAGGCCTTGGAGATCGCCATTGTTCTAATATTTTAATCGATGAAAACACCGCAGAAGTGGTCCACATCGATCTTGGCATTGCCTTTGAGCAAGGTAAATTTTTGATGACACCAGAACGGGTGCCGTTCCGCTTGACAGGCAACGTGGTTGATGGTATGGGTGCGATTGGAGTAGAAGGACCGATGAGGAGGTGCTGTGAAGAGACTTTGCGGGTGTTGAGAATGCAAAAAGAAGCTTTACTTACTGTTTTGGAGGTCTTATTGCACGATCCGCTGTACAAGTGGGGGTTGACTTTAGTACAGGCTACTCGTAGACAGAAAGAAAGCACAAAAACAGGAGGTGATGATGGTGAGGTAGATGCTACGAGTGGTGGTGTAATGGAGGGCGAGGATGGCGAAGCTGGTGCTGTGGCGAATGCTTTAGTTGGCACGGCAGACGCCAACAGAACGTTGCTGCAAATTAAACAAAAATTGGAAGGACTTGAAGGGAATGATAGTGCAGTGAGGAGTGTAGAAGGGCAGGTAGCGCATTTGCTTACTGAAGCTATGGATCCTAATAATTTGGCACGGCATTATATTGGATGGATGCCTTTTCTTTAGGAAAACGGAAAAAGAAAAGAATGTTTTTGCAGTGACAAAAATTAGAAAATTGCTTCTGAGCAAGAATAGAATAGCTTAAAATAAAAGAAGTGCATTTTAGAATATATTGACGATACGGAAACTGCTGATTATATCGTGAGAGAGTGTAAACCGACTTTAGTGGCAATTTTGCTAGAACCGACGACATACTCAATGAAATTAACCAGGTCAACAAGCTGAAGAGCGCACTTTAAATCCATACGATTTTGTGCTCAACTACAATAGCACAAGCAAAAATCAGCGATGGCTGCTGCGTCTATTTCTCGGGACACGCCATTAGGGCCTGTCAAACTTTTTTTGCACCAGGCCCTAACGTTGGTATGGTTCTTCTCCAGTTCTTTCTTGGCACGTGCCACCAGCATCCGTTCATCACCCGAGGTCTGATTCTTCTGCCAAGCCTCGATGCTTTCAAATTGCAAAACCAAATAGAAACAAATGAACGTAGAGGTGAAATTTTGCTGCCAAGATCAGCGGGGATTTGAAAAAGCCTCACTGCCCCGGCTGCCCTGTCTCGCAGGGTTGGGCGTCTCCTCGCCCTAATGCGAGGATCAGGTATGCTAGTCCGCCTTCGCCTGGTCAACAGGGTTGCTGGCTGCTTACTCTCTTTATAAAACCCAGATGGGGGCGTGGCAGGTCACGCTGTGGCCGGCGGCGGGGCGGCTCAAGTTAAAGGCACATAAAGAAATGCCGCGTCTCTAACAGCAGAGGGTTTCACTCCTTGCCTCGTCTACTCTCAAATAATATGTCATCGATATACATACAGCAGTAGTAGTTATCTGTATCTCTATGATCACTTTCCGATCCTCAGGTCGGATCTGAACCAGCTGCGTAGAGCTCCAGAAACAGCAATGATTGTCCCTTTAAACAAAGTTGTACCCCTAATTGCGCAGAGGGGCTAAGAAGTTTCGCTACCCCTCACTAATAATATTAAAATAATAATAATTTAGTGACCCAAGCCTAATCCAAGATAAAGAGCGCTATATCTATACTCACTGCCATACTCTTAAACTAATTCGCCTGCAAGAAGAGAAGCGTTAATGTGCCTGTGGTGTGCAAAACGGGTGACACTCTCTGAAAATATAAGATTAAATAAAGATTAAATCATGAGTTTCAGGCGAAGACTAAAGAACAAGCGCATGCCAAAAGGCTTTGATCAAATAGAAGAAGTCATTGAAGATTTTGAAAATCAGATGAAGGAGGCTGTAAACGAAGAACACGATGGCCTGCGTAAAAATCAATCTTCATGGAAGATCCATCGTTTGCACTGGGAAAAGAATAGATTCATCTTTGATCTGATGTACAAACGTAAAGTGATGTCAAGGGAATTGGTACGTTTAATTTTTCAGGGAATGGTGGGGAGGAAAAGTAACGAGGGCTTATTTGGAGCACCATTGTTCAATGTCCGTCAGTGGCGGTGTTCTTTTTAATTCTCCTTGCTAAGTCGACTTATTAGTTTAGAGATTCGGGCTTTTTGCTCCAGTATCCAGACTAAAATTATCGTATCTACAAGTGACTAAGAACAACTATAAGTTCACCTTCTCCTTATTGCAGTATGAATTCCTTGTTAGAGAAAAGATTGCAGACGGTGCTCTGATTTCCAAATGGCGTAAACCAGGCTATGAAATTCTATGTTCAATGCTCGCCATCCAACGAGGGAACCATAACTTTGGTACCACATCCCATTGTAGAGTACCTATGAAGAAAAGAGCTCCACAGCAGAAAATAACTCCCGATGTTCAGACGGGATGTATCTGTTGCGCCTCTGGTGATGGTCGTTTCGGTGGCCCTATCTGGTGGAATACCCCGATGGAAGATACTGAAGAGACAGCAGCAGAAAATAGAGCAGTGTGGGTGCAAGTTGGGGCAGAAAATGAAGGTGAACAAGATGAAGGTGCCGCCGGTGTTGCAGCGGGTGAGGAAGAGCAGGCAGGTCCTTCTGCGCCCTCTAGGAAACGGGCTTTAGAAGATGATGAAGATGAGTTGGATGATGATGTTAAGAAACGTTTAGCAGCCTTACGAGGTTAATATTCTTAACTGATAAGTAAAATTTTCCATAGTTACGGTTTTTAATGTGTAAAAAAACTAGCACAAGTTTAGTAAATTATTACATGTTAAGCCCAAGCCACGAAATTGAGGAAATTGATGTATTAGAACTCATTTATTTGGAATCGAGGGGGTCCTCCACCTGGTCTACTATGACCACCACTACCACCACCACGTCCAAATGTGTGAGGACGTCCTCCCCTCGTTGCCAGTGCCGCTGCTGCAGCCTGCACAGTCTCCAACTCATCTCTACGATTCGCAGCCAGCACCATACGTTTCATTTCAGCACGTTCAGCTGCTTCTGCAGCTTCTTTTTCACGCAATTTGTTCGCTGCTGTAATAGGTACCGGGATCAATAGTTCTTGTGTTTTATCACTACGAGCACCTCGTCTCATCATTACCCTTAACGCCATCGTTTCAGATGGCTGGTTATTCTGCTGGTGGTTTGCAGTTAAAGATGCCGAAGATGCAGAAACGGCAGCGGGAGATGAAGCGATTTTCATTGGGCCAGCACCGCCACCAATGCCACTCATATTGTCACCACCACCACCACCGCCACCGCCACCCATTACTGCAGCAAACTCTTTTTCAAATTCTTCCTCCGCTTCAGTCTTTTCTACCTCATCTTCATCACTCTCTGAGTCATCAGAATCCTCTTCAGAGTCAGAATCACTGCCGCTACTGCTTCCTTCACTGCTGCCACTCCCGCTGCTATTGCTTTCGATGTCGTCGTTCCCATCTTCAATATCACTGACATCACTATCTCCTACAAGCTCACCGTCAGAACCATACGTGTGGTGTCCCTCCATGTCAACATCCTCCTCTTCTTCCTCTTCTTCGCCTTCCTCTTCGATCACCTCCAAGCCTGCAGCTGCCGCTGATGCGGCAACCGCTTCGATTTTTGCTACTGCGGCACAAGCAGCTTCGTAAGAATCATATTGTAAAAGCGTTATTTCTAACCTAGAGTACATTTCTTGGACATCTAAATCGATATCCAAAGGTAAAGGTGGCTTTGATAAGATATATCGTTGTAAATAAGGAAGAAAGTTATTGAATCGAGAACTTTTCGAGACACCTCCTTGACTTAGTAATTTCTTGCTGCCACAGGATTCAACCAGCGCACAGACTAAGCGAAGTCTAAAGAAATTATGAGGAGGGTCTAACCGACGGGTAACATCAGCAGGTACATCTGCAGTGTGGCCATACGCAAGCAACGAATGCAGAGTATTAAAAATTAACATCGCATTCACAACTCTATAAGAATAGAGCTCTCCTAAGAACCGGACAGCAGCAACACGCCGTTGATATAACGCAGCTTCAGGATTCTCCATTCCTGCGATAATTTCTTCAAGAACTGCATCTATTAGACTAGAAACAACACCAGGATGCCATCGGGACAGACCAGCCGTGAGAGATGCCAAGGGTTTTATCTGAGAATATCGCCCTTTGCGCACAGCACGCAGCATGGTACGCAAAACATACTCCCCATCACTAATATTGCCATTACTACTGTTATCAAGACTACCATCCCTACTATTAGTGTTTTCTTTCTCTTTCCAATCTAGTGTGCGTAATTTTTTCAGGACGAAAGGCACCGAAGAGGTGTCCAAGCGGGTATATATTAAATATCTCACCCACTCATGGATAGGAGGCCTCTCCTTAATTTTAGGTCCCTGTGCGGTAGATTTCACTACATAGTATGTAGAATCAACTAATCCAGCAAGTCTAGAATCCATATTTTTAACTGTCTTCAATTTCATCATTATTTCCAACATGTTGGTCATTCGTTGTGAGGTATCTGGTCTTCGAAGTAAATATCTGCCCGCTGTTTCTACCAGCGCACACGCTGCATCGACGTTATGGCCAGAAAAGTCTGTGAAAAGTGATTTTAGGAGTCTGAATGCTGTTCCAGCAGGGAACAATCGAAATTTCACCATTTCACCGATATACCGAGCATTTCGTAATCGAGGTTCTAATATTCTATTAGTCGCATCTTTCCTCCTGGACAGACCTCTAAATTCACCCTCTAAACATTTTGATACTGTTTCCGCGATATCTGGGAATAATGGAGCCAAGATGGCAGCTACACGAGCGTAGTAAGGGAGAAGTTGTAAAGCGCCAAGGGGCACATGAGTCAGCGCCAAAGCTAATTTTTTACGAGCATTTTTGCCACCGCCACCTGCTAGACAGAATTCTACTGCCGCTTCGTCGGATAGCTCTCTACTAACGCAGTGAGGAAGACGGCTAATCATTGAATCGAGTGCACCTTTTCTTTTACTAATACCACCACCACCAGTGCCACTTTCCTCCTTAGCATCTTCTTCTTTCTCTAGCTCTTCTAGTTCCTTGCGAAGTTCATCTTCTGCTTGATCTAAATCTTCTTGATTCTCCTCTTCCATCGCTGCTTCTTCTGCTTGCTGCACGTCCTCAGGAACTGCGTTTCCTTCATGAGCAAGAACGCTCATGTTTTCCTCTTCTACTTCAGCTTCTATTTCTAGCTTTGCTATTGCAGCTTCTATATCTGCTAAATCATCACCATCGTCTTCTGCTACCTCTTCAACGCCTGCTTCGCCTTCCTTCTCTGCACCATCAGCACCATCGCCGACAGTAATTGCTTGCTCCACAGCACCTTTCAGCAAAACTGCAGGCACGATTTCCCTCAAATTTGGCAAGCTTTGATAGAATATCCGACTCTCTTCATCTTCAAAAGGCGAATTCGCTGCATCTCCAGTACCAGCAGCACCTGATGAGTCATCGATCGGTCCTTCTTCATCCTCTGGTGCCGAGATTTTAAATTCCGGCAGTTGCCGGTCCAACCCCTCAGCCAAGGCAGCTGCGCTACGTTCCAACCCTTCAAAAGCAGTTCTCATTGTTTCGTACTTCGCAATTAAACTTTCTGGTAAGTCTCCTCTGCTATTTAAGATTTGATCATTCGCCTTTTCTCTTTTTATTAAAGCCTCATAAGAATCCTGAAGAGCAGAGATCGCAGAATCTAATAATTTTTCAGCAGCTGCCCTAAATAAAGCTTGTGATTCCTGTGGTAACGACCATCGTTGTTCTAATTCTGCAGTGTACGCATCTATAGCTGCTGCGCATTCTACTGCTTCAGTTTCCTCACCACTTGCAGCTCTGGAGGCAAGGTCCGAGGGAAGAGCAGCAGGATCGTTATGTGGAAGGCCAAGAACCTCCTCTCTTCCTGCTTTTACGAAAGCAGTCATCAGTGATAAACAAACTAACGCTTCATCTCTGTTACTAGTAAAACTGGATGCGCCTGTGCTTGCTAGTTGCTTTACTATAGACAGCAATCCCGAGTGAGACGTAAAGACACCGTGGAGGAATAAATCTATTAAAAACCGTAGTGTCGCTCGTTTTCTCGCTGCAGTAGGCTTTTCGTCTTCTGCAGCAATACTAGAGCTACCTGACGATGTAAATATCTTGGCGAGAGATGCCACCAGCTCTTTTGAAAACTCTGAATACCGTTGGTGCAAGGCTGAGGCTACTTTCACAGCAGCAGAGATATCTTTTAATTTTAGAGGAGCTTCTGCTACTGCTTGTACAGCTTCACTGACATATTTAGACTGATTAGTCTTTACAATATCGTCCAGGAGGGATTTGCTGTTGTCTTCGTTGAGCATTTTAAGTTTTCTGATCAAGCCGGTGTTGCGTTTCATTGAAGAATCGAGTTTTTTAAGGAACTCCTCGGTGGGACGAGTAGTAAGAGTTACATTAGCCTCTCGTATAATGCGCCGAGCTTGCAGAGATGCGGTGGCATCCTTTAATTGGTCAGTCACCTCCTGTCAAAAAATAAGAGAACAGTGGTGGCGGTGAGGCGGGCGGTTCAAATTTGGATTAATGCAATGCTCGCTAACAAGAAAAGCATCCGACAAATCAAAGGGTAAATACGAGCTGGAATTTTGCATACCTTCAAGGAGCCTGCTTTGTCTCCCATTTTATGTCCTTATTCGAAAAACTTTTTTCGGGGAAGATGATCTTTTGAATAAATTACAAGGCAACTAAATATTTTAGGGTATTTGCTACCTTTATTTTGATTTTACTTGATATCAAATATAGATAGACTAGATTATATCTGATAAATTGGTCTTCTGAAGGTGATTGTTTCTGTTGAAGAGCAGTTTTGGACAACTTCTTTGAGCGCTTGATTTTGTGTTTATACCACGAGAGCAGATGATCTAGCATATTTGAATATTTAAAACGCATATATTTCTTGCCTGCGAAGAGCCCTTGCGACTTAATCATGCTATCATACAAAGGCGATCATGAATTATCATAAGCCGAAACAAACTTCCAGTAGAAATGCAGGAGAGCCGTTTGGATCCAAAATTTGATCTTCTATGTCTCCAAGAAGATGAATACTACTTCCGGGAATATGCGTGCCAATTTTCAATTGCTACCAAGTCCAACTTACAGTTGAACGCCACCTCCGACGAAGACAATAGCTCTATTGCTGCTGCTGAACTTGGCGTGTTGAAGCTGTGTAGCAGTAGCATTTATTTAGTCCCTGAGAATGTATCTGATCCTGTGGTTAGAATACCGTTGGATAGCGTCGCCACAATTGCAGAGTGAGCGGATTTTTTATTTTTTTTACAGCTACTAGTTGCTTTGCCCTCGAGAAAAATAACGACTTTTAATTTTTCTTTCTAATTTTCCAGTCCGTCTTCTTCTTCCGAAGCAAAGGGACCCTGCGCGATCCAATCATCTACAATAATTGTCATTCAGAGGGGTCTTCGTGCAGTCCCCTATAAAACGAGTACTGCACCAATCGACACCTTCCATTCAACAAGTTTAAATTTTCCCCCTGACGCCAAAATAAATTTCCTAGAAAAAATAAGGCAATTATGGGATATAACCAAACTTCGCAGTGCTGGTGGTAAAGAGCAAGAATACCGTGCGACAGAACAGCTCCATAGCGTGATTGTAGCACACGAAGCAGGCGTTGACTTTGACTCGATGCCAATCGAGGAAAAACAAAATGCAGAAGATATCTTGGAGAAATTCCGCGGTTTTCGAGTGAGCCCACTATTAGTACAACCTGGATTTATTGTTATTAGTCGCAGTACTGCATATTTTCAGCCGTATTCATGTCTCCCGTCATCAGCAGCAACAGGAACACAGCAATGGAAGCTTACCAACGCGAATATCAAATATGGGCAAAGGAAGTTTCAGTTAAGAGATCTAGCACTTGAAATCTTCTTTGATAAAGAAACTACCGTAGAAACATCGTCCCTATTTGTTGCTTTCAATTCTACTGAGGATAGAAATGCTTTCCAAGCGATATTAATCGAGAAAACCAAGGTAGCCTCATGCACACCAGCTGCAGGAAAAGGTCCAACAACAACGTCTCTTCGTCAAGTAACAAGAGACTGGACAGCTGGTAAAATTTCTAATTACGACTACCTCATGCAATTAAACGAGTATGCAGGAAGATCATTTAATGACTTGACCCAATATCCCGTATTTCCCTGGGTAATACAAGATTATTCCAGTACTAGTTTAGATCTACATGACCCTGGTACTTTTCGAGATTTGTCTAGACCAATTGCTGCATTGAATCCCGCACGTGTACGACATGGCCGTGAAATGTATGCTGCGCTACAATCTACTGGAGGAGATGACCCACCATGGATGTATGGCAGTCACTATTCAAACCCAGGAATCGTTATTTTTTATTTGTTACGACAGAGACCGCACTTGATGCTCCGCCTCCAAAATGGAAAACTTGATGCACCCGATCGTCTCTTTTCTTCAATTTCTGGGACGTGGGAAAGCGTATTACGATGGAATAGCGACGTGAAAGAACTTATCCCTGAGTTTTATACCTTGCTACCTTCTTCTAGGACTACCACAGGAGAACAACAACAACAACAACGATCATTTTTAGTCAACAGCACCGGCACCGATTTCGGCAGTCGATCATCTGGTGCAGTTGTTAACGATGTTGAACTACCTCCCTGGGCACGCACTCCTGTAGATTTCATTACAAAAATGAGAGCAGCTTTAGAATCTCCATTCGTTTCTGCGAAATTGCACAAGTGGATTGACTTAATTTTTGGAGTTAAACAGAAAGGAAGTCGAGCGGTTGCCGCAGATAACGTCTTTCATTTTATGACTGATGATGAGACGTACGTAGTGTTTTCTAATGGTTCAATCGTTAATAATACAAAGATAACACATTGAAAACGTGTTATCGTATGAAAATATCTGATTACTTGTATGGAATTTGGGTGCTAATTTTATGTTAATTTTTGTTGTTTTGCAGGGCGCTGCGGTATATAGTCAACGAAAACGATGTCGCCTTAAGGTCAGCTTTTGAAGCGCAGATACGTGAGTACGGACGTACACCGATCCAACTCTTCACTAAAAAGCACCCTAAACGTAAAGCAGACTCTAGAATTACACGTATGCTGCAAGCGTGCACCTGTGGCGGACCAGTTTCAGGAGCAGCAGGAGAGACCATGACGACTGGGACAAGAGGAAATGTGAATAGAATTCAAGTTGTTTCAAGTAGACCAGAAACGCTGCAATAGCTGATTGATTATCTTATGTAAATTTTATTGAAGAGATTCAAAGCATGACAGCCACAATTAGAGCAAGACCTGTGGTGTCATCGTGCCCTCGATCACAAAAATATACAAGATCCTACTTTTTTAAGAAAACGTCGTTTCAGCAATCTGCCAAGGCATCGCGACGTTTCATAGTCATGAGATCAACTGCCTCTGATCCTGCGTTTCTCGGCGTTGATTTTGGAACGAGCGGAGCCAGATGTTTTGTGATCAACAAAAGCGGTGATACCTTGTGTAGCACGAAAGCAGCCTACACCTCGTCAGAGCCCAACCAGCTCGGCTCTGCCTGGGAAACGGCATTGTTTGAACTCATTGATGCCATTCCTAGTGACCTTAAAGCAGCAATTACCTGTCTTGCTATCGATGGCACCTCCTCCACGACATTACTAATTGATGCCGCTACGGGAGAGTTGCTACAGCCCCCGAAAATGTACAACGAAGCCCAGGAGCCACACATTGTTGACATGGTCAAACAATTGGCCCCTCCAGGACATACCGTCACTGCTTCTACCAGCACCTTGTGTAAAGTTCTTACCTGGCACGAGGCGGGAATTTGGCAAGCTGCTGCCGCTCAAGGGAAAACCCCATTAGTCGTACACCAGTCAGATTGGCTTGCTTCTCTTTTACATGGATATCGTACTGGTGTTACGGATTGGAATAACTGTTTAAAACTTGGGTTTGACCCGGGTAACTGCGAATATCCAGATTTTATCATTGACCAAAATTTTGCCTCGATTTTACCGCCTGTTGTGTGCGCTCCTGGCACACCCCTAGCACCCATAACACCTGAAGTAGCTAACAAAACAGGGTTATCGAGTGAATGTGTCGTATGCGCTGGTACAACAGATAGTATAGCAGCAACTCTAGCGGCAGGAATTTCTGAACCTGGCCAAGCGGTAACCTCTCTAGGAAGCACTTTGGCTATCAAACTGCTCAGCGAAACTCGAGCTGATGATGCAGCATACGGAGTTTATTCACATCGTATAGGGGATGTATGGCTTGTGGGCGGTGCAAGTAATACTGGCGGGGCGGTGCTGAGAGAATATTTTTCAGATGCTGAATTGAAGGCATTGACTCCAAAAATGGATGCAAGTAGCTCTACTGGGTTGAAATATACTGTACTACCAAAAAAAGGGGAGAGATTCCCTTTAAATGACCCGGAGATGGAACCCTGCCTAGAGCCCCGTCCCTCAGATGACGCTGTTTTTCTGCAGGGGATGCTTGAAGCCATGGCTGCTACTGAAGCGGCAGCGTATCGGAAATTAAGTGAGCTTGGTGCCACTCCTGTAAAAGAAATTTTAACTGCAGGCGGTGGTGCAGCGAATCCTGTGTGGACTGAGTTGAGGAGTAAGGCTATTGGAGTTGGGGTGAAAGCAGCCGTCAATGGGGAGGCAGCATATGGAGCGGCTATTTTAGCGAGGCAAGGGTATGAGGTGATGATATTAGAGAAATCTCCATTGTTGCTTTAATAAAATGGTATTGTGTTGGATGAATCAACTGTAACTCTTTAAAAGACCGCTTCAACAACCTTTTCCCTCGTTGACCAGTCCAAGAAATCACCTTGGAAAAGCGCTGCTCATCGCATGCAGGCTCAAGTCGATAATTCATTGCTGACGCAAAGCCCTTCGCTTTAGTTAGGTATTCAAATATACTTTGGAGCAAGTATATACGTTTATACGGGTTTAAGCGTGTAGATTGAAAGCTTGCTTAATTGGTATTCCGCCGAGAAAAGTTTTTAAATTCGAGCACTCCTTCGGGTATAGTCCAAGAGAGACCACCCTAAAGTTTCTTGGCCTCTAGTAGCCCTAGTTTGCTTCTTCACATAACGTGTAGAGACATAATTCGTTTATAATAAGAGCTTTGCCGGCCTTGTTGCCCATAATCTAGAGCTTGCTAACGCCGAGAGTACCCCTCTAGCGAACGGAGATCGAAGCGGCTCGCCAAAAAACCCGAGGTAGTGACTTCGCAAATATTCGAAGAATTTTACCTTTAGGGCCAATCATGGCGCATTAAGACCGTATTTCTACTATCTAGGTTAGTTTATACACTGTATCGGATCTATATAGGGGTCTATGAAGGCCAAATACGGTCATCACCGAACATTTTGTAGTGGAGGTGTGCCAGCTTGTATGCCAACCTCGCGTCGCCTTAATTTTGTTGCTCGCCGATAAATAGGTGTCTACAGATCATTTAAACATCATTCCAATAGATTCCGACGCCCCGTAGGGTGAATGCACAGCAACAGCAGGGAGATTATCATTCAGCTGTCCAAAGTCCCCTTTGCTCGCTCACCCCACAGTGCAGCTCACTGACAATTTTCTCCTTCTTTTGTCTATTCTACTGCAGATAGTTCGCTCAGTATAGTATTAAATCTTGAGCTGTTGGCATATATAGTTTAAATCCGTGATTTCCCATGTTCAAAAAAATGAAAGCTGCCCGACGCAGCACCAGCCAGCCAGCCGCAAGCAACACTGACCCTGCTCCTGACCAAGAAGACATTGTTAACGAAGTTGAAAATAACCTTGAAATAACGAGTAACTCACCTCGGGACGATGAATACGTTGACAGTGAATCTGCAGAGGCAGTCGCAGAGGCAACATCAGCCGAAGAAGGCACTACAGGACCTCCATCAGCTGCTACAGCCTCCCCTTCTGCAGCTGGCGCCTCCCCTGTTGCTGGGATGGCATCTCACCCTATAACCGCAGATCCACCAAGCCCTCTCTCCCCTCCAGATACTGCTTACAACGGCAGCAACGCAGGAAGCAGCAGACAAGGAGGGGCATCGTCAGCAGCCCCGTCTTCACAGCGCAGCCCGCCCCCTACAAGCCCTGGAAGCGAGTTTCAAACGCATTTACGTAAAGTAACTGCTAATTTGGTGGACATTCTTGACCAGATGTCTAGCACTGGAGGTAGTGTTACCAATAGTCCTCCAGGCAGCAGCCAAGGTAAGAAATTGTTTTTGGGCTTGCTTTTCCGCTGAATTTGTTTTGGTGTGCTTCACCAGTAGAAATTTAATATTTTTAATACTGCTGCATCCTTGCTCGGTTTCTATCGACCTTTGAATTCGTACATTTAAGGTTTAGTTGCCTCGTATATTAGTTAAAGGCTTCTAAATAAATGCTGAATTGATTTTTTATTCTCTCCCCCCCCCCCCCCCCCCCCTCGCAGACGGTGTTCTTCCTCGGCGGCACACTATGGGTTCTCGTTTAGACTCTGCTGCAAACATAGTTGACCTTGAAGCACAAGGGAACAACCTTACTGCAACTACTGGAGCTGATGAAATGGTTCCATCTCGCCACGTTCGTAGATTGACCACTACGATCGTCGACATGCTGCGTTCCATGACCGCCACAGCAGGCACAGCAGCGGGCACTAATTGCAAAGAAGGTGCTGAAGGTGGCCAGCACAATGAAGGTGCTGCTCTCCTTTGGGATACTGCCTCTGAATTGTCTCTGGAAAGTGATAAGCTGTCTATCAGCAGTGGAATTCCTTCCACTGCTGGGGGGAGCAGCGCCCGGGACTCTGAGATCTCAGCAGCAACTGCTTTATTAAAAGCGCAGTACCTCCCACAGCCTGATTATCGCGGCGATGAAGTGCGCCCTTTCTACCTGGATCGTAAATCTACCACTGGAGGTAGAAAGTCTCCTGCTGCTCCTCCCTTGGACGGTGGTAAACCCGATATTGATGCTGAGGTAGCTGCTGAAGAAGCTGCTGACTACCCTATCCCTCAGAAGCTTATCAAACAACGCGCTATCAACTGGATAGGGTTGTTTATCTATATTATGTTTATTATGGTGTTTATTACCTATGTTAGTATCCGTGCTGCCAAAACCCTGGGTCTAGGAGGATCTCTTTGGTACGGAATCATCGTTCTGATCATCGAAATTCTCGGGGGTGTTGCCATGTTACCGTACGGGTTGTGTTTGACCATGCGTGTTATTGAACCTGAATGCGTCGCTGCTGCTGATAGGGCTTCAAAGGGACATCAAGGGCCTCCTCCAACAGCCATTAACTATCACCTTCGAGTGCTGATTCCTTGCTACAAGGAGCCTTTGGATGTTATCAGCAAGACGTTTATGGCTTCTATGTACGCTGCATTGCCTCCCAATTGTAGACGTACTGTCTATTTACTTGATGATGGTAAAGATGTTGAAAAAAGAAGATTTGTTCGTTCTTTAGGCCTCTCCAATGCCGTGTACATCTCTGGCAGAAAACGCGCCAAGGGGGAAATGAATGGAAAATCTGCAAATATCAACAACGCAATGCGGAAAATCTATCCTGAAGGGGTAACTATCCCTTTAGATGAAGTTATCTGTGTTTTTGATGCTGATCAAGTGCCCAACGCTGACTTCTTTACAAAGACTGTTCCTCGTCTTGATGGAGGGCAAGATGTGGCGATGGTGTTGTCCCCTCAGACTTTCTACAACCTCAACCATGATGGGGATATCTTCAATCACGCAAATGTGCATTTCTGGGATTACACACAACCTGGGTATGATGCTTTGGGCCTGATTTCTTGCACTGGTACTAACTTTTTGCTTCGTTCTCGTGCTTTTTGTGATGCCGGTTGGTTTCCCGAGTGGACATTAACTGAGGATTTCGCTCTTGGTATTGAATTAAAACGCCGTGGATGGCAATGTCGCTACGTTGATGAGTATTTAGCAGTTGGTGAAGCTCCTGACGAAGTCCGAAATTGCTTCCAACAGCGTTCTCGTTGGGCCAAAGGTCATTTCCAAGTGTTCTTTGGTCGAGGCCGCAACCCGGCATTTGGCGCTGGCTCTAAAGGACTGTCCTTATTAATGCGATGGATGTATGGTAGTGTTGTTTTATCATATTTCTCTGCATTTTTAGCTACGCCGCTGCTTATGATGGTCCCTATTATCACTGTGTGGTTTGGCGCCTTCCCTATTGTGATTAATTTCTGGGCGGCGCTCTCTATTACCATGTACTATACAGCTACCCTAGCGTTGATGTATTACACCAGATCATTTGCACATATAAAATCGATGTGGTTTTCTTCTGTAGCCAATGCTATTCTTTGGTTTGCCTTCTTAAAGGCCATGTACAGAGCTACTGTTGGCCGCTGGCTGTCTGGCACAATTGTTTTCAAAGTCACAGCCAAGGGGTTGCAGCGATTAAACAAGCTGCCTTTACGTGATATTTGGATGACACTTATCTGGTTTACTTTCTCCTTGGTGACTTTAATCTTTGGATTAGTGCACTACTTTAAAGGAGGCGTTTTAGATACCCCTTTAGCTATTTCAATTATTTTCATGGTGTACAATCTGATCCCGCAGTACCTTTTATTACAATATGCTGCCTATCGACCCCGAGGATTTTTCAACGTGGTATGCAAAATAGCAATGTTGTTGAGCACTGCGATGATGATTTTGGGAGTGGTGTTGGTGTGGGTGCTCTATCCGAAATCTTATGATTATAAAGGTGCTTTGGGTAGCAGTTTATATTTCTACGATACTCAGAGAGTGGGGACGTTGCCTAATGATTTTAGAGTGGAATGGAGGAAAAGTAAGTTGCATGTAGTATCAGTTACAAAATCATTATTTTTTCTATTGGAAAACGTTGAATTTAATCCAATCTGTTTGGTCTTTTTTTAAGATTTCCCCAATACTGATTTTTTCTTTCTTTCTTTTTTTCTTTTCTATGCTGCAGGTGCCTTTGAAAGTGAAGCTCAAACTTCTGTTTACCTTGCTATCAACCCTAACGATACTCTCCTTGCTGGCTTTGATGAGTTTGGTTTTGGTGGTAGCGACTTTTACAGTGGTGGTGGTTTTGGGCAAGATCCCTATTCCAGCAACGACTTTGGCTCTTTTGGTGGGGGCAGCAGCAGAGGCGGTTCAGCTTTTGACGCTTTCGGAGAGAATCCCCTCACGTCCGCAGCTGGTAGAGCCCCTATAGCCGCTGCTTTAGGTGATACTGGAAGCACTGGAGCCAGCAGACCTGGTGCCTCGACTGCTCCACCCGCTATTGGCGACGATCCGTTTGGGCGCCGGCGCCTGTTGCAAGACCAACTTGCAGCTGCTGCAGATCCCTTTGCAGCTGCAAGTGATCCCTTTGCCCCTGTCGATCCTATAGTTGCTGACGATGAGATGTTCCCTCCCATAGATGCAGCAGCTACTGATGAAGACCCCTTTGCGCTCGTTGACGCTGCTGGCGACGCCCCCGCCCCAGCACCTGCTGCTGCTGGTACTACTGGAGCTGGAGCAGCTGATGAAGTACCAATACCAAGTCCAACGCGCATTACTCCTCCTGTAACGCCCAATGATATGACACCTGGAGCTCTCCCTGCTCCTGGAAGCAGTGGCCCCAATGACAGGCTCTTTGAAGGTGGTGCTGCTGCTGGCGCCGGAGATCCCTTTTCCCCTCTTAATGACCCTTTTGCTCCTGGTGGCTCTGGTTCTTTCGGAAGCTCCGACGATCCTTTTGGATTCGCAGGTACAGATGCAGCCTCTTCTTTTGGAGGGGGCTTTGATGCATTTGGGGATCCTATGTTTGAAGCAGCTGAGCTTGCGACAGAAGACACTTGGGATTTATCCGGTGGCTGGATCGCAGGAATGACTGCAGGAAACATGAAAGCTACGTCTCCCATCGCCTTTACCACTGCTTTACTTGCTTGGAGCTACGTTGCCTTCCCTGGAGCGTATGACAAATCTGGTCAACTTGCCCAAATTCGAGATTCAGTGCGAGTTGGCGCTGATTATTTGAGTAAAGTGCACCGAGTCGACTATGAAAAGAATACTTCTCTGCTTATTACTCGTGTTGGTGATGTAGATACTGAGATTTTATTATGGTATCGCCCTGAAGATGGTGCAGCACGTCCTGCATATGCAGTAGACTTGAACTCTCGCACTCAAGGTGGGCTTGGTCCTGCTGCAGGCGCTGACTTGGGTGGTAGCGTTGCTGCTGCTTTAGCTGCCTCTTCTACTGTTTTCCGTAGCAGTCAAGAAGCTGGAGACAGCGAATATGCTGATTTCTTGCTTGAAAAGGCCAAAGAAGTGTATGCAGCATCTGCTCCTACCAAAGGGCGCTTTACTGACTCAGACTTCAACATGACGTTGCTGTATAATTCTTCTACTATCTACGATGACATGGCTTGGGCAGCTGGTTGGATGTATAAAGCAACTCAAGACAACGCCTATCTTGATGATTTGTACGATTTCTACGTGAAACATCTCCAAGCTGAAGGTGAAATCACAGATTCGAAGTATGCTTTCGATTGGGACAACGTATTTTGGCCTCTCAACGTGCTTATGGCACAGGAAACTGGTAAAGGAACGTTCAAAAAACAGTCTGAGGAGTTTTTAAGGTCTTGGATATGCGCCAACAATGCGGCGCAGTATACCCGACGTGGTCGTGCTTTCAACCCCAGTAGTGGCTCTCTAGGTTCTACTAGCAATGCTGCTATGCTTGCGTTCATGTATAGTGATGTCATTGAATCTGAATCACCTGCTGCTGCACATTCATATCGTTGCTGGGGTCTTTCGCAAATGCGCTACATGCTCGGCGGCGCTGGTCGTTCCATGGTGGTCGGTGTTGGAAAAGATCCGCCACAAAGAACACAAGATCGTACTGCTGCATGTCCTGAACCACCTGCCACGTGTAATCGTGTCACTGGTCTTTTGTCGCCAGACCCTGATGCGCATACTTTGCTTGGCGCCTTGGTACAAGGACCAGGCAATAGCGATGATTATTTAGATATTCGAAGTAACGATGCCTCAAGAGTTGGCATTGAGAATAATGCTGGGTTTACTGGAGCTTTAGCTGCGTCTGTGTTGCTTCCTGAGGGCATGTGGGAAGTGTGTTTGCAGCAGTATGGTATTTACAGGTCTGACCCTGTATGTGGTGACTTTGTGGCTGTGTAGAGAAGCGTAATGTATACGCAGCAGCAGCAGCAGCAGTTGTTACTCAACCATAAAACAGATAGACCTTCGCCAATATATTAAAAATGAACAATCCGCAGGAGTAGCAAAATATTTCTTTTTCCTTTTTGTGAGGCTCTCCATGGCCTATATACACTACAAGTTTCTCCGTCTTTATTGTACCGCGTAGATGGATCGGTGGTTTTGATTTTGATTTACTGTACAGAAAGATATTGTGAAAGCTGCCAGCAGCTGGTCACCGTCGGTCGCTTTCTTACTTTCTTTCTTTTCTCTCCTTCTTGCGCTTAGTCTCAGCCCCTCCTTCTGGTTTTTTTTTTGAAAGAATAATACTTCTCCATTGAAACCGAAATATTTGTTCTATTTCTTTATTTTCTTTTTCTCTTCCTCCAAGCTATTAGTAAAGACTCAAACAGCGAACTGGCTACTGTCGGGTTGAGGCAAAAATTTAAAAAAAAGTTCTTACACTTTGGTATTTTGCAAACTTGAACTGTCACAGTGTCCCCCGTTTTTTCCCTTGATTAAAAACTAAATAATTATATGCACAGAGATCAGGGCAACAGCAGCACAGGCGCAGGCACAAACTCAGCCAACAAGTTTGCATCCACGTGCTTATCATGCACAGCAGCGGAAGACATCACAACCAAATCACAGCCTGAGCTGTCTGCTGCTTCTCCCACAGCCACACTTCCTTTGCCACTTGAATGCTCAATGCTTTCCTCCAGGATAACTATTTTATGACCTCCTCCACGTTCTTCCAACTGTTTTTGCACCATTTGAGAGCGGGAGGTGTCAATAGGCTTGCCCTCGTCATCTAAAAATAAAATAGTCAAGGCTGAAGACGCTAATGAGGCAGCAGAGGCTAACGCTTGCCTTGAGGAGGTACTAAGAGCAGGATTGGAATCAACAATGGCGACAAGGACGTGATTCCATCCGGCAGATGCAGTTTCAGTTCCATTTTCAGCTGAAGCAAGAACATTTCTTCTTACAGGCTGTAAAAAGCCGAGAGCTGCCAAAAAAAAAATGCAACTTCAGTAGATCATGTGAATTTAAAAAGAATTTAACTTAGAAATCACAACCGGTTGTGAAACTCACGGGTTCTTTGGTGTTTATAGTTTGCGGGTGCAGATGGCCTTGACAGAGCAACCTGGGGTTTAATGGCGAATGAATAATTCATCGAGTTTCGATCACGCTTTTTAGATTAACAAAGTAGGATACCGGAAGGTGTTCGGAAAAAGTATGTATCTCCTAGATTTTTGTTTGATATGTCCAACAGAACGGGTCAAATTGATATTGAGTTATACGCCACCCGGTTGCTGGCTTTATGGCGTATCTGCAGACTGCCACGCACACATTCTTCGAGAAGCCTTCTCCCTTGAACTTCAAGTTGAAGGGAGAAGCACCTTGCAAAATTAGAACTCCGCCTTCTCCTCCTCCTTTATACTTGATTACAGTTTACAATTCAGTTTTAAGGTCACGTATGGTCAAATCAGTCAGTCTATAAATTCATCAGAACTATGTAGTACGTAACGCTCTCTCTGCTTGAAGAGCAAACTGCACCGCCTCCAATGCCGCCCCTTGTTCTGCCAAGGCGCCTACAGCTTCATTGAGCTGCTCTTGAAGCGGCAACAACCTTTCCACATCTTTCACAGCACTTTCCAACTCATATTTTGCTCCAGAAACCTCAATTTGCAATTCTTGAACTTTTTGTGCCAACTCCCGCTCAGTTGCCCAAGCTGCTTCCAGCTGCTTCCCTAAAGACGTACTTCCTTGCTGAGATTGTGATTCTAAATGACGCGCAAGGGCCTTTTCAGCTTCAGAAGCACGTTCAGTTGCAGCACGAGCTCTTCTTTCAGCTTCTTCAGCTGAAATTAGATTCTTTTTTGCAGCCGCCGTTGCTGATTGAGCACTGGCAAGCGCCTTTTCAGCCTGCGCAGCACGCAGTTCTGAAGCCGTCGCCTGCTTTTCCAACGCGCTATATTTTGTTTCTAATGTAGAAATACGTTCTCGAAGCAAATCACGATCCTCCAACCCTGTCTTTGCAGCTGCGACTTGTGCTTCTAACGACCGTTTACAAGAAAGTGCCTCCCTCATGCGTTTTTCCATACCAGCTGCAGCTGTAATCGCTTCATTTCTTGCCTTTTTCAAGGCCTTTTCTGCTTGCCTCATCGCTGCAAGCTCTGCTTCTTTTGCACCGAGCTCAATACCTGCTGATTGGAGTCGACGGGCAGCTTCCTCAAGCTTCTCATCACGCGTAGCGCATGCCTGTTTCCAGAGCGCTACTACTCTTTCAATAGGACCACCTCCACTATTTGTAGTGGTAGTGTTCATGACGGTGTTAACATCTGCAGATAATGGACGAGTAGCTCCAGGCACCACTACAGCAACCCTGCCATTAGTCGTACTCTGCCATCTACTTTCTTCCCCCTGTTGTTGCTGTTTTCTCGTCATCATGCCCATCGCTTCCATCTCTAGCTGCAAAGCATCTATCATAGCATGCGCTGTAGCATCAGCTAAATTCTTAACCTGCTGTCGTTGTTGTTGCATACCAGCTGAACCAGCTGTGCTGTGGCCTGTCAGACTTGTGGTAGTACTCAGAGAATTCATGTGGGCGATAAGTTGCTCCTCTAGATTAGCGTTGAGTGATTTCAAGCCTTCTACTTGTCGAAGTGCTGCTTCTAATCTGCGTCGTAACGTAGGGATGTCAGCAGTTGGTGGGGGCATAGGAAGCGTTGCTTTGAGCATAGAATTATTGTCGGGACTAGTGGTAGCAGTGAGGGATGGTAAAGAAGATCTTGGTTGGTGTCCTGGCAGTAAGGTCGACTGTTGCTGTTGAAGAGTCTGTTGTTCTAAGTATTCGAGTTCCAACGCAGCGCGTTTCATCTCAGCTTCTGTAGCACGAGTTGTAGCGATTTCTACTTGTCGCATTGCTGCTTCAGATGCAGCATGGTGAGCAGCGGCAGCTTCTTCTGCTACTTCCGCTTTGCCTCGAGCTTCGATCAGCTCCCGAGCTGAAATAGCTGCGTGCTCTTGTAGCTCATTAAGAGCGCTTTCTAATTGGAACACACGGCGACGGAGAGTATCTATATCCTCACTAGAAAGGTGCGCTGATGGTTGAAGAACAGCTAACAAATTATCGCTGCCAGCAGTGATGGTGTTATTGTTACCGTCACCAACATCTCCCGTTCTTTGTTGTTCCTGTTGCTGGTGTTTGGCTTCCTGGAGACGTGTCGTCGCAACTTCTAAAGCATCTTCTGCTGATTTTGCAAGCGTTTCCCACGTCGTTGCAGTAGAAAGCGCAATTTGAAGTTCACGATGAAGCCCTGCAGCCTCTTGTCTCAGTTGCGACGCTCGAGCCTCTGCCTCACTCTGTGCCGCCCCTGCAACATGTTCTCTAGCCCTTGCTTCGGATACTAAACGTGCTGTTTCAGCCCGTTGTTGTTGTAAAGCCAACTCGGCATCTATCTGAGCCCGCTCAGCATGCTGTACAAGTTGTGCCACGTCGGATCGTACCTCTGCCCAATCACGAGAGGCAGAGGCTTTGCTTTCTTCAGCAGCCTGCTGTGCGTCCCTCTCTCTCTTTGCCAACGCAGCACACCCAGATTCTAATTCTGAAATTCTTCTCCGTGCTGCTACAAGCTGTAATAAAGCTTCACCTGTTGTATCCATAGCAGGCCCAGCATGAACTGCCGATCGCAGGACAGATTCCAGTGACTCTGCATGTGTCAGTAGCTCAGCATGCTCAGCACGTAAAGTGGAAAGTTGTTCTTCAAGAGAACTTTTTTCAGTTTGTACTGCAGCTGTAAGGCCGGAGAAACGGTCCAAAAGATCGCTTAATAGTGCCTCTAAGCTCGTTTCCTGTTGACCATCACCCACAACTACATCAGCACCATTTGTTTTTCGAGAACCTTCAGCCTCAGTTGGTCTACCAACAGCACGTAATAAAGCGTCATGCACACGTCCATACTCTTGCACCAACGCCGCCACACTAGAAAATCCGGAAGAGGCTTCCAGCAATGCTAACTCAACGGCTGCCGCAAGATCTCTACCGCTACAACTCTTTTTGTTGCTACTAGTATCCATAGCAGCAGCTTCCTGCAAACGATCAATACAGCTGTAGACGGCGTTAAGAATACCAGTTGTATTACTACAACTACTACTCTGCTGCTTTATAGTGTTATCATTATCACTCGTGGTATCCTCCAAGGAGGACGCCTCCAGCGCCATCACTGCTTGCTGCATTTCAGTAGCAGCTGCAGTACACGCTTGCTGAATACTGGACTGTAAACTTTGGGCTACCTCCATTGCAACAGCAGCTGCAGCTCTCATCTCATCGGCACGCTGATCCTTCGCTCCAGAGCCTTGTCGTAACACGGCCACTTCTGCTTCAGCTTGGAGAGCCCGAGCATCAGCGACCTTTAAAGCCTCTTCAGCTGCTGCTGCGACAGCCTTCAGCTGTGCAGCTTCCATCACAGACGCAGCTGCTTTGGACGCAGCGTTTTCCATCTCTTCACGGCACGCGGCCAACGCCTTTTCAGCCATAACAGCTCTATTTTGTATCTTCTCAACGGCACCAAGAACCGCTCTCGCGTCGGCTTCTTGATTTTCAAGTTCTTTATTCCTCGTTTCTTCCTTGCGTAACCGACGAATTAAATCTTCAGAACCTTCCATTGCTTCTTCTAATGCCTCATGCAGCTCTGCCTTCTCCTTTCCCCACTCATTCTCTGCATCGACCACACCTTGGCAAACAGAAATAACAAGCTGCACGGCATAGTCTGAATCGGTATCTGGGTCACAGACATCATTGCCAGGGTCAGTACCAGCAAGCAAGGCGACAATTTGGCGAAGAGCAGCACCTCTTTTGTGTGCTAATTCACTCAATGCAGCAAGTTGTTCCTTCGCTGTATTATGCACTGCTTGTGCATTTGCAGTGCCTTCACTTTGCAAATTTTGCAAATTTTTCAGTTTGTCGGTCGCTTGGCTTTCCCGCTTCTGTGCCTGCTGTGCTTCTTGAGCTGCAGTATCCCATTGCCTGCATGCTGCTTCTGCTTGCTGTGTGGCCTGCATTGCGGAAGCTTCTGCTGCAATAAGGCGTTCAAATAAATCTTTTGTGCTCGCCTTTTCTTTTTCTAAAGAGCTTTGGCTTGTGTAGAGTTGACTCTCCAAGATTTTCTTTTGTCTAGTCAACTCTCGTACAGCAGATTGCAGCTGTTCTGTATTCTCTACACGCCCACGCAGCTCTAACGCTTCTCTGTGGTCATCTTCCAGTGTTTCTAACAGCCTGTTCTTCTCCTCAACAGTGGTTTGCAGCTGTTTTTGTAAATTTGAAAGCGCCACGCTATGCTCTTCATCTTTTGTTTGATTCAGAGCTGTAAAATGCGCGACAAGTTCCGCTTCTCTCTGTGCACATTCTTCAACCATTAAAGTGCTTTGGTGCTTGAAATCACCGAAACCAGCAGCTAAAGAATGCTGGGCAGCTTCTGCAGCAGAGTATCCAGCATCAGCTCTTTCCGCCTCCTCCAAAATTCTTGATTCTAGCAAGTGCACACGGTTCACGAGAGCTTCTTGAGAAGCCCGCCATGCTGATGCCTCCGCTTTGGCGCTGTCGAGTTCTTCCATGGAGAGAGGAGAGCAGCTAGGGTGGGGTTCATATAAAATATTGTTCTTGACAACCTGCGGGAGAATAAAATATATATAATTGTTAATAAGCAGTATGGAAAGATTGAGATCTAACATTACAGAGTTTGGTGCTCTAGGGTTTCAGTTGTTGTACCACTCTACCTTGTGCGTCTTTTCATTGTTGGGAGCATTTTCCTTGGCATCGTGCTCGTTGGAGGAAGAAATAGGAGAGGCAGCGGGCTCGGCCAGGTTGCTGCTTAGGCTTGTTGCAAAGTCACCCAGGCTATCAAAATGGTCTTCTAATAAATCAGTCACACTTGTATCACTTGTTGCTCCGCTTGGAGTCTGCATTTTGGCTAGTTCGTGTGTCAAGTCAAACAAGATCAATTGAATTTTGAATTGGCGCGAAGGCCATCGTGGGATTTTTTTAGCTTTGTCCGACCAGGGCCAGAATCAGTGCAATTGTCTAATGTCAAAAATAAATATCAAGTGCTGTAGATCTCATAGTTGGCTGAATTCGAAGCTCAAATTTGTGTTGGTTCAGCAAGTTGTTTTCTACCCAAAAAGATAATCAAATCGGCCATCAATTGCACAATACCGTAGCCCGCTGTAACATATTCTTAAAATGCTGATGTCATCCGCATCACTTGCTGCTCCGGCAAAGGGCCTTTATGCCCCCAGCTCAAGTTCTCGTTTGATCACATCTTTTTGCAGACGTACCCACCATACAAATGCTGGACTAACCCAATGCCAGGTAACTTGTTGAATCTGCTTGATACAAGGAGTGATAATCCTATGTCAGCCCGTGCTGAATGCAGCGAAGGATAAATGAGGCTCAGTGATTCTCACTAATTTAATCTCATAATCACACAAGCTAAACTATCCTATCTCCTATCTAAAAACAGGCTGCTTCTCGGGGAGCACATCTTGACACATCCGCATCCACCTCATCACAGCCAGGTCTCATCTTCGGCCTTGGCGAAAGCGGAGCGTGGGACGAAGCAGGCGTTGGCCATCCCGTCGTCCGCTACTACCTTGGCGATAATGAACAGCGCTGGTTCATGTGGTACACTGGCCGGAGCAACAAATGTCACAATATTGATGATATATTTCCGGCTTCTGGTTCTATTGGAGTTGCTGTCTCCAGCGATGGAGTTAATTGGTCACGGGGACGGGGCTCTGTTGAAGGCGCTCGAGGTGAAGGTCGTTCTGCAGATGTAGGTCGAGTTTTATCCCCTAATGAAGATTCCTGGTGGTGGCATGATACCTGCCATATGCATGTTTCAGATGTACAGATTATGTCAAGTGATTCAGTTAGCAGTGGGGGTACTGGTGTGTATTGGTGTTTCTATAGCGGCGGGAATTTTGAAGAAGGCAACATCCCGCCCAGCATGCTTAGCGACAGCAGCAGCAGCGCTGACTTGGACTCTGCAACCTCTACCTTTTTTAAGAGAGAGGGTGTGACGCTACGACCTGGCCTTGCTATGTCCCAAGATGGCCGTAATTTCGCCAGAATTGAAGCAGATCACCACACTGGCGCTCTCTTTGATGTTGGTGCCCCCGGCGAATGGGATGAATTATTCATTGGAGCACCTCAGGTAGTTAATTCCGGTACCAAAGACATGCGTATGTACTATCACAGCTTTGATAAAACGAAAAATAAGTATGTAGTAGGTCTAGCAACCTCTCCTGATGGATTTAAGTGGACCAAGCAGGGGCCAATTTTTGATGGAGGGTCCCCTGGATCAAATGATTTCGATGCCAAGGGGGCTGCAACCCGGTGTGTAGTACGTGATATAGATACGAAGAAGTATTTTATGTTTTATGAAGGGATAGCCGAAGATGGTAGAAGAAGTATAGGCGTTGCTATCTCAGATGACGGTATACAAAATTGGAAGCGCCAACCAGAACCTGTACTGCCTAGTAGTGGTTGCAGTGATGACCAGGAAGAAAGTGAAGACGCTCGTTGGGATAGTGGATCAGTAGGTACTCCATGTGCAGTGTCCATGGCAAAGGGGAAATGGCGACTGTACTATTCAGGGCGCAAGACAGCTACTTCTGGACCGTGGGAAGGAATTGGATTGGCTTTGAGTGAAGATGATGGTCAGCCGGGACAGTTGAAATTTAAACGTCGTAGTAGTAATTAAATACTTAATTTAATAACCTTCTGAAGAACATTTTCGGATGTGATTGTGAATAATGCATTAATGTTACATCGTCTCAACAGACACTTGAAAAGCAAAGCGGCGGCGGGGCAGAATACTCTAAAACGTTGTGGTACAAAGCAAACTTTCCTTTTATCTTTCCTTAATTTATGCAAGCCAACATAAAAGCATATACATTGTATCAATGATAAGTTATATAATAACGCAAGGACCCAGGTGAGTAAAACACAAAATTAAACAAAACAAAACAAAAATGCACTTAATCGCACTTGCCCACAATTGCAGGATTATGCAGCAAGTCTCAACAAAATTAAGCAAAATAAAGCAACACAAACGAGCCCAAGCATCGGTATGACTCAATCGATTTAAATCTTAGTCAGTAGTCGCCAAATAGTACCTATTCAAAGGGTGTCCCCAATCCAATACATCAACTTTTGTAAATCCAACTTCCATCAACTTATCTCTCGCCATATTCTCACTCAGACCCATCGTACCAAGTCCAACAGAATTAGGCGCCGACATTGCAGAAGGTAAACAGAGATGACAAGAGAAACCATACATGAGCGGTGAGAAGGGGTGTCTATGGATATTATCAGCGTGCGTGGGAGCTGATGACATATCGCCAATGATCCAGATTCCGCCTGGTTTGATTGATTTTTTAACGCTTTTCATGACGTCAAAGGGCGTTGCCATGTCGTGAATAGCATCATGGGTCATCACAATATCGTAGGTCGCTTCAGGCATGCCACCCTCGTCAACACCAGGGTTGATAAACTTGACATTTTTAACGTTTTGTTTCTTTGCAAGATCGCGAGCTTCATCCAATGCAATCTCGGAAATGTCGTAGCCGTGAAAAGTGGAGTTGGGGAAGGCAGCTGCAGAGGTGAGTACAGCAACGCCACATCCGCAGCCCACGTCTGCAACGTTGCATCCTGAGTCCAATTTTTGAGGAAAGTCACCAGGAAGAGCACGCAAACGATCCACCAAGAAGTGACGAAGCCAAACACTGAGCTCACGGCAAACTCCACATGCAACTGGCTCTCCATAAGCATCGTAGTCCAGCCCACCACCTTTGACAAACAATTCAGGCAGTTTGGTCTGGGTAACACGCTGTAAAGCAGGAAGAGCTGCGAGAAAGCCTCCACTGTAAAAAGGAGAAGCATCGGGGCCGTTCTCACGCACCAAGACATCTTTCTGAGGCTCACTCAACCAGTACATCTCAGCGTTCTCGTCAGTGGTAATAACCTTAGCAGAAGCTTGCTGACGGCACCATTCTTCGACGTAACGAGGGTTGAGTTTGAGATGCTGAGCGAGGCGCTCCGCGGGGCAAGGGCCGACCTCGTGAAGACCTTTATACAAGCCGAGAGACTCTCCAAGGCACATCAAGTTTGTAGTCATAGCACCAGTCATGTGGCCCAAAACGACCATGGATTGCTGCTCACTGGGGTGCATAGCTGGGGCAGCAGCGGCCTCGCCCGACCCACCCAATACAGTCTTTGGGGACCCATCCTTTTCAAGTGAAATAGGCTCTTGTTGCAGCGTAGCCATTGTGCTTCAACCGTATATGGGTTCTTTATATTTATGTAAATAGTATATGCGAATCAAAGTAGGGTTGAGCGAGAATTTATCAAAAATTAAGAGCGGTACTTTTCTGAACCTGGATGCAGGTGCTTTTAGCTTCAACATGTTTCACCTGAACGAGGGCTCTCTTCGTTTATTATTATTAGCATTTTTCCTTTAAACGCCATTTACTTCTTATCTTTTACATATCGAATAAGACAATATTTCTACTTGCATCGTCTAAAAAATTAACAAGATTTTCCAAAGGCCCCTTTTCTGTCACCGCCGCCTGTGCTGCAAATCCAAGCCACGCCACCATCGCCAGTCGTCCATTCTTGATCTCTCTGATACGCATTGTTTCATATAAACTAGGATCTTTCGCGAGCCCCAAAGGGTCAAAAACACCGCCTGGAGAAAAATGAGAGAAAGAGAAAATTATTGACGAAACTAAAAAAAGAAAAGAAAAAAATCCCAGTGGGGAAACATAATAACGAACCCATGCTCACCTGGATAATTCTTATCTCCGGGAAGGAAGATTCCGAGAGGTTCTAGCGCCTCGATTCCACATGCACGTGCATATTCAGGACCAAACATTAACAAAACTTGACAGATGGCAATAATTAATACCCCTTGCCCACCAGCTACTTTTAAACCAGCAATTCCCAAGTAATTCAAGTCTTCAGTAGAATGCAATTTTGCCGCTCCAACTCTCCACCAAACTGGCTCTAAAAACTGGGCTTTGCCTGAGAGTTGAACGGCCTCAGGAATAAGTGCACCAAGACCGCCTAGCATTGCCCAACGAGCGTGTAGCAATTCTAATTCGACATATTTATGTAATTTTTCAGGGGCACGGCCAAGTGCGAGTGGGTCATAGCCGTAATCTCCAGGAAGCACACCATCTAGCCATTCAGGAGTTTGTTGGGAAAATGGACCAAGCCATTGTGGTCTATTCGGTCCATACCATTTGATATGTGAGCGAGCAACAGCGCGGGATTTCTCTACAGCGGCAACGGCAGCAACCAGCGAAGATCTTTGTGCTTTTAGATCTTCTAAGAGCTTTTTACCGTATTTAGAGTCTGCCAGAGCTTGCACGGCCACGAATGGAATGGCTGAGAAGACAATTAAACCAGCGACATCAGCAGCACTGGCGTAGGTAGTAGTCAGCTGAGCAGGGGGGCGATGGGAGCGGCGATGTTGAGACAGTATTGCAGTTTGTGGAACGCATGTTCCGCACTGCAAAAAAGGTGGACCACTAGATAGTTATGGAACACATTGGTGCGCATGATGGTCGGTAGCAACTGGTTTTCTTCGCTAAAATTTGTTCAAATGTTGAAGTGATCTCACCAGAAATGTTTTTGCTTTCAGGATACTATATGCCTGCATTGTTCCATTTCCCATAGGTTCTGTGTTTTTAAATTGCAGTTACTGTTGAAATTTTCAATAAAACAGCCTAATATTCCAGGTTTGCTGCCCTTGTCCTTCACTGGTCCTCCCGGAGTCCAACCTTAATTGTCTCTTATCTAAAACCTCGCTTCTCGCAATGCTCCATAAATTCATTTATTTCTACTAGAATTTTTGTTCCATCATGAAGCACGCCAGACTCGCCATATGCGTGCTTCTAGCATGCACTGCATCAGTTCTGCATTGTCAAGCGAGACCTCTTCCAAATCTCGAACAGTGGCTAGGTTTAGGCAAGGAGAAGGCTTCCGGAGAAGGAGAAGGTACGTATGATGACATATGGCATGTCACGACATATTGAATATGTCTCCAAGTCCTTTATTTATTTTAGAGCTGTCAAAGCCAACCGGCCTTCAAGGTTGGCGTCTTGACAGCAGCAGTAAAGCAACTATAAACGTATTGATATTTCATTAGGTCTTTTTTTAACATTTTACATTCCATCCTTGATCGTTTCTCACAACAATAGGCGAACTTTGGGCCTTGCTTATCGCTGGCAGTGCTGGCTGGGGCAATTACCGCCATCAAGCCGACGTCGCCCATGCATATCAAGTTCTCTCTCGAGGTGGCGTCCCTGATGACCACATCGTCGTTATGGTGTACAACGATATCGCAGATAACCCAGAAAATCCCCGTCCTGGCACTTTAATCAATCACCCTACTGGCGAGGACGTTTATTCTGGAATGCCGCTTGACTACACAAAAAATAATGTCAACGCCGAAACATTTTTAGCACTTTTGACCAGAAATCAATCTGGGATTCCCGCAAATGGACCTCATTCAACCGGGAAAATGATTAATGCTGGTCCAAATGACCGTATTTTTGTATTTTATAGCGACCACGGAGCTCCCGGAATCATAGGAATGCCCTCTGGAGACTTTTTATACGCAGATCAACTTCATAAGGCTATTAAACACTGTAAAAAGCACCATGGATTCGCAGAAATGGTACTGTACATCGAAGCCTGCGAGTCTGGCAGTATGTTTAAAGGACTGCTTGAAGATGACCTCGGAATCTATGCAGTCACGGCAGCGAATGAAAAAGAAAGTTCTTGGGGTGTGTATTGCCCTGGAATGGAACCTTCCCCTCCTGCAGAATACAATACCTGCCTTGGGGATTTGTACAGCGTCTCTTGGATGGAAGATTCAGATTCAAATGATCTTACCGCAGAGACGTTAAAAAAGCAATATCAAAACGTACGATTGAGGACCAGTCAGAATTATACGTATACTCAAGGAAGTCATGTGGAACGATTTGGAGAGCTGGAATTAGATGAGGAAGAAGTTTCCAGGTATTTAGGCCAGAAAAATACTGGTGGAAAAGCTCCTGCAAACCTTCACGGAAATGAAAAATGGACATCACTGCAAGAGGCTATTCCTCAAAGAGAGGCAGATCTCGTTCCCTTGAAGGTCACTGCCCAGCGCCATGCAAGTACTGAAAAAGGTACTGCTGCAGCTGAGCAGTTAGAAGCAGAGGTAGCTCGACGTCATGCTTTAGACGAGGCTGTGTACCAAGCTGTAGAACACATTTTAATAGAGATTGACAGCGTTGATGCCAACCATGGTGGTGGTATTGTTTCCTCTCTTCTTGCGCCCACTTCAATTTCTCCTGAGCTTCTTACTGCAGAAAATTTAATGGATGCGATCGTCCCTGAACCCAACGGTTCTGAAGCCCTTGTGTCTGATTGGGACTGTCTCCGTGCTATGGTCAAAGCATGGAGCACAGCGTATAAACCCCTGGATCAATACGGAATGAAACATACCCGAGTATTTGCAAATCTGTGCAATCTAAATGTCAGCCCTGATTCTTTATACGCCGCTGCTGCTAGCACTGTCTTGCTTGGAGAAGCCGGGATCGAGCCTGTCGAGATTGAAGCGCTTGCTGAATCTTAAATAAGAACATAGTCCTTATAATATTGTTCTTCTTTTCTTCCTCCTGAATTAGGAGATAAATATAGTATGTTGTACATGGTCATTCGTTGATTTCGTACCCTTGTTCCTCTTGGTATGGCTTGTTTTTTACCGTACTCTCTTTAAATCCCGCCTTTGTATACATTGATGTGTCTGTCCCTTCCCCCTCTGCCTTTGTTTTTGATCCTGTACATATATTAGATTTATGTAGCTAGTTTATCTAACTTTTTATAACCACCAATTTTTGCCTTGTTCTGCCTGCTTTTCTCTTGTAAAATTAAAGTAAATGTGGCCCCTACCTCTCAAGAATCAATCACCCGACGATCGCTAGTATTCATATCCCTGTGCGCCTTCTTACTTATAATTTCCGTTACAATAAGCTAATAATTAGCTTGCGTTTTACAAATATCGGTGTCTAGACATATTACCCCACATCTCTCCAGCTATATCTATATCTCATCTTCATCACTAAATTCAAACTCTTCATCAAATGGTGTAAACTCATCACCCATCTTTACTAAATTAGGCCTCACAAATCCACCATACCTCTCAGGACACTCAAAGAACCTATTCCCTTTCACGCTTCCATCATTCTTACCCACAGGCTCATCATACTGGACACCGACCCACCAACCAAGTGGTAATCCTTCGCATTTTCCAACATATTTTACAATACCTCTTTTGCCGCCTTCTGGGCTTGTGACCTCGCATCGAGCACCCACCTCAATACTCTTCGCTTCTTCTTCTTGGAAATCTTCATCCTCTACCTTTGCCTTTGGTGGGGTAAGATCGTATGGCACACCACGACGTGCTGCTATCTCTTTATCTAACGTCCAACTAGGATCTTCTCTTAATTTGTCTTGTTTATATTTTCTATATGTGTTATCCCGCTTGTTGTAATCTTCGTCGCTCATGACGTACTTGGCTACTTTACTGGTATCTTCCAGCCACCCGTTTGCAGAGACGGACAGAGGGTCTGTATCAATGATGTGCAGGATGTAGCCGTCTTTGGGGGAAAAGAAACCGAGCTTGGTGGAAGGGTTGTCCATTACAGCGAGAAGTGCGCCGGATTGATCTTTGAGTTGGAGGACCATAGCGGAAGCGTTTGTTCCGCAATGGAAGCATAGTTTATTTTTCAATGAGTCAACAGTCATCTGCAGCAGTAAAGAAGGGGTAGAAGGGGGTTAGTGGGAATTAAAGGGGTGTGAGTGGTGAGAAAAATTTGCAGGAGAGATTGGGCGCCAGAAGGATCGGCAAGATGGATCAAGTGATCAGGCAGTTCCGGGGGTGCAGATTAGCTAACTTACGCATAAATCGAATACAATATCCATGAACTTTGCATTCAGGTTGCTATGAGTAACCAACAACCTGACGGTCGTTTCAGCTTGATTTTGACTTGTAGGCCCTGTGACATATTCGCGCAAAGCCTGGAGGTCTCTGTTCATTGCCATGATAATTGTGACGTGTTCTACGTTTTCAAGCAGTATAGGATATAAGATCGCTTCACGACTTTTTTAAATGAAAGCTAAATTCGAGTTTGCAACCGTTGAACTTTTCTTGCTTATCGGGTGGCCGGGCCTACCTTCTTTACCCGGTGACCGAACTTCGGTACAGATTTCGGAAATCTTGACGGACACTTAATAGAGGGGAAAATACACAAGTGCAAGTAAAAACTGAGAGCGAGATACACCCTAGAAATCGTTGCTGATCAACGCTGGCTATTCCCAATCTATAGTATACCCCTCTCCCCTCAACACTTAAAGAAAACACGCAATTGATTGCTACCGGCCAGCCAGTGATACTAAAAAAATAAGATTTCGGCCCATTCTTGTTCATTTCACTTTCTCATGATCATCCGATGATCATCCACGCAAAAAGCAGTGCTGGGCGAAACTTCCTTCTTATTGAATTAATAATTCCTGCCTGTATTTTTAAATTAATAATTTATGCCCTGTAGTGTCGCTGACGGCTATGGTAATCCAGCGAAGTTGGAATCCAAGTCAAGTTTTATCCCTGATCCATCTCAAGATGGAACGCAGGGCATTGTCCCACTTTAAACGAGCTCCTTCCATGCATATAGATCGTGTGCGTCTGCATGCATTACCCCAGAGCCGTCTTACTGCTGTTCGCCACCACACCTGTGGTGGCTCCTGTCGGAGTTTATTTTTTTGGCCAGACGCTGAAGTAGCTACTTCTTTGGCCAAGCCCCTCTGGATTGGATGCAAAAGTTCGCCTTCAGGCTAAATCAATCCCTGCTCAACCGGAGCCCAACGGTCCTACTCCCCCACGGTCTTACCCCCTGGATATGAATCTGGTCGAAGCATTCAGGCAGCCGCCGGAGGTCACCGCCCATCCCGCCGCCAAACTTGAAATTTGGCCTGAAGAAGGATACACTGCAACTAAGTTTGATCCTACAGTGGCTAGTGAATTTTTTAATCGCGAGGACGAGTTGAAGTATATCAAGAAACTCATCAGGCGCAGTGTTCCTGAAAACGTCATCCTGCTCCTTGGTCCCGGAAGCTGCGGAAAGACGGTCAGCTCATTATGATTAAATGCATTTTCTTCTCTCTCTCGCTGGCCATTTACTGATCGTTTTAGTTCTTTGTGCAGGCGCTACTTGAAGAGCTCATGAAGGAGGACGAGGCACGTTTTCTGCATTTGAACTGTGGATTAGAAACTGTCACCACCTCCGCTGAGATGGCTGAAGCATTGAGAGCGCGAGCTACCAAGCTTCCAGCTGCTCTTGGGATTCCTTTACGTAGCATCCCAGAGGTATTGAAGATCTCTTGGATTTCTCAGCTCTTAGCTGTGTGGGGATTCCCTCAGGTTGACAAGGACGCCGTGGCAGCATCAAGTAAAGTGTACGATGAGCCATGGCTTTGTTGTCAGAAAGCAAAGATAATAATTTAACCTATGTCCTTAATTGGTATAAGAAAGTCTTGCTGGAAGCTACACCACAGCAAACGCCAGTTTTTATAATCGGTACGTCATCATTGTGACTTTTACCTCCCGTCGCTGTTCCCTCGACGCTGAATATTTTTAGTTTTTTCTTTCTGCCACCCTTGCTTCTGATTCCCTAATAGTTTTCTTTTACAATGCAGATGAAGCAAACGAACTGAGGAAGTGGATGCAAACGCCCGAGGAGAAGAAGAATCTTGATGGCCTGCTGAATTTTTTAAAACGCATTTGCAAGGAACAAAATAAGGCGCAAGTAATTTTGGCAACTTCTGAGTCGTTCATGGTCACGTGGCTAGAGAAAAGTAAGTTCCATTGCTTCATTGCACCATTATTAATTGTCGTTTGCTTACTGATTTTAGCGCTGTATTTGTTTAATACAATTTGTTTGCAGATGGATTCACTCCTGACTCTCGGATGGACGTCGTCCTTGGGGATGTCACCGGGGAGGAAGCTTTGCGCTTTGTGGTTGGTGGCAAGGATTCATCTGGTAAAGTATGGCCTGGGCAAATAAATGCTTTTGAAGATATCCCACCGCTGCAGAAAGAAGACTGGGTGAAGGTGTGGGCAATGTGTGGTGGGAATATTAAATTACTTCGCATGTGTGTTAGTAACGCTGATGTCCTTGGTGATTGGGAGAAAGGTAAGGTCTTGAAGTCTCGATAGCTGCTGGCTGGTGCACATCTGTTTAACCTTGTTCTTTTCCTCTTTTCATTAATGAATTCTTTCTGCAGCTGTGGAGTCGGTTGGTGATGCTAGTGCAAAGAACGTGGATGACGCCTGGTTGTACGCCACGTCATTTTCTAAGGGCGTGGGCGGCGAAGATCGTTTGTGGACATCAGAAGATTACCAGCTCGCAGTTGGTCTTATTGCAAACGCAGCACCGTATTATTCTGTTCCACAAATAGTCATAGCGGCTGAACTTGAAAAAGACGAGCGGTTGTTCAAGCAAGGGCGGGGTGATATTGCAGGTATTGACGTTTTGCTCTCTATGATTGAGTATAATGTGCTTTCTGTGCGACCATACTCAGGTATGGCGAAAGATATCCCGAGAGAGGTGTTCTTTAGGATGGTCAAGGGGGAAGAAGGAATTGTGGAGGAGAAAAAAGATTCTGTAGTGGTGATGCCTTCCCCGGCGCATCTTTTTGCTGCTTTGAAAAATAACCGATTAAGGAGGCGTGGTTGATGTATTATAGTATTAGTATGTATATGTATGTTTAACCGTTTGATTTAATTGATAATGCTGTGTAATATATCATTTTATATTCCCAGCAGCAAAGCTGGTGACTGTTCACCCCCTCGAAAAACTCGCTGCCACCCTCAGAGAAGAGTCTTCCTAGCGCTCTCTTTCCTTTTATGGCTATTATTAGTATGGTATTGTTACATTAAGTCGATTTCAATAATATATGACGGGTTACGACTGATTGCTATAGGGTTTCTGCATCGCTTGCTGCTGTTAATAAGCTTGGCGGTGGAGGGCGGAGGAAAATGCAAAATCTAATAGAACTGGGGATAAAAAGCCAGTGTAGCTGCGTATTAGCGCGGATATTCGATGAATAATGGTGTCCCAGAGGTATATGAATGCGTGGTGCTGATTGCCCAGAGGTTTGTTCCCCAGTTAGCGCTCTAGGCAGCTTGGTAGCCACTGGTGGCTGGAGGGTGGCGGGAGAGGCGGTGGGAACAGGCGGGATTTTCTCCAAGCAACAGCGACTCGGCCAAAAAGATAACGGGCGCAGCTGGATATACAAAGAGCTGATAGAGATGTTTTTGATATCTTGGGCACTGCCAATCAGAGGTGCAAACGCAGCAGGTGATCAGGAATCGCCTGGTCAAACAATAATGTGATCAACTCATTCCGCAGACATTAAATGTCAAATTTGGTCTTCATCTCCCGTATGCAGGAATTGCCCTAATCATCGTTTAAATTTTATTTCCGAGCCATCTTGCAGCTTTCTCCCAGCCTCGCTTTCTCAACTCCCACGCAAATTAATCTTTTCAATGTCTGGGACGTTGGAGGAGAGCGCCGCTATAAAGTTGCAACACACGCCGACCCAGTCAGTGTGTGAAATAGTCGGCTTATAGCCAGGATAAGCCGAAAAAGCAAGCCAAGAAAAAATCTAGAGCTCAAATAAGCCGGGAAAATTAAGCCAGAGGAGCCCACGGACCCGCAAAACAAGCCGAAAATTTCAGCATTTTTTCCCGCCGTCACCGGCGGAAGTATTGAAATGGGCCCTAAACTCTTTATTTTTTCTTGCCTTGGTCACCCCCCCCCCCGGCATTTTCACCCTATATTAACCTCAGATTAACCCCCAAGCTCATTATAGGCCTACTTTGCTTATGGCAAATAAGCCGTAAAAAAATCGTCCCAGGAAGAAAATAAGCCGAAAAAATAAGCCAAGCCAAAAAGCTTACCTATATTTCACACCCTGGACCCAGTTATAAACATCATTAATAGTACCCCAATAGTTTGGGCATAGAAACAGCCTTCGTAGTTTGGCCTGATTATAAAAACATTTTCATTTAGCATGGAGTTGGGTTCCTTTAGCGAGCAAGGTACAGTCGCAATTTCAATTTTTGTGCTTTAATTGGGTCTCTCGCCTCCAACTGCATTTATTACTAACACTGATTACTCGCTTTACAGTCCCTGAGAGGCGCTCACAATTACCAGGCAAAATGGATGATACCCAGTTGAGCCCAGAGTGGCTTCAAAAGACGTCTGCTCTTGTGGTACGTTTACACATGATATGCGTGACTTTCAATACATTGCGGCTGCATTATATCGAAGGTTTCCTGATACTCCTGCATCTGTATTAAATGGCTAATGCCGGCACACTTGTTTTCTATTTCTTTTATTTTTATACAGGAGGGCGGCTTAAATTCTGGCTGGCGTCCTGGGGCAACAGGTGATACAGCAGTTCCAAAAATTCCATCGCGTTTTGATACCACGAGCGGCCCTGCACGTTGGAAAGACGAAGGCAATGCCCGTCGGCTAGATGGAGGAGCTGGCTCAGCAGGTGAACGATGGACTGAAGTAGGCCCTGGTGGTTCCCACTTGGCACAGGCTTTCCCGACTGATCTCTTCTCTTCTGGTGATCGCTGGACAGCTCCAGATCCTAATGCTGGAAGGGGCAGAGGCAGAGGTATGGTGGGTCTTCAAGACCCTTCTGCCGCTGCTGGAGCTACCTGGAAGTCGGGGGCTGGAGCAGCTGCAGGAGCTCCTCAACCAGCTGGTGGCGGTGGTCCTGAATGGCGTGGAGCTGGATCTGAAGTGAACCCTCGCAATGAGTGGCGTAATGATCGATGGAATGCTGCTCCAGGCTCAAGAAATCAGGATACGTGGAGAGGGGCTGGCCCCGGTGCTGCTGCTGGTCGTGGCGGTGGCGGCCAGATGGGATTCGTTGGCAGTAGCGGTGCTCCTGGTGGTGGTCTTGGTGCTGGTGCTGGTATCGGTGGAGGATTTTCTATTGGTAGAGGTTCAGGAACCTTCACCCGCAGCGATTCTGTCAGCAGTGGTGCCAATGGTGCTGGGAGAGGAGGAGCACTTGGTGCGTCTGGTCGGTCCCCTTCTTCGTCATTTTTCCGTTCTTTTGGTCCTGGCGGCGGTGTTGGTGGCTCTCTTGCCTGGGGTCCTTCCAAAGCCCAGCATCGATATACAACTGACCAATTGGCATTTGTATATCGTCAGCTGTTATACGCTGGTCGATTGAAACTTCCTCATAGTGTTGAGCGGGATGACCCGTTGTTGTTTGTAGCTGACGGGGACTTTGTGGATGTAGTAGAGCAATTTAGTGGTGTAGATCCTCGTATCTCTGCTGAAGTATACTTGGAACATCAAGCGTTGATGCAACGGGTTCATTCTCGGGGTTTTTTACCTAGCGGAGGATCTCTTGGTGGAGAGTTGGGCGCAATTGGTGGCGGTGGTGCCAGTGGCATGGCGATGAGTCCTCCTCGTCAAGGGCAGTTGCAAGGCTTACCAGAAGAGCATCGAGTACACCAAATGCAGCCACACTCAGCATTCATTGATCCCTCTCCTCCTCATCATCAACAACAACAACAACAGCAGCAGCAGCTTCTCCCGCAACAACAACCGCAACCGCAGCAACAGATGGGTGTTTCGGACCCTGGTTGGGTATATAGAGACCCTCAAGGTATGCTTCAAGGTCCCTTCCCTAAGCAAGATATCATAGAATGGTTTGAAGGTGGTTTCTTCCCGCTAGAATTACAACTTCGGCCTGCCACCGATCCACTCGACGCTCCTTTCTACCCACTGAGTGATTTGTTACAAGTATGGAGAGGTCCTGCTGCGGCCATGATGGGAGGTCAAACTGGATTTGTCCCTCAACAACAGCCTCAACAGCAACAGCATGGATTTGTAGGTGGAATGGGAGTGCCTCAAGAATTTTTAAAGCAGCAGCAAGGAAATCCAGCTTTCATGGGTCAACAGCCGCAGCAAGGTGCTGGTGGTTTGCCTGATGACTTGATGTTATCTGGACATTTACAGCATCTCAGTATTGGTGGGTTAGGCGTACCTCAACAACAACAACAACAGCTGCAGCAGCAGCACTTGGCAGACAAGGCATTTGCTCCCGCACCTTTTGATCCTATAGTAGACCCTGCTTTAGTCAAGAGATCTGCTTCTCAGAATATGTTGGGACAACAACAAGACGCTATTGGTGGTGGGTTGCTAGGATCTCGGCAGCAGCAACAACAACAACAACAACAACAACAAGAAAGCCGCCAGCCAGCATGGACTGCAGCAGCAGCAGCACACCCTGTTGCTGCAGGAGCGCAAGATGCAAGTGGCCTTTCTCTTGCTGCTATCCAAAAAGAAGATCAGCGTCGTATGAGAGAAGAAGAGGAACAGAGGAGACAGCAGCAACAGGCAGTGGTAGGTGGTGCTGGAAGCGCTCCCCCTCCACCACCCCCGCCACCCCTGCAGGGCCCTGCTCCTGGCTACGAAATGGAGCCTCCCTCTCCCCAAAGACAGCGCCCTGAGACAAAAGTTGCGCCCTGGGTTACAGCTGTACCTACCCCTGAATCTGCTGGAAAGACATTATTGGAAATTCAAGCAGAGGAAGCTGAGCGCCAAGCACAGCTGGAAGCACAACTCGCACAACAAGCTGCTGCGAATCGTTTAGCTGCTGGACCTCCTGGCGGAGGTTGGGCACGTGTTGCTCGTGGAACAACTGCTTCAGGTCCTTCTTCTGGCCCCTCTCTTATGGAAATTCAGCAAGCAGAAGAGCGTGCAAAGGCAGCAGCTGCCGCTGGTGGTGGTGGTGGTGGTGGTGGTGAAGATGATGGTTTATTCTGGGAATATGACAAGGCTTCTTCTGGTACTGCTGCAGATGGTAGTGTTGGTGTTGGTAATTCTAGTGTGGTAATGCCTCCTCCCCCTCCTGCTCCCAAAGCTAAAGTTGGAGGCTGGGCTGCTGCTGCAAGCAAAGCGCCTGTGGCTGTTTCCATGGCGACGAAGCCTAATGGAGCTGTTGGCAGACCTGCAACTATTGCTGTTGTTCGTCCTCCGCCTCCGCCTCCACCTCGTGCAGCTTCATCTTCTGCTATGCCTGCGTTCATTCCTCCTAGTGATGAAGACATGGCCGCCATTGCTGCTGCTGCTGGCGGCGGCGGCGTTGCTGGCGTCACTGATGGTTCCGGCAGTTCTGCCTTATGCGGTCCTTTTAGATCATGGTGTGTAGAACAGATGCAAGAGCTTACGAATAGCAGTGATGTCACGCTGTGCGAGTTTTTGATGACTGTGGAATCTAATTCAGAAGTTGCCGAGTATGTCTCTACTTACTTGGGCGCTACTCCTACTGCAGCCAAGTTCACTGCTGAATTTTTAAAAAGGAAATTGGCTGAACAAGCATCTACTGGAAAGAAATCTCGTAAAGCACGTGCCAAAGCAAATGCTGTAGCTGCTGCATTGGCCAATGGCGGAGCATCTGCTGCCGCTGGAGGGAAAGCGCAAAGTGGACCTGCTGGTGCTGGAGATGAGAGTGATACTTCTTGGGCTCACGTGAGTGATGTAGGAGCAAAAAAAACAAAGAAAAAAGGTCAAAAAGTCGATTCAATGATGCTTGGATTTGCTAGCGGCACAAATTACTCGTTGCTTGATGTGCCTGAATAAAAAAGCAACAACGCTGGCGGTTTTACTTAATGAGGAAATTGAGGAAACAGGGGGCTTTGTCACGTATTCAATTTTTCTAGGGGTTTAGTTGTTAGGGGAAGGGTGGTGGAAAGTATTTAATCAATTTTAAATCCACTGCAGTGCAGGCGGTGAAATTGGAACGAGATAAGATTGTAAAAAGTCAATAAATCGATATAAGCAAAATATACGAGCCATCACGGCCTCAAAGAATAAGCTGATAGATCTAAGCTTTCAAATCAGTGCATTTATTATGTGTATTAAAAAACGATGGTATTTTTCCGTACGCAAATCCTAATAATTTAGAAAGGGAAAGTTCTCTGTCACCGACAGGTCGACCTCTAGACAAATAATTAATCTTCCGAGCCTACAGGTGTTCTCCTTTTTGATATATGGCCATTAAAACGAACTATGTACATAGTGCAAAGATTTATCGTAAGTATTACAGCTGTCGAGCATCTAGAATCTCGCCATGTAGCAAAATATTACAATTGGCAGTATCTACGATAGGAAAATTAATAAATTTAACGGTGAGTTAAACAGATTCTCTTGTCATCTAAAAATCAATATTGGAATCTGGCGCTTCAATATTCTTCAACCTCTTCAGCTCTTCAATAGCCTGTTTATTTCTTGGTTCCAAGTACAGGACACGTTCAAAATCGCTTCTTGCTTCTACCAACCGCCCCTGCGCCAGCTGCGCTGACCCTCTTCTTAAGAGAGCTTTCACCATCGAAGGATCTAATTCCAAAGCAGCATCACAATCAGCTTCAGCAGCAGTGTATCTACCTAATTTTAAGTAGGCCATTGCTCTATTTGAAAAGTACACAGCTGCATGTGGGTTGTATTGGACTGCTTCGCTGTACCGCTTGACTGCTTCACTGTACCGCCCTGCTTTGAATGCTATGTTGCCTTCTTCTTTGGCCGCCTCTCCTGCGCGGGTATGCTCGTCGCTAATCCCTGTACTGCCTTTCTTTTTGCTTCCTGAAGGTGCATTACCACCACCTCCAATGATGCCACTGCCAACATTATCACCTAGTTTCTGTTTAGCCCTACCATACGTAGAAGAAGTGCCACTGCTCGCGCTGTTAATAAGAGATAATTTTTCTGCTTCTTCTTTTAGCATAGGTCCTAATTTTGCAGCAGCTTTGACCAACATTAAATCTCTTCTTTGCAATGTTACCATGGATATGGAAAGCGGCGCTTTCTTCTCTCCATTACGATGTTTCTTGTTCTTAGCAATACCATCTGGTGATGGCATTGGCATGACAATTTGAGGCACTCCTGCTAGAGAGGCCAATGCGGCAAACTGTTCACTCAATTTTCGAAATTTTTCTTCAAATTTCCCCCAATTTTTGGGAGCAGGTCCCGGGGTAGTTGGGACGACAAAGACATAGCCTTCTTGCAACGCACCCCGCATACCTTGAGAAAGCTCATCTGCTACAGCAATAGCACTTAAATAAAGCTTTTCACTCACTAGGTGTGCATCTAAAAAGCCAGCAACAATTTCAGGGGGCAGTACTGCCGTACCTCGGCTAGTATCATTTTCGCTGATGCCACTAGCGATAGAAGATACAGCTGAAGTAGCATGCCGATGTTTAGTAGATGCCCAACGACCAGAAGGAGATCTCAGCCATTCCCATTTGCGGATAGCAGAAGCAGCGGCAGTTAACGCTGACAAGACGTCGGCTGTCCGCTTAACTGAAGAACTGCTGCTGGTGGTGCTGTCTTCGCTACTATTGGCATTGCTACTATCGGGATTCTGATTATTAGTATGCATACTGCTACCAGGCATAAATTCTGTGAGTGACGGGATACGGTGATATAACCAGTCGCATAAAGAAAGTCCTTGAGCATGCTCTGGTCCCGCCCAGCGTTTCACAGCAGCAACCACAGCAGGCGCAGAATTCTTGACTTGTTCATCACACAGAGCGAATAAATCTTCAGCTACGAGGTATTTAGATACAATACCCGCGACATCATTGCCACCTCCAGGAACATTCAGAGCTTGAGCAGCACGAATTATAAGGGCAGGGTCCGACGCTAACAAACAAGTTGTGCCTAGCGTACTTGAGGCAATAGCAGCGCCTTCTAATTGCAACACACCTGAGGTAGGACGGTACGCATACACTCCACAACATGCAGCAGGAATCAATGCAGATCCTACTTCATCGACAGCTATGCAAAGATCTGCAGCACCAGCAGCAATTGCGACTGCTGGGCCGTACTCACCTCCCCCGTGGGTGTGTCCTTTTGGGGCGCTGGGGTTGGGTATTGCTGTGATTTCACGTGCAGTACGAGATTTATGCTTTTCAAGAGAGTTTTCAGGGCTAGAAAATGAAGGGTTGAGTCCCAATGGCCACGTGGGGAGGGTGCCAATGATAACAGCGCCAGCTTGTATCAACTGATCAACAATTGGAGCCGAGACGGTGCATGGTTTTTTTAAGGATTGCCATTCAGACGATCCAAAACGCGTTTTAATGCCTTGAATATCGATCCTGTCCGAGACAACGAGTTTCTTTTCTGTAAGCGTTGGGCGAGGTGCTGCCGTAGCAGCTGCTGCAACAGACGGTGTGTTCAAGTTCAAGTTCACTAAAAATAGTTGATTGATTACTGCCTCGCTAGGTTCATCCGACAAATCAGATGAAAAAAACTTCTTAAAAAGATACACACTAGCTGCAAGGGCCCCTCCAGCAAGCACAAGGGCTAAGCCAGGAATTCCATCACGTCCCTGTTCTCTAGATGCCGTTTCTGCAGTTGAATTTTTCTTATGCCCAGACTTGTGTTTTGGGATAATAATGTCATTCTCGCTAAGTTGATCAGCAGTATCATTTGGTTCAAGATCCCCAATAATGTCGGCAGTCGTTTCATCCGTTGACGATTCATGCTTGGCATGAAGGTTGGCATTAAGCTCCTGGGCGCTAGAGGCGCCCTCCGAATAAACCGAGTTCATTACTGAAATATTTCCAGAATTTCGATATGCACCGCAATGCCACATTGCCGTCATATTGACTCCATCATTTCAGATAGATAATTTTCAAAGTTTCAAAGTTTGAAAGGCTTTCACGTCTCCCACGCAAGAATGCCCGCTGGCATTTCATTGTTTTAAATATCCCACTGAAATGCATGATCTAAAGACTTTACATATCTTTTTGCTCAAAGTGCAATGCCTTCTTCTCCCAAGACCCTTTTCAATTTTATTTCTGTCGATTGAAGATTGAATCCAAACGCACAATGTTCTTCTTCTGTGGCTGTCGCCGGTAAGTATCACGCCTTCAAGAACTCTTATCAAGCTTGAGTAGAGTTCATTGGAACCCGTCGGGGTTTGGGAATGGGCCAGCAGCTGCGATTTTTAAATTTCTAGTAGAGAAATGCAAGGCAGTAGGTGTTGGCGACCAGCAAATCCATGTTGCACTGCAGGACCGGCGCGTTCTGGGATTGGCATGCGCTTTATTTCTCGCTGTGCTACTTTGAAGGTGAAACAAAGCAAGGTTGTCCCTGGTGCCGTCTGCAAACTGCGGGACTCGAGAGCCAGTTCTGGCCGGGCTGCCTCCCGCAACAACAGCAACAACAACAACAAACCTGCTGCTCTGCCTTCCTTTGACAATACGGCCACTGAAGAGCCTTCTCTTACCACTAACGATAGTGGTCTTCTTGCATATCTCATTCTTGTGCTGTCGGTGCGGCAAAATTCGTCGGTGGGGCATTGGCGGTGACCATGGTGAGCAAAACTACAATTTTGAACAGTGCAGCCTCTAAAATGCTGACCGAATTAACTCTGTTATCGTTGTTTTTGTCCATTATTTGCAGATTCGAGCTGTCGTGAAAGATTTCTTTATGAACAGGATCACCATGGCAACTTTTGACTGGCCAGTGATGGCAAAGGCAACTCCTAATGCACCCAAACACTTCCATGCTGTGAAATGTTTAGGATCGGTTGTAGGATTTGTCTTATTCTTGGCCTGCACCAATTGCGTTGCCCATGCCGGCGTCCAAAAGGCAAGTATTGTGTTCATTTTCTGTATGCTGCGGATTGCGTTAGTGTTTCATTTGCTTTCCTTAACTTGCGTCCCTTTCTTATGCAGGTGGCGGCGGGTCCACTCTCCGGCGTGACAACTAGCGATATCGTTAATACTATTTTGGGGTTAGTAAGCGTCATCATAAATCGAGGACTGGTATGGTTTGGAAGAGCACTGTTTGGCCGCATGAACAAGATGGACACCAAAATAGATGACAACAGTAACAATACAAACACCAAAATAGATAGCCTCGGTCAAAAGGTTGATGGGTTTATTGGCTCTGTGCACCAAGTGGAAGTTACCGGAAGTTACCGCAGTGAAGGAGCAAAGTGAGTCGGAGGGCAGAACAAATAGGAACATCCATTTAGCGCTGGGGGGAAACCCTCTTTTGCCCCCCAAAAGAAGAAGAAGAAAACCGCCAAGAGGGCTGCTTTGCCCCCCCAAAAGAAAAAAAATGCCATGGGTGCTGCTGAGAGTGCTAATCCTTTGACCAATGCCTAGAGTGCTAGCTAGTAATAACCCATAGTCCTTAGTGCTATGAGTATTAATTTACCGGAGGAAGAAACCTTTTCTTTCCCTTTTCTTTTCCCTCGAAAGTTTTAATTTGGCCTTCTTTACTTTGCCAGTTTTTTTTCATGCCACTGTTACCTCTCTTTATTTGTTTCTTAACGCTTCTGTTTCTGTTCAACGATCGATATTCTTTGTTTTTGTTTTTCAACTTTAGTTACTGTATTCTTGTCAGTTTTTCGGTGCCTGTTTTTCAATCCTGTTTTTTCTCCCAGACATTTTTTTTTGCAGTTATTAGCCTTGTAAGAAAAAGAAGGCGATGTCGTTTTTGGTGATTTTCTTGGGAAAAAAGGCTCATTTAGCCGGATCATTTTTTGTTCCCATTTTTAGGGAAAGGGCGGCCGGCGGTGGTGGCAAGATCGGATTTTCTCACAGCAGCATCGGCTCAGCCAAAGGACAACGAGCGCAGCAGGATCCTCAAAAAGCTGATGCTGATGATTTGATACCGTGGGTGTTGCCAATCAGGGGTCCAGACGACAAGTTTCTAGCAGGTGATCACTGATCAGATCAGGAACCGCCTGAGCGATCATCAACATTGCGATCACATGCAGGATTTGGTGGCGAGGAGGGAGCTGTAGCCCCTCGCAGGCATTCGTCGTCCATTTCCTATTTGCAGAGATTGCCTAGAAAGGCCCTCAGGGCAGTCTGCTCTCCCAGCCCTTCTCCCAGCCTCGCTTTCTCATCTCCCACTGGGAGTCCCGGACTCCGGGAGTCCCACGCAACATTATGATAATGTGATTTTGGTTATTTTAAAAATATTGGAAGTTCGTTTTAAATCGCCTAAATTCATTTAGTGTGTTAACACATTAAACTTGTCTATGGAAACATTCCAGTTAGAGGATAGAACCACTTAATGCCCCTAGGGCTATAGAATTGTAAACTGAAATTCAGATCATTTTAAAAAAATGGACTTGGTTCAGTGCTTGCTAGCCACGCTCAGCCCTGATGCTCAGATTAGACAGCATTCCACATCGTATCTTGAGGAGTGCAGTAAACAAGAAGGCTTCTGCTTGAAATTAATTGCAGTGGTGCAGTCCAACGACCCCGCTGCTGCAGCCGTGCGTCAGCTAGCTGGCGTTGTGCTCAGACGGCATATTCAAAAGCACTGGGCATCTGAAGATCTTGAAAATGGCGCTGCACAGATATCTGATCCAGAAAAAGCCCAAGTCCGAGCGACTCTGCCTTCAAGTTTAGCCGAGCCAAATTCCCTCATACAGACAGCGGTTGGCATGGTCATTGCTGAAATCGGAAAAAGTGACTGCCCCCACGCATGGCCTGAACTCCTACCTGGACTGATAAGTGCAGTGGCAGACAAGACCAACCCTCACGTAATCTCTGGTGCTGTTCGCTGCCTTGCTTTATTGGTAGAAGACATCTCCGAAGAGCAAGTTGTTGGGATGGCTCCCATTGTCCTCCCTGAGCTACTGCAGATTGTGCAAAACGAAGCGTTTCCTGCAGCATTGCGTAGATGGGCGCTTATTATATATAAGACCTGCCTAGGTGCTTTGGAATTAACATATAAACAATCTTCTGCTGCTGCGACTACTTTGCAAGCAGCGTTGGGTCCTTGGCTGCATGCCATTGCTGCAATATTGGACGCTCCATTGTCTGATGATGATGCTTCATTATGGGGTATCAAATTCGAGGCACTTGGGTGCATAGTTCGCGTTGTCCGTTCTTTTAGTAAATTGGCAGCGGTCTTTCTTCCTGCTATCCTTTCCTCCTGCTGGTCAATGTTTACTAATTGCGCTCCTGTGTACGATCAACTAGTCGTACGAGGAGAAGGTGATGCTTCTGGTAATGAAGACGACAGCTCTCTAGAACGTGTTTCCTTTTCAGATCTTATCTCTCAACTATTTGAGCTTTTATTAACTCTCCTTGGAAATTCCCGAGTGCTGCCCATGCTGCGCCCTGCGTTCCAACAGCTGGCGTATTTGTGTGTAGGCTACATGCAAGCTTCAGATGATAACGTGGAGAAATGGAATGCTGATATCAATGAATACCTTTCCAATGAAGACGATTTTTGGAGTACCCGAGCTTCGGGTGAGCTCCTTCTTGATGAATTACTAGAATCAGGTGGTGCTGACGGCATGGCTGCTGTAGGCGAAGCCATTCAACGCCGTAACGCTGAAGCTGAAGCTGCGAAGCAAGCTGGAGACGAGCACTGGTGGAGACTAAAAGAAGCTGCCTTGTTAGCTGTTGGAGGCGCAGTGGCAGAGAGATGTGTTGAGTTAAAAAGGAAAAAGAAAGCGATGCCTGCTTCAATTGACCCTGAAATTGCGGGTGCAGCTGTACTATCTGAAATGCTAACATCTGGGGGAGCAGACATGCCCGCTGTTGTGGTTGGTAGAGCTCTATGGCTGTTCTATAAATGGGCGCCGGCGCTCTCGCCCAGTCTCCGTTCAGCTGCACTTCGAGTAGCGTGCCCAGCTCTAGGCCCAGGCAATCCTCCTCTTGTCCAAGCCGGTGCCTGCCAGGCTGTTGCACGTCTTTTCAAAGGTGCCACACCCGAGGATATTCAAGCTGTCTCTGAACAAGCGTTTGTTGGGTTAGCAAGCTTGCTTCCATCAGCTGATGAAGACTCCCTTCATCTTGTAGTGGGAACTTTGACTTCTTTAGTCAAAGTTGACCCAGCAGGCGCAGAGCGATGGTCAGGACATCTCATTCCAAGAGCGTTAAACGTCTGGGTGGATAACATCGCTGATCCATTGGTGGGAGAAGATGCTGAAGACTTGCTCAGGGCGGTTGCCACAACACCCGGTTGCTTGCTCTCACTTCAAAATTTGGCTCTCCCTACCTTGTGTGAAGTAGTTTCCAACCCTGGTGCGCACTCCCAAATACTCCTTACTGGCTGTTTAGATATGTTGACGCTAGTGCTGCAACCCTCCACCCCTGACACAGCAGCGGCAATAGCCAATGTGGCATTGCTGCCTGTGCTCCGTGTGTTGATGACGACGGACGATGAAGAGGTTGCCTGTGCAGCTGTTGCCTTTTTGAGGACTACTCTACAGGTCGGAGGAACAGATGCACTTGGATGGGCCGGACAAGATCCTGTAGTAGGAGCCGCGGGGCTGATACACGCAGCACACCATCTGCTTAAGCTAGAGATACCTGACGTAGCTTGCCGAAATGTCGGCAGTTTCATTTTGGAACTTTTACGACATGCAGCACCTCAGATAACGCCTCAATTGGGTGATATATTAGTCTCTATAGCTCAGAAACTCCGTACAGTAGAAGATCCTATGGCTGTTCAATCTCTTCTTAGTGTTTTGGCCTTTATTGCTCGATCTGATGCTTCCCAGTTGGTAGAGTTATTGAGCAAAGCCGACGGCGGGGCCGGCGATGGTACCTCTGCTTTACACGTAGCAATGTTGAAGTGGACAGAACGTCACATGGAAATTCGTACACCATACGATATCAAATCTTCCATTACAGCTTTAGGGTCTCTCCTTGCGTGTCCTCATCCTGCTTTGAATGCTGTTTTCGTGAAAGGAAAGCGGGTAGATACCAGTACCGGAATCCGAACCCGCGCACGTGGTGCGACCCAAGCAGAACAGTGGAGTCAAGTTCCATTACGGGTGAAATTAGTAATGCTGCTGGCTGATTCGTTTATTGAGGCTTCTACGCAAGGTGAAGGGGGAGAGCATGGAATGGGACAGTGGGGCGGTGAAGAAGAATACGATTTTGATGAAGATGAGGAGGAGGAGGACTCTGACAGAGAGCAAGAATCTGGAGATGATGAAAAAAGAAGTAATGCAGGCCAATGGGATGGTGAGTTTGATCTGAAATTAGTATTTAGTTGTCAAGTACAACTGGAATATTCAACGGGAAAATTCAGCGATGTGGATTTGTTGGTTATTCGATTTTAATCGTCAATTATTTTACTTTGCAGAGTATGGCATGCTCATGGGTGCGTTTGGTGATGATGAAGATGGAAATTTCTTTGAAGAACAGCTTACAAATGTAGATCCACTGGAAAATGCCAGGCGCTTGGCGGACCCACTGAGTGCAATGGATGTTGGTGCTTATGTAGCCGGAGCTTTTAAAGAGCTGGCGCAAAGCTCACAAGACCTGATGCAAGCAGCAGCTGCAGAGCTGACGGCTACGCAGGTGGCAGCGGTGGAGCGCATTTGGCAGGCTTAGGTTTAGGTAATCCCTGCTGGAAGTTTGAAAGGGATGATGCTAGCTGTTAGAAATTTGTTTTACTTCACAGTTATTCTCATCAAAATACTGTAAATTAGTTTATTGACAAAAAAGATTATACAATGCGCATTTGATCCGCTCCGGCAATGCACTACATGCAATAATATTGTGCTACAAATTACATTCGAAATGCACATGTTGAGGAATTTAGGTGGCCTGACGCAAGGCTATGTGCAGTCAGCAGGGTTTGATAGACACCAGACAGCTATCCTTCCGTTACGAAACGCATCTTTTGATTGCTTGCCGTCCGAGGGAACGTGTCCAGTTGTCTCCATCCTTAATCTGGTGACGAATCGCAGCTTTACAAGGCTGCGCGCAGCAAAAGTGAGGGGAATCGCAGCACATGTTTGTAAAGACACATGCGAGTAATGAACTTAATCAGCTATATTCTGAATTGATGGCCTTTTCTGACCTCTAAAAAAAACACTTTCAATGCAGGCGTCGTCATTGTTGGCAGTAGTGAACAGCGCCACTCCTGACACTGTAATCACAGGCAAGCATTACCTTAAATATCAGAATATTTTCTATAACGATTCTATACTATCATGTCTTAATTGCTGACAACATGTATTCTGTCTTTTTACCTTGTACCTTCTGCAGAAAAAGATCTCTCGCTCCTTTCCCGTACTGCTGCCCTCTCTTTGACTTCTTCTGGCGAGACACAACCCCACCCAAACGCGGCGTGCATTCTGACGGACCCTTCAGGTAATGTAGTTGCGGAAGCATATCTCCTAGCTCAGGGAACACAGGCTCCTGAGATTGCTGCAACACTCGCAGCTCAAGGACGAGCTCAAGGAGGCACAGCCTACCTCAATCTAGAAACTGGAGATTGCCATGGAGACACCTCTGCTATCCAGGCGTTGATATCCTCGGGCGTGCAAAGAGTTGTCATAGGCTTACGGCACCCTGTGGTAGCTCTACGTGGTATTGCAATCGATGCTTTGAACGCTGCAGGGGTCACCGTCTCGGTACTAAGTGAATCTCCTTGCTCTGCATATTCTGGGCATCTAGAAGCAACTGATTCAGCTGTATTACTTGCTAATGAACCTTTACTACACGTCATGGCTCTAAATCGCCCTTTAGGCGTATTAAAATATGCTATGACCTTGGATGGTAAAATTGCTGCCTCTTCTGGGCACAGTTCCTGGGTTAGTGGAACAGAATCCCGCCAAAAGGTGTTTAAAACACGTGCAATGAGCGATGCTGTCATTGTAGGAGGTCAAACTGTACGCAGAGATGACCCTAGATTAACTACCAGACGAGAAGGCGGGCATCAACCACTCCGAATAGTTATGTCTCGTACTTTAGACCTGCCGATAGGAGCAGCGTTATGGGATACATCGCAAGCACCAACAATAGTAGCAACTCAATGTGGTGTGAGAAAAGAATTTCAACGTATGCTTCGCTCTCGGGGTGTTGAGGTTCTTGAATTTGATTTTCTAAGCCCCGCCGCCGTGGCAGATTACTGTCGCCAAAGAGGACATATGCGTTTATTATGGGAATGTGGTGGTACTCTTGCCGCGCCTGCCATTGCAGGTGGTGCAGTGCATAAAGTAATGGCATTTGTAGCCCCTAAAATCATAGGAGGAACCAAAGCACCTACTCCTGTAGGAGATCTGGGATTTGTAGAAATGACACAAGCGCTGCCGCTTCAAGAAACACAATGGTCCGTAAGTGGGCAAGATCTGATGCTGAGTGGGTATTTACCTGTTTCTGGAGGCGCAAGAGCGCTTGCGGCTGCGTTAGGACTTAGAAGACCTATTGAAGAAGGTAGCAATACTGTTAATGGTGGTGCTGCTGCTGCTACTACGACAACGGCGCCTCAAACTGCTGTTAATACTCGTACTCGTGCTGCCGATATTGGTAGAGCAAGTGGGCATAGTCGTCGATTATCCTCTAATATCGAATCCCCGACATCTTCCTCTCATCTCCCAGTTGCTGGATTCTATAAAAATTGGGAGAGATTTGGGTGTTTTAGTAATTTTTCGCCACATGCAATAACAATGCCAGACGGGCCGATGACGCACATAAAATTAGAAGCCTTCCACCCGCGACCGGGTCCTCCTTCTTCAGTTTTTGATAAGCCCAATACTACTAGTCGAGAATGGAAAACAAATGAGCATTACTACCAAGCTCAGAAATTTGCAGGGGTTGACCATGCAGAGGCCAAAGCTCTAGTTGAGACAATTTTCTCCGCCCCAAGTCCAGAAGTGGCAGCAGCCATAGGCCGTCGTAATGAACGCAATCGCCCAGAATTGCTGCGTGAAGATTGGGGACAGAGTAAATCTGTGGTAATGCAAGCTGCTTTACGTGCCAAATTCGCTGCTCATGAAGGACCACGGCAACTTCTTTTGTCTTCAGCATTGAGGAGAGCGACTATTGTAGAGACGGCACCTCATGATTACTTTTGGGGGCAAGGATTCGATGGAAGCGGGCATAATATGCTGGGAAAGCTCTTAATGAAGGTGAGAGATGAGTTCCAATATGAAATGCAGGAGGAAGAAAGTCAAAGTGGAATAAGTCGGAGCATGACTGGGAGCCGATCTTGTTAGGAGGTATCACATTATTTTTCTTTCGATTTTTTAAATTGAAACTTATTGCTATGTTACAAAGTTGGGGATTTATAATGAATCTAAGATACAAGTAGAAATTAAAGTTCTGAAAGAGAGAAAGGTTTGAAAACATTTAGAGCGCCCCGGCTTTTTGGAGTATAGGAATGAGGTCACCAGATTTCTGGAGGGTGACAATGCCAGGTCCATCGTTGCACCCGCCAATTCCTTGCCCTCCAATCCAGATATTAGGCATAGACGTTCTTCCGGTACGCTCAGCTAACACCTGAAAAGTGAAACAGACTAGCATGAATAATTGTATGGAATGGAGTCACAGCCACAGTTGAATTTTTTTTTGATTTTTTTTTTTTCTTACCGCCCTGATCGCCATACCCTCAGCTCCCATCTGATTGAGCTCAATAGCCTTATATTTGACATTTGCATCGTCCAGAATTTTCTTGGCCTTGACGCAGAAAGGGCATGAGCTAAAGCTGAATACCACAACAGGGTTCCCAGCGATGAGTTCATCAATTTTACTCCCCGTCTCTATTTCATCAAATTGGCCAGCCTGCAACTTGGCCAGAGCAGCTTTACCCTTGGCGAGAGGGGAGTTCTGGATAGCAATTGTCACGTTGTTGATCACGTCATTGAGGCCAGCGCGCACAGCAAAGGACCTTCTGGTGGTGGCTGAGCGAGAAGTGATCTTGGATTTAGATGGGAAGCAAGATGCGGGTGAACGAAAGGTAATAGCTGCACGCTGCATGATTGCAATAACTGGATAATAATCTAGATTATGTATTATGAATTTGAGCTTTCCAGAGCAAATATGAGGCTTTTTGAGTCATCATGATTAGGCTGTTCCAGAAGAATTTGATAGAAAAAGGCCATTTACAAGCTCATTTTCATCATTATATATTAGAGTTGATCTGCCACCAAAGATATATAAGCAAGATGGCCAAGTGGGGCGAGGGAGACGCCAGGTGGCAGGTAAAAGACCTTGGGGACAGTGGGAAAAATGTCAATGGTTGGCACTGGACAGAGTTCAATGCTCTTCCCTGGAGCACAGACCGCTTGAAAGAGTTGCTGTGCTCGATGGTTCTTGTTGAAGACAAAGACGGAGCTGTCATCAAGATCACCGAGGAAGACATCAAGCTCACAGGCGAATGTGTGATCAATCAAAGAAAAGGCAAAATTATTCCCGCCTATGAGCTTGATCTCTCTCTGAAATGGAAAGGAACCGATGCGGAGAACAATGAAGGAAGTGGAGATATCAAGGTACCCTACATTAGCGAAGAAAATCACGATGAAGACCCTGAAGTCCAGATCTCCGTCACATCTGGCAACGGCCCTGCTGAGAAAATGCGTACTTTGATTGTCAATCACGGGCGGCCGTTAATTTACAAAGCTATAGGGATATTTGTAAACGAACTAAGCGTTGGTGGTCCCCTAAAACCAGGCTCTGAGTCTGCAGCTGCAGCGGAAGCTGCTGCTGTTGCTGCTGCTGGAGCCACAGCCGAAGCTAAAGGGGTAGCCCCTTCTGCTGAGGTCAAAGCTGCCGCTCCAACTACCGCTCCTGCTGCAGCGAAAAAGAAAGGTGCGAGTCGCTCTATCGAAATAACTGAAAATTACTACGCTTCTTGCAAAGATTTGTACGAATGTTTCACAGACACAAACAGAGTCCGTGCCTTTACCGGAAGTCCTGCTGAAATAAATGCCACGCCTGGTGGCTCTTTTTCGATGTTTGGTGGGAGCATTGAAGGTACATTTAGAGAATTAATCCCCCATAGCTCCATTGATATGGATTGGAGGTTCAGTTCATGGCCAGATGGGGCAACCAGTCGAGTCGTTATTTCATTTGAAGAAAAAGAAAAAGGTTCGGTGACGCTGCATTTGAAGCAAACTGGTATCCCAGATTCCGATAGATATGGAAATCATGATGTGCTGAATATGACACAGGCTGGATGGAAGCAGCAAGTGTTGCTTAGAATCAGACAAGTCTTTGGATTTGGTGCATAAGAGAGAGTTTGGCTGTCTCAGATAGTTTTCAAATTTTTTTTCTTCGTTAATAATGTTTTAAGAAAAATTTAATATTCAATCCATAAATAAATGACCTGCTGTTTTTGGCGAAGCCAGCAGCAGGAAGCCCTTCAGCCACCTCTCAACGGGGTCCTTTGTTTTTGTTTTTATCCTCTGATACAATGGCAATAGAGGCGCCAATCAGACTTTGCAGAAGTGCAGCATAGAATACTACTAGGGATTTGAAAATGTTTACGAGACTCTGCTCATCCAGATGCTGGGGAGTCAGTACATGCATTAGGAACAGGGGTTTTCACCATTGGAAACAGATCAACTGCATCCATGAATGCCATCCATGCCAAGGTTGTGGGTAAAACCAGCACCGTCCCCCAAAAAATATTCGCAACAACTTGATTTAAACAGGTAGAATACCTATCACACAATGTAAATGCAGCAGCTGAGATAGGTAACGAGGCAAGCAACACCGCAGCACGAGCAGACCCGCTTTCGAGACCAACAGCAGCAGCGCACCCCACCATTAACGCGGGAACAAGAACTAATTTCACAACCATATATCCTATAGCTACACGCCAACCACATGCAATCGGCCTTTTATACAAGAGAAAGATGCCGGTAGCGAAGAGAGCTATTGGTTCAGTGCACCCTGCTAATGACGATAATATTAAAGAAATAAACCCGGTGCCAGGAACATAGTCACAATTTGGCTGTGCTGGAGGTGGGCTGCCTGGGTTAAGATAGCGAGGCCCTAGGGTAGTGGCCGAGACTATAATACCGATAAGAATAGCCCAGAGAATAGGGTTCTTTAGTAGCTGCTTTCCAATGGATTTTGCTTGTTGTTTGGTAAGAAGAGGGCTCTTTTTGGCCGCTGTGGCGGCGGTGGTGGTCGCTGGTCGTGCACTTGAAGCAGGAACAGTGTCCTTATCTCCAATATTATTTTCTCGTTGCCCTCCATCTTCTTGGATTGACAGATTTCCTGAAGACGTAGAAGGCAAGCTGTTGTTTGCGCTCATTTTTGTGCGTCTGCTAACGTCAATTTCAAATAGAATTAACATTGCTGGAAGCTGGAAAATAAAGCTGCTAATTCCTGCTACGACCCCTAAATTACTGTACTGTGGACCCAGTGCGGCACGCACTAATGGAACTCCAAGAATTACAGTGCTTACCCAACTGACAAAAAGCCAGTTTGCAGTGACGTAGCCGACGCCTTTATTATAAAACACAGCAGCGTTTCCAACGAGACAGATGGCCCTGAGCATTAAGAATCCTCCTATGAAACTCCATATTTTCCCATCGCGTAGGTTTGTACGTAGTCCAAGGCCTAATAGAATAGAAGCTGGGAGAAGAATAGCAAATACTATTTTATTGAAGGCTCGCAGATCCGTGCCTTGGTTGAAAAGTTGTAACCGAGCAGAGAGAGCACCCAAACCGAGGACGAATAAAATCTGCAAATTCTGATTGAGCAGTTCTTGATATTGCCAAGCCATTTTGATGTTGCACTTCTTTGTTGCCCCCAAATTTGGTAAATTTATTGAAAAAGTGATCACTTGTCCAAACACATGAATTCATTAAACCGCGGAAGCATGAGAATCAAGGAATCTCAAGAGAAACAGATCTGTTTTTTGGGTTCGAGTTGCGTTTTTAGTATTTTAGTTTACAAAGCGGGCCTCGCCCCTGTTCGCAGCGAATTTATGATTTATTTCAAAACTTCTCACTTCTTGCCTGACACCTTGCTGTTCAACAACGGTTAGCAGCAGAACCCACTAATTTAAAATTTAATTTAACATTCTTACCGTTGGTTAATATTGGTTGGGGTGGCGACCTAAATATGCTGTCACGACTTGGGCATGCCAGGGCTTTGACTGCCCTAGGTAGTTCAGTAATGCCATCTGCAAACTCATCTCCGATCACTTTCTTAGACTGGTGCAACCTGCACACCACTACAGCAGACCAGAGCCCTATCCTCACAACCGCACAAGATGCAGAGAAATTTGCGCAGGATGCTAAAAAAGCCAAGGTGACTATCAATTCGAAACCAATCCAAGTTCCAGAAGGCACGTCAATCCTGCATGCCGCCACCCAGCTCGGGCTCTACATCCCAACTCTCTGCACACACCCTCGATTGCCTACCACCCCAGGTACATGTCGCATTTGCCTCGTCGAACAAGGAGGTCGTCTTGTCCCTGCCTGTGCTACCCCCGTCACCGATGGCATGGAGGTCGAGACCGACACGCCAGCAGTAAAGGACTCTATCCGCGGCACCTTGGCTCTATTAAAAGCCAACCACCCTTTAGATTGCATGAATTGCGATGCTGACGGCCGTTGTGAATTTCAAACTCTGATTAAAAGATACAACGTGGGTGATGAGATCCCAAGTCTACGGAGTCTTCACCATGAATGGGATGATGAAGTACAGAGTGATTTTGAGGCACTACATCTCACCACAACTGGCCACGATGGCCCTACCACTGCAGCAATTGATATCGATTTAGAGAAATGCCTTAAATGTGGGCGCTGTGTCACTGCTTGTGGACTAGTCCAAGAAATGAACGTCCTCGGGTGGCAGGGCCGTGGCCAAGATCGCCACCCTGCTGTCCTTTCTGAAGCATTAGATCTGAGTAAATGCATTGAATGTGGACAATGTTCTAGTGTATGTCCTGTAGGAGCTATCAAAGAACGGTCTGAATGGAGAGCTGTTTTAGATGAGCTGGAAAGCAAAAGAAAGGTGATGGTGGCGATGACGGCTCCAGCGGTGAGGGTTGCTATAGGGGAAGAGGTTGGCCAAGGCCCTGGAGCTGTGAATGTAGGTCAAATGGTCTCTGCACAGCGAGAACTAGGCTTTGATTATGTGCTAGACGTTGATTTTGCTGCGGATTTGACCATCATGGAGGAAGGGACAGAATTGCTGCAACGCCTCCAGTCTGCGTGGGGTCTTGCATCTCAAGAACAAGCAGGCCCTTTACCTATGTTTACGAGTTGTTGTCCAGGATGGGTCACGCTTGTTGAAAAGAGCTACCCTGAATTGATCCCTAATTTATCTACCTGCAAGTCCCCGCAGCAAATGATGGGTGCAGTAGTGAAACGTCATTTCGCATTCAAGTTAGGCATTAAGCCTGAAGATATGTGTTTGGTATCTTTCATGCCGTGCACTGCGAAGAAACACGAAGCTGAAAGGGAAGAACAGCTTCGAAAAGGAGAGTTGCATGACGTAGATTATGTACTGACGACAAGAGAATTCGGGCACTTACTTAGGACGAAGAATATTCCACTAGCGTCATTGCCTGAGTCAAATTTTGATTCTCCATTAGGTGCATCTACTGGTGCAGCAGTTATTTTTGGAGCGACGGGTGGTGTCATGGAAGCTGCACTAAGAACCGCGTACGAGGTCGTCTCGGGGCAGCCACTGCCTAAATTAGAAGTTGATGAAATCCGTGGCTTACGTGGGGTGAAAGAAGCTGTTGTTAAATTACCTGGAAATGCTCCTGAGGGGGTAGCAGGGAAAGAAATCCGCGTTGCTGTCGCTTCCGGTATTGGAAATGCTCGGCATTTACTTCAAGCAATGGAGGAAGGCTCCGCACCTACATATGATTTTATCGAGGTGATGGCATGCCCCGGTGGGTGTATCGGTGGCGGCGGACAGCCTAAAACACAAGATCCTGCAGCTGTGTTGAAACGGATGGGTGCTATTTATTCATTAGATCAACGATCAGCGCTTCGAAAATCTCATGACAATCCCGAAATTCAGAAATTATATGAAGAGTTTCTGAAAAGTCCTGGGGGTGAGCTGTCACACGAGTTATTGCATACCAGATATACGGATAGGAGTCATCAGACACTGCCTGCGTATAGTGTGGGAGAGAGGAGAGCTGATCAGGCACAGCATGAGGTCGGCGTTGGTGGTGTGGCCAAACAGACACAGAAATAAATAAGGTTGATTAGTAATTAGATGAAAGGAATATTTATGTGATCTGTCTTTTGCAAATCTCAACCATTAGAATTAATTAATCGATGCGAAGTAATATATATGTTGCCTTTTGCCCTTGCATTATTTTTTTCTCAGCGGGGGTTTCCCTTCCAAGCAATATTAATAGCTTAATATTATCATGGAAATCTTTGTACTTTTTGTAAAGCATTTTTTTTCATTTTGGAATCTACTAGCCAACTCTCTGCTTCCGCTTCTATTAACCTATCTTCTACTTGCTTACTATCATTTCTGCTTTATCTTCTCATTATCTTACACAAGGGCAAAAAGCTAACAATCTAAAACCTCCACTATCCAGCTAATATAAAATTTCTATTTAAATGTTTGCTGACATGCAGATTACACTTAGAGAGTAGGGACACGGTCTTCAGATCCCAACACGGTGAGCAAGTTGTTGCTGAATGGAGAAGAAAGATGGTGGGTCAAGTTGGCATAAGGACCTTCCTTGGTTACAGCAGCCTGGATGGCAAAGGCAAGAGCACTGACCATAGCAAGGCGTCCGTTCTTAATCTCCTTGACCTTGAGCTCAGCAAAGACTTCGGGATCATCGGCAAGGCCCAAGGGGTCAAAGGGACCACCGGGGTAGAGCTCATCAACGCCATCAAAGACAGAGGAATCGAATTTACCAATACCGGGAGAGAAACCAGCAGGGCCGGAACCAGAAGCGCGGAAACGCTCAACAGCAGCCATCAATGCAAGGTTGATAACAGCGACACCAGCGAGGGGGAGAGGGTTGGCAACGTTAACCCAGGGAACTGCAAAGTAGTTGAGGGTCTCTCCTCCAGCCATGGTACCGATAGTCTCGTACCAAGTGGCACCCTTGACGTCAGCACCGTTGGCATAGAGACCTTCAGGGATGATGGCACCAGCGGTGGCAAGCATAGCCCAGCGAGCGTGGATCAACTCAGCCTTGCGGTACTTGTCGACACCACCGTCCTTGCCAAGGCCAAGAGGATCGTAACCGTAACTGCACAGAGGAGACCACGATTAGAATTCGTAAAAGAATATATAGCTAGTTAGCAGGATATAGTAAGACACACCACAGCAAAATGTTAATTGCCTACAGTTGGTGCAAGCTCGGCCAAAAATTGGTTGATCTTGTTGATAAAGATCGTATCCAATATGGCATTAATTAGAGCAAAATGCACGCAATCTATATCCATCTATGCATACAATATCCAGATCAGGACAATGCATGGAAAGTGGGGCAGCTGCCACAACATCATGTCTAGATAGATAGATATTGCATCATGTCTGAAATAAAAAATAAAAATTTACTTACTCCCCAGGCAAGGTTCCATTCAAGTAGTCGGGGACTTCATTACGATCGAGGAGTCCACCGGGCAAGAAGAGGGCCCTATCAGGGCCATACCTACAGATAACAATTAAAAGCGAATGAGAAAGAGATAAGAAAATGATGTCACTCAAACGTTCAACAGTTGTCAGGCATAAGTCCTTACCATTTGTCGAGGGCGACGCTCTGGCTGCCAGATCCGAGCCATCCACCGGTCTTGGAGCTACCAGAGGCCTTCTTGGCGGGCACAGATTTAGCTCCCTTCTTAGCAGGGGCAGTTTTAGCAGGGGCAGCTGCCTTCTTGAAAAGCGCCTGAACCTTCATCTTTGGATACTATTTGAGAAGATAAAAATAAAATTGGATGATAGCAGCCTTGCTCGCCGGTGAAAATATCAACTGAAAAGGTTAGCTTGAATGATTTGCTATCAGCCATCAGGCCAATTTTTGACCCCGTGAGAAATCAAGCAGGGCCCCAATGTTTCAACTAGTTTTTTTACAGTTTAATTTTTTAGTCAAAAGTCATTGCAACATGCTGTACAACAGAGCATCTCAAACGGTCAAATAGCAACTCCCACAGCGTGGTGGGTTCAATACATAAAAAAAATTGGCAACAACATATGCTATTCAGAAAATTATGCCGCTTCAGAAACTGGTGTTTCCGCTCTCCTTTGTCGTGTGACACCATTACTACGAGCAGGACCAGTTTCTTCTGCATTCAAATACTGTCCTTTCATCAACTTATCTAAAGGCAAGATAGAGATTTCTCCATAAGGTTCATTTTGTTTCAAATCAACGTAGCTCTTGTTTCGCAATACCAATGCCTCAAAGAACCACCGGCATGCTTCTAAGCGATTTCTACCTCCCACGAATCCATCTAACGGCAAAGATTCAACCAACGGAGTGGATTTCGCTGCAGATCCAGGATGGCGACGTTTTGTGCCAGTAGTAGGCCCCACAAATCGATAGGCCAAATGTTCAAGCACCACTTTAGTGCGGGCGGTGAACCCATCACTTGCCAGACCACCAGCACCACCTTCTCCACCAGCTGCACCACCTCCAGGAGTGCTTCCATCATCATTCTCGTCATCCCCAAAGCCGCCTAGAGAAACTCGAACTGATTCCCCACCACCTGTCATTGTCATGAAATCCAGTGGAGCAGCTGCACCGCCAGCAGTTCTATCATTAATCGCAGGCATGGGCATCGTACCATCATCTTGAGAGTTTTCTATATAATCAGGTTCAAATCCATCAGACATAGCAGGGCCACCATCATCAAACCCACCCCATGAAGGAGCAGGACTGGCACCGCCGCTATAAGATGGTTGAGGCGCATCAGGACCACCAGGATTACCCAATTCTGGAGAGATAACAAATTGTTCACCGCCAGCAATAGCAGCAGCAGCAGTGCCAGCAACAGCAGCGTTTCCACGGCGAGCAGCAGCAGCGCCAGGAACTTTACCGTCATCACTGACGCCCAGCGCTCGGTTGAAAACAGCAAGAAGTTCAGGATCTAGACGATTTGTGCATGCGGGTCGGTACATAAAACTATCTTTAGCAGCTTCACTTTGCGCACGAACATCAAAGACACGAGGAGCTTCAGCTCCAGTACCAGCAGCAGCGGTAGAATTGTCCCCAGGAAGCCCACGGCGTTTTAATAAAGGAGTTCTATCATTCAACAGTTTACGGATCTCTTCAGGAGGCATTTGTGTAGCAGCTAAACCATCAGGTCCGACATCAACTTGTACACGCTTCTTCTTTCGTTGTTTGTTGCGACCGACTCCTTCCTCGGGGCTCTCTCCGTATTTACCATCAGCTTTAGTAGAGGGGCCTGTTAAGCCACCTCCAAAATCAGGCAACCCATCCGTAAATCCACCCAAACTAGGGGGAGTGAATTGAACACTACCTCCAGGTAAAGCATCTCCAATTGACCCGGGGGTAGGACCTGCTGTATCTAAAGGCGGCATAACAAACAGATCCTCTGCAGGAGGCTCCATGATTTCACCAATAGCACCACCATAGCTATCATCCATAGGCCCATCAAAGAATAAATCAGAATTTGTGCCACGGGGTGCTTCAACTGCGGCAGCAGATCTCAAACGTTCCAATTCTGCAGAGAAACGGCGGTCTATGTCCTCACCACCGACGAGATCGAAGCGTTCCTCAGTTGCAGTCCAGCGGGAAGATCCAAGGACGTCGGAAATATCATCAGCAAAGGTGAGAGATTCGGTTCCAGGCGCGAGACGAGCAGCAAGGCCACCTTCAAAGGCACCAGCACCAGCACCGCCAGGGGTCTCTGCAATGGCAAAAGAAGGGAACAACTCTGCGCCAGCAAGAAGACCGGTATCAGCATCAGGTAGAGTAATAGTCATCTCTGGGGCTGTACCTCCGTCAGGGAGATCAACGTTCTGGCCACCTTCCTTGCGTTGTAAGCCATCTATTGCGTTCTTGGCGTCAGTCTCAAGGAAGGTCAACTTGCGTTGGTAAATACGCACAACACCGAGCAACAGCTGACCAGAAAGACGCAGGGCCAATGGTGCTTCAGGGTTGATAATGCTATCGCATGACTGGGCGATACTGACTTCGAAAACCTGCAAGCAAAGAGTAAAAGAGTGCGATCATAATTAATCATCCAGAGAAGGGAGGGAAGATCGCACACGTAACGCAACGCGCTACGTTTGAATTTCAAAACGTATATGATAATTGTTGAATATTTGGGGTGAACAGCGATGCGTACCTGTGCACGCTTAAGTCGCTTGCTCTCTAAATGCGAAGCGAGCCAGCAGATACCCAGTGCTGTCTTGCGAGACAGCAACTGCGAGCTGTAAAACATTTTGATGTACTATCAATCTTCTACTACAAATTGGATTTTGCAAAATGCAAGTATCAGGCTTCTTAGCCAAATGCTAAACGCAGGAATCGCCCACAAAACAACAGGCTCTTCTCTGGGCAAAGCGTCGCTCGATAATTAAAGAATATTTTAATCTTGACTAAAAAGTCAAGTTTGAATGTAGAAACGGGGGTATCGGTGGTGCTACAAGACTTTGAAATTTGAATTTTTCCATTCCCCCTGATGCGCTTTGGATGCTGTGTTGTTTTGTTGTACAGATATCTAGGTTAAAAGTGATGGGTATTAGCTTTAAAATGATGTCAAACCCATTAATATCTGCTCCCTAATGAGCCACACATAAATAGCAAGCGAATAGAAAGTATTAATTCTAAAACTGACAGTTCCGTTGTCCAGCATTACATCATTATTTTGACTCGATCCCGCCATTAATTCTCAATCTTTTTCTTTTCATATATCCATATCACACTCAAATTGCACAGGGTGCACTTCTAGATTCTTCAAATTCACCAACACCATCGTTCCAGTGGTAGAAAAATCAGGAACCGCTATGACTCTGACGACCTGGCCATCTGGCCCTACCGCTTTACTCGTTCCAAATTCAGGCTGGCCACCAGCAAACAAAACATGGGGGGTCTCATCAATAATAAATGGATCAGTATCGTGATAAGGGTACGATGCCAAAGTGTCTGGCGCTGTCGGGATCAAATGACGCCACTCCAGTAAACTCTCCAGTACACTCGTACGTTTTTCCAGATCGCTATACCGTACAATATCATCGACATTTTGGCCAGATGTGCCCAAAAAACGTACACCCTCGAGGTCAAACATATGGGGGTTGGGGCTACGAATAAAAGTAGGGAATCCTGCTGCTCCTGGGAAAAGACAGCGGTGTAACGGCTGTTGCGGCAGAGAGTAGTTGGCAGGGTCTGATGCACCAGGCATCACATCCACTGGAACAGAAGACGCCAGCTCTGTAAGGCGAACATCTGCCTCGCGGACAGGGCCCAGTGCTGCAGCTTGCTGGCGGAGGCTGGCATACGCTGTCGGTTGAGACAAGTCTGCAGTGCCATGTAAAAGCCCTCCAGCGACGACTACACGAGAAATACATGATGCAATAGATTGTTCAGATTTACCACCTAGAGCTCCACTGCAGTAATCCACTAATAATTGAAGCTGCAGCAAATTACTCGAACCGCTACTGGCATTGTCATCACCACCAGTACCGCCGATGCCTAGACCGGAAACAAGAGCGACGTATTTATCTTCAGTTTGTTTAGGAAAAGGTACCTGGGGTGCCATTCCAGCGAAGCACACCTCCTTGACATCAAACTCTCCATTTTCAAGCACGCTTCCCTTCACTGCCGCCAAGACGCCTGCCACACAACTACCGGGCAGTAATCCTTCTCCACTAAGAGATACACGAGCACCTTCATCTTCCATAACAACCTTATCTTCAGGTTGGGTAAAACGAGTTCTGCCAAGCTGTTCTGCAAGTGCGCGTTCTTTTGTGTACTCATCAAGGATGCTCGGCTTCAACGCCATTTCTTTATATAAAGTGCCAATAACAACGACCTGTCCTTCCTCGGGGATATCTAAGACACGGACTACAGGTAAACCTGGCCATTTTGACTTTGCAGCTTGTTCTAAAACAGGGCGCATTTGCACTAGTCGATAGAAATAGAGCTGAGCGTATTGTCGGTCGTAATTCCTGGCTGCTAGATTTAAGTGATAGCGTGCATCAAGGGATGTGTATTCAGCGGCACTGCGTTGGATGATAGGCACAGCAGCTGCGATGTCATTGCCAGCTGGGGCAGCTAATAACTCGTCATATTTAGTTCTGCAAATGCAAAATTTAAAAGATCAGAAAGTGATCAATAAGTTTCTTGAAAAGGTGGCGAGTGCGGAAGAGCAGCCGTCAGTACGAGCCTGAAGCGCCAATATATTACAGCACAGGCAGATGACCAACTTACTGTGGGCTTGGGCCTTCAAAGCCTGCAATTTCCACCATGCTGTTTACAACTGAAAGATAGGCTAGGAGTTAAATGGACAACAACCCTGATGTTGATTGTATAGTACGTGGTTATATGAAGAACGAAACCTATTTTTATAAACCAAAGCTTTTTCTAGAGACGATTATAGCTTTTGAATTTTTGAAATGAAGCTGCAGCAAAACTTTGACTTTCTGCTTTTCAACTCTCTAGCAACTCCTCCAAGTCTATTCACATTAATATACAGCCTTACACTGTCAATAACTTAAATATCATCCTGCGCTTGGCCCTTAAGTTGCTTTGCAAAGTTGAAATACGCGTGTTTGCCGATCGATCTCTCACATTTCCCCCTTGGAACGCCACCCAAGTTGCTTCTCCTTTCCTAGACCTTTTAGCCATCCTTTGAGACAACCTTAGTTTTATAGAAATCAGCACTTGGTAGACCTTTGGCCTTGAATCGCAGCAGACTAGAAAAGTAGAATCATGACCACGACAGCTGATATCGCTGCCGTCCCAGTTTCAGCACCAACTAGCAGCTTCCGTGAGCAAGGTAACGACGAATATAGAAAAGGAAACTACCTGAAAGCAGCAGCAAATTACACAAAAGCGATCAAAGAAGAACCAGAATTAGCTGCTCTCTACAGCAACCGCAGTGCTGCTTTAATGCAGCTCAGTAAATTGCCAAAAGCGTTGGCAGATGCAGAAGAATGCATTCGATTGGAGCCTCAATGGGATAAGGGATACTTCCGTAAAGGAGCTGTTTTTGAAGCTCTGGGGAAATTGGAGGAGGTGAGTGTGTTTAAATCATTGTATAACAGGGGCTTCAAATAGATAACATAATTTAGTGTGCATGTTGCGGCTCAAATAAAAAAAAGTCCCGATTTTCTAAACGAATATTGTTTTGCAAAATGCAGGCTTTCGAGGCGTATAAACTAGCTGCAGACAAAGCCAAAGGAAGTAGTAGACAAGCGCAAGAGAAAGTGAGGAATATACAAAAGTTGATACGGCAACGGGCTGCAAAAGCCACATAGCGACAGGAATAAGATGACGCAGCGTAGGCGGAAAAAGTAGTACACAGGGCGGTTAGATTAAATTGTCAGTGCAGCGTGCTATAGGACATGGGTATCAAGATTTAAAATTGCAAGATGACGTAAACATAGGCAACTTTGTAAGAATTGTATTGCTATATTTGTAGAGTTTGAGTTTGAATATTGGGCTGCACTGCAACATCCTCTATCCATTCAAATCCAACATTCTAGCCAACAACAAGGACAGCTTCTTGACAACGCTTGCCACCTCTAAAACCCACGATATAAAAATATATATTCATCTATTGTGAATAAGATAATTTGTGGAGTACGCAGAAACGCGCAACTGTGCTTTAGGGAAACGTCAGAGATTTATTATTTGATCTTGAATCCTAGCTGAACATGTCAGGGCTACAAGCTCGGCTAGACACAGCCTTTGGTGGCCTTGGAGATTTATCTTCAGGCAATGCCAATCCTCCATGGAGGCCTGCTCAGCAAAATATCTTCCGGAGCGGGCCTGGAGTGGATGAATATGCAGAAGATGAATATAGCGAGCGTCTCCGACGGGAGGTCGTTTCAGGCATGGCTATGGATCTTGGAGAAGAAGATCGCCCAAATGACGACGGGTTTATGCCTTCAACAGCCTTTTGTAGGCAGTTAGATGAAGAAGATGAGCTGGACGGCGTTGACACCACTGCTGTCTCCTTGTTTTCAAATGAATATCGACCAGCTCCAGGCACCGAAGTGCTTGAACATAACACCTACGACCAAAGAATGTATTCTTTTGAAGGGAGAACGCTAATGGAGGAGGAAAATGAACAAGAAGAAGAAGACCGAAGTAACAACGATCAACAACACCAGCCGAGCCCTCAGAAACCACGACTGCTAGCCCTTTCCTCAAGAGGTCCTTCAAAATCCAACCTCCGCACTTCAAAAAGCTCTCGCCAAATAAGCATAAAGAAACGAGTTTCTTTCACCGGTATCCCGGACCTGCCAGCACCCTGGGTACCACCGCATAAACGCGGAAATTTTGTTTCTAACTTTCAAGGAACAACCCTTCCGCCATCTCCTGCCACCTCTCCCCCTAAAGTCTTTGCAGCTCCTGCTGGTTGTATTTCCTTACGAAATAACGTACCTGATCATGTGGCGAACCCTCACAAGTATACTCGATATGAATTTGATGAGCCTGTCCTTGTTGGCGGAGGTGTAGGGCAACTCAAATCCACTGCAGAAAACCAACAGCTACAACAGCAAGGAGCTGCATCAACAGGAGTAGCTCCCCCCTCTTCTCTTTCTTTAGAAAATCATGTAGAAGTACAAGACGTGGCTGAAGAAGAACGATGGCAGGGTGCTGTAGGAGCTGGTATCGAGTTCCGCCGACGAGTCGAACGGGGCAGTAGTGTCAGCGCCTGGGCCACTTCAAAGCAGCAACAACAGCAGCAGCCACCCACAGTGAAAGCTACGTTTAGCGAGTACGAGCAAGAAGACGCTCAAGAACTCGAAGATGCTTCTGCTGCTGTTGCGATCGGTGGTACGAAAGTGAAAAAGCAATATAGGAAAACAACAAAAGCGGTCCGCCAGAGGGATGCGAGTTGTGGTGAGTATGACGAAGAAGATACTGATGACATGCTGGAATAAGACTCCATGAACAGTACGTCAGGGGTACATACATACCAATGGCGATACGTGAGCTTCTACCTGCTGCGTGATAACTAATAAAAATACCGAAATAATAAATTGAAACAAAATCATGAAAAGCATTTGGTTTGCTGAAGCAGACTTTTGTTTTTATGAATTATCATCCATACGTTTTCCCTTATTATTATTTTTTCAACAAAATATTAGGTAACAATGAATAGAAAGGTCAACGTAGCAGTAACAAAGTAGTATATATATCACAAAATGCATTAAATAAATACTGAAAAATTAAAACCGAGGCAGTTGTAGAGATTCTTCTTCCTCTTGTTGCAAAAATCTACGATGTGCTGCCGCCACAGCAGGAGGCAATCTTTGTGGACTTGACGCAGCAGACATTGAACGGATCATCTCCATATCAGGAGGTCGATCAAATTCATCCCAAATCTCAGCATCATCATGCATATCTTGAAGATCTAAAGGATACACAATAGACCCGCCACCGGCATCACCACCTGGCAGCGGCAGTAATGGATTGGTACCACCACCACCTTCTTCCTCTTCTCTTTCAACGTGGCCACGGGTATCTGACTCTTCTTCATCCCACGCAGCTCTCATTGCAGTTAAATTCCGTTCTGTTAATGGACCAATATTCTTAAAACTGAATCCACGGAAACGACCACCACCGCCGCCACCACTATGACCAGGGTGATCTTCAAAAGACCCATCATCTTTGGCATTCTCAGAGCTGCTGCTGCTGCTCCCTGAACCATATTCGCACAGCTCCCCTCCGTCCTCACCATAAACTGTATACTGTCTTTCATCGGTTGCTACTATGTCTGTTGCCTCAGCATTCTTGGCTTCACCAAGCTGTTGGTATGGGCTACTTCGAGAACCAATACCTCCTCTTGCTTCATTACTACAAACACTAGGCAACCCTTCAATTATCTGATGCTGCATGAGCACAGCAGCAGCGGCAGCTACCGTCGCATCAACACTCATCGTCTCTCTAGCAATGGGAAAAAGAGGATTTAAATGGGACATCGTACTATTATTATTATTTGGCAACGCAGAGACACCCTGCAGCAACGCATTGTGCAGTGTCGTTTCATCAGAGAGTGAAGCTCTGGAATTGCACCCAGTACCTGACGTGGTGAAAGCATCAGTTGATTGAATGGACAAAACGTGGCGTAAAGATCGTTTTTTCAGCGGTCTGCGTCGGGGAGGGTGCGGCAATCCAGTGATAATGGGACTTTGTAGCGCAGATCCAGCTTCTGAGGAAGCTGCTGTACCTGTCCTACTTATAATACTGGTCGTTGTACTCGCCCAAGGAGCTATCACCCCTCCTGCTGCGGCCGTGCTTCGTGTTGTGCTACGGACGCTATCCAAATCCATAGCCAGCGACATTTGAGAGACTTCTTTTGAAGAAAGGAAGTACGATGTATCGGTTTCATCAGACGGTTCAGGAACAAAAGCAGCTTTTTGACGAGCGAGACCAGCCCAATCGACACCACAAAACCATGGATGCATTTTTACTTCCGCTGCACCGCGATGACCAAGCCTTCTCCCAGGATCTGGCTCCAGTAACCTGTCTAATAAATCCATCAATTCGGGGGATAAGTCACCTAAAGGAGGCCATGCAATGTTTCGTTCGAGAATGTTTTGGAAAATGCCTTCGGGTGAAGAAGCAGAAAATGGGGGCGCCCCAACTACCATTTCAAATAAGATAACTCCAAGACTCCACCAATCAGCTTCTAATCCATGGCCAGTACCTAAAAGCAACTCGGGGGCTAAATAATCAGGAGTGCCTACAGCACGATTGCTTTCTTCCCCACCAGCTACTAGCCTAGGACTGGAGGTGGCGGCAACTGCTGCCGCTCGTAAATCTGCTTTGCTTGCAGGGCTTTGTAGCAACCCTAATTCTGGAGCAGACGACGCAGCTGCGGCGGCGGCGCGGAGAAGCTTGTTATTAGGGCTCGAAGGCAGCGACCCAGAATCGTAACCCATCGCTCGCGGGTGGGGATCTGTTCTATCGATTACTCCAAAACAAGACAAGCCAAAGTCAGTAAGCTTCACGTGACCATCACCAGAAATTAAAACGTTATCTGGTTTCAAATCTCGGTGAATAATCCCCTGGGCATGGCAATATTCAAGTGCGAGAGTAGCTTCTGCAGCGTATTGACGAGCTGTGTCTTCTTCCAAGGCGCCTAAAGCTCGTAATAATGAGGCAACGTCTCCTCCAGGTGCATACTCCATTACGATATATAAATTATCTCTCGAAGTAAATGAATAGAAAAATCGCACTACGAACGGATTATTTGCCATGGCGAGAATATTACGTTCATTTTTAGCTGATTGGACCATGTTTTTACGTACTAAATCAGCTTTACGCATTACCTTGACTGCGTACAAGTCGCCGGTTGCTCTTTTGCGAGCGAGGTAAACACGACCAAAGGCACCTCGTGAGATGGGTTTAATGATCTCAAAGTCGTCGATAGACATGGATCCAAAGTGGGAGGCAGGTGTTGATGCACTGGAGGCAATATCGGCAGGGATATTGCTGATACTAGGGTGAATAGAAGCAGAAGCACCTGGGGCGGCTGTCGAGACGGTACCCCAATTGTTATTATTAGTACACCCACCAGGAGCTGTAGCTAAAAGCTCTGCAGTTTTACGTTTAACCAACCCCAGCGCTCGCATCATATATGCTTCAACCACTACTGCATCAGTTCCCGCAGCTGCAGAAGAGGGTAACAAACAGCTGCGACAAATTTCCAAAGCAGCGGCCAATGTCACAGCTACGACATCACACCGCTCTGCCGGTAACCTTGTACGATCCGGCTGTAAAGAAGCAGCTTGACGGCATGCAACAACAACTTCATCTAAATTTGCATCTGACGTAGCCATTGTAGTACTGGTATCTATATTCCTGCTTTCTTCCCGGTCAGATAATTTTTCTTCAGCAGAGTCACCTAAACGGGTTAAAATGATATCAACATCTTTTTCTGGTCGGCAAACACGATCTAAACAGGCACAAATAGAGCTATGGGATTCCATACAATCAGGTAATACGTATTCTTCACAAATACGGCAGATTACACTACGAGCAGTGGCCATTGGCGAGGCTGTGGGGGAAGCAGAAGGGGTGCCGACAGCCACAGTTAAGCGGCGGGCGAGACCTGGATGGAGCGGAGGGCGACGACCTGTTATTGTTGCTGCAGGAGAAGCTGGTGAATCTTGATTTGATGAACCTAGAAGAGATGCACGTGGGGTGCCTGCTGGGCTACTTGAAGGCGAATCCTCTGCATCAGCGCTACCACCACCACCACCACCACCGGCAACTGTCCGAGTTGAGGTGTGCCGCCACTTATGTAGCTCTAGCGGGGTTCCTTGCTGCTGCTGTTGCTGTGCCAAAGAAGTATCAAACTGATGACTGTTAGGCACCAAACCTGGCGAACTCGCCATCGGAGAAGAGGAAAGAACTGCTGCAGTTGAGGGTGACCCTGGAGAGGGTAGGGCATATTCTAAATGCGGTGCTAAAGTCGTAACAACGCTACGTCCGAGAGGCGACAGTGATGATGGTCTACGATTTTGATAATATTGGCCTCCTGGGGAGAGGCTTGATGCTCTAGGTGAACCAGAGGGCGACAAAGAAGGCAACGGCTGCGGGGTAGTTTCTTCAGCCACTGCTGTGGAACAAGGGCTCCAGTAGATTGATTGGTGAGAGCCACCACTACTTGTACTCGCGTTATCGCCGTTACGACCATTCTTATCTCCTATTTGAAGTCTTTGGAGGGCATCACGAAGGCTTCGAGATGGTGCTGTGATAGAACGAAGAAGAGGAGACCCACAAGGCCTGGTGGTTGGTGGTCGAGGTGAGACACCAGGCCTGCGTCGCTGATCTATATTACCAGCAGTACTAATAGTAGCAGGAAAAGTACCGGTTGTTTCAGCAGAAGTACCATTAGTATTACCACTCCCGCTGGGTTTTTTATCCCCACCAGAACGGTGACGGGTTGCCCTCGCTTGTCGACCATCCCGTACTGCCTTTGCTGCCGTGTAGTACCCAGCAGCAGTTCCTGCTACGCCTGGGCTTTGATCTTCGCTAAGTAGGAGACGACTGCACCGGGTAAGAATAAACAATAGTCTAGTATATAAACGCTTTGCTGGTCGACTATGACATCCTCTACGTAGTTCCTCGAGCTTGTCTACTTCAGATTTGATATTTTCTTTAAATGATTCTACATGTTCATCGACACACCGCTGTGCTGTTTGTACTACATGATCTCTTGCTACCTGCTCTTCCCTCTCCTCCTCTTCTACTTCTTCTTTATTATTTCCTTCTCCTTCTTGAATAGCAGACGTGCCGACTTCCCGTCGACCTTCATCTCGGACTTCTGCTAAGAAAGCAACAAGATCTCGATTTACCTGAAGTTTTGCTACACGGAACGATTTTTCTAGCTTTGTTTTACGGACTGTCGTCGGGGATGGGGCCCCTGGGCTCGCTGTTGAAGGCAGGTGAGCACCACCAGTGACTGGGCGAGTGCTTGTCCTGTCGTCGTCTGCCCGGGAGAAGAGGGATGGGACTCGAAGAAAATTTGCAGGAGCTTCAGTACGGCAACCACGTCGTAGTGGATAACCAACCCGAGTCATGTTTTCAACAGCTATGGGAGGAACAAAGGGTGTACTAGGGGTGACTGACTGCAAAGAGAAGAGAGAAAAAAATGGTCAGGCGGTGGTGACAATAAGAATGTAAAAACCCAACCTCCTAAGAAATAAAAGAGAGACAGTCATAACTCCAAAATCACAACATGCCTGATCTATAAAAGGGCGCTCTGTCAAAGGTTTTACGTCAGAAATTTGCTGGCTAAACGGAGTAGCCTGCGTTTGTGAGTCGGGTGAGGCACCGGCATCTCGTTCCAGAGCTTGTGCAGCACCAGAGCCTTCCTGGCCTTGTCCTTCTGACCGGGAGGTCATGTTTCTATCAATCCCTTCCATGCCGGAAGCTACTGATTGTGGCGAGAGCCAAAAAATTGAGTATTAGTTGAGCATGAGAGCAGGTGATTTAATGCCTAATTACTTTAATCCTACAAGTTTGGTAGGTCCGTGCTCGCAATCATAGGACATTTGCTCATTATTGCATCGACTGAAATTCTTATATAAGTTAGCAAGAGGAAATATTGCTCAGTTTAGAGCAAAGTTTGTTGCGAAGGAGTTGGGACGCAAGAAAAACCGAGTTTGTTGGGCATTGAAAAGCGAGAAACGAGGCAGTTTGCAGTCAATACATTTATTGAAATAAATCAAATAATCCAAATATAGGGGCGCTGGTCGTGGATATAGATGGAAATGAACGATTCAGTAGAACCAAATCCACTCCCCAAAATGGTGCGATTTTACCTGCGATGTGCTGTTGGTGGTTGCTTTAGCACCTAGTAATAAATGTATAAGTATAACTTACTGCAATAAATTGCCATCTTATTGATTTCCTTTGCAGGCACCACCCCAACCCCAGCCAGATGCTGAAGTTTTACAAGAGCAACTCCTCAAAGCTAAATACGGAGGACTGCTTCCCAAGAAAAAATTAGCCCCTAGAGACCACAAGTAAGTTATCTTGAAGAGATTAAAATGGTCATTTGTTATATAAAGTGGCAGATCACCAATGTTGCACGTACAGATCTTGCCGCCTACCCACCAATCTAGCCGAGCTAATTTTTTGATATTGCTTTCCCATTGCAGATACTTTGACTCCGCAGACTGGCAAATGGGAAAGCAGAAAGGGGGTTCAGCTACACCTAAATTACAGCCCAAGCTTGAACCTTCGCTCCCTGCTCCACGACGCAGCTCCCAGCTCGGCGACAGCCAGTAAACTAGCAATAAAAATTAGTAATCATTCATTTCAGACGTATTCTCCTTTGCCTTCTCCCCCTTGTACAGCCTTTCCTTGATTCTATATTTTTGACATTCATTACTTTTAGAAACATGCATACATTGTTGCAAGTAACAAATATAAATTCAATCAAGTAAAAAGGAGATCCATAATACTAGATACATATTCGACATATGATTTTTATTTTTCACCATCACCTCCCTCTGTAGTCAAGTATGCATCTAAGAAATCTTCATCGTCGTCGTCATCAACATCAAGTACATCCTCATCATCCTCACTACTCCCTTCAATAAGCTGCTTCCCAAAATAATCTGTTCTGTCTTCCCCACTCCAATCACTCCGAGACCCTTCACCGTCTTCCTCGTGTTCCTCGTCAGAGAGCTCTGGCTCTTCGATTTCAATATGCTGTGCTTCTTGCTGTAAGAACCACGCCCTGCCCGTCATCTTACCTTTCACAGCACCTGCTGTAGTAGAGTCTTGAATACTAGATTTCGCTAATGCCATCTCGGCGTCAAACTTTTCCTTCCAAGCTTTGAAAGTTTCCACCGTACAGGGAGTGCCGTGTCGTCGAAGCTCTGCTATTCTCTCTTCCTCTGCAGCTCTTTTCTTCTTTTCTTCAGCTAGAGGATCTAATACAGGTTGTGCCATTTCTGTGCCCTTTTCCGTTATCCATTCCTGTGCGGCTGTGATTAATTGGTAGACCATTGGCATACCTAGATTTTCTTCTACTTGCCCGTCGAGGACAGATTGTAGAATGGCCAAGTCAGCATCAGACATGCCACGTAGACTACGAGCTTTCATAAGCGGAGGTTCATCTGGGTAGTTTGGTGTATGTGAGAATACTACCTCCGCCATGACTGTAGAAATTATTAAGAAAGAAAGGAGATCAAGATTGGAAGAGGCGGGGGCAAAAAAGTTCAAATTTTAAAAATTAATGCCGTACCAGGATAATCCTTGGGCTGATCATCCTCTAATTGTGGGACTATTTCTACTCGGTACACCTTGTTTGTTGGTTTCCATCCATGAGGAGTATCAGTCAACTCTGCAGAGAAATTTAGTATTAGCAACGGTGGAGACAAGAGCATGCGATGAATTGATCAGTTTAAAAACTGGGCAGCTAGTGCATGTGCGACCACATTTTCACTCCAGGTTGTAGTTAATTTGAAAGGAAGTTCCCACCTTCTAAATCGTCCATCAAAATGGATTCTAAAGCCTCTATTTCCATTGCTTGTTGCTCTTGAAATTCATTCATCCTTAAATTCTATCTAAATTCGATAAGTTGCAAGGCTGTGTGTGTGTTTCTACTTTTGTCACTAACGTATAGAACGTACCCAAATTGTTAATTTACTATTTATAAACTGCGCACATTTTTTATGGGCCGTGAAGTTTTGTTAGCTCGCCGCCTCTGGAGGTTCATTGAACTTATAATTGTAGGTTCACCCTATTTAATCGACATTTATCAATAAACTTATTACCCAAAGCTTTGAGGCAGCATCGCTTTGAAAACCAACATACATTCAATATTCTGATCTACGTTTAAAATTTTCATCTCCTTTACGAGCAGCAAGTTTTGCCTCGGCGGCTCCAGCCTAAAATGGGAGAACAATACAATGTTGCTTTGCGCATGAAATACGAACAGCAGTGCTTAGATTGCGGGGATTCTGATTTTGTAGAGGATCATGCTTCTGGAGACTTGATCTGCAGAGTAAGTAGCTCACTATTAATTCCCACGCCTGTCACATGCCTTTATCAAGTAATTTTATACCATAATATTACATTTTGCAGAGCTGTGGCCGTGTAGCTGAGTCCCACATGATTGATGAGCGATCCGAATGGCGGACCTTTACCGACAAAGACAAACCTGGAGACGACCCAAATCGTGTCGGAGGTCCAGTGAATGCCCTCCTTAGTGACGGTGGCATGTCCACCATGATTTCAGGCGGTAAAGGTGTGGATCGTGGCTTAGTGAACAACTTGCAAAGACTACAAAATAGAACCGAAGTTGGGCCCGACCGCCATCTCATTGCCGCTTTTAGAGAAATAGGTCGCGTATGCTCTTCCATGCGACTCGCTGATTTAGTAAAGCACCAAGCAAATGAATACTTTAAAGAAGCTTCGGAAAAGTCTAAATCAGTAAAAGGAAAAGCCCAACCAGCTGTCGTTGCAGCAGTTGTTTTCCTAGCATGCCGACAAACTGGCTACTCGAGAACGTTCAAAGAAATTTGCGCTTTTGTACCCACCGCAAAGGTCAAAGACATTGGTCGTATGTATAAATCCATCGTATCAGACTTAAAATTAAAAGAAACCGGAACATTCCGTTCTGAAGTCGGTGCTATCCATCCAGAAAATTTTCTCCGTCGGTTCATGTCCATGCTCGGCTTCAGTAATACAGATATGATTGCTGCTGTTGCTCTCTCAAATGCAATGCTTCCGCAGGAAGGTTCCGCTGCATCAGGGATGCATGAGGAGATTTGGCATGGGAAGAGCCCTTTGACCATTGCAGGGACTATTATGTTTGTTATTGGCAATCTGCCGAGAGCCTCCAAAAAACCTGTACTGGATGACATTTGCGCCGTCTGTGGTGTAGCTGAATCGACAATTAAAAACTTGTATACAAATGCGTTGCCATATTGGCCTGCATTGATAGCTGCATCTGGTGGATTTGCTACAAAACAGGAAATTGCACAGCTTCCTACTTTTGAAAAGGTGGTGGCGGCCGCAGTGCTTGCTGAAAAACAACACCAACAATAGAAATACAAGGTTCTAGGTTTCTACGCGTCAAGTTTTTAGATTACAATGGAATAAGTAAACATAGTATTTAATAGAACTAAATGAGAGTGGATGCATGGATGGCAAAATAATAGAAAATTAAAGAAAGTACCGCAGTTTTTCTCTTTATTTATATATTTTTTTAATATGTATCAGAAAGTTTATTTCAAGTATTTCATGACGTGTACCAAGTGTACAAATAGTGTCAAAGTTAGCTATTAATGTTAGCAACCTTGTCAGCTGTTGCTCTGTAAAGATAGCATTCAGCTTTCTTTTCTAATTAATTTTCTAATTAAATTCCTCGCCCCCGGTCTTCAGCAGAGGAGAAGAACATCACAGCGACTGAAATATCATCAGTCCTGGTTTCTTTCTTCAACCACGCCTTATACGCAGTAGAGACTAGCGCTTGTGCTGCTTCTGCAGGATCGTTACATTCAGCAACGATATCTACAGCCTTCTGGGAAGAAATAAATTCCCAAATACCATCACTGGCCAAAATCAGAAACGGCATATCATCAGTGATTTCAATTTTAGTAATCTCTGGCTCAGCAAAGACGCCAATAGACTCCGCCACGCTATCTCCAACACTGCGGGTGAATGCAGTACCAGGATAGGTACCGGTCGGAGACCAGAGTCGAGGAGGATCGCCGTCACAATCTGCTTCATTTGTCCAGCAACGGACCCCTCGCTCTTTGAGACCTTCCATTTGATCCAGGGTCATGACGCGTGCGCCAGCGTGCTGGACACGCTCACATTCGTCTTCACGGAATGGGGTTTGATCTGCAGTAAGTTCTAAAGCTATGAGATTAGAGGTCGTGTCGTTGTCGGTAGTAGCAGAGGCTTTCTTTTCTTCTTCTTTTTCTCCTTCTACAGCATCGGTATCGGCAGCAGTGGCAGGCTTTTTGAAAGGTTTCTGAGCAAGTACAGCTCTGGAATCCCCTACATTTGCCACATATAGGATTCTATCTTGAATTAAAGCAAGGCATACAGTGGTTCCACTGAGTGTGTCGTCAATAGGAGCCTTGTGGAGTTGATCATTGGTACTGACAAGAGCTGCATGCATCGCTGAAGGAGGGTCAGTCGGCAGCGTCGTATCTCCAGAAAGTATCAAAGGAAGCTGCAGAGAGAGATAATTATAGGGGGAATAAATGGAGAATTAGAATTAGCTGGCAAGATATACAATGCCATTGCAGAGGGATGATGATTTCTCTGCCTATAGGAAAAAGAACTAAAGAGGAGAAAAAAATAGAAAATTGTCTTCACCTTTGCCTTTGCAAATTGAGCGCACTCAGCGCCAGTCTCGCCGTGTCCATCTAAAACTCCCAGAAGATGCTGGCCTGGGACTCCATTTACATTCTCTCTAATCAATACGGCGTCTTGATTCGCTTTATTGGGCTGGTCAGGGTAGTGCCCCCTTTGAGAGAGGTAGGCGTAGTGAATTGCCACGCCCGAGGGGACACCTGGACTGAGGTGATTCCTACCACTCTCGTTATCAAATGCCTGCCCACCTTGGTTCATATTCTCATATTGGCTATAGCCTCCTGCTAGAGAAAGGCGTGCCTGGCGTGGTTTCTTCAGTGGAGCTGTGTCTCCTCCCATTTGATTTTTGAAAGATGCTTGTTGTGGGTTGTTTTCAGCGTTTGGCTCTGCTGCCACGAGCTTAGAACCCGTGCAGCCCATTGTATAGGAGTGTTACGAGATGACGAGGGGCAGTATTAGTCTGTGCTCTTCCTGATTTCGAGGAGCAAGTCAAATGTAGCCCACAAGTGGTATGCCTCCGCGTTGTTCCGGGATGACAATATGAGGACTAGAGGGCTTCTAGCAAGTATTCAGAAATATTATACTAAGTGTAGATTGGAAATAAAGTGTTTCCGACAGAATGTCATAAAAGAAGGGCTGTGTTTTCCGACCAGTCGATGAATCGATCATCGACGAATGATTCGAAAAGAAAAATTTTCAAGCCACATCATTTGTCAACCTTTTGTCGCCACTTAAATGCTATGTTTACGAACTTGGTGCACTTGATCCCCGCACTATTAAATTTCATTAAAACCTTCTACACATATTTGGTATTCGGTCGAGCTGCCTGGGAGGTCTAAAAATGGCATGGAGACGCAACGCAGCGTCGGCCTTGAACAGTTTACTCAAGGGCAAGGGCTTAACCGCTGCATCTAGGACGTTTGCTACAAGTGGACAATCATACCCCATCATTGATCATACCTTTGATGCAATTGTCGTTGGAGCTGGAGGTGCAGGGCTCAGGGCATCGGTTGGCCTCTCAGAACTTGGGTTTAATACTGCGTAAGTCGTTAATAAAAGGGTGGGATGTTTATTATAGCAGTTCGATTATAGACAAATATGGCATCTATAGCCGAGGTGAAAGTTTTGTGGGTTAAATATTGATTTTTTATGTTCCCAAATTCCAAAATTGTTTGCAGGTGCATCACAAAGCTTTTCCCTACTCGTTCGCACACAGTTGCGGCCCAAGGAGGTATCAATGCCGCCCTAGGAAATATGACTGGTAGGTTGTTAATGTTAATGAGTTCGGGTTTATCTTCCAAAGCTTTCTCTTCTTAATTCCCGACAAATGGCGTTGATTTTGGTTTTTTCCTATTAATTTTCTTATTTTCTTACTTAATTCTTGCAGAGGATGATTGGAGGTGGCATGCATATGACACCATTAAGGGTAGTGATTGGCTTGGAGATCAAGATGCTATTGAATACATGTGCAGAGAGGCCCCTAAGGCGGTTATTGAACTTGAAAACTACGGCTTACCTTTTTCGAGAACAGAAGAAGGTAAAATTTATCAACGTGCCTTTGGTGGCCAGTCCTTAGATTTCGGTAAAGGTGGCCAAGCATACCGTTGCGCTGCTGCTGCAGATCGTACAGGGCATGCTATGCTCCACGCTTTGTACGGTGCCTCCATGAAACATGACGTGAAGTTCTTTGTAGAATACTTTGCATTGGATCTAATCATGAATGAAGAAGGGGAATGTGTGGGTGTAATTGCTCTGTGTCTTGAAGATGGGACCCTCCACCGTTTCAGATCCCACCAAACGATCTTAGCTACTGGCGGTTATGGCCGAGCTTATTTTTCTGCCACTTCAGCTCATACGTGCACTGGAGACGGCGGTGCTATGGTGGCCCGCGCTGGTTTACCTTTGCAAGATCTGGAATTTGTACAGTTCCATCCTACTGGAATCTACGGTGCTGGTTGCTTAATCACGGAAGGTTCCCGCGGAGAAGGCGGTATTCTTCGAAATTCTGAAGGAGAACGGTTCATGGAACGATATGCCCCTACAGCTAAAGATTTAGCCTCTCGTGATGTAGTATCCCGTTCCATGACTTTGGAAATCCGTGAAGGACGTGGAGTGGGTCCTGAAAAGGATCATATCTACCTCCATCTTAATCACTTACCTCCAGAATTGTTGGCCGAGCGGTTGCCTGGTATATCCGAGACAGCTGCTATCTTTGCCGGAGTTGATGTGACTAAAGAGCCTATCCCTGTGTTACCTACCGTTCATTACAACATGGGCGGTATTCCGACCAATTATCATGGAGAAGTAGTGAATCCTAAAATGGATAACGCTGATGCAATTGTCCCCGGTTTGATGGCGGCAGGAGAAGCTGCCTGTGCTTCTGTACACGGTGCCAACCGTCTTGGGGCGAACTCCCTATTGGATATCGTTGTATTCGGTCGTGCGTGTGCGAATAGAGTCGGGGAGGTGATTAAACCTGGCCAGCAGCATAAACCCTTGCCTGCGAATGCCGGTCAAGAGACCATTGCTCGTTTGGACAAGATCCGCAATGCAAAGGGCTCTCTATCTACTGCAGCTATTCGCAGAAGTATGCAGCGTACTATGCAAAATAACGCTGCGGTGTTCCGTACGCAGGAGACTCTCGAAGAAGGTAATGGACTTATTGACGAGTGTGTCGAATCTTATCAGCACATTGATTTGAAGGATCGCGGTATGGTGTGGAATACCGACCTTGTTGAAGCTTTAGAGCTTGAAAACTTGTTGATTAACGCGTCAGTGACTATGCACTCGGCTGAGGCACGTAAAGAATCACGTGGGGCCCATGCACGTGAAGATTTCTCAGAGAGAGACGACGAGAAGTGGATGAAGCATTCTTTGGGTTGGTTTGACTGGAAGAAAGAGAAGAATGCGAGGGTAAAGATAGATTATAGACCCGTGCATTTACAGCCTTTGGATGATGAAATGCCTCATGTTCCACCAAAGCCACGTGTTTATTAAGAGGATGCTTTGGTGAATAAAATAAATAATTATGATAGTAAAAATGAATTCGTGGTGGAAGATGGATGGAGGGTCTTGCTTTCTTGTTCGTCTTTAATTTCTCCGTGTTTTTGTATCGTGGTAGCTAGATTCTTAGGGAAGTATTCTTTTTGTGCTTATGATGTAAATATATCTATACAACCAAACACTCTTTTAGCTGAAAATTTGGCACTTTATGTCCTTTTCAGCTACGAGAAAATAAACAAATTTATTTTAGGTTCTTTATTTATTTACAACGGGTTAACAGGACAAGAGACGATATGCAATCAGAGTCTGCTAATTATTCAAAAGAAAAAATCATGTGTTTGAACGCACACAAGATTAGGCCTCAGAGGCAGGCTTAAAGTCTTTCATCAAACTTAGGCGGCCATTTCGGAAGGAGGGTCCAAGGGAGCACTTTCCTTAGCCTGTTGGAACTGCAAAGCAATATCAGCCATGTCTGCTTCAGAAGCAGCGTTCAACAGTTTCATCATCATATCATTTTCTTCTTTAAGCAAGTGCTCAGTAAATTCCTTGTTTAACTTAGAGAGAATGGAGGCCAAGTCGTTACCTCCAGACTTGCGGAGCTCAAGAGCCTGCAACGCCTCTTGTTCAACGTTGGTATGCTCTTCAAGAGACTCTTTGACCTTCTGCTTGCCTTCAGAACCGAGGGATTTCTCAACGAATGGATAGAGAACATCCATTTCTGCTTGACTGTGCAAACGGCAGACCATTGCAATAGCGTCAGTCAAAGTCTCCATGAGCTGCTTGTCTCCAGAAGCACTGGCCTTCTCAAAGTGTTTGAGAAGAACAATGGTATCAACGTGGTCTCCCATCAAAAAGTCCGCCATTGTGGGAACAGGGATGTCCTTGGGAAGGGACTTAATCATGGCAGCCGTAGTCATGATTCTTGGAAGGCTATTAGTGATCGGGAGCGAGTGAAAACCGCTTTGTAGAGTCGTTGGGGGATTTAAAGTATTTATAAATGCCCTATTGAGCCTTTGGAGGGAGCTTTTGTGGCAATGAGCATCTGCAGCGGGTGCTGAAACTCTCGTGCAGGTGCACGGAAGGCCATGTTGCTGCCACAAAAAAAATGCTTATATACAGCCCAAACGCTCCTCGTTCTCGGCATATTTTCACAGATTACATTGATTAATCTTCCAAACTCGTTCAAGATGGTCGGTTCTATCATTGACAGCAAACTCAAGGCAGCCAAGGTAAGAAACACTCTTGCCACTGAGGGTGGTAGCACAGGCAAAGCTCCAGTTTTCCCTCTCTTGGAGACTTTTTTTAAGCTTCAAATACTCTTGCTAACACTTTTGTATTAATGTTTCAACCATATTCCTCTACTACAGCCCCCCACCGCGTACTCTTGCGCGTTGGTCGATACAGCCAACGCCTCGGTCTACATGAAACTTTTCAACGACTGTATTCAATCGGGAGAAGATGCCAGCTATGTTGAGCGCATTACCCATTTGATCATGGTCACCTCAAAATTGAAGTCCGCCACTGTCGTTGGGGCCATGATTCCCTTGGTTCAGGGAATCTCCAACGGCGAGAAGCTGGCAGAGCAGATGATGGAACAGAATAACTTGCTTGAAGAGATGCTGGTGAAGATTGCTTCAACTAAAAAGCACCCTGATAACAAAGAGTTTATCAACTTGATGGAGCAATATGATCAAGGATGCAAAGAAGCTCAGAAAATTGAGTTGAAAGCGTTACAGGCAGTCATGAAGGAGGTTGATGAGGAGAAATTGATCGCTGCTGCTGCAGTTTTCGAAAAGTGCAAGCTCGAGACCAGTCTCACCCCTGGTAAAATTGAACAGTAAGGTGTTTGGCTGACAACATACAGTGAACAAATATTGTTGTGTGCCTGCTAAGGCTTGGTCGAATGTGCATAGGGTTCTTTATGTCCTCCTTGCTTGTGATACTTTTTGGCGATACAAAGTAAAATTGTAAAGTTTGATTAGTTAACAGATACACATACAAGATAAAATACACAGTGAAAAACGCACGCAGATCTTTGTTTAATATACAGCATATGCAATAGAAAGAAGCAACTACAAATATAATAACTCGCTGCTCTCTGTATTTGCTTTAAAAACCCACTATTACCGCCACCTGTGAGGGTTTAAAGGTCTAGGTTTTATTACGAATATACTTCCCGTCTGGCAACTTTGATTTCTTCACTCTTCCTTCCAGTATCCCCCACCGCCCACAATGGTGCGCATTCTTTCCACTTTCAAGGCATTCGATAAATTTCCACCCAACTACGCGAATGCAATTACTACACCAAATTCTCGAGACGCTCATTTTGCCTTGAGCGAGTTCCATCTCTACAGGAGGATCCACCAATACATCAGCATCTATATGGTTGATATACCACGCAGCTTCGCCATTTGAAACCTCCGCTGATGTTGACGGTGCTGCCGCTACACCGGTAGGAGGAGTAGTAGGCTCCTCTCCTCCATCGTCTCCATCAGCAAGTCCCTCTGGCGGTGCAGCAGCGGTAGCGGTAGTATTATTATTAATATTGTTATTATTATTATTCATAGCTCCTTCTACAGACTCCTCTGCTAATGGCGTAGGGAATGCTGGTTCTTGTGCCTTCCACCAGTGTTCTTTAGAGAGAATCGACCGATCATCGAATAAAATACCATTACACTGCTCAAAATCCGCTGCAACAACTCCATCGGTTCCATGTTTAATCCTCTGCATGGCACACCGATACAGCGAAGAAGCTTTAAAATCTTGCCAAAGGATACCAGGTAGCGTAAAATCTTCATTTTGTCCAGTGCTATCTAGTACAGTTAAATATTTAAAGCAACAAAAGACGTTGCCGAGGACCAGACCAAGGCGCCAGGAGCTCATATCTAGGTCAGTGCCTGCACGCAGACCCTTAATTTCGGTTATTTGAACACCAAGGTAGAGATTGCAACGATTGCAGTAGACTTGGCGGACTTTTAAACCAAGCGCTTCTTCTGTTGGAGCAATATGCTGGCGAAGGAATTCCCAAACGAGGCGATGGCTTGTACACGGACCCTCTTTATCATATTTGAGAGCATTCGGAAGCAAATCGTCTGGTTCTCCGAGGCACATGGCCTCTCCATCGGTCAGACGAAAGGAAATGGACAGGCTGCCGGCGTTCGCGGTATGGGCGACTGCGGCGGAGGCCAGAGGTGAACAACAATTTAAACAACCAACTGTTCGATGTAGATGCGGTTTTCCGATATCACGCAATTGTTTGCATGTCAGGGATAGCCGCAAAGCATCTCGCCAAGCATCTAAGTTGGTGAAGACAGATTTAAGTGCTCCTTCGGGAAGAGAAATCAGATGTAGATTATTCTCGCCGGAGCGTTTAGAAGAGGCAATGGATGCCTCCATAGACTGATAAAATTTTGCAATTGTTATATACCACGTCGAAACGATTGTGAGAGGTTAAAGCATGTCAGATGTTTGACAAACTTGTTTAAATATTTCAAAGGAAGTTCCTTACCCTGGCAAATTGAAACATAGCGTGGTTTCTTCCATTTAGTCTCCTATCTTTGATTATAATGCCTTAAAGATATACGTAATATATTTTACTGCAGAACATAGCCTTTGACCGGATATTTTGCATTTCAGTTCATTTAAAAGCGAGATCTCGTTGCCCGATTTTAAATATTTACCCTCCTTTGCTTCTGAAAATCCTCAATCGCCATGTTTAAAAGCTCCAAATGGAATCCTCTGAAAAAGGAGGATCCTAAAGAGCTCGTGCGCAAATGGAAGGGATCTATTCGCTCAGAGATCCGCAACACCGAGCGGGAGATAAATTCTCTTGTGCTAGAGCAGAAGAAAGCAGCTGTACAGATTAAAGAATGTGCTAAACGCAATGATATGATATCGGCAAAGGTAAATATCCTTGCAGCTTGTCTCCCTCTCCCAAGTTTAACTTTATTTTTTAAACAATCTTTTGACTCTACCGTGGTCCGCCTCTATTTCTTTAATTCCTTGCAGCTCCTGGCGAAAGAAGTAGTCAGACTACGCGGTGCCGTCGCTCGTCTTGCCGGCAACAAAGCCAACTTAATCGCTCTAAGCAACGAAATGACCCAAATGCTTGCCGTTTCAAAAGTAGCAACCACAATAAAACAATCTAGCACACTGATGGCGACGATGAACAATCTAGTTAAAATACCTCGACTGCAACAAGACATGAAGGAAATGGCAAAGGAAATGGCAAGAGCAGGGCTTATCCAGGATACAATTAGTGAATCGATGGACAGTGCAATGGATAGCGAAAACATTGAGGAAGCTGCAGCGGAAGCTGTCGATCAGGTTCTTTTAGAAATCACCGGTGAGACTATGAGCCAAATGTCTGCTGTGCCGACAGGGAAAGTGGGTGGAAAGACAACCGTGGCAATGGAAACGACGCAGGAAGAGGAAGATGATGATGCACTGATGGAAAGGCTTGCTGGGCTGAAAGCGTTGGCTTGATGAGATGATAAAGCAAACATAACTGATGTCGACGTATTTTACTGTATTTGATTAATTATTTCTTAATCCATTGACTTCCTCCCTCCAGCTCTTTTCTGCATTAGATATGTATGTTTTTTCTTTGTGTTTGTGTGTGTGCCCTATGATTTAGTAAGACGCATTTAATTAGTCGACAAAGTTACAAGATTAATTATGGAAGAAGAAAGAACAGAGGGGGGGGGGGAATGCCCGTTTGTTTTTCATTTTTGGGGGAGGATAAGACTTTATAAATAAAGCACCTTATAGATCCGAGTAGTTGATACGAGTGATTGATTTAGATTGATTTAATACAGACAGAGCAGGATGAAAGGAAACGGGGAGATCGGAGAGAAATAGAAAGACGCAACTTCTCACGGCCCATTTTTCATGGTGCCCCCCGAGCGGGAGGGAAAAAAATGACATAGAAAAAGAAGGGGATAAAGTATTAATAATCGGATTGAAAAATGGACAACTAAGCTGACTATTATCTTTTCAGAGAAGGCGGAGACAGTAAAAAGTTGAAAGAAACGAGTGAAAAAAAAAGGAGAAGAAGAAGAAGAAGAAGAAAAATGAAGAAAAGCACACAGGAAGGAGGCAATGCATGTTTCTAAACCATATTTGTTAGTTCCCGAGACTGCTTTAAATTCCCCTGCGGCGTCCGACATGATGTGCAATCAATTTCATCTCTTCACTCACTCCCCATGTTGTTATTGTGCATGTTCGTAGTCGTTTGGGGATTGTTGTTGTTATTGCCGGTGAGAAAACTCATGCAATCAAAATCAATGATAGGCGCTGCATTATCAGCACTTGCTCCTGACATAGTTGCAGTAGCAGCACCTGCATCAGCGTCAGACGCTGTAGCAGCAGTTGTCGTAGCACCACCGCCAGCACCGCCGCTAACGTGAGGAGCAGGAGCAGCGTTCTCTGGAACGTGAACACCGGGAGCATGCGCTGGAGGTGGCCCTCCGAATAATGGAACGCTGAGATGTGGAATAGGGAGCATGCCTTGATGATGCTGCATCAAATAGCTCGAAACAGCAGCAGTAGCAGTACCGCCAGCAGCGGTAGGAACCGGAGCAGGAGAGGGACGACCACTGCCATCATCACCACCTTCTGCAGCAGGCTGGGCAACAGCAGCAGCGGCAGTAGTATTCACACCCATCGGTGCTGGTAAGCATAATTCAGGTACACTAGGAAGCGATGTCATCCCTACAGCACCAGGTTGCTGCATATGTTGCTGACCACCACCAGCGGCAGCAGCGGCACACCCGCTACCAGGTCCAACTGCAATCCCTCCTGCTCCTCCTCCCATTCCACCAGCACCTGGGGCAGGTAAAGGAGGTAACGGTAAAGGTAAAGACCCTTGTGATCCCATTGAAGCAGCATGCTGCATGGTATTGGGCCCACCAGGCGACATTGCCGACGGCATCGATGCTTGTCTCGACAATATTGAAGGTCGCAGAGGAGAACGCAAGTGAGGCGGCATGGGGGGTGGGGCATGGACATCAGGTGCCATGACAAAGATAGGTGGCACAGATGGATCCATATCTGGAGGTGGTGTCGCTTCAGTGAATCGACCGTGGCCATGATGGCGGCGCCGGTGAGAATGCGCATTATTCTTATCACCACCGCCACCACCACCACCAGAAGAGACAATTTGAGCTAATCGATTTCTATCTTCCTCTGCCCAGTCCGAATCTTCATCACTTTCATCCATATCATCGTACGAAGCATCCTCTTCTTCAGTACTAAGACGATAAGAAGTCGAGGTTGCCTTTTGGGAGGGTTTGCGAGCGCGTTTGTGCCATTTACGAATGTCCTCTGCAGAAGGACCCCTTTTGGCGGGCAAAGTAACAGCACCTGCACCGCCAATACTTCCATCTTGTTGTTGCTGTTGAGCAAGAGGAGGTCGTGGAGCGTGGGTCCCTTTACGTCCACCACGTGCTGCAGCACCGGGCGTTCTCATACAGAATCCAGGATGGCCAGCAGGCTTATTGCAATATTCACTACGGGTGCAGCGGCCAGAATTATGTTGGATCAAGGGATTTATACCACCAGGCGCAGGGCATCCTTGAGGTAATTGGACAGGCGGAGCAGGGGTGCCTTGTCCACGAGCAGCTTGTTGCGTTTCAGCAGCACTGCATACCTCATCTGTGTTGTATTCTACTAAAAATTCACCATTTTCAGTGCACGAAATCCCAATGACGTCATCAAGTTTGAGTGCATGGTGACGGATGTAGTCTCCTGCATGCTCCAAAACGTAGACGCGTCTGCTTTCCATACCATTTGCCCATGATTGGAGAGTAAACTCCCACGATTGGGATAAATGGTCTCGAGCTGTGAGCGAATGAGCACGGCCGATGGCAAAAGAGAGATTTGCCTCAACAGCGGCACGGGGCAGGAGGATACGTCCTTTACTGACATCACTGTTTGTAAGGCGTTTGGCAACGAGGATAGTGCGTGCTGGTAGACCGGTAGAGCCGGCAGTAGGGCCAGAACGACGGTAGCCGCTGTTGGCAGGGGCAGAAGCGGGAGGAGCGAGGTATGGCGCTGCTGGAGCAGGAGCAGGAGGACCAGGTTCTTCTTGCGCTTCAGATTTGACCTCTGCAGCAGGAACTGCAGCTTCAGCGCCTTTCTCAGTACTTGGCTCACCATTAACGCCGCCAGCAGCAGGTCCAGCAGCGTGTTTGATCTCTTCGGCCGCCACCATCACCGCTCCCCTTCTTTTCCTTTCTGCCACAGGCTCTGCAAGAGCAACAGCCTGTACTTCTTCAGGATCTGCTTCTACAGGACCAGGGACAGCTACAGCACCACGGCGAGTTCTAGATTGCCGAGCAGGCGCAAGCTCTTCAATACGAACTTGCTCTTCTACCTGGTGTTCTCGTTTTACCGACTCTGCCTGAGCCTGTGCCATCTGCTGGTGTTGCTGCTGCAATAAAGGCACTGCCTTGGGCACTTCTATATCAGAATGATGCTCTTCCTCTAGGTAATCATCTCCAAACATTTTACGCTGGCGTTTGCGACCACGTCCACTCACGGTGGTAGGCATTTGGCTAGGTGACAGACCACTACCGCCACCAGATGGTCGCCTCGCTCTTCCGGGGGCACCGCCCTTACCATTGCCATGCAACCTCCCAGCTACCGCCTGTGCCCCTGGGTTATCAATCACAACCATTGATTTTTCATCAGAGCCCAAGATTTGAGAATCTAGGAATTTCCTCAAGGCGCCGAGGCGTTCTTGCAAAGCAGCGCATCGCTCGACGGCAGCAGTGGTCGAGTCAAGGCCAGCGAGTTCCCTCCGCAATGAAGCAAGAAGACGAGATTCTTGAGAGATCTTTGGTGGAGAGCTGAGAAGCTGGCCGTTCGGAGGTAGTACTTGAGTTTGCAAGGCAGCATCGTGGCCCTTTTTGACAGCAGCAACTGCAACGGGGATCACAGCAGCAGGAGCCCCGACAGGAGGAGGAAGAGGAGGAGAGGGAGGGGAAGCAGACTTAAGGTTACAAGAAACCTTGATTTCCACGACAACTGAGCAACTTTCCTCAAGAACGTGCAATTTCACCACAACTTCTTTGATTGAATCTTCTTCTGCAGCAGCGACAGGGCTATCTACATCTATAGCTTGCGCAGCAGCTAAAGTGGCAGCTACAGCATTGACTTGAGCTTGAGCTGCAGCCAAGGAAGGCTCCAATGCGGCACACAGTGCAGGTACCGGCATCGGTGCCACAGGGCCAGCTCCTTCAGGAAGCAATTCCTGAACCACCGCAAGAAGCTCTTGAGGTAGTCTATATTCCGATAATACACGAGAAATATGGGGCACTTGTTGCTTTGGTTGTTCTTGCTGCTGTTGCTGTACAAGTTGTTGGAGTTTCTTAGAGCCCGGAGGACGACCTCGACCGCGGCGAGCTACCACAGGAGCTGCATTAGCAGCAGTGGTGGTAGCTACCACCACTGCTTGCTGAAGTTGTTGCTGCTCTTGCTGTTGTTGTTGTTGTTGAGCCATAAATGCGTCTCCCATAACAGCAGCAATTGCAGGGATAGGTGCAACAGGAGCAGGGGCAACAACAGAGGGAACAGCACCCTTACCCTCTTCATCGAGCCACCTATACGTCTGCTGTTGTAAATCCAACTTTTCCGTCTCCCCATCATCGTACAAAATCGTATGTTTTCCCGTAGTAGATGAATATGAAGTTACGGTACCAGCATAGTACACTTTATCATCCGTCCACCAGATCTCAATACGTCGACCACAGTCAGTCGCACGGTCCAAGGTTGCGTCCATAGTACCACGACATTTCGCAGCACCACAGCGGCAAGAGTACTCTCCTTCATCACCATTCTCTTGACCAAACAACTGCTGGAAATGATAATCATAAACTAGTTCTTCTCCGGGAGCCACATCGCGGAGAGTGAAAATACCAACACGAACCTCTCCTGTGGCTGCGTCATGCCATTTCTGTGTCTCACAATTGGGGTCACAAGAAGAATTGAGAAGACGAGCGATGTTGCCTTTAGGACGGGCGTCAATAATGAGGCCAGGAGCCATTTCCATCATGTAAAAGTGAGGCTCTTGGCGCTGCTTTGCCGCTTCCATTCTAGCACGCATCTCATTTTCATCGACTACTTCCCCTGCGTATTCGACAACATAGCGTCCCCTAGGGATAAATTCTTTGGAACGGACACCCCAGCCTTTATCTCTGGTTAAAAAGACTTCCATGGAAGGGCACTCGAGTTGGTAAAAGGGGCGATTACTGCACCGATCACCCGAAGGACAGGTGGCCTTATCGCAATGAATGAAGGATAGACGATTTAAGCAGCCTTCTCCACATCCATCACGAGGAATGCAGAGGCCACTAGCATCTGCAGCGGAGCTAGGAGGGCGGCCAGGGCCGCGAGGAGCAGCAGGAGCTGCTTCATCGACAGTAGGGATCCCTGTGCGAGAACCTGCTCTTGCGGAAGGTTGGCGAGCCGTCGTGATAGCCACCACTGCTGGAGCTGCTGTTGGAGCAAACCCAGGTATAGTTGCCGCTTCAGGTGCTAAAAGAGCGTCGAAATAAGGTGCAAATATCTCTGCAACGATTCTACGGACGATAGCTTCATCGCTTTGATCAACCGCACCGCCTTCTTCTTCTTGCTGCTGCTGCTGCTGCGGTTGCTGCTCTTCCTCGCTTTTTAGATTATCAATGACCACCGCTTCAGGTTCCTGATATCTTCCTTCACCCTTGATATTTTCTTCTGTAATTTCAGCAACCACAGTATCAACCATAGGACCATCAAGTTCCATAGCAACGGTATCTGCAGCCACCTCGTCAACAGCGTCAACAACAGCAGCTTCTGCTGTTGCTTCAACAGGCTGAGCAGCAGGAGGCTCTGGGACCATGGCGACGGTCGCAGCGGATTTCTTTGGACGAGGGCAATTGCAGACTGATATTTCATCCTTATGTAACCTCTTAGGACGCATTCTCGATACCCACACATTCTGTCGAACATGCACGTAATCCGGAGGCTCGTTCAATTTTGAGCCTGTAGCTGCAGCGACTGCGATAGCACGAGATTTCGTAGAGGGAAGAATTAATTTGCCGTTGGAAATTCGCATTGAAACGGCCTCAGGGTCAGTCTGCAAAAAAGCGGAACCCATACTACCACTACGGGTATTGAGAACAGCGGGAGCTGCATCAACTGCAACAGAAGGAGCTTCTGCTGCAGGTAAAGAAGCAAACTTCTGTTGCTGGACTTTAGGAACACGAACACTAGAAGGAACAGGCCTGCGAGTTTGCAACTGGATTTTCTTTGGAGGTCCTCCCACCAGCGGCACATCCCAGCTGCTAGGATTCACATCCAGCGCCTTGAGTGCCATAGAATCCAACTGAGAAGCTTGAAAACAGCTTGCTACTTGATCTCCAGAGAAGATACGGCCAGTTTGACGGGTAAACATCTCAGCTAACAAGTCCGCAGGCGTCTTTCCTTTTAGATTGTTTTCGATATCAATGGCGTTTCCAAAATAGCCTTTCACCCACTCAAACAAGTCTTGTGTAGTAGAAGGGGTCGGTTCATCAATAAGCTGAGGGAAAAGACGTTTAAGACGATTAACCAACGGTTTCAGCACATCGCGAGCACTCCAACGTACTTTTTCGCTACCTCCTGCGAGGCCATCTGCAGCGGCGGCTGGCTTGAGAGTCGCCACCGCTTTGATTACAGCAGCGGCAGCAGCAGCAGCAGCAGGGGGAGCTTTACGCACAGCTTTTTCTGATACGTCTGTAGTAGAGAAATAGCTTTCTAAAGTCTGCGTCATCAAGCTTTCAGCTCCCACAGTAGGAGGAGCACACCACCAACTTGGCGGTGGCAATCTCTCCCGGCCATCAAGTGCTAAAAAGGCAGCTACTTCTTCAACTCCACCTCTTAATTGCCTATTAATTTTTGTATGGCAGCCACGAGAGATACCTTCACCCCATGTTAATACGTTTTTTCGAGTCAACCAACCGTAAGTATACTCTCCAAAGAACATGACAGGCACTGCGAGCGCCTTGGGTTTGGAAGAAAGTAGATCTGGCCGAGCTGCAACGGTGCTGGAAGACAACACTTGTGCCTGTATAGAGAGAAAAAGAGAAATAAACAAAGCTGAGAAATAGTCAATGATATGGTAATTAGTATTATCAGGTAAAGTAGGGCTAGCATTATTTAATTTTTTGATTATTGGAGGAAGATGGGTGGTAAGTAATGTCAAAGTGCACTACTTACCGGCCAAAATGGATACGACCCGATCTTGCCCCATACAATTTGAGCAGTCTCTGCGACCGCAATGAAGTTAGAGGTTATCACCGTAGCGCAGACGGTCTCATAGGGGTCCCCAGGCTCCCCGACAGAGCCTCGTTCAACCTGCAGTAGCAACGGCACGAGAGACTTGATATGTTCAGTGAACGAACAAAAAACATTACGGAGATGACGGGAAGGCCTCAAATCGGGGGTTTGGCAGAAAGAATTACTGGGAGAGTAGGTTACAAGATAAGGCCATGCGACATAGACTCACCTGTGTTTTCCCCGACATAATTTCCTTTATAAAGTTCGCTTCAATTTTGTGTTGAAGCGCCCATCGGACGAAGACGAAACCTGCAAATTATGGTATCCAGGGGAATAAATAAATGTAGACAAAGATGAGCGGTGACGAATTAGGATTTCCTTCACAGTTCACGCATAGTGATGAAGGCCTCGTTTTAACCATGGGAACAATGAGAATGGTCCTTCAATTTTCTGCAGCAACCAACCTTGGCGGCGTGCCAGCTCTATATCAACTTACCAATTCCTTATATATTACTATTAGTTTAAGTTCCAAAAAGCTGCGGTTACTAAACGAAGAGCGGCGAAGATTTAAAAGACACCTGCTAACAACAGCAGACGGGTTCTCACTTTCTGCTTTCAAGATTGGCGATATATATTCTCGAGCAGCTTCTTAAGCTTATGATGGAGAGGAAATTGGGGCTCTCTTTAGGTTGAAGAGTAAAAACGTGGAAATTTCGCGGGGGCGAGCAAAGCAAAGCACGCAGCACAGTGTGCTGCACATCCAATTTCGGCAAGTTTTCTGAGAAAAACCACTTGATGGCCTACCCTATAGTAATATAGACTTTAAAAAATAAGATCCCATAACTGAGGCGAGCATAGGCCAAAGGGCAACGGATCCTTTGCAGGAATGCACTTTATTTCTCATGATCACATATAATTGTTACGTTTTATGGCTCGTGAAACTATCTTAACAGCAAAATGCAACATTTTTGTTAAATTAAACATCTAGGCCATGCCAGATGAGATGGGCAGGGTCATTGCCCCTCTACAGACTCGCCCGAATGGCGGCACTCCTCCCGCTCCTACACCTGCCGCTGCCACAACTGCCGCTGCTGCTGCTGCTGTTCCGTCCGCCCCAGCTCCACCAGAGCCAATTACGTTACGAATTGTATCATTGGACTATTACATGGCACCTCCGGTTCCTGGAATGGATGTTTGTTGGTCTGAATTAGAAGGAGTGGCAGTTCAAAAAGTGCCAGTGGTAAGAATTTTTGGGGCGACTCCAAGTGGTCAAAAATCATGTTTACATGTTCATGGGGTAGGTTGAAGAAATTTATAAATAATTGAAATGGTACAAGTATACTTTATTCACGTATATATAGATTTTCAGTAGAGAAAATGGCCATTAAGTAGTATGATTCATGAATTAACTCCAGTCGGCATCCCCCGCCAATCTGAATTTTTCTTCCCTTTGTACAGATTTACCCATATTTTTATATACCATACGATGATGATATGCCTCAAGACACCTCTGGAGCTATCGCATATGCACGTCGCCTTGCGTTATCTCTCGACGCTGCCCTTTCATTCAGCAATTCTAGTAATGCTCCTGGACCAGCAGTCGGAAATAACGAAAAAAGACCGGCAGCAACAACAGCCGCAGCAGCAGCAGCAGCAGGTGGAGGTGTTGTAGGTTCTTCCTCTTCTTCCCGCCGGCAGCGTGTCTTCGGCGGAACTCTCGTTCGTGGCATACCATTCTATGGATACCATCCTGAAGAGCGTCCTTTTATTAAATTAATTCTCTATGACCCAAAGGACGTGAAGAAGGCCGCATCACTGTTGCTGGCTGGAGCAGTTCTCGGTCGTTCTTTCCAGCCCTATGAAAGCCACGTGCCCTACCTATTACAATTTAAAATCGATCTTAACTTACAAGGTATGGGGTACCTTACTCTGAGTAAAGGCATGTTTCGTGGAAAGCTGCCTTCTGAGCGTGCTGTGCATCGACAGGGGTGGGCGCAGCGGGAGATTTTTCAAACTGAAGATGGTGACAGCTGCGATGGCCCTGGTCGTCTTCCTGCTGTACCTAGCCCTGGTACATCTGCCTCTCCTTTATCTACATCATCTTCGCTGCAAATCAGCACAACAATTTGGTTGGAAAGTACCACACCTGTTGCAATGAGGTGGGGTAGAGGGAGCGGTGACAACATCGCTGGAGCAGCACCACCGCAGCGCCAAACAACGTGCGATTTAGAATTTGACGGCCATGCAGAAGATATTTTAAATAGAAATTTGCTATTAAAGATGCCTTTAGCTCATGCTGGGCCTGAAATAAGGATGGTAGAGTCTCTGGCACCAATGTGGGAAGAAGAAAGAAAGCGGTGTGGGGGCTCAGTCCCACAACCGGCACCAGACGTTCCAAGAACACCACAGCAGCTAAGTTCAGCTGTTGCGCAGTGCCGCGAAGAGTTTCAGGTAATAGAAGAACAGATAAAAGACGCTCTTGGGATGGTACCTGATGGTATAGAGGAGGCACCTTTGTTAAATGCAACACAGGCTGCGAACGAAGCAGTATTTCCTTTGAGCCAAGCCTTGCCGTCTGCTGCTGGGGGTGTCGTCGCTGCTGATGTTGCAGTCAAGTATCCTGTTGACTATGGCCAGTTTATTGACGAAGATATCTTAACACAGATGTCTGTCGAGGATGAAGACCTAGGCCAGCCTCTGGGCCGTCCTTCTTCCGCTGCTGCTGCTCCTGGTGGTGGTGGTGGCGGCGGTGATGGTTTCCCTAGAGTAGAAGCAGAAGAGATTTTTGCTAGACAGCATGGAGATGGAATTGATGAGGAAGAAGAGGATTTGCTTTTAGCTCTTGCTATGCAACTAACCCCTGCATCACTTCCTACTAAAACTGAAGTGCCGGCAGCAGCAGCAGCAGCAGCAGCAGCAGCAGCAGCAGCAGCAGCAATGCCGTTTCGGGAAGGAGTTACACCCTCCCAAGGCCTACTACCAGTCCCTCAGCTTACCTTCTCTGCGCCAAACAGTCAACAAGAGACTTATAGACGAGCTCAGAATGCATTAGAACAATTTCTCGCTGCTACGCAACGTGAATGTGACGATATACTAGAATGCTCTGCTCCACAGCAGCATTCTGATGACGACAATGACATTAATGGTATTGACAACAACAATAACGATGACGGCGAGCAGCAACGACAGCAGCAGCTTCAACAAAGAAGCTATATTCCGCAAGTAGACGGAGGGTTTGACGACAGTTCACCTGTTCCTTCTGGTGCTGATCCAGAGATAGCAGAAGAAAAAGCAGACGATGACATGCAAATTGATCAACCTGTACCCGTAGCAGCAGCGGCAGTGGTACATTCTATGAACCACCCACCCACGAGAACTGAAGCATATGTCCCCCGTGAGCGTGTACGCATTTCTGGCCAGTATTTAAGCGCATCTATGCGATTTTTAGGAGCTCAATATGATGACGACGATGAAGATGAAGTTATTGAAGAAGCTGCAGAGAAACAAAAACAACAAGAGAAGAATGTGACGCTTGGTCAAATTGTACTATCAGCTGATCTACCGCCGACCCAACCACTTGAAAATACAGAAGATGGTATGGAGGAAGGGCAAGTAGGAGAAGAAATAAGGGAAGAGGAGGATTTTCCTATAGAACCATCTCCTGCGGCTGAGGCTCCTTTATTAAATAGTACTTATACAAATAATGGAGCACAAAGCAACGGAGATTGGTGGCATGAAGAAGCGTCTCAAATTCCATTTGAAGATTTAGAATGGGATCTATTGGATGATGATCTTGGTGGTGGTGGTGGTGGTGGTGGTGGTGGTGGTGGTGGTGGTGATATACCAGAAGATACCCTTGATAATGATGGTGATGCGTATAGTGAAGAAGAGCAGCTCCAAGAAGAAGAAAATCAAGGAGAAAAAAAGCTGCAAATTTATTATTACCATCGACCCGCTCCAACACAAGCTGATCTGCTTTCTTCCGGATGGGATCAAGGGATCTTACCAATCGTTCATCAAGGTGCACACTATAGTAAACGAGCACATGTGCCTGCGAGGGCGCCTATTTTCGCTGGCAAAGAGTTTAAAGTGCCGTGTTCAGCTGCGGGTGAGCTGCCGGAATTTAGTGGCATCATGGAAAAGGCTCGATCTGGAGCAGGTACAGGGGCCTATGGTATAGCACGGACACTTTTAAACAAAGAAAGAATGGCAACACGTGGACTAATTGCATTTACACCTGCAAGAAAACCTCCTAGCAGAGCTGAGACTGATGCTTGGCTCGGCTTGAGCAACACGTCGAATAGTGTAAAAGGCGGTGGTGCTGTCGGGAAGAGAGGAAACGAAGCTGGATTTAATATGGATCCTAATACTGGAAGATTAATTCCAAGCAGACAGAAAGGAGGTGGTGGAGCTTCTGCAAATACTTCGCAGCCTCTGAGCGGTGGCGGGGGTAGTGCTGTTACGGGAGGTGGTGCAGGTGACTTACTAGGGACTCCTTCTTTAGCGTCAATACCTTCCTCTGACCCAAGGAAAAGAGCAAAGAGTCTTCAACAGCATCATTTTTATAATACACCGGAGATAAACATGCTTGGAGGTGTGGAAAAGAGCTTGGACGGGAACGGCGACGCTGATGGCAGAATAGGAAATGGAAAAAAAGAAGAAGAAGAAGAAGAAGAGCGAGAAGAATTACGGAAACCGCCTTCCCCTAAATACGACGAAGCTTCATTTTTCTATAATAATCCATTCATTTCAGATGCAGCACCGTCAATACGGGGTGCTGGTAGTGGTGGTGCTGGTATGAGTCGAAGCAGGCTCAGCACACAGGGCGAGAAAAACACGGTTCCTGTCGGTACAAGCCCTGCATTGGGCTCCAATAATCCTGCTTGTGGTGATATTGGAGCTAAATCTATCCCTGGTCCAATGCAGATACTTCCCCAACTGCATCCTGTGAGCACTAGAAAGAGTGCTTTAAAACCACCGCAGCAACCTCCCCATAATGTTGATATCAGCGGAGCAGTAGATCCTTCTCAAGATAAAGCAGCACCCGCAGAAATAAAAGGCAAGAAAGTGGTGGCATTCACTCCTGAAGAAGATGACCAAGTCGCTGCCAAGAACGCCGCTGTTGCCGCCCCCGGACCCTCCAAGCCAAAGCCTAAAGCTCGTTCTCAATTCGTGAGTCAAATAACCCCTCCCTCCCATGGCGGCGGCAAAACTGCAACCCCCTCTTCTCAGCTCGGCTTCAAACGCATTATCGCGGGTAAAGGACAGGGTCTCACTCTTGCCAGTATTGAAGTTCATGCGGAGTGTCGGGGTCAATTGCTACCAGATCCACGATATGATGCTGTGCGTGCTGTGGTCATTGCTGTGACAGACGATGAAGAAGATGTTCCAGATGGCAACTTCTTTGCTAGGATATTCCTTTTTGATGGAGAAATAACAACAACAACAACTACAGTGCCAGCAGCAGAGGGAGCTGCTGAAGGTGCTGCTCCTCCTCATTCTCCTCATCCTCCTACCGGCAATATTCCGAACGAGCCCCTTAGAAAGCTATCAAGTACCGTAGATGGTCTAACTGGCTGTCAAATAGAACGTTTCCCTACTGAAGAAACTCTTTTTGATGCTGTCGTTGCTGCTGTGTGTGCTTTGGATCCAGATATCGTACTAGGATATGAAATACAAAAGGATTCTATAGGATACCTCTCTGATCGTGCAGCTGTGGCTTTCAAACGAAACAATTTTTTGAAAGAACTTTCTAGAATGCCTGGTGATGAGAAAGTAGCTCAGGCTCATCAGCAAAAGGACCACCACGACCCTGATGGTGGGAAGAATAATGATGATGCCGTTGGTGGAGGTGGTGGTGGTGGCGGCGGTGGAGTCAGAGATCAATATGGTTGGGATCATGCGTCCGGGTTGGATATACCTGGAAGAATAGTGCTGAATGTATGGCGTCTTATGCGTGGAGGTACGTAGACATTACAAAAATATCCTTAATCTGTCGATAAAAAAAAGCTCTACATTTATTTTTAACAATTATTTCTCCCTTTCTTTCTTTTTATTCTACAGAGCTCAAGCTAAATATCTACACACTTGAAAACTGCGCTGCAGCAGTACTTCGTCTTCGTATCCCTCATATCACAGCTCCACAACTATCATCTTGGTTCTCTGCAGGTCCATCTGGTGGCAGGTGGCGGTGCCTCTCTCATCTCACTTTACGAGCCCGTCTTTCTCTTGCTTTGCTCGATCGCTTAGACCTCGTTGGCCGCACTTCAGAGATGGCACGTGCTTTTGGTATAGATTTTTTCTCCGTACTTTCACGTGGTAGTCAATATCGGGTAGAAAGTATGACTTTGCGCCTTTCACATAGTCAAAACTATGTTGCTGTGGCGCCTTCGCCGGAGCAAGTCGCCAGGCAACCTGCAATGGAGGCGTTGCCGCTAGTGATGGAACCACGCAGCGCAATGTATCCCGATCCAGTCTGTGTGCTTGATTTTCAAAGTCTCTATCCTTCAATGATTATCGCCTATAATCTGTGTTACTCTACATGCATTGGCAAGCCTGCTCATTCTGCTGCGGCCGCTGCAGCCGTTGCTGATGGTACTTTTTCAACTCTCTCTTCTTATAAAATAAAGCTTGGGTGCTCCGAATATGTCACCCCACTACAAGCTTTAGCTGGAGGTAAACCTGGGGCTAATGGGTTAGTAATAGCTCCTAATAGAGTGGCATTTATTCCCTCAGAAGTACGACCAGGTGTCCTCCCCCGTCTGTTAAATGAAATCCTCAGCACGCGAATCATGGTCAAAGCAGCAATGAAACGAGCCCCGTCTTCCCTCCGTGTCCTTCTCAGATGCCTTAATGCGCGCCAGTTTGGTTTAAAATTAATAGCGAATGTGACCTATGGCTACACAGCGGCTGGCTTTTCAGGTCGAATGCCAATGGCAGAGCTGGCTGATGCGATCGTCCAAAGTGGCAGAGCCACCCTAGAAGCAGCCATCGCTATGGTAGAAAATCACCCTACCTGGAAGGCAAACGTAGTGTATGGAGATACAGATAGTTTATTTGTTCAGTTACCAGGCAGAACAGTAGAAGAAGCATTTGCAATTGGGGCAGAAATTGCAGCAGCGGTGACAGCCGCAAACCCACCACCAGTAACGTTGAAACTTGAAAAGGTATACCGGCCATGTGTTTTGCTGTCTAAGAAACGATATGTGGGTGCAATGTATGAATACCCGGGTCAAAAGGTACCTGCGTTTGATGCAAAGGGTATTGAAACAGTACGGAGAGATGCTTGCCCAGCTGTCGCAAAAATAATGGAAAAGACGCTGAGGCTTTTGTTTGCCTCTGGGGACCTTTCAGCAGTGCGTATGTACCTAGAAAAGCAGTGGACGCGTATATTATCTGGTAGAGTCTCCATTTCAGACTTTATTTTTGCCAAGGAAGTACGACTAGGGACATATAGTACACGTGCAGGGGTGGTCCCGCCAGCTGCCTTGGTAGCTACTAGAGCCATGGCATCTGACCCCCGAGCAGAGCCACGGTACGGAGAACGCGTGCCATATGTTGTCGTGTATGGAGAACCTGGTGCCAGGCTTGCTGATATGGTGGTACCCCCACGTGCTTTGGTAGAAAGCGGAGGGCGCTTGCGCCTTCATGCTGTGTATTACATTACCAAACAAATAATTCCAGCAATAGAGCGTGCTTTGTCCCTGGTAGGGGCAGATGTGAGGGCATGGTTTGCTGCTATGCCGAGACCACAGCGGACGTTGCCTCAAAAGAGGCCTCAAGAGTCGCTGCCGCTTCTTCCTGATAATGGGGGTCTTGGTATTAGCACTAGAGGTGGTGGTGGTGGTGGTGGCGCTGCAAATGTTAATCATTTTTATGGAGCTGGTGCTTTGACGATAGATAGGTTCTACCTATCAAGGCATTGCGCTGTATGTGATGAGCTCACACATGCAAGTAAACCTCTCTGTGAGCGCTGCTTGACTGAACCTCAACTTGCAGCGGCAGTGCTGTCTTCCCGATGCAACCGCTTAGGCAGACAGTATACGCACTTAGTGAAGGTCTGTGGGGCCTGTGGAGGTGGTGGTGGTACACTGAATGTAGAAGAAGGTGGTATAGTATGTGATTCGTTGGATTGTGGAGTGTATTTTGAGAGAAGAAAGGTATGGAGGGAGATGCAAGCTGGAGAAGCATTGGCTGCAGCTGGGCTGAGCGCCTTGGTGCCGTGTGATATTTGAAAGTGTGATTTGTAGGGAGTGTTTTAAGATTATTTGGTCAATGTATGAGTAGAATCTGTATCTTTGATGGAGTAGAACGAATTTACTGTTATAGCTCGGCCAAGCTCGGATACAGTTGCCCTTTTAGCAGAAGCCAAAAGCTAGATTTGCAAATCTCACAACTGGCAGAAAAAGAGCGCTGACTGTGATTTTGCGGGACTTGAAAGGAAGGTGGTCTGAAGGGACAAAGGCACCAGCTTTTTCAGTCCTGCTAACAAAAACATATAAATATAAATATATCTGAGGCAACAAGAGTCAGCCTTATTGGGCTGGGTCGTTTGACAGAATGTCTTTGTCAACAAATTTTCAAATTAACTCACAAACCCTAGCAAGAAACCCTCGCCATGTCGGGTCAGCTGCCTCTAGACTTAGTATCAAGTCTTTTTCTGGTCTTCGTGCGAGTGGGGCACACCCACTTTATCTTGGAGGGTTTGTTTCTCGCCTTGGATTGAACTCACAAAAAAGATCTCAATATATCCAAGGGAGGTCACGGCATGTCGTCTATGCCCTCTTTGAGAAGTTTACAGAACGCAGTATCAAGAGCGTAATGCTTGCACAAGAGTGGGCTCGTAATAATGGCGAATTAGAGGCAAGTGATTTTGAATTGTTTTTGACATATGAAGAGACCAAACGGTGCTCTTTCCCCTTTCTTGCTTTGTATCGACATAAAATATGACTTCCAAAAGTATTATAACATGCAGGTTTTGCCTCAGCATATCCTCTTGGGCTTGATCTCAGAGGATCCCTCAAGAACTGGATTCCTTGGAATCAGCGGTATCACTGCACAGTCGGCTCAAGAAGTCATGTATGGCATGCAGAGCACCAACGAAATGAAGCGTAGAAGAGATACTCCCCGCGATGTCCCCTTTTCTCGCGCTGGAAAACGCCTCTTCGAAACTGCTTTGCAAGAATCTCGCCGAATGGGAATGAGCTTCATCGCGCCTGAACATATTTTCCTTGCTGTCATCGCTTCCGATGACCAAGAAGTTAATGAACTCATTCAGGGTCTCAGTATGGACGTTGATCGTCTCAAAGTGGAAGCTTTACGTCGCTTGCGTGGGGAAGCAGAAGGAGAAGGCATTCGGAACCGCATAGTGCCGGCTTCGGAAACTACCGCCGTTGGTTCCCGATCTAAAAGAGAGCCTGGAGCTTTGGATGAGTTCTGCCGCGATTTATGTGCGGAAGCAGCAGAAAATCGGCTGGATCCTGTGATTGGAAGATTCAAAGAAGTTGCCCGGATGGCTCAAATCTTGGCGCGTCGGACCAAAAATAATCCGATCCTTCTTGGAGAGCCTGGAACAGGTAAAACAGCACTAGCAGAAGGTCTTGCTCGTGCAATCGTAAACCGTACTCTCCCTGATGGGTCTCAATTACCTGAATTTCTAATTGGTAAAAGAGTTTTGGCTCTTGACGTCGGTCTCTTGATTGCTGGAGCTAAAGAGCGTGGAGAGTTGGAAAGCAGAGTCACAAACATCCTTGCTGAAGCGAAAGAAGCTGGCAATATCATTCTTATGATTGATGAAGTACACACACTCGTCGGTGCTGGCGCTATCGGTCGCGGTGGAGGTGGTGGCTTGGACATTTCCAACATGTTGAAACCGGCCTTGGCTCGAGGCCACTTACAATGCATCGGTGCTACTACTTTAGATGAACATCGCAAGCACATTGAAAAAGATGCCGCTCTTGAACGTCGTTTTCAGCCCTTAATACTCCGAGAACCGTCAGAAGAGGATGCGTTGGCGATCCTTGAGGGATTGGTCGATCGATATGAGCGTCACCATCGATGCATTTATTCTTCAGATGCACTTGTTGCTGCAGTGAAATTATCTTCCAGGTATATCGCAGATCGTCATTTACCGGATAAGGCGATTGATTTACTGGATGAGGCTGGTTCACGTGTTCGTATTGCAGCTTATAACGCTTTAAAAGAGGCCGGTGATGATGCGATGGATGCTGCAGCTGCTTCCTATGGAGAGCTTTCTCAAGTCATGGAAACCAAAGATGAAGCAGCACGAGATTTTCTATATGAAGAAGCGACCCTATTAAGGATCAGAGAGTTGGAATTGAAAACGAAACTGTCTGGCGCTCCGGAAGACGCTGCTGCTGTCCCTATTGTTTCAGTCGAGCACATTGAAGCTGTGGTTGCTGCATGGAGTGGCGTACCTGTTGAACAAATGGGAGATGACGAGAAAGAAAAGTTATTGGGCTTGGCAGATTCTCTCCGGGGTCGTGTGATTGGACAAGATGAAGCAATACAAACCACAGCACGTGCTGTGGCACGCGCTGCATCGGGACTCAAACACCCGTCCCGTCCTATCGCAACTTTAATGTTCTCTGGACCTACTGGTGTAGGTAAAACCGAGCTGGCAAAGAGCCTGGCTGAGGCTCACTTTGGTGGAAGTCCTTCAAATATGATTCGGCTTGATATGAGCGAGTACATGGAACGACACTCTGTAGCTAAATTAATCGGTGCACCCCCTGGGTATGTCGGCTACGGTGAAGGTGGTAAACTGACTGAAGCTGTCCGTAGAAGACCCCATTCTGTTGTTCTTTTCGATGAGATTGAGAAGGCACACCCTGACGTGTTCAATGTCTTACTTCAAGTGATTGAAGATGGTCGATTAACTGATTCTCAGGGTAGGGTGGTCTCATTTAAAAACTCGCTGATTGTGTTGACCACCAATGTAGGATCTTCTGTCGTGGCTAAAGGAGGCGCTGGCATTGGATTTGAGCTGCCTGGTGAAAACTCGGTGGCTACACAACACAGGAGACTGCGTTCCTTGGTTTTGGAGGAATTAAAGTCCTATTTCCGCCCTGAGTTGCTCAACCGCCTTGACGAGGTCGTCGTTTTCCGTAGACTGCTTAAAGAAGACGTCGCGCAGATCGCTGAGCTAGAGCTTGCAAAGACTGCTGAGCGGGTGGCAGAGCGTGGCATTGCTTTGCGAGTAGAAGCTCCCGTGCTTGATATGATTATAGAGGAAGGATATTCTGAAAGTATGGGTGCACGAGAGCTTCGTAGGGCAGTTACTCGAGTTGTTGATGATGCTTTGAGCGATGCTTTAATTACTGGCAAAGTGGTGAAGGGGCAGATTGCTGTACTTCGTAAAGCTGGTGCTGAAAGTCCCTTGCCTGTGAACGTCCTTGCTGCCGATGACGTGGCAGCTGCCAATGCTGTTTTACAGAAAAATACCATTGAATGGGTGGAAGCTTAACGAGGGGAGAAATTAAAGACTATCCTTGAGAAATCTTGCTTTGTTTCCTGACTCTAGAGGTCAGATCTGCCGCCAGGCATCTTAAGGTTATCTAAAGAATGAGGTGCGAGGATTAATGTATTGTAGATTGACGCAGGAAGCGATTTACGGATGTCGGCTCTTTTCTTTTTCTTTCTAGATCAAACTAACTTTGAACTACGGTCCATCAAGGAATGATTTGAACGGTAAACTACTTATGGCCTTGCTGCTACTACCAAGAAAATCTTTTAAAATGAATCTTATTAATAGTTTATATACAAACGTCCCTCGTCGTGTCTTTATGTCTCTTTGTCTTTCTCCTTGTGTTTTTTTACCCCTGCGACGAGTTTTCTTCTTCTGCTGTACCCCCTCCCCCTCACCCACCCACCCACACCCCTTGTACTAAAACTAAGTATATTATGCTATATTTTCGAACGGCGTTGTATCAGCCAGTTTTTAGCGCTGTATTTTCACCTTGGTCTTCTGGTTCTCTTTCTTCGGCCCTTGTCTTTCTCATATTTCACTTGATAAGAGTTCCCGTCTTTTTTTCTTCCTTTCTCTGTTTTCTTAATTGAAACAGCTGACGACTCATCCCCTAATTAACGAATTGTTCTGTGAAACCCTCTCTTAATGAATATTTTTGACCTGTAGACTGATTGATTGCCTTATGCCCCTTGTCCTCTAGTTTGAAAAAAGAGCCCCGACCCCTGTCGCTCAGAGTTTTGTAATACTAGTGCTTTCAGAAATTTGTAAGAATCTTCTCGTTTACATATTGCAAAATGATACTAACTAAATACCTGGGAGAGAAACATTGTTCTAGGTATCGTATTTAAGTTTCTTCTCTACAGCACAAGCAATTGCTATCTCGATCAATAAATCAAAGTTGCTTAATTTAGAGAGAAAGACCGCTATCATCACCAGTGTCACCACCATCGAGATCCTTCTGGCTGAGGTAGTAGACAGCCCAAACGGAACTGAAAATAGCCTGTAAAAGTAGAAGTAATAGAAAGTGTTTAGTATTATATCAAAAGAGCTAGTCTCAAGATCAAATTGCCAAGATCATCGCTTGTGATCGTCAACTTACGAGCATGTTCCAGAAGAGAGCACCATCGTTGATACCGAAGATTTTTCCGGTACCTTCACCAGCCATACGCTCGTCAACAAGGGCAAAGGCTGGGTGAGCGGCCAAGAGAGCGGGCACGGACACACCAGCGGCAGCGGCCTTGGAAAAGACAGATTGCTGCTGAGCACGGCATACGACCACGCGGGCTGCAAATTACAGTAGAAACAAAATATCGTCAGGATCAGTGGGCGGGTAAAGAATAAACCCTCTATCAAGGGTGTTCCGAGGTGATAACTAGCAAACTATAAAATATCATCTAACTCACAAGTGGCACGGGTAGCGCGGGTGGCTGCAAAATGGGGAAGTTCAGGGCAAAATTAGTTGAGAACTATTTATCTAATTCAGCTGTAGCGGGGATACGGTATACTTCAGGTGCCCAAGCGAGCATGGCCAATTCGACCTAACTTACCAGCGCGAGCCAAAGGAGTCTTGAAAGCAACAGCGGTCTGCATTTTTGACAAGTTTATAAGCAATTTAAACCTAAAAGTATAACAGTTTGAGGAATAGATCAGCAAGAAGACCTATATAATTTGATATCAGCTGAGCTTGGATTGAGATGATTTCATTCGATCCAGGTTGAACCTTGAGTCTGAGACTGAGGTCCGAAATTGCAAGGTTTGGCCTTCGATTATTAGCCTGAGTTTTTTAAATCTATTCATCTACTTATAATACTTTACAAACTCAGCGCGCAGTGATGAATGTGAGATTAAACAATAGTTGTTTCTGTTCAAAGGAGGAGATTGGTTGCCCAAAGCCCAAGGCGGGGCCGATGTCGGGCAGACTGCCCAGAATACTTTTCTAACCAACCCGATCAATTTTCTCCTCATCTTAGACAAACTCTGACTATAGTGGCCTTGATACTCTACATGGATAACGCAGGTGCAGCATCAACGTCCATTGTCATTCCTTCTTCGAAATCCTCATCACTTCCAGAATCACCAGCAACCTCTCTGTTTGCCTGTTCAGCAGCTTCAAGCTCTTCTTGAAGAGCTCTTTCTTCACGTTCGCTGACAGCACGAGGTGCTTCTTTGACACGCATATTACCTTTATTACTCTCAATACTGGCCTTGCATGCCTCAACTGCTTGTGTCAAAACATCAATTCCAACTTGCTTATCCAAAGTCTGTGTTGTAAGAACATATAAAGGAGGAGCTACAAGCTTTATCATCACACTATTTGCTTCAGTGCTGCATCCCAATGCCGCTCTCATTGCAGTTTTAATATGCTCAACGCCATCGTAGTTGAAACATGTCATCTCAACATCGGCACGAATTTTAATTGGTTGGGGTGTAAGCCGTCTCCTGACGTTTTTCAAAAGTCCGTCCTTGACTGCAGGAGTGAGAACAGGAATGTCTTTTCCCTCGTGAGCCTCGTCTTTTAAACGCTGGAAAACGGTCTCTGCTTCAGCTTCGGTGATCATTTGGCGGAAGGCATCATGGGCATGGCCATAAAGTTTATATAAAGGCCAGCCGATTTGCTCGTAGAGAGCTTCAAGCTGGACGCCAGAGGTTTCGGAGACGTGTCTCATGATGGAATGCACAAGCTTAGATTTAGCAAACCTCTCCTCGCATTTCTGTGAAGTTTTGAGAACAAACGAAAAATATAAAGGCGGGTGAGAACGAGAATGATGATCGAGTAATGTTATAAATTGCAAAAGAGAAGCCTAGCCCCAGAAGGTTTTTTTTTCTTACCGCAAGATCTTCTTGGCCCACCCTACGCTTGGACAGATCAATATATCCTTTTTCTTTGTCAACACGGAGAACCATCACCGGCTCTTGGCGCCCGACCTTGATCAACTTCTGCACTGAGCGGATACGCCGTCTGGACAACTCTGACAGCAGAATCATACCTTCTATACCGCCGTATTCCAAGAGGGAAACATATGCTCCCATCTCTGCTATAGACCTCACTTGGACCATCACTACATCGTCTACCTCTGGAAATCGCTGTTCATAGAACCTGCAAAAGCGATCAAAGCGTATAGATGATATTTTTGACAGATCAAGTTAGGTAAAAATCATAGCTAGTGATATGGTTTCTACGCTTCAGTCCTCGCACCTGCAATCTTGCGTCATTTTGACTGCGGCTGCTGCGGTATAAGTCTCTGCTGCACTAGTAGGTTTAATTATGGAGTCTTTTGAGTTCTTTTTACAAATCAAAATGGGCTGCCGAAGAAAACAAGCCGAGGAAATAGCCTAGGCCGCCATGCTCTGTTTCCATTGCAACACCATCACTTTGCTGTCGCTGTTGCCTTGCTTGGCCCCAACTGCAAATTTAATCTACATGCAACACTGTTATTTCACAGATCTTCAGCTCATCCTCATTCCCCCCTATCAGTAAGTGATTTGCATCCAATACTGACCATCAACTTACAATAAATTACAAACTTTCAAAACATTATTAATATCCGTCATGTCCTTGAGCAGCGTCGCCGTTGGGCATGCTTCCTTTAACTGCTCATACGTATATATCCCAGTAATAACCCCAATGGGATGTGAATTTGCAGCCGCGGCTGCTTTAACGTCCATAGGCGCGTCTCCGATGTGAAATCGGGGACCAAGGTCACTCCCACATTGCTCGGCACATCGCCGAGCAGCGATCCGTAATAATTCCGCTCTATCCCTCCACCCCATACCGTCTGTATTCCCTGAACAATAGTCACTACCGAATCCACCAAAATTAGGCTCGGTAAACAAGTGTTTAATCCCTAATTTGTCCATTTTCATCCACCCAATAGGCTCTAAATTTCCCGTAACTAGACACACAGCTACATCGTCTCTTTTCTGCAGAGCAGTGAGCAGCTCCACGACGCCTGGGAGTACTTCAAGACCCGCTGCTGCACGATCTTTGTGCTCTAGAAAGTGGCTAATCATTGCCTCTTGCATTTCAGGAAGACGAGCCATTGCTTTTTCTTCAGAAATGCCGTGGAACTCTAAAACTTTAACTAGAATTAGAGGATCGGTGCTACCATGATGAGGAACGACGTCAATAGTGGTATCGATGTCAAATACTTGACGGAATGCAGCAGCGAATGCTTCTTTGTGGAGTTTGTTGGCTGTAGGGCCGACAGAGTGGATAAGAGTTCCATCGACGTCAAAGCTGATAAGCGTCTTTGGTTTGGTTGCCATTTTTGTAGAGCCGCTTGCACTAGCAAAGACAGTGCCGGAAGAGCGGTGAGCAATCGATGACTTGTGACGACTCGATCTACATAAGCTGGTAGAATGGCTGATAGAATACCAGTTGTTGAAAGACAGATCACTTGATTTTGGAAAAACAATTGTGCTTGTACGTCCAATAAGGAATGCTCTACCTAAATGTATTGATGGCGAACTCGCTAAATAATGCATAATAAATTAGTGTAGGCAGTATATTGCAGGCTTGGTTATAGAAGAGCAGTTTTTAAGGTGCAGAGTGATCAGACAGTGTCACCGCTCACAGCAGCTCTAGCTTTAAACGACCTTGGCTTCAATCTGCTTGGTATTCTCATAGATTTCTACAATGACTGGAGAAGATCCCAAGGGCGAGACGCCCTCTACAATAGACAACATTGAAACTGCAGTTGGCGATCAGTTAAAAAACCTGAGTGGGTTACTAGATGGAGGGATGAACGTTGCATCTGATGCAATTAAAAGTAGCACTGCGCTTGTTAAAGACGAGATCGAAAACGTGACAGGCTTGGCTAAGGTTTGTTTAGAATTTGCAATTAAATCGATCTTATTTTGATTTCACAATTATTTACAACTGAGCTGCGTGCACATGCCATTGTTTTCCTTTGCAGAGCTGGTATCATAGAGCAGAGATAGGAATTGCACAGGCAGATGAAGCTCTTATGACAACCTTGAAAAGTGAGTTAACGATAGCCCCCGCCCCGCACTCGTCTTTTTGTGACGTCCCTCTTAACTCAATAAATGCGTATCACTCATCTTTTAAATCTTCATCTCCACACAGAAGGTGTAGCGATCGCAGTTGAAAATGAGATTGCCTCTACAGCAGCAGCAGCAACAACACTTGCCCTCTTACTACCAACCACCCGCCGCCTCCTTTGGCGCTCAACTTTTGGCCGATTTCAGAGCGCAGAAGCTGCACAGAGAGCAGCAGAGCAGCGTATTGTATCTTTGGGTGAGGTTATCGATTCCCAGGCGCCAGAATTGGAGAAATTGGCGGCTCAATTAGCAACAGCTCGGGATCAATACACGGCAAGTCTCGCCCAACTTAAAGGAGCAGCTTCTGAGCTTCGTGGACTTGCCAGCAAAGTTGACAGCACGGACCGTAAAGCACGTGTGTTAATGCAGGATTTAAGGGAACTTCGTAGCAAACACGCTCTCCAAATGAGGTCAGATTTGGCTATCAAGTCGTCGGTGTTGGCAAAACAGAAAGCGGCAGTAGACAAAGTAGTTGCAAAACTAGCTAAAGAGGGGTTTTAATACCTTGAATCAGTATCTTTAATTGTTTGTTTGGGGTCTAAGCGGCTCAATTACATGTAAATCTGGTTGACGAAAAGGTATACTGTATGTTGTTCAAAAAATTAAAACTCGGCAATTTATTTTTAAAGTAAAAGTTTGATTGTTCTATTTCTAGATAAAGACTATTTTCTAGATCGAGGGTCTCTTTGTAATGCAGCATATGGGTTATTACTCGGTGCGCCATACCTGCCTTCTTGCTGTTGTGGAGGAGGAGGAGGAGCCGTCCTGCCGTGGCCATACCCAGGCTGCTGCTGATATGGAGCAGGAGGGTACTGTGGAGGATGCTGTGGTGTAGGATACGCTGGCTGGCCATAACCATACTGTGGCTGCTGTGGAGGCGGATAGGAAGGCTGTTGTAAAAACATAGGCCTCCTAGCACCACCACCGCCACCGCCGAAGCTGCGTTGCTGCTGCTGTGCCTGCTGTGGTGGAGGGGGGTAATACCCACCTTGAGGCTGCGGTGTAGGGTAAGGATACTGGTGTCCATACCCACCACCAGGTGCACCACCACCACCACCACCAGGGTAGGGGTATCGTTGCTGGTACTGCTGGGGAGGCGGTCCTTGCCCTTGTCCTTGATAAGAAGACGACGGGCCGTACCTCCCAGCTTGCATACTATGATGGATCATACGGTGGGCAGAATCGCCTAAGACACCTCCAGGAGGAGGGCCACTTCCATACCCATCACCACCTCTTCCAGCTGCATTATTGTACCCACCGCCATATCCTCTACCGCCGCCACCACCACCAGAATTATGGTAACCATTGTTACCGTGATAGTTATTATTTCTCCTGCCCCCATATCCACCACCACCTCCACCGCGGTTATCTTCATGCCACAACTGCGGCTCTTGAAGCACATCATGCTCAGTTAATTGGGGCTCTTCTTCGACAGCACCGGGTAAAAGTGCAGCGACATGCGGTTTATGAGGCGGTAAAATATAAGCACAACAAACAACAGAGTTTGTGGTTATATCACCACCAAGACCAGAGAATGGAGCAGGAATGACTGCTGGGCATGGGTCTCCAGAAGGAGCAGCGATAGAGCCAGCCATGCCTTCAGATGCACCGGGGTCAATCTCCCTTGTGGCAGCGGGACATGTTTCACCGTCGTTGACATCATGTTTATTATTGGTATCTACCGTTGCAGCAGCCACTTCATAGACATCAGGAGCAAGAGAATGACTCCCAGATATATATAGAGTCTCTACTCTACGGCTATTTCTAAAGGATTCCTCTTCATCGAGATATTTCTCCTTCATTCTCGTTGCCGATAGCAACCTCTTCTCGTCAATAAACGGCAACAAAGCGACCCCTTGCCATGCAAATCTTTTGCCGTTCATATCCACATCGAAATGGGAAGGATAGAAGTCAAGAATAGGTGAATCTTTTTCAGTAAACAACGGTTGATAAGGTTTCGGCAAAGCATGAGCGGACGCGGGTGGGAAGACTCCCATTAGTTGATCAAACGGTTTGAACGGCTCCCCCAATTTAAATTTAATATTTAAAGAACCAATGCCAGCCAAATCTGATGCAAATGGTGCATAATGGTGAGGATAATACCAATTCCATGATGCGACACCGTCGTAATAGTATTTCATCACCCAACAGAGTCCTTCTACGTACGATTGGACCAGCGAGGAGACAGCAGGACCGACCTCTTCCCCTTTAACACCTAATTTTTCTTCATAATATCGCTCCTTCCAGCCATTTTCACCGAGCCTAATCCTCTCTTCATGCTCTACCATTTCATCAAACATATCAGCTTTCTCTCTGACTTGTTCTTTCAGTTCTTCTTTGAATGCTTCGACTGCTTCTTTGGCTTTTTCTTCAGCGGCAGCGGCAGCGGTAGTATCAATATCGGCGTCTCCGATGATTTCAGCTAGCTCTTCCTCTGCCTCTTCCTCCTCTTCTGCCTCTAAAGCATCAAGGTCTTCAGTCTCGCCACCTAAACTACGGGAACTAGCAGATGGGTCTATACCATTGCCAGCGACTTTGCCTTCATCTTCGTCTTCTTCTTTTTTAACGGCAGCCATACTTTCCCAAAGTGCAGCAGCATCTACAGAAACGCCAGCTGCATCTTTGTCTGTCTTTGTTTCCATTTTAGCTACACCAGTAGCAGCTTCTCCTGCTTCTATTTTGACTCGCTTACTTTTCTTCTTCTTCTTCAGTGAAGGCTTGCCGTCCTCTTTTTCTTCCTCTTCTTTCTTAATACTATCCTCTTCGTCATCTTCAGGAGCTCTTTTCACTCCAGCGCTGCGTTGAATCCTTTCCTTCAGCAACTGCGCTGCAGATTTATTTGAAAGACCCGCTCCACCATCATTTTGTTCCATCGGTCGAGGTGGAGGTAAATCAAACGAACCCGGTGCTGGTGCTTTCATAGCAGCAGCGAGTTTCGCTCCCTTTGACATGTGTGCAGCAACAGCTTGAGCATTTGCAGCGACTTCAGCTGCAGGGGCACGGCTCGTCCATTTCATATTACCTTCTCTACCACCTCCTCTCCCACCCCTACCACCCCTCCCGCCATCACGACCACCACGACCACCATTCTGCTGATATTTTCTACGTTCCTTTTGTCGACGCAACATCCTCATACGCTTTTGAAAAATAGCTTCTTCGTGACTAGCTACGTCTAAAATAAAAGCTTCAACGCGATCCAAATGGACATGAGCGCCTTCTACCAGGTAGCCTAACGTCGGCAACATCCGTCTATATGTCACCATAAGTAAATCTATAGCCCCCTCGCGGATTTCCAACGTCGGCATATGGGGTAAGAAATCATTTCCAACGAAGAAACACATGAAAATAAAATCATCGTACAACCGCTCTTTATCAATCGTAAACGGTGCCGGAACTGACAATTCTCTTTCTAAATATTCACGCAAGACGTTCACCATGAGAAATTGATACGGTTTCTTAGCTATTTGAGGCTTTGAAGCATCACCTCCATTATTAGCATCGTTGACGCCGTTACCGTCATCCTGTTGCGACTCTTGTGCTTGCTGCATCGCAGCTGCCGCAGCTACCTTTGGGTCACTTCTATCCGGCCCTCCGGTAGGCTGGAACACCACTTCACGTAAGATAGCAAACCGAGGTTCATGTGTAGATAACGCAAGCATGATTAAATCTGCGTCAAGGCCATATACACAATGACGGGTGTTGGGGTCATGACTTGGCTGTGCTCTCTGTTCTCTAATATACGCCATGATCTTATGCTCTCCTTCTCCTGGGCAGTTTGCATCGGAGAGAATCACTTTAACATTACGCCACCCAGGGTCTGCGTTTAAGCGGAGGTGGACGTAGTATTGCAATGCAACTGACAAGCGGTGCATAAACGGAGTGCCAGGTGTAATTGTATTCGAATCAAAAACTTCACTTCTGCCCTTCAATGGCACTTTAATACCCTGTTTTTCAAACTCTTCACGGATTCTTTCTTCCTCACGTTCTCTTTCTTCAGCATCTTGTGCTGCACGGAATCTACGAGAACGTTGCTGATTCATTTTGGCTCTTGGGGCGACACCGTCGATAGCCATGTAGAGCAATTTCCTGGGTCTAACGATGGCAAATAATCTGTCAATGTAGTCAAACATGGTGAGAAATACTTCGTTTTCGGTTGTAGGTGCAGGGCGGTCTTCTGGATGGAAGCAGGGGTGGATAATCCCATTCATGTCTAAATAAAGATTGTCAAATTCGAGACCGTTGGGGTTGGGCATCGATGTGTCAACTGGGACTTCAACACCGCCGACATATTGTGCGTTTTCTTCTACACAATCACGGACAGTTTTAGGGTATCTGTAAATGAATGAATTAATAGTGGAGAATTAATGGGAGATAATTAAAGCTGTCTTATATTGACAAACATTGGGGCGGGAGCGGAAAATAAAAAATGATATTTTAAATAGCAGTGGATAGCATATGAAAAGGAACGTAGCAGATCCTGTGGCTCTAAAACGCACCTATTACTGAGCCATCGGTAAAATGCCGGAACACCCATGTTTGGGAGCGCTTTATTGTTAAAAGCAAATGTGAAGAGGCGGGCGAATTATTGTCACTAGGTTGACATGAACGAAATAGGGGTTCCAAGGGATGTCAGCTCGATTCGCGCAACTTGGTCGTTAGGATCGTGTCTCTGGTAGATTTTGGAAACCCAAATAACACCGATGCAGAACAAAAGTTATAAGATGCAAAGTTTAAAACGCGGTAATCTAAAGGTCAGGGAGCTGGCGGTCCTTTCGGCGTGTTCAATGACTTTATTGTAAATTAATTATATTTGGAAATGGCATCTGCTGAGCAGTTTTACATCTTTAGACGTGCCCAAAACTTTGGACAATAGTTTTATGTTTTAGAATTTTGCTGGGTATTTTTGCATCTGATTAAACTAAAATTGTTTTAAAATTATTCTACAAAGATCAATAGGAGATATACTGCCAAACAACTGCCATTTCCGAATCCTTCTTTGCCAATTCAATTTCGCTTCAAACTAATCCTACACTTTCGCAATGGCGCTCACGAACTTCCTAATCACAGCATGTAAGTGATATTAATATAATTTATTGTTGCGTGCCTGCGCTGTAGGTATCTGTACCAGAATATGCACGCTGGAGCTGGATTGAAAAGCTTAATTTTTAACGATGCCGCCCCACTCTCACTTTTTGTTTCTTCGTTTTACTTGTAGTTGGCGTTGGTGCAATAGCTTATATGATGAAGACAGACGTTAGGCATGGATCATCAATGCTCCGAAGAAATTTAAAGCACATTAGATCGTGGATGGAGACGCAAGGAGATGCAGCAGAGTGAGTTTTTATTAAAAGTCGACAATTTCCACTTTATTCTTTTAGTTCAGTCTCTACATCTTTTAACATATTGATCTTCCCCCGACTTGAATTCGTCGCTGCAGGAAAGTAGTAGAAAAGGAGATCAAGCAAGTGACTGAGAACACTAGGAAAACACGAGCCAAGAAACCCTGAGCGAAGCTTACAAATATAATAAATTCTGCTGCTGTTTGTTTTTGTAGAGACTTCCGTTTTTTGTATTTATTTCATTTTCTCTGTACTATCTTCGTTTAATTTACCTTTAAAATGTAACATATTAGATTGCATGCGCATTTGTAAGGCCTTTAGTATTAAAAGTTGAGGACAAGGGTTACTTGAAAAAAAAATCACCGACAATGCGTTGCAACGCAGCCAGGGGGGGTGGAAAAACAGAAAGGAAAAACAGAAAGCAACAGAAAAAAGAGACCAAGACTATAAATTTGATAACAGAAAATTATTTCAGAAAATTGGGCGATGAGAAAACTAAATTACAACGTTCCCAGCCCCACGAAAAGCCAACAAGGTCAGTGGGATGGGGCAAAAGAGCGGGAAGATTCATTCTTTTGATTTTTGATTTTTACCCTAGTTACTTTAACCCAGAGAACTTTTGCCGCCAGGGCCTAGAGCCTGCTTCTCACTCTCCCTAAACTTGGCCAAGTATATTTTCAACGGTTCTATGTACTCATTAAAGTCTAATCGACCCATTGCCCACAATAAGTCCTCGCCGTTTATAGTCTTTCTCTTCTCCCGCTGACACTTGTCGCTCGCCCTGCAAATATTAGACACAATATCATCTTCTTAGTTAATACGCCATCAACAGCAGGGGTATATTACAATCTATATGGTATGCATGCATGCATGCAAATATATGGAGAATTAATGTACTTACTCGCTAGTAATAAAGGAAATAAACTCAGAGACACACTCTTGAACCGTGTCCTTGGCATCTTTGGCAATCTTTGCATTAGCTGGAAGGTCGCGTTTCATAATACGGCTAATATTGGCTATTGGTAAGTATCGATCTTGTTCCCTGTGTAATGGTGAAGAGACAGTAGTCAGCATACAAAAAAGACGAGGAAGAGGTGTGGCTCCAATGACGGGAGGAGAAAAAGACGAGCACAGAAAATTATTTGGGCCCTTACCGTGAGGCTACCCCCTCATCGCGCGATCCTTCTCCGGACATAATTACTAAAAACTGGAATTTTTTGAGGGCAAACCGCCTTATTTTATTGGTTACAATAGCAGGTTGCTTCGATAATCGAAAAAACTATGTGATCACAAAGAAAGCTCAAGCCGGCAAAACACAGGCTAGATATTGTTAATCAAGTGTCATGGACAAGGTGACCAGGTAAACGATTGTATTATGGCTTAGAACGGGCAGCAAACGTTCTAAATCCGAGAATTTGGCTAACATGTACGTGAAAGTGTACCGCCTCGAAATGGTGGAAAGCCCAGCGAAGTGCGCAGCCGGCCAATTTTAGGTGAAAAGGAGGCCTCCGCGTCTGGATCTGCCTCTTGTGATAGACCAAATAGGGTCGGATAAACAAGGGCACAAGGTCAAAATGGTAAGAGAGCGGCGGAAAGAGGAACGAGTGAACAATCCTTCAACAAGCAGCCATCAGCAAGGTCCATTTAAAGCCTGTCGGCTTTCAGCAGCTTGGAACGCGGCACCAAGCTTTGAATTATAGCGTTAAATTGATAAGATGGGGAAGAGTGTGGATTATTGAGCAAGTGAACTGACCTATCGATATCATTTGATTTACTGCAGGTGAACGTACCTAAGACCAAGCGTGCCTTCTGCAAAGGCAAGGAGTGCAAGAAGCACACTATGCACAAGGTTACCCAGTATAAGACTGGTAAAGCCTCCCTTTATGCTCAGGGTAAGTTTGGAAATTCATAATGATGCTAAATTACATCAAACGGCGAGCGTATTATTCAGGGGGTTTGATCGTCCGCTTCCTCGCATTTTCTCATCTTACACTCACTATCTCTTTGCAGGAAAGCGTCGTTACGACAGAAAGCAGTCCGGATATGGTGGTCAAACAAAGCCCGTCTTCCACAAAAAGGCCAAGACCACCAAGAAGATTGTGTTGCGTCTCCAGTGCCAGGCTTGCAAGACCAGTCACATGCACGCTATCAAGCGCTGCAAGCATTTCGAGATTGGTGGTGAGAAGAAGAACAAGAACAGCCTTTACTAAACCTGACGCAAGCCATTTGGGAGCTAGAGCTAGTGCAGCGTGCCTCCCAGGCTTGTTTCATCTTAGTTGAATGTTTCAAATTCCTCTGATAGCTGCTAGATTTTGTAAAATAACATAGATGCAATACAATTTACATTGATACAGCAGATACAAAAGGGGCAAGGAAAATTTTGAAAGAACTGAATATATTCTTGAATATACATGCGGCTAGCACAGATAGAAGTCATACAATAACAGTAATAACAAGAAAAAGTAGGGAAAATCAAGACGTTGATTGTTTATATTCTTTAGTGTTTATAACCTGCAGAACACGAAAGCGAACATCAGATTATTAGTCATAGCAGAAACACAAGGGGCGGGGGCGGGGGCGGGGCGGCAAGAAATCTCAGCCCTCAAATAATTCAAGTGCCTAAACAAAGACTTGCCTGTTTCCCACACATGGCGCATAAACCTTTAATGTATGCACACTTTTGACAGTAATGGTACGCAGGTTGTAGGGAGCCTTTGCAAATTTTGCATTGTTTAGAGTATGGCGACCATTGGCTTTTTTTGCTAAGAGCTTTGTTCTCATTGAGTTTTCTACCGGAGGAAGATTTTCCAGCTATATCCTTTTCATCCTTCCACTTTGCAGCAGGAGCTACTTTTGTGAGCTTTTTTTGACACTTTTCGCACACCATTTCGTTAGGAATTTCAAAAAGCGATCAAGGACCAGTGACACTTAGGATTCCGACAAATAGCTATACAGTTCGCTTTCGGCGCTATCAAAATTGTAGGTGTATATTCATTTTTACAGAAAGTGTAAGAAAATTCAAGTTTTATTTTCATTTCATTTGTTTCAGTCTGTCGGCGATTGTTGACTGAAGCTTGGGTATCTGCTTCTCATACTCCTGGGCACAATCTGCTGCGCAATTCGCCAAGAAATCTTGCGCTTTGTTGATTTCCTTCCCGCTAGGGTTTGACGATAGCATTTCCTGGGCTTTATCTTGGCACCGCTGAATCCCTCTTTGAAGACGGTTTTGAAAATCAGTCATAGATACCTGAACTGCCTGTTCTGCTACACGAACTTTTTGTTCACAACCATTGCAACTGCATTAAGAGAAGAGAGGGTTCATACTAATAAGACGGCAGCAATGGGGAAAAGTAAAGCCAGCTGGTGTACTCAGCAAAGTCGGGAGCAATGTTCAATCTAATGCTAATTTGTGCATAACAAAGGATACAAATTGAAACGAGGCTGTACATTACATACCATTGTTGGAGATCTGCTGGTGTTCCAGCCGTATCACAGCACTTTGACATGCAAAGATAGCTATCCTTCTGCATAGGACGGAGGTGGCTTTTATCCAGGACACCAACCATCTTCTCCATGGCCTGCAGAAAAACGACATGTGTTCACTCCAGCGAATTTAATTGATAGATGAAATGATATTTCCAGCGGTGGGTCCCTCTAGTTATAGTTGTTTTAAATAAGGATCGCCATTCAGCATGTATTTTGCTCACCAATCGGAGGCCATCGGCCCTTTTCTCTGCTGCAGACATTTTTGGAAAAGTAAGTGATTTTGATTAACCAATTAAACACTGGTGTGTGCATTGGATTTTTGAGCGAAAAGCCCATTTTTTCAATTTTCCTCCTCTTGCCTGTTCGTCCTTACATAAAATCCTTGGTCACCCATTATAGCGAATCTTATTCATACATTTACAGCTTCATAACTATCGTCTTTAATATCGTTAATCGCCCTTGGCACTCTTGTACATCAATAAATCTTCTAGATCAAACAAGGTGATTATCAACTGGGTTTTAGCAAGCTGCTCGGGCATTTTTTTGCTTAATTGAACACCATTCGTACTTAACACTTCTTGTAGATGGCGTTTGTACTCCCCCCTCTTCCTTGGGCAATGGTAAGCATCTTTAGAACAATAATGAAACCACAGAAAATCTTGGCCTTGCAATGCCTTGGCCTGTTCTTCCATAGCCTTAGCAACACCCAAAAGTTGTTTTTCTCCAACATTTGCGTCAATATCCGACGTAAAATGCCCTGTCTCCTTTTTATCTCACCCCTTCCTCAATTATTTCCTAATTCAAGGACGCTCTTGAGCCGCGAATGAGCCAAAAAACTATGGAGTTCCATTACGGCAAGCATCACGCTGCCTACGTGAACAACCTCAACGCACAAATAAAGGGCAACACTGAATTGGAGAACATGACTATTGAAGGTGTCATGATGAAAACTTGGAACAACGGATCACCCACCCCCGAATTTAATAACGCCGCTCAAGTGGTGAATCACACCTTCTTTTGGGAATCTATGGCCCCTAACAAGGGCGGAGAACCTTCTGGAGAGGTTGCAGAAGCTATTAATCGTAATTTCGGGTCATTTTCTTCGTTTAAAGATGCCTTTAAGACTGCTGGTGCGACTCAATTCGGCTCTGGTTGGGCCTGGTTGTCCACCGACGATGCCGGAAAGCTGGAGGTGACCAAGACCCCTAATGCTGAGAACCCTTGGTGCCATGGTAAGACCCCTATTCTTACCATGGATGTCTGGGAACATGCTTATTACCTTGATGTTCAAAATCGCCGCCCTGATTATATCAACACTTTCTTTGATTTGATTAATTGGGATAAGGTGTCTGAGCGATATGCTGCTGCCCGCAAATGAACAGGAATTAAAAGGAATACTCTTCGCTCGCGTTTTTGATTTGTTTCATTTGATTAGTTAAGTATAGTGCAGCATAGTAGTGTGATATACTTTCCGTTTGTTCTTAATTCAAATATGTACTGGACTGATTGTCGGTGGAGCATGTTTGAATTGTTTCTTTTGGGCATATTAGTTTGTTTTTCACTAGTGGTGTTACTATTACTACTACAAAGATAAGTTTGTTGTTATTGCTACACTAACAAGAAAGCAGAAAAAAGGGGAAAGATTTCAAAACAAAAAATGGGCTGGAAGTACACAACATTCTTTTTTGGCATGCAAAGTGCGATAACGCTACATTTAAACAGCATCTCTAACGATCTGCTGGAGCTTACGCACCCTGCTAAGAACAGACATGTCAACATGCTTGTCACCAATATCCACAATAATGCCAGAAATAATGCTGGGGTTCACTTTTTCTTCCAACACAAGAGATTGACCGGGAGCCAACATCTTCTTTAAACCAGTCTGAATTTGCTCAACCTCTGCCCTGGTAAGGCCCTCAGCAGTGGTGACTACTGCCTTGACTTGCCCCTTCTGTTCTGAAGCAATATCTCCGAATTTCTCCAAGATTTTGGATAGCTCATCTACACGGTTATTTTCAAGAACAACGTCGATAAAGCGCTTGGTAATATCAGAAGCGCCCATCTTCTTAAGGACTGCGTCAAGGCCCTGGACGCGAACCTTAGATGGTAAACTAGGATCAGAAACAAAGCTGCTGAATTCCTTGCTCTCAGCCATCAAGCTGGAAATTTGGGCAAGCTCCTTCTCTACCTTTTCAAGCTGATTGCCCTTGGATGCAGCCAGATAAAGAGCAGCGGCGTATCTTCCTGGAATTCCATATTGTGGGGGGAGCTTAATATCCTTGCCCGCTGCTTCAGCGAGTCCTCGCACACCCTGTAAACCGACAAATGATTAATAAACCGAGGGTGGGAAATCAAAGCCAAGATGAAAACCCGAGAAGCTGCGCTATATTAGACGTGTAAATCAACAATGGTTATAAAATAAACTTACCTGTGATGTAAGTTCAGCAGCGGCCTTGCTCCTGCGAGCAAGAAGAATTGCAGATGACCTGAGCATTGCTAGGCGCTTGAGAGTCTGCCCTCGTGCGCACTGCAATCAAATGCAATTTGGAGGTATCTTTTCAATAAAAAACAATGCAGGGTTGCTCCCGATTTAGCGACAATAGGAAACAGCCAAAAAGCAAAGAAGTTTTCTTGGTATTTAGGAAAGCCTTCAAGATGGATAAAAGGTCAGAATTGAGACATTTCGCAGTTAATTTCAAACATTCTTATCGTCTTAGAACCTGATCAAGACCCCAAGTGCGCCGAAAATATCCAGTTTTTCGCACATTTTTCTAGATAGATGAACATGTGTTTAAACTTGCAAACTCAGCAGTGCTGCAAGCCTAGACTAAACCAGCACAATGATCGACGTGTTAGCTTAGTATTGGTACATCCAATTCATCTTAGAAGCGGTAACGTACCTACAACTCCCTTTAGATCAAGCCTTGCCAGTCACCGTCAGAGCATCTCACCGCCTCACCGCCTAGTGACTACCCACTCAGGTCTGTTTGATCAAGCTTGGGGTACCAGCATAGATGTAGAGGTACGAATTTAGTTTACATATTTCCATGTTATAGTAATAGCACCATTAGTCGTGCCGTCTTTAACTGTCAAATAAAACACCTCACAACTCACCATCAGATCACCTTTCTTTCTTCCACCCTTTTCAACTTAATATTCGATGCAGACCTTAAATCAGACGTTACCACAGAATCTCTTCGCCATCAGTCTCTTCCCATACATAGGATTTCTATATCACCTCACCAAATCCAAAAAAGCGCCACCAATGACCTTATTTGGGTTCTATTTTCTGCTAGTTTTTGTCTTTGCTACCATCCCGGCTGGAATCTATGGTAAGCTAAGCCCTCCTTTCTTTTAATTAAATGCATTATTTTACTAAACATCTATAAAATATGATAAATCTGATCTAATATAGTATATCTCCTCCTTTTCTGTTTATTCTTTGCAGCTAAAAAAGTGTATGAAACCAGCCTGGCCAACGTCGATTACCTCCATGGCTCTGCAGAATTTCTCTTAACCTTGACAAATTTGTTTATTGTGATGGGATTGAGGAAGGCTATCCGCGAAGCAGAGAGTGAAAATGCGGCAAAGGCAGCTGCAGAAGGATCTAAAACCACTAGCGAATAGATAAATGAGTAAGAGCGTGGTTTTACAAGTTTAATACATGATTTGTCGGGGCATTTTGATTTCGCTCACAAAGGTTAAATGTTATGTTTGTACTGTCTCTGGCTCTCTCTAGTATGTTAAGCCGAAGTAACGCTACCAGTAAACCTACAATTAAATACACCATCTCTCATAATTCGTCTTCTCTTCCCTCCATCAACTCTTCTTTCCACCTCCAATGATCCCCCACAATGAATTCACCGACTCGAATGTGGCATCTTCTCCAAGATCGAATGTGTCCATATTACTTTGAGAAGGGTCATCAATAACCCCAGCAATGCGGTCACATTGTTCGAAATTCCAGATAATTTTAGATACGTGAGCATATAAACTTAATGTGTGCCTGCAATAGGGGGCAAAAGAGAGAGGCAAGAAAATACAAAATGTTCAGACAGGGCGGTTGGGAAATCAAAAATGAAAACAAAACTTTCTATTATTTTTCTAGTCAACACCCTTGATGATAACTCTCAATTTCAATACCCCTGCCTTGATTATATACTGAAAATACATACCTAATGCGTGGCTCTACGGTATCTATGAGCTTTTCCAGTTCTTTCTCTTTATCGACAAGCTGATGTAGGTGTTCCTTCACCGCCGTTCTTTGTACCTCCAGTTCTTGCAGCTGCGCTGTTAAGTGATCTACGCCTTCTCTTACTGTTAACGTAGTGGCCTCTATTTCTTCTATTTTGAGCGCATGTGCGTCTTCAGGTTCAGGGTAGGTGGCCTCTACTTCTGCTAATTGCACTCGAAATGACATTTCTGCGGGGACAAAGGAGAGAAAAGAATGTTGTGAGTATAGGAGTCTGCAGTGAAATTGCTGTCAAGATTGCTACATTTTTCACACAGTAGCTTAGGTTACATGCTAATTAATAACCGAGCATAGGTTTCTAATGATAGAAACGTACCCTTTATAGCGTCTTTCACCTCATCTTCTCGTGCACGGCATAATTGAGCAACTTGTTCTCGCAAGCTGTTGATGTTAGCGACCGTCATGGCGTCGTCTCGTCGCATATAGTTCTCCTTGAGAGCCTCAATAACGCCCAAGTGTTCTTCAAATACGTCTCCTCCAGGTGCTGCCATTTTTTCTCAACCGACTTTAATTATTTCTCAAATATTTTTTTTGTAAACCAAGGACACCAGAGCCGCTTCCTGTGATTTATTTAATTTTTAGTAACGTGTTGAAAGCGAATAATTACATTTTTTTGCTGCAAATTATTTTCAGCAGCTCTTTATAAATTCAAGTCTGAAAACTTCTCCGTGACCCCGGTAACGAGGTTATGATAGTATATAAGCCTCCTATATACCACTGCGACCACCAACCTTTTAACAGTTAGCTATAACAATACTTGCTAGATTATTTCCGACCCCTGCAGCACGTTAATCTGTGGGCCTTGCTTCTTTCATTGATTCAAGTCAACACACAGTCAAAGACGCGCAGAAGACTTTGAAGTAAGCCAGTTGTAACGGAGCCCACAAGATGGAGGGCGTGCAAGTGGAAACTCAGCCTCAGCTGCAGGAGCCTGGGAGAGAGGTGCCTGTCGCTTCTGCTTCCGCGGTGCCTGCTCCAGGGGGAGGTGATCATGCAGGACTCATGGCCCCAGGAGCAGCACGTCCCGCTGCACGCCATACTGCGCCGTTTGCAAACATATTTGACAGTCCTGTGCTCTTACCTATGCTCAGCGTGAGTTTTTAATACCACCCTATTTTTTCATTTTATCTCAGTCGCACACACCTCACCACTCGCAAGAGCCCTCGGCCCATATACTAATTTATTTTTTTATTCACGCTACCTCTATAATCTCCTGCAGGCAGTAGAGCCATCTCCTTCTACTAGTCTCATGGCATATCCCAACAACATTCTCCCTCCTGGCCAAGCAGGCAACCCTGCTGCAGGTGAGAACCGGTCGACTGACGCCACCCAAGCGGCTCAAGTTGCCCAAGCAGCTGCTGCTGCACAAGCTGCAGCCCAAGCTGGCATTTTCTACCCATGGGCATACCCTCAATCCCGCAACTTCCTACCGCCCAATATGGCTAGATCTGCACAGGGTAGTGGTCCTCGACCTAACAATGAATTCCGAGTGAATCGTAGAGAGCACGCTGCCAACGATGACGGCTATAACTGGCGTAAATACGGCGAAAAGCACGTTAAAAACAGCAATTTTCCTCGTTCTTACTACAAATGCAGTTACCCTGGGTGTTCAGTCAAGAAAATTGTCGAAAGAAATTCTGAAGGCGGGATTTCTCAGGCAATCCTCAAAGGAGGTGAACACAACCACCCTAGACCCAATGCTGCTAGAGCTGGGATCATAGCAGAAGGAAATGGTGAAGATAATGCTACTGGAACGGATGAGCCAATGACTTTAACCGCAGAAGATATTCAGAATGGCTCTACTTTACCCCACGACGACTCTGCCGCCGCAGCTGCCGCAGCTGCTGCAGGGACAGGTGCTGCAAATGGTGGCCTTCATGCTAACGGTAGTGGTTCGAGATCACCTGTTTCTGATGATGAAGCGACCGAAATAATTAATGGAGATAGAAGTGGAGACGACCAGCATCGTGATATCAACGGCACCACTAGTAATATGAATACTGGTACTGCTGGTGTAAATATGGGTGTATTGGAGCATCCATTAGATGCAGTGGTCGCAGAATTGAAATCCTCAATGCCCCCACCACCACCTGGAATGGCTGCGGCCGCCGCCGCTGCTGCTGCAGCTGCTATTACAGCCAACGGTGATCTTGAAGATGCATTAGCTGCTGATAATAATCAGTCAGTTCCCATGGATCCTTTAGCTATGACCGCTACTAAATCTGCTGGTAGGAACCCCCTGAGGGAACCTTCACCCCGAAAAGATGATTGTGACGGGGCAGTTGCTGCGTTACAGCTCTTAGGTACAGGATTCTCGCCAGATGTGCCTACTTTAGGTGTTTCTGTCCCGCAAGATACGCCTAAATCATTGCTCCCTATTCCTGCCAGTTTACGTGCTTCTGTTGAGCCTGAAAGCGGCAGAGGAAGCCGCCGTAGCCGTCTCGGCCATGGCAGTGCCGGTGGTGGTGCTGGTTCAAAGAAAGGAAGAGGTCCTCACGTGGCAGCTCACTACATAGATGATGGTGCCGATGGCAGTGAAGATGAGTGGGAAGCTGGTGTTGATGATTTCAGAGCAGAGCCTAAATCTGTTGCGGAAGCAGCGACTGCAGCGGCAAATGCTGCCGCCACAGCGATGGGTAGCCGACCAAATAACGATTTTGGACCTGCAGGTAGACGCCGTGGTCGCGCTCCTGCTCGGTTCTTAGATAGTGATGATGATTTAGATGATCTCTGGGAAAGTGATGATGAATTGAAAGCCCTGAGAAATATGAATAAAGGCGGCAAAAGTGGTGGTGGTGCTTCCAAACGCCGCCGCCTCGCTGACGTTGGCGGCGATGGTGACCCTGAGGTTGTTATTCACGAACGTCCTAATAGCAAACGTTGGGCTCCTCCACCTGCCAATCGCAATTCCCCTGCTCCCACTGTTCCTGACGACCGTCACGTGGTGGAAACTGAGACGGAAGCTGACTTCTTTGATGATGGGTATCGTTGGCGCAAGTATGGTCAAAAAGTGGTTAAAGGAAATCCCCACCCGCGTTCGTATTACAAGTGTACACACACTGGATGTACTGTGCGTAAACAAGTGGAGCGCTCTGGTAGAGATGCTCGTCTTTTAGTGACTACCTACGAAGGCACCCACAACCACGACCCCCCGGCGATGGCAGGACGTCCTGGTAGTCGCAGAGTCCCCATGCTGCTCCGTGGACCCAATGGACTGACCACTCCTGTTGGTCCGGGCCTGTTAGCTGGACAAGGCAGCCCTGGGTCAAATAACTTTGCAAATTTGGCTGCAATACAGTTTGCAAATGCAGCGGCGGCGGCGGGCGGCTTGCCCGGAATGATGATGGCGGCTCAAGCCCATGCTCAACAACAAGCTGGTATGTTTGGCATGTCTGCAGCAGGACAACAGAATTTAGCTGCAGCTATTGCAGCACAATCTGCAGCGCGTGCTGCTGCTGCTAATGGAGCTACGTCATCTCCAGCTCAAATGCAATTATTGTCTATTCAACAAGCAGCGACACAAAGAATCCAAGCGCAATTGGTGCAACAAGCGCAGCATGCGCAGCAGGCTATGGCCCATGCTCAAGCAATGGGAATGCAAGGTATGCACCCTATCATGATGCAGTTTGCACAGCAGCAGCAGGCTGGAGCAGCTCCTTCTGTCCCTACCATACATAGGGGGGCAGCAGGAGATGGTGTTGCTCCTGCAGGTGAAGCAGCACCAGAGGCAACAGCAGCAACTTAAATACACCTTTAAAACATAGGTGTGAATGTTTTATGGCATAACTCAAGAATATAATACTCAGCATTAATGCATAGCGACTGTAAATATCTCGTTGTTTGATCTCTTCCCTCTGTTCTAGTAGCGGCATGGGCATTTCAATTTCTTTCTTTCTTAGATCAAATCTCTGTTTTTTTGTGTTTCAACCAATTAAAAATGCATGCTATGTTGTCTGTATTCTTCGTATACAGTACCTGTAATGGCAAAGTGTCTTCAAATTAGGGAGGAGTGGTGTAGAAACGCAAGCAAGAGCCAAGAAATTAATACTGGATGATTATTTTTTTCCATGTTGGAGAACGTCAGCGCCGATGAAAACTACGATGAACGACTCGGACTAATCTTCGAGGAATACATATAATTCTTAGCTCAAGAATATCAATCTTAGAAACTATCACAGCGCTATTTTAATTTATTCGTGTAGTATAGGGAGTAGTTTAGGGCAGCTAGGGAAGAGGTATATAGCACATGAACCTCACTCGCCCACAATTGCTGGATTGTGCAGCAAGAGTCGGTGTGTAGGTATCTAGAGACACTGATTTTATTGCCTATTTGTCATCTGGACCGAGATTTCTACCCAATAATGCTAAAATATTTGCAGAACTAAGAGGTATAGTTAAAGCAGCAGCCCTATTTATTGCTTTCTACTTTTTCTCAGCAAAGTTTGCTTTCAAGGAATAGAAGTCAAGACTTGCATTCACTATCTGAGGATTAGGTATATTATATTTCAGACGTATCTATCTATTTTTTTGAAGAAAGCTGCACGCGAGAATTGTAAGGGGCAAAGCAGTGACACTGAGAATTCAAGCTCAGCTTGACGAGCAAACGCAGCAGGCTGTGACCCATACTGAGGAGATGGGTATGGCTTCTATGATGATGATTTTTGCTCAGCATCCGTCTGGAACTTCTGATGTCGCTCCTCCAGGAGGTAGTGGACAGTGCTCTCGGGAGTGGCTCCCGCCTCGGTGCTCAGGCAGTACCAGAGGAGGCTATTTCAAAGCACCTGCAAAAAAAGGATCTTCTACGTTGCTCCTAATGGCAGAATGCTCTGACTATATCAAATACACAAGTGGAAACAGAAAATAAGCAACCTGTAAAATTGTTTTCGAAAAGTAAAAGTCAAAGCCAGATCACGTCAGCTCGCCTAAGGTTTCAACCTCTGCGCCCAAGGTTCAAGCCAAGTTGGCCAAGCCACTCATCTAGCTCCCTGCCCTCAATTCAAGATTAAAATCAACATCAAGACCTCACATTATGCATTTCAATTGCGAATAGACTCTCAATAGTATTCACTTGTTGCTCCCTGCAAAGGATTAAAGCAACTTCTTATTTCTTTAAAGCTGCGATTGGAATCTAATACCACTAAGTTTTCCAAAAATATCTTACAAATCACCACAAATTCAGCATGAATATTAGTCTTACTATGCGTAACAGCCACGCTGCTGTGTCGCCTTTCACTCAGGCAAAGCCTGTAGCCAATCGTCTCTGTGCTGTTCGTCGTCAATCCCCTGCCCGTCTGGCCACTATCGTTGCTCAAGGTGCTGCCACCTCTACTCCTGAAACTCAGACCCTTTATACCGAGTTAGCAGCTGTTCTTGATGATTACAAGCGTGTCCCCCCATCAATGAAACAGGAAATCTCTATGGAAGTCTCAGGTCTCTGCCAGAAACTTCAATCAGCGGGTGCTCTCCCCAAATGGGGCACTGCCGCTGAAGACCTCGCCTCTCGCCGCTCTATCCAGCTTGGTGAGCTCCGTATGGTCGGCATTAAATCTCCTGAAGCTATTTCTAAGGTCTCTGTCCGTAACGACGCTGCTTTCTTATTTAGTGTGGTAGCAACCACCTCCATCTCTGCTGTCATCCTCGGTCAGCTCCCGGGAGACTGGGGGTTCTTCAGTAGCTATCTTTGCGGTGGTATTTCATTCGTAGTACTTGGTATTGGCTCTGTAAACCCTGGTATTCTCCAATTCGCTATTGATTTCTTCTCACAAGTATTCCCTGATTACAAAGAGCGTGTTCTCCGCCACGAAGCGGCCCATTTCTTAACTGCCTACCTTCTCGGTGTTCCCGTTGCTGGGTACTCTCTTATTGTAGGTAAAGAGCACACTGACTTGGCAGAGGCTGCTTTACAGCGTCGTTTAATTGAGAAACAACTTGAAGATAAAGAAGTCGACACTCTTAGCGTCATTGCGATGGCTGGTGCAACTGCAGAAGCTATGTACTATGAAGAAGTTATGGGCCAAAATCAAGATATGTTTGATTTACAACGCATTATGAACAGATCTGGCACCAAATTAGGTAACCCACAGCAGCAGAACCAGACCAGGTGGGCGTGCTACCAAGCGGCAACACTTCTCAGAAAATTTACCAAGGAATACGAAGTGTTGCAGGAGTGTATGAAGAGGAACGATACCGTAGAGAAGTGCATCCAAGCTATTGAGAACTGTTAGAGAGTCAACTCTTACAGAAATAGAGTTTTGATTTTGGAACACCATTGCTGCTTGGCGGTGGACAGCGTTTTTATAAAATAAGATATTTTTCGTTCGATTTTATAAATTTTTTTGGTGTTCATATATGAAATGAACGTTTTTGATGACTTTTTCCTTTGCTTTTAATGCTATTATTTGCTTTTATTTTATCCACCATATATCCTAGTAGTAAATACATGATTTCTTAAAACATTGACGATAAACAAAGGAATTAATAAATGCAAAACCATCTAACCGCCACCAGCGTCTGCTGCTTTTCTTTTATTTTCCCTTTCTCTCTTCAAAATATCGTTCGCTACATTAAAGATCCCACCAGTCGCCTGTTCACAAACAAAGCATTTCTTCGATTTTGCATTATGTTGTAAAGCACACTGTTCACAGAAATAGTGTTTACAACGGGTCACCACTGGATCTTGACACTCGCTCCAAGGCCTTCGGCAAATGAAACAAGCAAACGGCAATTCGTCTTCATTCTCTTCGCCATCTTTCTCTCCTTCTTCACCACTATCACCACCTTCAATACCTGCGAGCATGCGTTCCCGCTGTGCTTTTTGTTTTTCTTCCCAGTCTCGATCGATTTCCCAACCAGCTTTGTAGTCACCACGGTCGTGGAGAAATTTACATGAGTCGCCAAAGCCACAATATCCTGTTTCTTTATAGTCTTTGCATATATCTGGTTGATAATCTACTCTAATTGACATACGCACGTGTGCAGACGCACGTAAAGGGCCGTGGGTGCCTGTTGCTTTGTGGCCACTGACCGTATTTTCTCTTCGAAAGCCGGCTCGGTAGTCTTTATATCCAGTCATACCTCGATATACTGCATCTCCTGAAGGGTCTTCTGCTCCAGCACCAGCACCACCAGCATGAGCGCCGCTATCTTGGTCTTGTTGATGTAGTTTATTTGCTTGCTGAATCATTTTCTCTTTGATCGCTCTATTGTCCCTGTCATACTCTGTTTCAGTTTCTAAAGCACGGGTAGCCCCGCCGTCGTTTTTAATTTGAGCTGCGCCGCTGCTTTCGAATTTGAAAGTTTCTGTCTTATCTTCTCGTTTTGTGGTGAAGGCGAGGGGAGCTTCTCGAGGTTTTTGAGCTCTGCGGACGGCTTCACCACCACCACCTCCACCGCCGCCGTCATTACTAGTGCCAGCGCCAGTTTCCTCGTCGCTGTCTGCGGCAGGGCGTTTACGTAGATTTCCTCTATTCTTGCGCTTCGATGCGTTAGTGGCTGTTGCTGTTACAGTTTCTCGTGCAGTTACATTGTGATCATTAATTTGATCAGTTTGAGGAGCAGTGCCGGTATCAGTCATGTTTGCTGTTATATATGCATATTTTCCTCTGCGTAATTAACATAGAAATTACGAATTTAATTGTGGAATTAGCCATTTTATGCACTATTTTTCTTCAGAAGTATCTCTGTCCAAACGAATCAAGCACGTCGCCTTCCTCCTTAATGGAGCATAATGAGCCTAATATTTTCAAATCTTAGTTTGCGAACATAATTTTTATCCCCCTAGAAAACATCTCTTGCCTTGATTTAACTCGAGGGCACAATCTCGTCACATTTAATCACTTGGAAAAATAATTAAAACCTTGCAAATAAAAGCCTAATTAACGCGCGATCAAGTTGCCAACCAAAGATAAAATTCAAATAAGATGAGTAAACGTGGCGCCACAGTACGCCTTCTTCGTCAGACTCTACGATCTTCCTCAGCCGACGGCGGCAGTCTCCATCCCAACGCCACCGCCGCACCTTCCACCGCCGCGTATCGACAAGCTGGCTCCACTTTACGCGCTTCCATTTCCCAACACATGAGATCTGCTAGAAGTGGCAGTGATATCCGTCACTTCGCATCTAAAGCTGACGCAGCTAGACGTGGCCCTGTTTCCTATGTAAGCCTCGGACTCACCATGGCCACTGGTGCCGGTCTAGTTTACTGGTACGAAAACGAAAAACAAAAGAAACTTTCCTCCATCTCTGGTAAAGACACCGCTGTTGTGGGTAAAGCCACCATTGGCGGTCCATTTAAACTCATAGATACAAACAACAAGCCTTTTACAGAACAGGATTTACTGGGGAAATTCACCGCTTTATATTTTGGATTTACTCACTGCCCTGATATCTGCCCAGAAGAGCTCGAAAAAGTCGCTTCGGCAGTGACACTTGCTTCTAAACAGACTGGTATTGCAGATGGTATTGTCCCGGTCTTTATTACGGTAGATCCAGAGCGGGACGTGCCGGACCTCGTCGGACAATACGTAAAAGAATTTCACCCCAAGATGATAGGATTAACTGGCGGTGTAGAGGCAGTGAAAGATGCAGCGAAGCAGTATCGTGTGTACTACACCAAAGCGTCGTTAGGAGAGATCACAGATGGTGAGAATAGTAAAGAGCCTGGTCCAGGAGATGATTATTTAATAGACCACTCAATTATTACTTATTTATTAGACCCTGAAGGAAACTTTGTGACGTTTTATGGAAAGAATTATACGGATAAAGAGATGGCTGAGAGTTTGGTGAAACAAGTGGATGCGTGGAAAAAGAACCATCCTGATTGGCCTGCAGTAAAGGCGTAAGGAAAAACTCCGGGAAAAGTTGCAGCTGCCGACGGAAATTGTTAAAAATTTTTTCGAACAACTTCTTTTGTACCGTTATTCTGTTCTATGTTGAATTTCCTTAATAATTCTGAATGAATATAACGATTTTAGTGATTATATAATGTCATCTAACCACATCAAATGCAAGCTAAATAATTTATTTCTTCTTCTTTTGCTGTTTCTTCTGACCACCTGGGCCGCCACCTCCTCCACCGCTCTGCCTCTTCTTACTGCCACTACTCCCACCAGATTTATTCGCATGTATCCTTTGTCGGGCTGCCTCAAACTCTTCATCCGTAGGCTCTGGAGGGAACCCTTCGTCATCAATACCATATTTAGATGCTAACGAAGAAAGCATGCCTTCGAATGCACCTTGTCCTCTTTGTTGCATCATCGCCACAAGTGCCTGTTCAGAATTCTCGGCACCTTTCTTCTTCTTCCCTTTACCACTCTTTGCCTTGGCTGCTGCAAGCCCTTCTGGTGCAGGTCGTTTCTTTTTTGCCACGGCAGCAGCCCACGTAGTGTACTTTTTGTACCGCTTAACTTCTCCGCTTTCAATGGCAGAATTAATCAAATCCATGAACCTATGCGAATCTCGCTCTGGATCGCTCAACATCACCCAATCAAAGACACGGGTCATATTCCCTTCAAATTCTTCATAGTGTTTTAATACATCAGCGCGTTCTTCAGCGCCGCCTTTGAACGTGGCACCAAAGTCATCAATGTCTTGTTCAGTGACGGGGGCATACAAGGAGCGATAAAAATTATAGAGGTTGTCGAATTGTTCACCGGAGAGCTGTTCTGTGTCTTCGAGAGAACCTGTACGGTCGTAAACTTTGCGTCTGTAGGCAGGTGGAGAGAAAAACAATGTAAGCACGGCATTGAGTAAGAATAAAGAGGCGGTGGTGGCACCATCGGCGGCGGTTAAGAAGTAATTCTTTATAAATACTTTAAAGATTCAATTTACTGATTTTGAGAGGGCAGGAAACGTCAATAATTAGATTTCTACATACTTTTCTGGGTCACTAAGGACACTGTATATTTTCTGCAAGGTCTGGAATCGCTCTTTCGCTTCTTCATCATTGGGATTTTTTATCAGGGTGAAGCTGAACTGCAAATTTCAAGTAGGCTTTACGAATTTCTGAAGCCTCTGCAGTCTTTTGTACTCCAAGCGCCTCGTAGAGACTCTGTCCTGGCTGGAGTTTTACCATTTTCGGCAGCCTTTTTGATTATAATAGATTGATTGATTGGTGGTTACATAGCCATTCACAGCCAGCTGGCTGCGTCCGGAGTACTTCAAGAGAATTAATTATCACGGACAAGAAACATACAAGAAGAACAGAAACGGAATCCAAAGCACGGGCCCGGGGGTCGGAGGCCTGAACCCCCCTTGTAACTTGGAGAGGCCTTACAAATCCAAGAACAACCTAATTTTCTTGTGCCTGTGAGACGCAATAACTGCCACATGGTCAAGAAAACTTCCACCAGAGAACCACAATCTCAGACCGTAGACCTCGCCAATAGCTAGTATTTCGGCTATAATTCGATAGAGTCCGACAGCAAATCTACGAGGTAAAACCGGGCGAACCGATGAAAAACCCCACGCCTGCTTGGGTAATCGGGACTCGAACCAGGGAGTTTAAAGTCATCACCAGGACCTATGATTATAATAATAATTAGTATTCAAATGATCGAAGGAATTGATCGAGCTATTATTGGCACTTCTGATGCAAGCTGGGTGGAGGCAGTGCGGTACAATCCATTCTAAAGATTTTATCAAACCATTGTGAAGGTTTAAATGGCGTTTATTTTGAATGAAGTATCTGCGAAGAAGGGTTGGACTTGCAAAATCAAAAGTTGAAGGCCTGTCGGCTTTGCCTCGAAAACATAAATTGCAAAAATCAACAGCAACTTTTCAATGCAATAAAAGAGATATAGATAGAAAATACTGTAGCAGTGCTCATTGCTGCTCTCCTGCCCTCCTGGCTTTGGGTCAGCGCATCGTTAGCAAATTTCTCATTCGCGGAAAGTAGTGAGAAACACCAAATTCAGTTTCCGTGACACCTTTCAAACCCCTTTAAAATAGTTACAAGTCCATAATTTATCCGTGTTCAACGCCAGATTGGCCTTGCTTCTCTCCTCAATGCTGAGCAATTCGCAAACTGAAAGTGCTGGAAGCTCTCCCACCAAATCCCCTCGCAAGGAACAGGTCTTCTTACCTACATCCAATGTCTTCAACTTTGGCGGATCAACATCAACGTTTATCACGGCCAAATCGTCGCCTGTGAAGGGCCATGCTAGCCCTGCCAAGCAACAACCAGCTCTCGGCGACCGTGCCAGAGCACTGGCAGAAGCAGCTCTAGCACAGTCTCCTTCATTCCTTCAGAACCCTACACCTACTCGTGGTCCTGGTGCCCCACTTCCTGCCCCTTCTGATGCTTTCCCAAACATGGGAGATGTCACTCAGAGCCAAGAAGCGACTTCCAGTGCTACCAGTGCAGGTTGGCAAATTCCCGCTGTTCGCTCTACTCCGACAGCTTTTAACCCTCCTCCGTCTAGCAATCCTGCACCTCCACCTGCTGCTCCAGCAGGTTATACTGCGTCAATCCCTCGTGTCGCTGCTCAGAATCCAATCTTCTCAGCTCCCCCCGCCGCAGCCGCAGCACCTTTTGCAAGACCTCTTGGCTCCCCACGCAAGCCCGGAGCCGCAGCAAAGATTGGACGTCGTGAAGCATGGCTTAAATTCATGGCATATGAAGGAGCTGTTCAGATTTGCTTAGATTCTTTGCTGCACGGAGCTCCTTCCCCTGCAACAAGCTTTCTCATCAACGGCTGCCAAGGGCTCAAAGAAGCCCTGGCTCTGGGCGTCTTACTCCTCCCTTCTGCTGGCTACGAACAAGGAAATGAGACGTCTATTTACTGGGATGACCGTGAAGAAGGGGGTGGTGCTGTTTTGGAGCGTGTTACTGTCCAAGCACAAGATCGATTTACTGATCCTAATCAAAATAGGGGTGGTGGAGGTGATGGTGGTGGCTCACACTACTTTTCTCGTAAGAATCCTACTTTTCAGGAAGATCTTACTGGAGCTCAAAAACAGAATGAATACAAAAGTAAGTCTCCAGTTCGTCGGCATGAAACACCTCCTGCTCAAGCTGCTCCTACCACAGTAGCAACTTTGGGCATGAGCCCTCTCCGCAACGGCAAAGATGTCGCCCAAGATCACAGCGTTCATGGTCGCAGCTGTAGTGCTACCAGTGTCGGTCCTTTGGCCGCTACTTCTACAGACTCTCTGATTCCAATAATAGAAGCATCGATAGTCCGTGTGGTCGGCTGCCCCATGCTCGCTGCTGGTGGTGGTGGTGATGGTAACAACCGCAGCCGCTCTTCAAAATCTTGTCAGCGCCACTTGACTGTCGTCATGCACCCTGCTGGAGCTCCTGCACCTAAAGATGCCCGCGCTTGGACTTCTGTCTTACCTAATGGTGCAATTGAAGGTTCTGGTGTGCTTCGTTTGCTGCCTGATGCTCCTCGAGGCACTGTTCTTGTCGAGCTGTATGACGGTAAGTGCCAAGTTGCCGCTGGTACTGTTCAAGCAGCAGAGCTTCAACGCTGTGCTCTTCAGCACGATGGTCTTGACGAAGAAGCGCCTATGGGTGCTGGTTTCTTACGTAATTTAGTGCCTGCGTTTGCGCGACGTAAAGATACTTTACAGCAAGGCAGTATTTCCTCGATGACTTGGGTCCGATTGGTAGATTCTGAGGGCGCTGATGCAGGGCATATAGTAGTATCTGCAAAATTAGTAACTAATTCTAGCACTGCTACTTCAGATTCTTCTATTGCGAATCCATCTTCATCTGTGGCTACTACACCACCTCCCCTGGCTTCTGCACCACCCCCTTCCACCGCTGCGGCGGCCATGCTCGGTGTCGGTGCTGCTGTTCAAACTAATCAATCATTTCAGCAAGATGCCTACAATAAAAAGAATCATGGAGAATTGCGTCAAAAGGAATACCGTGATGATGACGATAGCTACCAACAGCAGCTAGTGACCAGAATTGATATCCGTGGGGCTGGTGTCGGTGGCCGGGCCCACACTGCTGGTGGATACCTGCACGTCAATTCTCAGCATGTATACGACATCTTATTAGAATCTGCTCTCGCAGCTGCTGGGTGTGGTCCCTCCAATCTGGAACTTACTGGGCCCTGGGCTTGGTTAGTTGAGCAACATGCCCAGCGCTATGGTGTTCGGAAGCAGTACGCTACCCTCGCGTACCTGCGTTGGGTGGTACGTAGCGATAATGCTGCTCCTACAAAAGCATGCCTGGGTACTTTAGCTGCTAAACTGGGACCTCTGCTTGATGAAAGAGACAGCGTCGCTCTTACTTCCTCAGAGCTGGCGCTGCTTGGCCATGTCGTGGAGCGCGTCGACCAGCTGATCACCTCCTGCTTTGAGCACTATTTTGCACTCAGTGAAGACGTTTTGGGTGGATTATCAGATGGGATGCTGAGTGTTCGTACTGTTGGAGCTCCCCCTAAGGCATTAGCGCCTGCTGTAGAGCTTTTAAAAATGACACGTGGCACCGAGATTGGTCCTGATGGAGGTATCTCTTGGCTCGCGTCTAGGCTGCGCGCTGCAGCACGCAAACGTTTCCAAGCCCTCCTTGCAGCTACTGAAGCTCGTCGTGCACCTAACGACCGTCGCCGTGGTGGTCCTGAACTCAGCCACAGGACAATCGGCGGTGCCGCTGCCGGTAGCAATGAAATCGACGATCCAAGCATGGCATGGTCTTACAACCGTGTAGAAGAGCTCTGCTCTTGTGTAGTTAGCGAACTTCGTGCTGACGAATCTATCGCTGCAGCTGGAGTGCTTCCTGAATCTATCAGCTTGCCTTCCATCACTGCTGTCGAGTTTATTCGAGGGACAATTTCCTACCTGCAGTACGTTCTCCAGCACTCTCCCCCACCTTCCCCTTCCCCCGCAGCTGTGCGACTTGTAGAATCTGTGGGCCGTCTGCAAAGCTTCTTAGAACGGCATGGCTTTGACGATGCTGCTGCTCGTCTTAATTCAAGAGATATTTTTGGGGGCTTTGTCGCTGAATGGGTCGCTGGTACAGCCACCAATCTTCGCCGTACTTTACGCGCATTAGATCGGGCTGGACCTCCTGCATTATCTGGATGGGCAGATCTCCAAACCGGGGTCAAAACTCGCGTTGCTCCTTTGGTAGAGGGAATGCTCTCCGAGGTAGAAGCTGAAATGCGTCGCTATGCTCGTATTGTAGCCTACTGGCCTGCCTATGGACAAGATCTTGAAGCTGCCTTGGTGTCGGTAATACGTGAAGCAACGTCTGCAGCGAGTGGTCAGTGTGGACTTGTGCAAAGTAAAGTAGAAGACGTCGTTACCACGCCTCTTGGTAGCAAACAAACGGAACCAGTCTTCATGCACCGTTCTACTGGCAGTGCTAATGGTGGTGTCAATGGCAGTGGTTCCAAACCTACTATTGAAGGCAAGAAATTCGGTCGTGTAGCTTGGCGTTGGATTCAAGTTGGTTCTGGTGGTCAAGGATCTGCCTTTGCCGATGCTCCTACAGCCCTGCGTAAAGGAATCAATCCCCATCAAGCGTTACTTTTAAATTCTTTACGTCGATTACTAGCTGTGGTGCCTCAGTTGGAGCTCGCTTTACGTGGATGGTGTGCTGGAACTGGTGCTGGAGCAGACCCTCGTCAATCTACTGCTGCTGGCATGCCCCGTGGAGATAATTGTGGTGGTAATAATAACAGCAAAGGAGAAGAGCGCCTTTCGCGTGATGCCCCTGACCTTGGTGCTCACTGGGCTCAGCTCGTCAAAGAAATTCGCACTAAATATTACGCCTGCTGTACTCTCACTGTAGAATCTCTTGCTGGAGAACTCTCCCGCTCTTCTGCTACCTCTGTAATCGCAGTCTTGCGTAGAGAGGCACTGACTTCTGCCCCTGCTGCAGTGACCAAATGTTTGCGTAAAGTGCTGGAACAGACTGCTCCCAACTTGCGTTGGCTTGCTGCAGCTTTGGATGGCCGTGTTTTCGTAGCTCTAGCCCGTGGTTTATGGGATAATGCAGCAAAAGATGTATTACGTTATGCAGAGGACTTGACTGATGGTGGCACCAGCGGTGCAGCACAAGGCGCCTGGCGTGCTCGTCAAGGTGCTGGTGCTGCTTTGCGTGCTTTGGATGCATTCTATCGTGCTGAATTAGCTGCTGCTATGGGAAGCGATTTGCTGGATAGAGATTTGGCTTTACCTCAGCATGCACAGCGCGCGGCTGCTTTGCTGGCTGATAACACAGTAGAAGTAAATATGAGCTTTGATGTCTATTAAACTATTATTTATGCGTATGTTTGGATAAGATTTAGAAAAAAAGGATTACCTACAGTACTATTATGACTGATTTTTTTTCTCTTTCACTGTTTAATTTTTAACCTAACTTGTTTCTCCGCTTTTTTAAAGCAACCGACTTGACATAAAACTAAAATATAAAATAAAACACGGCTTTAACAAGACATACAACAAAGCTGGTTACGTTGGTCTTTTCCTTCCCATATCTTCATCATACACTTCCCCTTGGACTGCCTCTTTAATTTTCTCCAAAAGCTCCTCTTCTCTAATGTCATCTTGAATAGACGCCAACACAGATTCATAAACACTATAGGCATTAGGAAGCGTCTTATCCTTTCTTTCACGCATATACGACCATGCATTCCGTTCAGAATCCCATGCACACTCTATAATACGTCCATTAAACGATGTATGAGACTCTCCCTGAGGGAAAAATACTTCAGCGTCCTTGAGGTCTTCCATCACCGCCGTGTTCCCCCGGCCTTTCGGGTGCAATAACTGAAGCTTTAATTTAGGATTCAGCTTATCTGTCCTATCTAATCTGGCTTTGAAATCGACGGAGTTCATATGCGCAAACTTCCATTTCAGTAATTCTCGGCACGTAAGAGGGATATACCCATCGGAAAATGGTTGTAAAATCAACCCATCGGCTTCATGACTCACCATTTGGGGAATAAACTTATGAATAACTTTATCTGCCATATGTAATGGCCAAAACTCCTTTCGTCGAAACCGAAATAACTCTCCAGCGTAATCATAGCGGAGTTTCCATTTCCCCTTGGCGCCTTCTTCCTGCTCAAACCGTCTCGGGTGCTCAATGTATTTTTTAATTGCGCCCCACCGCTCACCCCAAGGTGAATCCAACCCCTTCATTCCATTAATTACCATCATATCGTACGCTAAGAAGCGTCTCGTGCACACCTTTGTCTTGGGGTCTTCATCGACAACCATCTCACCGTCCAAGATTGTTCCAACGTGGAAAGGACCAACTGGTGCTGTAGGAGGCGGATGCCCCTGACCACGTGGCGGTAACGGCATTGGCCATCGCATTTGGACACGTGTCACTACATTTGCTCGGTCTATAAGATACGTTCCCATTCGATGTATAAAAATTAAATAGCGGGTGCCATCAGCCTTCCACGTTACCCAGTACCGATGTTGGGAAAGCAAACCTAAATTTGAACGAGCTAGAGAAACAGGTTGAGAACCTGGAAATATACACTCGTGGGGGCTTACACCAGGCCGTTCCAAGATGTACTCCATTAATAAAGTACGCACCCAGTCAGATTCAGATTTTGAAACGGCCTCGCCTATAGGATCGTCATGTTGTAGACCCCGGCCTAATGCCCCTGAAAATAAGCTATCAGCAAGCAAAGCATCATCACCATCAACGTCATCGTCGTCGTCATCGCCGTGGTCAGGCGATGCTTGAGCTTTCCACGGTGGGAGCGATGGCGGGGGGAGGTCACTTGGTGGTCTTTCATGATAGTATTTGAACAAGTACTTGATGTAGTAGTTCTTATATATTCCAGGCGATCTAATCTCCGCAAAGTCTTTGAGTACGTTGAGAACTTTGGTTGTTGGGTCAGAAAGCATTCGCATGAGGTAGGAAGCAATCATAAAGCCGGTACGGTTGAAACCGTGGGTGCAGTGAACTAAAATGTATGCTTCTGGACAGCGATTCAAATGGCTAAAGACTTCAAAAACAAAGTCATTGACAGCTTCTGGCTGTGGAGCTTCACCACGTCCTTTATTTGGAATCTGTAGAGAAAAGAAGAAGGGTTGATGAAATTATTGAGGCATAGAGGCAGGGAAAACACAAATTATAAGAGTAATGAAATGCTCATATAATAACGAGATCAATAGTATAGGGTGTTTCTTTACAGTTCGCACCTTAACCCAAGTGTACCCTGCCTGCTCAAAGTTCTCTTTTCTATAATATCTCGAACTATTTGTCAGATCAATAATCATATTCACTGTTGCCGGTCGTTTTTCAATTTCTGGCTCAATTTCTCCAACCTTTGGCGGGACCGGCACATCGAAAGTAATACCAGTAACCTTTGCGTGAGCCATTGTCATAGCATCGTCTACAGTGAATCTATCCTTGGGTAGTAGAACTGGATTGAAATGAGCACCGAGCGGGACCTTCATTGGAATGAAGCGGAAAATTGGTCTGCCCATCTTAGGACATTCACGCCATCCCACTGGGATACCCAAGCGGTCGATTTCTTCATCGTCTTTATCATGAAGGTCATTTTCAGTGGCGATAGCCTGGAGAAGGAAATAAAAAATTAATAATATAGGTGATCAAGAATGTCGTTAATTCGTTGACGATAGCTACATGCGCCCAGAAATGAGGCAAAATACCTCTTCAGAAGTGTTATCGACATGTTGTTTCTTTGTTTCTACAGCATCTTCTGCGTCCGCTGCCTCTGCAGCACGTTTCGGAGCCATCTCAATTTACTATGATTCGATCAGGAGTTGTTGTACTATGAGATCATCTCCTCTTCACAAAAAAAAAGGAATGAACTAATTTTTGTCGGTTATGAACTTGCAAATTACAGGCTTGTGGGTGCAACTAAATAAGTTGCAAAATTTTCCTATTTTGTCCCCACGTGAACAAAACGACCCGACCCGGTCAGTCCAGAAATAGGGTATTTCTATTTAAATCCAAAGAATTTCCTTAATTGTGGTATCAAACCATATTATTCTACCCGCGTATTCAAGCACTCACTCCCTAAAAATGGCTGCACTGTATAGTGAGTACTACGTAGCTGGATCATATGGGGATCCAAACCCTAACCTCGACTTCTATTTCTGTTCGCCAGTGGCTCATCTTCCTCCCTTTACAACTCTTTGTTGCAGGTCATCCCCTTGACCCTCTCAGCTCTGATGAGATCAAAATCACAGCTGCTTCAATCAAAAAGTATGCACTTGCTCAAGGCATCCCCTTTTTGAGATTCAATGTTATTACCCTCAAGGAGCCTCCCAAAAAGGAACTGCTTGCATATGATGCTGACCCTGCCTCAACACCAACTCCTCTTCGTCAAGTATTCTGCATTTTGCAAACCCCTCCGAAATCTGGAGCTCTAGAAGCAGTGGTCACCCTTGGCACAGACGCCGCTACCGCTACTGTGGTCTCCTGGGAGTTCAAAGAAGGCGTGCAACCCCTCGCCACCCCTGATGATTGCTTCGATGCTGAAGCCATTGTTAAAGCAGACCCTGATGTTCAAAAATTGCTCGCTGAAAAGTACGGGATCATTAATGTAGATTCACTAATCGTCTGCGATCCCTGGTCGGTGCACAATCCACCGGCGCACCTCAAGCACCGCCGCCTTATTCAAACCTTCATGTACTCTCGTAACATGGAAATGGATAACGCATATGCGCATCCTATTGATTTTGTGCCCATTGTGGATTTAAATGAAAAGAAAGTTATCCACATTGACCAGCCATATGGTGACTCTCCCCCTCCAACTCCGACCAAAAACATCAACTACCATAGAGATCTCTGCGAAAAACCTGTACGAACCAATCTAAAACCTCTCAATGTAGTACAGCCAGATGGTGTCTCGTTCAAGGTTGAAGGAAACAGGGTCAAATGGCAAAATTGGGATATGCGACTCTCTTTCAATTATCGAGAAGGTCTCGTTATTCATAATATTGGCTATCAAGATAACGATACGTTACGCCCAATAATGCATCGTTTATCTTTAGTGGAAATGGCTGTTCCCTATGCTGATCCCCATGAACCTTTTACTCGAAAATGTGCTTTTGATGTTGGTGATTATGGCCTTGGAAATTGTACTACAAATTTAAGTCTTGGGTGTGACTGTTTAGGAGATATTTTCTACTTTGGCGCTGTTTTAAATGACAGTAATGGTGACCCAGTAGAGATTGATAAAGCTGTTTGTATGCACGAAGAGGACGCTGGCCTGCTCTGGAAACATGTTGAATATCGCAATATGCATTCTGAAGTACGGCGCTCACGACGACTTGTTCTTTCCTTTCTAGCAACAGTGGTCAACTATGAATACCTATTCTACATTCATTTCATGCAAGATGGTACTATTTCGTACCAAATCAAACTTACTGGGGAACTTAGTACCAATGCGTTATCACCCGATGAAGTTGAATATGGCTTTTCAAAATACGGAACCATGGTTGCTGAAGGCGTCGCAGCTCAATTTCACCAACACTTATTCTGCGTCCGTATCGATCCTGCTGTAGATGATGCTGAGGGGGGCAAAAATTTACTTGTTTCCGAAGTGGAGGCGGTACAATTGCCCGCAGATAGGGTACAAAATCCAGCAGGAAATGCATGGACGGTCAAAGATACACCTTTATTGACCGAATCTGAAGCGCAAAGAATTGCTGATCCTATGAAGGGAAGATACTGGAAAATAAGCAACCCCAATTCTTTGCATCCTGTGACAAAAAAACCAGTTGCTTGGAAATTAATGGTTCCTGCCGCTCCCTTGTTGATGGCTACGCCTGAAAGCTTATTAACTGCTCGTGGTGCGTTTGCGACAAAATCATTGTGGGTAACGCCGTATTCAGATAAGGAGCGATGGCCTGCTGGCGACTATACCATTCAATCTGAAGGTGGTCAAGGTCTTGCTAGTTTTACTGCTGCAGATCGTCCTTGTGGTCCTGGATCTGATCCTGTTATTTGGTTGACCTTGGGTGCTTCACATGTGCCACGTGTTGAAGACTTTCCTGTGATGCCGTGTGAGGTTGTTGAGTTTCACATGAAGCCGTTTTGTTTCTTTGATGGGAATCCTGGGGTGGATGTACCGCATAGTGTGAATGCAGCCTCGAAATTAGAGGGGCAAGCTCCTTGTTGTAAAAATACTGCTGCTGCTCACGTCGGCAATGGGGCAGTGGCAAATGGGCACGCTTAAGGTAGTTAGATAGGTATTTTATTTACACGTCTGCTTGTTGGTTTGCCCAAGTGAAGTTGTGGTAGAAAGCAAGCCTTAGTTGTGTAAATTGGGTCCTGGGTAGATTTTGGTTTTCTTTTGTAGTGGCCACGCACACACTCGGGCCCGCAGCCGCGACATGAGACGCCATCATCACTTTCCGCAGCAGTAGCAATTGTTGATTTTATATTAAAATAAACTTTGAAGCTGATATCGCATGCGTTTCAATTACTTGTCTATATATTTGTTTTTGATTTGATTCAACCTAGTATACTTCCCTGTAATACCTTACTTTAGTCCCAGAAATAAATTTATTTTGTCACCTGGTGGCACCGCCAGAATTAGAAATAGAAACAAAAACAATTACGGCTCTCTATCCTGCTGAAGAAGAAACTCGACCCCTTCTTTTGCAATATCCACTGGCACTTCATGAGGTCCGTTAAACTCATCATAAACAACCTCGTGTCCCAACTGCTGTAGTCGAGGCACTATACCTCGGCTACACCTCACAGGCAGCACCTGGTCATGCACACCGTGACTAACATAAATCTTTGGCTTCCCTATGTACGACGGTGGGCGCATAAACCCTGGTGAAAATGCAATTATATGAGAGAATAAATCACCATTAGGAAGCCCCAAAGTTAAAGCATACGAGGCGCCATCTGAAAATCCAGAGAGCGCTAGCTTGGTGGAGTCAACGTTATATTTACTAAAGACCTTTATCAAAGTGGCATCAATATAAGCAAGATCTGGTCCCATAGAGCCGCCCATAGAGCGAATTGCATCCCAAGTGCTGCTGCGTGAAGGAGGACTGACTAGTAAAGTGTTGTATCCATCAGCGATATTTAGTAAGTGAGCTAGTCCGTTCTTAGCGTCTCCTCCCGCTCCGTGTAGAGTAACTATAGTAGGAGTTGGTTTCTGAGGATCATAAGAGCAAGGAACGTAAACTAAAGGGTTTCTAAGCGCGCCAATTTTAAGCTCTTGCAGACCGAAGGGCGTTGCTGAAAAGGCAATTGAGCCTGGAACAGGGGGCCAAGTTGAGAGCCGACCTGTGGCAGTGCTGCTGCTTCTAGTGCGCTGCCCAGCGAAAGAAAACATGGCTAGGCAGATATAGAGTACTTGTAAATAATATTGTATTGAATCCAATATGAAATAGAGTGGGTCTGAAGCTTTATAGTGGTTTCGCTGACTCAATATCTCCTGACTTCCAGCCACTTTCTTCCCCGTGCGGAGCAAGGTGCCAAATCAGCACCAATAATTCGAACCACCTGTTTAGCTTTCAAGGCAGCTCCAATATTATTTACCAGATTACAAATAGTAGTATCGTAGTATCAATAGAATAATCATATTACAACCTACACATAAGACGCATTCTTTTATATATAAAAAGAAAATCTCAGACTTTACCTGCGACCTGCCGCCGCTTTCTTACTACTTCCACTCGCTGCCGCTCTCTTTGCTGCCGCTGTTTGTTTCATTGTCGCTACCCCTCGTTCAATTCTCGGCTGCAACGACCCCGTTCCAACACCCTGCGTTCTTCCATTGGCATCAGTCAACTTCTCGTCCATCCATTTCCACAGAGCTCTACGAGAAGACTCGATTCTTTGCTGCTGTTGTTGTTGCTGCTGCTCAGATACACTACTGGAACTCCTATTTAAACTTATTTTGACCAAAGCATCCTCTAAAGCTGTTTTATACCCTTCCAGCAACGGTGCCACCATTTTAGGTGACTGGTCTACGAGCTCAATTCTAAAACAACCAAACCCAGCCTTCACTAAATTATCAATAAAAGGCAACCCAGATTGCGCTGAACCATCAAAAACTGTATTTCTGCACCCCATATCCGCTAAAACGAGATGATCAGTACCCTCGGAACCGCGTAAATGCACAGTGTGATGCTCGCACGGGTGCCCGCAGTCGAGATAGGAGTTTCCCTCTGATAAAAAACGAGCAAAAACACAGTGTTCAGTGTGGAAAATGGGCAGATTTTGATGTAAAATCGCTTCTAAACAGCGACCACGGGAGCCTAAACCTCGTGCTAACGCAGCGAGTTGGTCAGCATTGCAATCGTGCGTTGGTGCAAGCCTTGCTAACCCTGACTGAAGCAAAACATCTGCAGAAATTATATTCGCTGCGTTTAATGAGAAATCACCTTCTAGAATAGGAATAGGATGCCCTTCTGCCCCAGGAACAACAGCTCCAGGCCCTCCTGCTTGCATCAGTTGATGTAACAGGCCCGCAGAACGGACTAGCAAAGCATCAGCACCCAAACGAAGGTAGAATATCCACAATCTGCGTTCATCTGGTTTTAGAATACGTGGAGAAGCTACTACCACGCGCTTGCCAGCTTGCCGGACTGCTTCACACGCTTCCTTCAAGCCATGGACTTCCAGAAAATCGAGAACAATTTCGGTTAGCCAGGGCACTTGTATTGCAGCGTCAACTTGCGCTTTGGTTCTGCACAGCACGCGAAGCATGGAGACAGCGTCCCTGGTGTTGTTGCTGTCGTGTTCTTTGCGCTGCCTGCTTTCCGTCGCTATACATTGCCGCATTTCTACCAAAACATCATCAACTTGCTTTAAAACAACCGGATTCGTTTCTGCTGTTTCTGCTGCGGCAGCCATCGCAGGCGCGACTCGTTGCTGCTCCAACAACCCCGCCACAGCTCTTCTTCTCGCATCTTTAATAGCACCAGGCGGAATAAACAATCCTTTTTCGAATTCGCCCATGTTTAAGAATTCGAATTTCTTAGCAAAAAGAGAGCCTTCATCTCCCAAGTTCACTCCAACAGCTTTCTCAACGTCGCCAGCAGTGAGCGGCCGGCCAGTTGCATTTTCAACAGAAGAACTCGTCTCTGCTTCAGATCTTCTCCCCTTTTCATCTACTAGAGTAATTTTTAACGGGTTTCCAAGCAATGCAATGACCTGTACAGTAACTGAAATACGTCTTCTATCTGCTGCACTGACGTTTTCATAAGACATCTTCAATTTTGATTCTAAAATCGGATCTTTATTTTTCCAGATAAGATCTCCTGGTTTGATCCCGGCGGTGGCATTAGAATGAGAAAGAATTCTAGGTCCAGAACCAAGGACTATTTCTACAAGGGAGCCTTCTTCAGCCTCCAGCACTGAACGACCACTGCCGCTCCCTGCAGTGTTGATTTTGCGTCTACCACTGCTTTGACTTTGGCTGGTAACGTTATTACCCTGCTGAGCAATATCATCATCCCTGTTCTTTTTATTCCTTCTTTCTTGCTGTGAACTTTCAAGGACTTTAATTTCATAAATAGCACCTCCGAATTCTTCAGCTTGAGGATTTCCTTGATCAAACACAATACCATCTCCTCTCCTCGCAGGAGCTGCTAACTTCACAACTACACTCCAAACACCACTTCCTCGCCTTCCACTCATTGCTCCATTATTACTACCGGTACCACTAATAACACGCTCTACATTGCCTAAAAGCAACCCTCGATGTCTCGGAGCGCGTCCTCGCACCACTTTCTGATGCTGAGGCCCTTCTAAGAAACCTGAGGTGAGTCCAAGATTTCCAACATCTTGACCTCGTGCAAAGACTTGATGGAGCTCTGATGTAGAAACAGGATCTAACTTAAAATTTCCTATTTTAGTATTACTAATATTACTACTATTAATGTAGTCTTTCCAAGCAGCATCAACTGCCTCTCTATAGACTCTAGTAGTCATTGCGACGTAGTCAGGGCCTTTGAGCCTACCCTCTATCTTAAAACTCGTCACGCCTGCAAGCATAAGCTGTGGAACAAGCTCCACTGCAGACAGATCTTGCGGACTTAATAGATATTGAACGTCACCTAGATATTTTAATTCTCCGTCGACTAACAGACCATAGTCTAATCTGCATGCTTGGGCGCACTGTCCCCTATTTGCCGACCGGCCGCCCCAAGCTTCCGAAGAGAAGCACTGCCCAGAATAAGAGACACATAGGGCACCATGGACAAATGCCTCAACTTCTGGAGTAGGAGCAGTGGTTCTAGAAAGATTTGAGTCAGGGTTCGACCCTGGGGTAGCTACAGAAGCAATATCCCGAATGGAAAGTTCCCTCCCGACGACAATTCTTTCAATCCCTCTCGAACCAGCAAAGGCAGCACCTTCTGCAGATGTAATTGTCATTTGAGTTGATCCATGAATAGCTAACCCTGGTGCTGCCTTTTGAATAATCTCAACTGCGCCAATGTCTTGGACGATAACAGCATCGACGCCGGAGCGTGCAGCGTGTTGTGCTTTTTCAGCTAATATTTCGAGTTCATCGTCGAAAATCAAGACATTCAAGACCAAATAGCCTTTTAAACCGCGTGTATGGAGGTATTCCATGACTTGGGGCAGCTCTTCTGGTGTAAAATTAGAAGCACGAGCTCTGGCATTGAGATTGCCGACACCAAAGTACACGGCGTCAGCTCCATTTTCTACAGCAGCTGTGAGTTGCGGCCAGCCCCCTGCTGGGGCAAGAACCTCTGGTCTATGTTTCACATGTAGAGGGGTGAAGTTAAGGTGAGGGTTTGGTTTATCTATAGTAGTAGTGGAGGTAGGGGCGTGTGGCTCTGTTGTCGTCGACGGTGAATAGAGGCCAGGGTTTTTGCGGTGTGGAGAGGTAGATTCAGAAGGGACTGAGCTTGCACGAAATGTACATGATGCTCTTCGGGGCTCTGATAGCCTTGCGCTCAAAGAGCAATGGTTAAAGAGCACTTGTGCAGACATGGATTTAAATTGAATCTGAAAACACATTCAAATATTCGTCATTAATCGCTCAAATAATCGAATGGGTTTTATAGTATGTATCTTTTTAAATGTATTGCGATTAAAATTTGACTGATTTGGATGGCAAGGTGTAATTCAAGGAAGCTGTGAGAAAAAATGCTTTGTAAAGTTGGGTGTGAATGCAGTATAAGTTCATTCTTGTAATGCATGTTGGCACTTTTATATTACATGCAACAATCACTTCTCATAGCAGATATCTCCTACCTGATTTTCCTCTGCATGTATATTGATTCCGCTTAAATTGGTTTTCAAACGCAAACAAAGTTTTTGCTCATTAAAGGACATATCGCCGTTTACCTCTGTTGCGATTTAGAATGGATTCTAATAGAGAGTTAGACCCCCGATCACTCTTCGTTCGCGGCCTTAGTTACGAAGTTGGAGATGCAGAGCTAAACGATGCATTCAGTGCAGTAGGCCCTGTGCGACACGCCTTTATTATCAAAGATGGCAAGGGAGGAAGGCATAAAGGATATGGATTCGTCACATATGCCTTGCAGGAGGATGCAGAGCGTGCTGTCCAGGAACTTCACGGCACGGAGCTTGGCGGCCGCAAGATCAAAGTGGAGGGTGCCAAGAAACGAGCTCCGTTAGAAGAACGTAAAACAAAAAACAAACGCAGACAAACAACAGAAGATGACGGTGGAGAAGCTGCCGCCGAAGAACACTCTGAAGACGCTGAGAAAGGGGCCAAGTCCAAGCCTGTTGCCGCCAGAGAGCCTGCTATGAAAAAGCCCCGCCAAGCAGCTGCAGCTAGCCCTCCAGCGGCTCTTAAGAGCAAACGGCCTGCGAAAGATCCCGAAAAAGTTGCTAAAAACTTCGAAAAACATTCTCTAGTTCGTACTGTCGCTTATGGAGGCTTAAATTCTGAATGTATCAACGCTGCTATCACCGAGATAAAAGCAAAAGGCGGTGAAGCAATAGAGGGAGTAATCAACCCAGCCCCTGCAGAGGTCGTCCGCAGACACAAATTATCTCAAGATGGATGCACCGGAGATGTCATTTTTGTCCGTTACAACACTGCAAAGGACGCCATGGCAGCTGTGGCAACACTCCACGGTCAACCCATTGACGGTGGTAAAAAGAAAGCAGGAACTGCTGGTGTGTCCTTATGGGCTCGTCAGGTCTCTGGAGAAGGCTTGCATCTGAGACGGTGGCGTGTAGTCATCCGTAATTTATCTTTCAACGCTACTGAACAGGATTTAAGATCTGCCTTTGCGCCGGCTGGGTTTGTCTGGGAGGTGACGGTACCGCGAGGAGCTGACGGGAAGCCACGTGGGTTTGGATTCGTCGGATTCACCTGCAGAGCACATGCAGAACGCGGAATCAAAGCAGTTAATGGAACTAAAATCGCTGGTAGACCTATTGCTGTCGATTGGGCAGTGGCAAAAAGGGATTATGAGCAAGGAAATACCTCGGCAGAAGCACCACCGCTTGCTGAAGATGAGCAAGAGATGAGCGAAAGAAGTGAAGATGGCTATGGAAGTAGTGATCTAGATGATAGTGACGACGAGAGTGATGAAGAAGGGGGAAAGAAGAAAAAAAGAGGGCTTATAGGTCAAGAACTTGATAGCGATATTGTGCCTGTGCTGGCTCCAGAGGAAGAACGAGGAATGCTGCATAGTGTTATTGGGAATATTCTCGGAGAAGGAGCAGATTCTGATGAAGATGAAGATATGGAAGATGCAGAGGAGGGGGATTCTGAAGAGGAGGAGGAAGAAGAAGAAGGTGTTGAGACCTTGAATGACGAAGAAGTCGAGGAGAAGGAGGAGTCTGAAGAAGACGAAGAGGAAGATGAGCATGCTCCCAAAGGGGATATGTTTAGCCGTAAAGCTATTGAAAATAGTAAATCCGCTCCCAACGCAGCTGTAGAACGTCTTGAACGTCGTGCTGAGCAATTCACAGCAGCATTAGAAGACGGAGCGGCTAAGAAAGCACCGCCACCACCGGGCGCTTCAGTCTTTGTTCGTGGCTTAGCGTTAGATGTTACCAAAGATGATGTATTCCTTGCTATGAAAGCTTATGGGTATGTCGTTTCTACTCGTTTGGTAGTGGATAAGACAACCGGAAAGTCAAAGGGTACTGCTTTTGTTGACTATCGTTATGAAGATAGCGCTCAAAAAGTCGTTGCTGCATGCACAAAAGGGCGCGAGAACGCAGGTCCTGGTGTTGTCATTGGTGGCAAAAAAGTTGACGTCGATTTAGCGTTAGATAGCGACGGTGCTAGAAAATTAGCTGCTGAGAAAGGAGCTGCTGGGCTGGGTCCAGGGGGCGTGTTTGGAGATCGCAGAAATATCTATCTTTCTAAAGAAGGTTTGATCCCGGAAGATTCTGCTGCCTGGGAAGATCTCTCCGCTTCAGATAAAGCCAAAAGAAAACGTGGTGTTGAAGAAGCTCGAACAAAACTTCGTAGTCCCAACTTTTGCGTCTCAAGAACTCGCCTTAATGTGAGAAATGTGCCCCGTAGCTGGGACGAGAAAAAAGTGAAAGCCATGTTTATCGCTGCAGTAAAAGAACGCGCTACAAAAGCCAATCCCAAGGTGGTTCAAGTGAAAATTTTAAAAGAAGATGGTCCTGATGGGGCGAAAGGGGAAGGCAGAAGTAAAGGAATCGGTTTTGTAGAGTTTGATGATCATGAGCACGCGCTGTGCGCGCTTCGCCAATTGAATAATAATCCCAAGCCATGGGGTAAAGATACCCGTCCCATTATAGAGTTCGCTATAGATGATGTACGTGCTTTAAAAAAAAGGGAAGCGAGGGTTGTTAGAACTCCAGCTGAAGCGGCAGAGCGGGCGGCAGCAAGAGAGGAAAAAGCCGAGATCAAAAAAGAGGGAACGAGACAACGCAAAGCTGCTGCGAAAGAGGAGAAAGAATTAGAAGGTGGAGATTTTAAATCAAAGAGGAAATTAAGGGCAGAAAGGAGGAGGATGCTGAAAGAACGACAGCGTGCAAAGCAAGGCAAACAAGCTGCTGCTTTGGGGGGTAATGCTGAAAAATCTGAAGGGGGCGGTGCATCGCCTGCTGCTGCTGCTGCTGCTTCTACCATGAAGTCTCAAAGAAGACGCGAGCAACGCAAGAAAAATAAAGCTGGTGGATCGACTGATGGAGCTGTAGTACTCCCTGCAAAGCCTGCTCCCACTAAAGGTACTGGAGCGAATGCCAAGGTGGTGAATAAAGTTTTAGAAAGGAAGAAAAAAGATGACGGTCTCGTGGACAGGCTGGCGGCGTCTGCTGGGGTAGCTGAGGGGCGAGTGGTGAAGAAGCGCCGCAGAGATACTGATAGAGTAGAGCGACTGGCGGAAGCGTATGTTGCACGTACATATGGAGAAGAGGGTGGCCCAAAGGGCAAGCAACAACAGCAGCAGCAGCGGGGAGAGAAGCGCTGGTTTCAAGATGACACTTGATTTTTTTTAATTTAGATATAGGAGCATTAACCGAAGGTTTAATTTGTAAAATTAATTTAGCAGCAATCTTAGTGTACTAATCAAGTTCGTTTCCTGGTTGTCAAGGTTGCTAAAGCCCTTTGATCTCTAATTTAAAATAACTTCCTATTGAGAATGAGTTCCAGTCTAGGAGCCTTGTTGGCACGACAGATGTCTCTTTCAACCTTAAATAGATCTTTCGCATCAACTATGCGTGCAGCGTCTGTTAGGAAGAGGCCACTTGTCCAGGTTGTCAGACCCATGGCAACGTCTTCGGCGGGATTTGAAGGAGATGGTCGCAGAGTCAATATCTATACAGGTAAAATACAACATACTTGCTATATAAAATACACTGCAACATTTACACGCAATCTTGGGTCAAATTAGTAGTTTATCATTAAATTATACTCATTTCTATCTCAATCTAAATGCAGATTACACTGTCTACAAGGGCCGTGGTGCCATGACAGTCAAGGTGATCAAACCCACTTGGGAGCGTACCCCTACCGGCAGCGGCCTTAAAATTGCTCGTGATGGTACTCTCCTCCTAGAATTCGCAAACTCCAGAGGAGAGCGAGAATATGACTGGGAAAATAAAGAAACATTTGCTTTATCTGCCGTCGAATGTGCGGAAATTTTAGAGCTGGCAGAGTCTGGTGGAGAAAAACAATTTTTCCACGATCCTAACAAATTTGGCAGTGGTGAAGGTACGATTACAAAAAATTTGCGTATCTCTCCTGCGAGGGATACTGGATTTTTCTTCAGTTTATCGGTGAATAATAAAATTGCCGGAAATCAGGTGAAGTATGATACAGTGGTGTCACCTGGAGAATTGAGAGTGATTAGAACGATCATGAACGTAAGTTAGAGAACGAATGGATGTTTTAGAGATTTTTTGGGGGAAGAGGGGGGGGAGGGGGGGGTTCTGTTTTCTTTAAATGAAAAAAAAAAAGTTTGATAGAAAGCTTTGTTTAAAATTGAGACGGTATTTCTTTTTGTTTTGTATTTTGCAGTTTGCTATTCCTAGGATTTTAGGATTCGATGAGGTGTTTGCTGGAACACCTGAGATCAGGGAAGGCATGCCGTCAGCACCAGAGACAGGGTCTGGACCTCCTTTTTAAAAAATTAAAAATCTAGATGATACGTTGAACAGTGATTCGTCGACTAGTTTTGATTTGAAGAAGCAAGTTAGGTCCTTGAAGCTTTAATAAATTTGACTATTTTATGAGTGCAGCAGTTTGTGTTGGTACTGAATGTAACAAGAGAGGAATACGTAGTTTGTAGGGCTAATACGCCAGGCAGTCCCCATGCTGGGTTGGGTGACTCTCAGAGAGCTTCGCAGCGGGCGCCCAATAAAAAAAAAAACGCATATCAAGCAGGAAAAATGCTATGTTTACACCTTATAAAGATACTTTAAATGAGACGAGTCGAATATTTAATAAAAAGGCTACGTCACATGCCATATAATGCAACACTACCGCAGCAATTACGATCTAAACATGACGCCGTAAAAGCTCACGATGGTACGCATTGCACGCTTTTCTGCGGAATAAATGCTCTAATTAAATTTATTAAATTCGCATTGTTATTGCTATCAATCTTTTCGCAGATAAGTTGTATGGAGACTGGAAGAGTGCAGATATAATATTTGCGGACGCCAAAGAGCGGCCAAACTTAGTTGGGAGGTAGGTGTAGTTAAGACCGTATTAGAACCCTGTGAATTAATAGCAATATGTACCCGCCACTACTGTAGGCTGATAAAATCTACGATTTACTTGTAGGTGGGATTGGCATGCGTGGCAGTTCCTTTTGGCTCTAATGCCTGCTGGAAGTGAGTGATCATTGAAATTTTTTGTCGCCTGCCACTTTCCTTCTTTAATTGGTGTTTCTATTTGTACTAAAATTTGGGTTTTCGTCCTCTGCAGTGATATATGGCTTAGCTCAGTATGCACGGTACGATATGGAACACAACCCTATCCCTAAACAGCAGAAGCAGGGGTCAGCGGCAGCGGCGATTGATGCCGAGCAAGAAAAAAGCAAAAAGGAATTAGAAGAGCGTCTCTCTGCAGTTGAAACGACGCTTAGAACCATAATTACAACACTAGAAAAGAAATCTCCTCCTCCGAATGGCAATTTGGGTGAAAAAGCTACGTCAGTGCAGCCACAAGCAACGCCACCACCGAAACCGCCTTAGTGGAATGGTTGAAGCGCCTAGTTTAGAACATTTTACTTTCTGTAAGGCTTATAGTACGTATGCGATGTTACATTAAAGATGAGATAGTAAACAACATGAATAAAAAAGAAGAAGAAAAAGAAAAAGAAGAGCTACATTTGGTTTGATCATAACACAGAGAAGAAAGCGGGGGGGGATTTACAGCCGCGATATTTGTTTTAATTTTTTATATGGGATAACAAAATATGCATAAGAAGATTGGTTTGATTTATTATAGTAACAAATAGTGGGTATGTATACATTTACCTTGTGATAAGGCCCTTGCGCAGCAGCAGTGCAAGCCAACGGTAACTCAGCGGAATCCGCATCAGGCGCCGGAGGGGAGTAGGGGTCACCAAGAGCCTTCTTTAATTATCCTAACTTTTTCAATTATAAACTTGCCCTCTTTATATTTTTGAGATTCTTCAAAGGCCACTTCATATTTCCAGCCGATGACGGTAGAACACTGGGAGCATGAAATATCGCACACAGTGTGTAATCCAGTCATTAAAACACGATCTTCACGAGGCCCTAGTGTGACATTGACTCTAAACAGAAGGAAAGAGGTTGAGGAGAAAGCAAAAAGGAGGAGGTGAGGAAGTAGGTGGAGAAGAAAAACAAACAGACGTGGTGGGTGGGTGGCAGCGGAAGCTGGCTAGTTTGTCAAACCTCGGAGATACTCACACGTTGCTAAACAGGTATGCACGTCCGTGCCTGCCTTGAAATGCCTGCGAGGAATGCGTATATGGGTATTGAGTGTGAGGAAAATACGTGTGGATACATTGAGTAGCATAGTTGAATCTGAAGAAATTGCAAATTCAGCTCTTACCTTGGACACCAACTCCTGGTGGTCCGCAGCGTGCGTTCGGCACTTGCTACAGGCATAAATCCTATCGCCACACAAGTACTGCTTGAAGAGCACTCCCATGGGCTAGCTGTAGGGGTGGGCAACGAGAGAAATTGAAGGTTTGAAAATGTCCTCTGCCTGCTCCGGACTAAACCTCTGAGCGGGTTCCCCTTGGGCACTTTAGGCGTGTTGTTATTAAGAGATTATACTGTCTTGGAGGTTTCGGAGTGCGGCATTTGGTCTCTGATGCGAGCTTCGTCGAAAAGGTTGAATACCTCCAGGGTCAGTGAGACAGCAATCAAGCAAGCCCAGGCCTCAATTAAGACATTTCTACACAAAGGCCTTTGATTTCATGATTATAGCTATAGGTTCACGGGGCCCATGTGACAAAACTTCTTGCACGTAGATCACTTTTTGTCAATCAGATCATGGTGTTGAACAAAAACCAATTCAAGCCAAGTCTAGCATCCATACTTCTTCTTGAGAAACTAGTAAATTAAGCGGCGATAAACAGCTTCAAATATCCCAATGGTTGGCATCTCTCTTCTTGATTTTTTTCCTGCAGGAGCGGCACCACCGCCAATAGCCCCGCTCCTTGCCCAAGCCTCTCCTCTTTCCTCCCAGCCACGCCATCTTTTTCTCTATGGTCCTGAACAAAGTGGGAAGACAAGTTTACTCTTCCATTTAGCTTATTCTCTAGCCTCAAAAGGAGCTTCAGTCCTTATAATAACCTCAAGGTGAGTACATAGGACTTTCTCCCGAGGCAATTTTTCATGCTGCATACCACCAACTTGAGTTATATTCATTTAATTTTCTTTATCCATTTCTATTCTGGTTTTATAGAGAGCGACTAGAGTATAATCCTCCTGCATTAGCACAGGGTTTAAGCCCCAATGACCCAGTCTGGCTAAATATTCAAATTAAATATATAGAGGACGAGACGTCTCTTCTCCAATTTGCATCGTTACTTCATTTAGCCCGGCCTGCGCCTACAGTCCTACTCATAGACGATATAGATAGGCTCCCTGAAAGCGTTGGAGGTGCTCCAAAGACTGGAGAGTCCGATGGTAAATTTCGATCTCGAGATGTTATGCTGTGTAGAGTCCTTGCTGTCTTGTGCAACTCACTCGAGCATGTATCTCAAAGTCAAGGGCGGCCGACTCTCTTTGTCACCACTGCTTCACTCTCATCGTCTTCCGATACACCTCGATCGTTCCACCTTTATCAACGATGGCTCCCGGTGGCACTGCGGTGCTGGGCATTAGGGCCCCAGGGAAGTAATAATGGCAAATTTAGGATGACGCAAATGGCGTCGAGCACCATCGATGGCTGCAACATCGGTGGGCATGGTGGTGGTATGAGTTCGAATATAGACGATGGCCCTGTTCCAACTGGATTTGCTGTGGATTATTCAATAGCACAGGGTCTTTGTGTAGAAAATGTACAAGCACACCCTTGACAAATAGAAACTTTTTTTTCTCTATCGATATATCGATAAATCTGATATAGTATCTGTTCATAAGTACCCACCCCTCTTTATTAACTTACCCTCAAACACCCACAACGAGATTATGTGCGGCAACGGAGAGAGGGGTTTATGCTCCCAATGAGCTACTGTTTTGTTCCTATCACCCCTCTTCCCTGTTTATTTCCGTGTTTACACATTCAAAAAACGCTACCTTTATTCATTTTTATTCTTCCAAGTGAACTACATGAAACATGTATATATACTTCAATACATTAATTATGCCTGATCAGCTGGGGCAGTGGCTTCAGCAGGCATAGCTTGAGAAGGGGCAGCCACAGCGCCTGCAGGAGCTGCAGGCGCTGCTGTTGGAGGTTGTACAGCAGCTGCAGCTCCTGGAGGTTGTACAGCAGCTGCAGCCTTCTCGGCATCCTTCATCGCCTTTAATTCCGCTTCAAACTTCATAGCTTTGTCCGCAGCAGGTTTAAATTCAGCCTTCACCAAGTCATCCACTTTTTCAAGGTGTGCAAGCTTGGCTTGAACGCGTTGCAATTGGTTTTCGCAAGCTACAATAATTAGCCGCTGCATTTCTCGCTCCTCTGCGTCAGCCATCAGTCTTGCCTTCACAGCTGCTGCAGCCAATCCTGCAGCTGAAGCAGCTCGAACACGCGTACTAGGTAATGCAGCACCTTCAAGCCCTGCGTTATCCTCCTCTGCAAGTACCTCCAGGGCACGCTGTGCTGCAGCAGCTGCAACTCTTGGCCCAACCATAGAGGATAAGAAGGCCACTTGCGCCATCACAGGATTTCCAGCATCGTTAAACGGAATAGGTCCATCAATCACCACTGTTCCATCTACTCCCGCTTCTTCTCCACTACCACCACCACTACCATGTTCAGCCGTTTGCAATACACGGCTTAATTCGATACCGCCAGTTCCCGCTTGAGGAAGCAACGCATCCTCCAATGGCAGTTGAAGCAATCTTTGAATACACTGCAGCTCGCTACGTCCGCCTACATGTTCAGACACTTCCCCCCAATTGTCGCCGTACAATTCCAGTCCTTCTAGCAGTAGCATGGTTTCTTGTTCTGTCCAACCAGAGTTGTCAGGAACCGGATCGGTAGCTGCCACACGGATGAAGTCTTTAGAAGAACATCCAGGAGGGAATCTTCCTTCAATAAAGGCAGCAGGACAGATATCTATATCTGGAAATTTCGTACAATGGTACCGTAAATCCGTACAATCTTCGTAGGGGTGGACATTACAAAAATAACGAATACCTGTAGCAATGGCCGGGCGTTGAGGGGCTGGTGTCTTGAAAGTTCCTGATCGAACAACGACGCCGTTTCCACCGGAAGCAAGCGCTTCTGCTGCGTCAGTTGCCGTAGGAATGGAATTAAATTTGAGAAGAGCTTCGCAGCCAGTGTAGCCAGGTTCTCCATCGACTGTATCGGCAGTGGCCGTGGTACCGCCACCTCCAGAGAGAACCTTGCCACCATGTTCCCTCCAGTTGATGATACCCCAGCGGCACAGAAACTCGTAGATTTTACGTGCATCGTTTGCATCTGTGTCCAGATTCAAGATAGCGTCCAGAAATGAGAGATCCTGTCCAGGATTTTCACGGAATTTTGTAATGATATGGTTCCGCATAGCCAAATACTGAGAAGTATTTCTACCGTTATTTCCAGTACCATTAGTCCCATCATTCGGGTTTTCTGGAGCGTTTTGAAGGAATTCAGGGAATTCGTCTTGTTCTATATCGTGAATACCTGTATATGTAAACCAAGAAGCCTTTGCAGGGATACGGTGCAAAGCTACCTGACCACCACCAGTGGCAGCGTTCACGGCTGCTTGTGGTATAGGACCATTTGGAGCACCTGCCCATTCCTGACGTTGACCATGTGAGATACTTTCCACTCGAGATGGATTTAATCCCAACGCATGAGGGTTCAGTAATCTTCTTGTTGCTGCCCCAGGGCCAACATGCTCCAACATTCCTGGAGCAACTTCGGCAGCATGTGGATTCTTTTTCGCTCGTTTCTTGTCACGAGCGTCTTCTCCATCAGCTTCCCCAGCTTCACGAGCGCGTTTATTCTCTGCAGCGGCTTCTTCAGTTTCGTAATCAGCTTCGTTCATCCACTCGTTAAATTTCTCGGAATCTGTAATAAACCGGACGTATACTTTCCAGGGCCTGCCACCTGGAGGTTTTAATTCTGGTTCTACATCCGCAGGAGCTGCTGCTGCAGGAAGCCATTCATCGTATGAGTCGGGTAAGTACCACCAATGCACTTTTGCCGCACCTCCGGCAACTTCGAGAGTCCGCAGGTATTCTTGACCGTCATCTGGATCACCTTTTGGGCCGTAGGGACAAATAACGTGGGTAACACCTGGTGCATCTTCAGCATGTGCTAATTCTGCGCCTAATTTTGTGACAGTATGGCGAAGAAGCGAGGCGTTGGGGCAATCTGGCCGGACAAATATGCGAGGGCGAAGTAAATGCCCCGATCGAAGTAACTCTTGTCTAATACGTAGAACAAGATCTGTTAAATCTTTACGATTCGCAGGATTCCCCCAGTCAATACGTCTAAAGTTCTTTGCACGCATCAGTTCAGCGCATAAACGGCCTATAGTGGCTAAAGGCCCGTCTGGGGTGATGTCTCTGAAGAGTTTTGACGGTACCTTAAGAAATGGTTTATTGGGTGCCTGTGTTATAGTGATTATTATAGATTGTTAGAATGGTGTCAGGTATACGAGTGATTGAATCTTTAGGATAGTATCGAGTTAAGTGAGGAATTAATGTGCAGTAAGACTTAAAAAACAAAAAACTGGAGAAAACTTACATTGACGCCAAAGGCGTCTTCCATGAATTGCTGGAGTCCAGCAATAGTGGTAGACAAGCTCTTCCTATCGTATCTAAACTTGTCCATTGAGCCATTGATACGTTCAATGACTCCATCTAGGCGCCTTTGATAATCTTCTTTCTGCAAGTATATCGAATAAAGCAAAATACAAATAATTACTGATCACAGTATCTAAGCAACCACAGTCTGATAAACTAGAAGCCATGTTTTCTTTATTGCACCTACCTGGTAGTGCTCAAATTGCACGGCACCAGACCGCTTTCCCACGCGGTCTTGGGTATTTATTTGTGCCATGATTTGATTTACTTCCGCAAAACACGTAAAACTAGGCTCCCGACCCTTGAATTAACATTAGCTTTAATTTCTACAGACACGTAGCTAGCAATATTTGACGTTTATCAAACGCTGCTGGCAGTGTCATCAATTATAAGGGAGGAGAGACCACCTAAATCGCTAAATCGTCAAACTTTGAAAGGTGAATTTATTGGCTGGTGAGTACAACTTTGCCATTATGAAAATAAATCGCATTGCTGCAGTCATTCTCTTTTTTTTCTATTTCTTGAGCTACTTCCAAGGCTACTAGACCCGCGAATAAAGTGATAAAGCTGACTGATCTCGAGAAATATTCAAACATGGCCAGTTGGTAAAACTCAGGATTTAAAGTGTAGCTATGGCGTATGTCAGCTCGGCAGCTCAACTTTTACATGCAGCTCAGTGTTTTCAGCTTCTGACGCCGATTCTCCACGCATTGGCTGTCTTTTGCACTTGGCCAAGATCTCTTAATGAGAAGAAGATTCAGCATGCCGTCACCTGGCCTGCTGCCGGAGGGCGCCGAACTTTCGTGTTCCAGACTCTAAGTTGGGTAAGTATACTCTTTTCATGGTAGATTACTGCTAGATTTTTCACTAGGTGGCAAGAGTTTTTTTCTTTGTGCCTCTTCAGTCCCTCACGGTAGCTGAACGCCACAGGCCTCCAAAACATACATCGATATCGATATGAGCAACGAGTAGGAAGAGATGCTTCTCCTGAACCCGCTCTTTACCTCAACTCCCTCTCCTCCTTTGCAGACGCTATTTGCAGTAAGCCTTTTACTTGCCCTTCCTCCATGGTACATCCCCAACTTCTCTTACCCTTTAGACCTATGCATGGCCTTAGCTACCTTCTCTGCTGGAGTCAGTCTTCTTTTCATGTTAAAATCAATTTTACTGTTCGACCCGAACGATAATGAAGCCCTCCACCAGGGCTCTTTATGGCACCGAATAGCCCGCAGTAAGGACGCAGTACAATGGGATGTTAGCTGCCTTCCTTCAAAGTTCTCTGTATTCTATATAGTTCTCGGTTTAGGCCTCCTTTGGTCGGTCCTTGGTGCTGCACTAATCTCCGTAGCACAGCAGCACACCAATACAGCTTTAAAAATTGCATACAGCGCTTTTGGAGCTGCCTGTTTTACAGTTGCCGCATTCACCACTCATGGATTAGGAGGACCTCTACGGTACAGAGGGATCCACAGAAGGGAGCGTTCACGTAATGGGAGTGGCAGTATTGATTTTATTGCAAGGAGCAGTAGCCGGGATGGCAGCGGCAGCGGCAGCAGTAGTCCTTTGCCAGATTCTCCGAGGCACCACCGTCGGAGAACAATTAGTTTTGTCAGTACAGAGACACCGGAAGACGATGGTTGTTCTTCTTCGCCTTTTCATCTCAGCAAAATTCCTTTTAAAATTACGGAAAGTTGGTCAGAACCAAATCTTTCTTCGATTGATGGCAGCAATGGTGGAAATGGTGGAAATTTGGCAACCACAAGCTCTCTCGACAATCAACAAGAACAGCATGGTGCGACTTGGAAATTTTTTCAGCCTTTCCGTGGCGGCACGGTTTTCGTAGCTACTCAAGCTGCAGGGTGGCTACTCTACTCTGTCGCTTTAGCTCTTGTCTTATGGGGGATTGGAGCGAGTACTTTAGGTTTCATGCTGGGCGTTCAAGCCTACGCCGTTACCATTGGTGCGACTGGCGTCGCAGCACAAATCGCCATTGCGGTCTCTTTACTCGCCTACAACTCACCTGAAACAGTACTTCACGTCCCTAAAGCTGCGGCCATCAAATCAATTGCTTCCTACGCTGCTATAGTTATACTTTTATATTTTCAAGTCCACGCTGTCGTTGCAATATTTGTTTTGAGTTTTTTGACGCTTCCTCCTCTACAAGCTGCGACAATGTGGGTAGGCGGGTTGTCTGTCTACTACGCAGCTACTGGTTTTGGTGCTGAGCATACTGGTAAAAGAGAATGGGCACGGTTTCGAAACTGGGTGGGCACTCAAGCGGAGAGGATGCTGCCGATGTTGCTTGGTAGTTTTCAAGTTGTAGCCGCTCCTGGGGCCAAATTTGACCGAAAGAAACGCTATGTTTTTGGGTATGCACCTCATGGATTGTTTCCTATTGGTGCTGCGTACCTTCCCTGCACCCCTGCATTTAAAAAGATTGTGAACAATGCCGTCGATCCCTGCACGCTCACAGCTAGCGTTGTCTTTCAGCTTCCATTTTTACGGGACTTATTGCTCTGGGTTGGTGCCAGAGTGGTCAATAAATCTACGTTTGTTAAGAGTTTACGTGAACGCGGCTCTGTGATGCTCGTTCCTGGAGGTCAAGCTGAGCTCGTCGAGGCCTACAAAGCAGCAAAAAAGAAAAACCCTGCTCTTGTCGTCTGCTCTCGACACAAGGGCTTCATTCGCCTTGCTATTCAGGAAAACGCAGCTCTGGTTCCTGTCATCGTCTTTGGAGAAGTCACGTCGTTGCGTAATGCAATTGTTATGCCACGGTTGCAGCGAGCGACGTATAAACTTTTAGGCTTTCCCATCCCTTTTTTGATGGCGGGGAAAGGAGGCATCTTACCGCTGCCGTCAAAAACAGGTCTCCGCTTTGTTATTGGGAGACCTATTGAACCATCCCAGGTTCTTGAAAGCTTGTTAGCATCTTGTTCTTCTCAAGAAGGTAGCGTTAAAGGCGCTAGTAGCGATGCAGGTGGCAGAGAGGATGGCAGGTGTTTGGAAGAAGAGGCGCTGGTGCAGGCGATGCATACCGAGTTCTACAGCCAAGTTCAAGACCTCTGGGAAAGTAATAAGAAGGATTTCCCTGGGTATCAATCCATGCCACTCGTACTTGAATGAAAAAAAATTGAAACCACCTTTTGAAAATAAGGTATTTGACTTTCTTAATTCTGGTTGACTTTTTCTGAAAGCAGTCTGGTTTGATTTGACGATAATTTACGACCGTAATTCTACTGCTTTCTTTGAATGGATATTAGTTACCCGCGTTTAAATAATTTACCATTTTGTTATTACCAACTTGTTTTATCTTTATCTTTGCCTTGTAACTTCTTTGGAATTCTCGAGAGAGAATATTAAAACGGCGGGCTGCGCTTTGGCACCAAGGGAAATCCTCAGAAATAGCTGGAAAAGAGTAGAAAAATTAAGAAAAAAACAATGTCTATCCAACCAATTAGTCAAGAATCTAGGGTATGGTTGACAAATTGTCATGTGCTTTGAGTGAGCAACATTTTATATTTAAAAAAATTATTGAAAGACGGCGCGCCTCTTCCTTCCTCTCTATTTTTTTTTTCTTTGTACAGGAAAGATTTGCCCGTCGTGGTATCAGCACTCGTCTCCGTCAAATTTTTGATTCGATTGACACTTCTCTAGACTCTAAAATTGATTCTCATGAACTTTCTTTCTTTCTTAAAAAACTAGGCTACTGTCCTCACCGAGATATTATTGAAAATATGATATGGGAAGTAGATGAAGATCACGATGGAAAAGTGGGGTGGGAAGAGTTTCAACGTGCCTACGAAAGATGTTCGAATGATATTTATGGCACAGAGCCACGTCAATTATATAACGTGGTGCTCTTTTTGTTGCATATTACCTCGGTTGCGGGGGGCGTGGTAGAGGAGGGGAAGAGTGTTGACCGTAATGGAGGCAAGGAAAAGGTAGTGAAAATGTCTGGAGAAGACGCTAAAAGGCTCATGTATCTTCAATTTGGCAGGGTAAGAAGTAGGATATTTAACTGAATCAATAACCATAATAAAAACATAAAAAATAGTACCGTCCAATAAATATCTATAATAAAATAACTGAAGTTTAGTATTCTTTCTTACAGGATGGTATGGATATTGAGCTTGCAGCTACATTTGGAAAGCAAGATATACTACAGGAATTAACTTTAAAAGAGTTTCTGCGTGGTATGACAGCACGAGACGTTAGCCTCAGGCCGAAAGGAGGCCACCGCCGCCGCTGCCAGCCCCAACGCCAATTAGCGTCTCCTCGCCCAGCGGCAGCATCCTGAGTTTTTCTAACTTCAATTGGCGAATCTTTTTCACTTTAAAATATGTTCTATACATTGCATTTATTTAGGTTTCGATATCAAGGCTCTTGGCCGCGCTTTAAACAAGTATTTTTCTCTAACAACACCAACCACCTGCATAGTCGTAATAAGGCAAAAAAAAAACCACATCGTAGTTAGATATCTCCATTCAATGCATTCCTTAGAGTATTATGACATTTTGAATCTATCCTGCCATGTTATAGAAATTTTAAAACCAACTTACTTTATATTCTTGTGTTGGCTCTCCAGTGGCAGGATCAGCGCCGTCAGTCTTACTAAGAACTGCTAAAGGTTTCTTTAGCGTTTGTATCTTGCCTTCGCATTGGTGGTATCCTATAGTTAGATGCAATGTGCCCTGGAAGACGGAAAAGAAAAGGGGCATAATTGTGATAAAAAGGGGACAAATCAAAAAAAAGTGGCAGTTATTGATTGCTTACTGTAGATGAAGTAGTCAAGGTGCCGACATCAAATCCCACGGTATCCTTGTTCTCCCCGTTGCGTTCTAATTCTCCCTGGAGTTCAATCATAGCCCAAACTGCGGGAGAGGCTCCATCAGCTGGGTGTATAGGTATCAACATTTGGGAAGTTTTGTTAAGATCAAACGATGTGATCAAATTCCAAGGATGACCTTTCTGCCCTATTTTCTTAAAAGTAAACTTCTTAAAAGTAAACCATGTGCAATTAGATTGGGATTAAGATGTGTGCGTCGCTAAAACTCGGCTGCAAATTTAAACGAAATTTCCTGAAGTCTCATAATTCAAGATCGAAACAGCTGCCTTGGTGACCGTTTAACAGCGAGAAAACAATGGCATTTCTTCCTTTAAAAATTTCAACTATTAAAATAAGCAAGTTGATTTGCTGTGCTGGCGCCAGAAGTAAACTAATAAGTTCGAACATAATTTCAAAAGTCGATCAATGCCCAAGGACGATAGCCATTTAACGCTCACCAAGGGCGATACCGTCTTTGTTCCAGCCAGGATCTGGCCTAACGAAAAACCTCCCAAGGGCAAAAAGGGCTGGGAAGGTCAGATCGTTCGTGACGACCCAGCTGATCACAAGAATTGGGTTGTCAGTTTTAAAGGTGAGCACCAACTTTAGTTTTACATTTGAAGAAAAAAGACAGCTTTTAATCGCACCACAACAATTTACATATGCAGGGGATCCAACCAAGTACTTCTTTAAGAAAGCTGACGTAGAAAAATGGACTAAAACTGAATTTGGTGCCACCTCCGCCAAGTCTCCCGGTGGCCCTGGCCCTTCCAACACCACCCCTGCGAGCCCTTCTAGGAAAGTAAAACAAACTCCTAGAACTATCATGGATGCACTTGCTAGTGCAGCTGCACATATATCTCCCCGCAGACCTCCTTCTGCAAACCCTGAAGAAAAAGCGGCCGTGATAGAAGAGATCGAAACTCTGCTTCCCTTGATTCCTGTAGGAGGTCTAAAGAGCATTCGTTTGGATATAAGACGCATGGCTGGCAAGTTAGGCTAGAATAGGTAGTGTATATTACAATACCACCAATAACTAAAGAATGCATGAATAAATGATTATGACATAGAGAAGGTCCTCTGACTTTTGACTTCACGACATTTTCTTTTTACGACCGACCATGTTTTTAATCTTTCTATCTCTTCTGCCATTGACAATTAATAAATTTGAAACGAAGGTATCTTGTAACTCGACTTAATGTTGACATAAACAAGTAATGCACAATGGAATCATATTGCTGCTCTTCTTTAAACTTTTATCTTTAACTTGTTACACAAAGTCATTATACGATATGGTTCTTATTTTTTTTTATGGGTTTATTTCAAGATTCAGAGCTTAATATTGAAGATCAAACAAGAAAAGAAAGAAAGGAAAAGGAAATCAAACAAACAACTCAATATTTCCGGGTACGATGCTGTCACTATTACTCTACTGCTTGGGTGATAAATCTGGCGACATCCCAGGTTCTGATGGACTATATTCAGGAGCACTGGGAGAAGGGTTGGCAGAAGAAAGCACCACGGGACTAGTTTCCATGTTTGTAGGAGAGTAGGCAGGGCTTGATGGCGAGTACTGAGGAGATGCAGGCGAATATTGAGGTGAGGTCGGTGAGTACTGAGGTGAGGTCGGCGAGTATTGAGGTGAGGTAGGTGAGTATTGAGGTGAGGTAGGTGAGTAGGCAGGACTCGTAGGACTGTATGCAGGGCTGGTGGGTGAATACGCAGGACTCGTGGGACTATATGCTGGACTCGTGGGGCTGTAAGCAGGGGAAGTGGGCGAGTAGGCGGGGGAAGTGGGCGAGTATGCAGGACTCGTCGGCGAGTATGCAGGGCTTGTCGGTGAATAAGCAGGGCTTGTCGGCGAGTATGCAGGGCTTGTAGGTGAATAAGCCGGGCTTGTTGGACTGTATGCAGGACTTGTGGGACTATACGCAGGACTGGTGGGACTATACGCCGGGCTCGTAGGTGAATACCCAGGACTTGTCGGCGAATATGCCGGGCTCGTAGGTGAATACGCGGGACTTGTTGGAGAGTACCCAGCGCCCATTGGCGAGAACTGCACGTTTGACGGCGAAAACTGCACATTATCATTAAATGGACTTGTCGTCACTCCTGACGTAGGACTGGCCATTGCTGAAGGACTGAGTAATCTACTAGGGGTCATATGACTAGGGGATCGGGAAGGGGTCATACCCGGGGCTAAAGCACCTCCGTACATAGCCACATGATCCAGCTCAACCAGCTCTTCGGTCGTTTTAACCGCTTCTTGATCAATCAACAGATCAAATGCACCAGTTCCAATAGGACACAAGCTACCAAGCATGATGTTTTCTGATACTCCCGCCATAGCGTCCTTTTCAGCAAACGTGGCGGCTCTGAAGAAAATATCGACAGTCTCTTCAAATGACGCTTGGTGGATGGGGCCAGTTTCTGCACGGTTAATTCCATGACGAGTAATCGCCATAAAATACCCTCTACTGGTCATTGAATCCACCAAGGCAGCCAAGTGACGGTAATTCACATACGAGCCATCAAACTCAATCACACCTCTCAGCTCTTTAAGCAAAGCATGGCGAGCAGCTTCAATACCTAGTACGCTCAGCATTTCGATAATATCGTTACTGACGGTACGTGAATGGTCCACATCAGGGTGGCACATCACCTCAAGTAGATTTACTCCTTCGGTATCAAGCACCCATTCGGTGTCGGTCACAAAACCACCAGCCGTAGGATCGAGTTGAGTCCGTTTTGCTTCACGCAAGAAAACCTTAACAATACCTTCAATACCTTGAAGTTTGACCTGGCTGAGCATGCTGCCTTCAATGCGTTTTAAGAAAACATCGTCCTCGGCAGTACCTTCAGCAGTACCATCACCACCGTCCCCTCCACCACCGCCACCGCCCTTCCCAACACCTTCATCGAGTAAAATACGAATTCTGAGGATGAGCTTATCTGCGTTATCATCATTGAATAAACAATGAAGATCATCTTCAAAATCAGCATTTATTCGCTCGGCTACTTCACTTAAAAGCAATTTTTTATCGACCATCATATCCCTAGCCATTTCAATACGGAGCAACCAAGGCGACATGCGACCAACGTCGACTTCCCCTTCATTAAGATCAAAGTAGCCCTCAACCCACTCGCGATCTTCTTCAATAACAGTCGTACGAGGATCAGGATCGTAGTAAATCTCAGTTGCTTGGGTAACTCGTCGTAAAGTAGTATATTCTAACGAGCACTGCACCGCTTTGGCCGCTTCTTTTTCATGAGCAGCATTGCCGACTAAAAACACAGTTAGAGACGGTGTTTTGATAGTTTTAGCAATGTTGATGATCTCGGTAAGACGCGGAACACCGAGCGTGACGTTCTTGGCAGAGACACCAGCAAAATGGAAGGTATTCAACGTCATCTGTGTGGTTGGTTCACCGATAGATTGAGCTGCGACGGTACCAACGACCTCACCAGGAGCAGCCATTGCAGCCATGAAACGAGACTCTACTTTGGTGAGGACATCACTAAAGGCAGCTTCATTGAGACGATACTCGGCTAAGACGCGCTTAGAAGCGAGAGTAGAGCGTAGTAAGCACATGAACAGTAAAGTAGCATTTACCTGAGCTTCAACGGAAAGTTGATCACTACCAGTAACGATTTTCAGCTTATCACACAGCTCTTTTACTTTTCTGACAACATCAATAGGATGCAAATCAGTAAATCCACGCTTGTGAGGCTTGCAAGCAAATTTACGCTGCACGTTCTCTAGTAACCGACGTAAATGCACAGGTAAATTGCACCCAGGATCACCACTTTTCAGTACTTCTTGCTGCAACACACGCTGATCTTCTTCTAATTGCCTGTATTCTTCATCCAGCAACATTCTCGAATCAAGCTCATTACGGAGATCTTCTAATATCTCAGGATGAACCCAATCTGGGCCCCACCCGGGTCGATCAAATTCCCATTTATAAGCATCGGCAAATCTACGAGGACCCCATCGTAAAAATTCCATTCTTTGACTTTCAATAGATGTACCTTCCATGCCATCTTCTCCATACAAGAACTGAACGACTTCTCCCAGAGCATTACGTACAGTACCGTCGTACCGGACCATCAAATCCTCCATTGCTTTTACCAGACGACGTTGAATATAACCGGTAGAAGCAGTCTTTACAGCAGTATCAATGAGACCTTCACGACCTCCCATAGCATGGAAAAAGAACTCTTGTGGGGTAAGACCCCGTAAATATGAGTTTTCTACGAAACCACGACTTTCTGGGCCGAAGTCATCTTTCGTGAAATGTGGAAGCGTGCGCTGAGAAAATCCAAAGGGAATTCGTTTTCCTTCAACATTTTGCTGCCCTACGCAAGCAATCATTTGAGAGATATTGATAAACGATCCTTTAGATCCAGCAGTCACCATTCGTACGACATTATTCGTATCCCGTAAAGATTGCTGCGCCATGTTACCAGCATCATCACGAGCTTTGTTCAGCACTTGATTAACCTGATTTTCAAAAGATTCCATGATCGATCGACCTGGCTGTTGCTCCAGATCTCCACCTTGCACTTTTTCAATCAAAGATTTCACATCTGCCTTTGCTCTAGTGAGTATATCATTGATAATAGCCATCGTACGAGGATCTGCAATGAGATCTCCAATACCAATAGAGAATCCATGCTGAAGCAGCCAATGATTGATGACAAATTGTGTTTGAGATAAGAAGGCACGTGCTGCTTCAGGACCAAACTCCATCCAAATGACGTGTACTAAACCACCGGCAGAAGCACCCAAGGTTTTTTTGCACAGGGTCCCCGCTACGACAACACCGCCTTGAATGATGACTTGCGCATCGACAGGGGACATAGCATCAGGTTCGCCATCACGGTACCATGCTGCACGACGTTCAATGTTGACTGGAGGTAAAAACATTGAGAAAACTTGTTTGCCAGTCCACAATGGCCGAGGTTTTAAGATGGTCGGGGGAGGCACTTGGCCATCCCAATCCTCTAGCCACATCAAGATATTGCAAAGCAAATCATACTCGATGAAAGTATCCCTTTTAGTAAATAAGCGGCATCCTAACAGAGAATCTTGGACAATACCCATGACAGGCTTGTTTGCTTGAGGGGAGACGATATTTCTCGGCACCGACATGATTTCTTTAATTTCAGCACGAGGTTCTTGACCCTGGACAAGATGCATATTCATTTCATCACCATCAAAATCAGCATTGTAAGGGGAAGTGACTGATAAATTGAGACGGAAGGTGGAATATGGTAAGATGCGGACACGATGGCCCATCATAGACATCTTGTGTAGAGAAGGTTGTCTATTAAAGATAACAACATCACCATTCACCATGTGGCGTTCTACAGTGTATCCAGGCTGTAAATGACGATCTCTATCTGAGCGCAGATACCGTAAATCTAAGCGAGAGCCATCGTCACGGACAATGAACCGAGCACCACTCTCTCCAGGAGGAGGATGAGGGCCATTTTCGACGAGTTTACGTAAACGATCCATATTATGAGGGGTGACTACTTCAGGAAAGGTTAAATTGAGAGCGATAGCCCAGGGAACACCAAGCTCATCGAGGGCCAGATTGGGGTCGCCTGTAATCACAGTACGTGCAGAGAAATCAACACGCTTACCCATCAAATTACCGCGAACACGACCTTCTTTACCTTTCAGGCGCTGCGAAATAGACTTGATGGGTCTACCAGAGCGTTGTTTTGCTTGAGGTAAGCCAGGGCAGGTGTTATCAATGTAGCCAGTAATGTGCATCTGTAATAGCAAGGCAAACTCGCCAATAATATGCTGAGGGGCACCACTCTCTTCTTGCTTACGAAGACGGTTATTAGCTTTTATGATTTCACCAAGCTGATGAGTTAAATCATCCTCAGAGCGAGCAGAAGAGTCCATTTGAACTGAAGGACGGACGGGAGGCGGTGGCACAGGTAAAGCTGTTAAAATCATCCAGTCAGGCCTCGAAAACTTAGGATCAAAGCCTAGAGCTTGGCAATCTTCGTCAGAAATACGTTTGAGGATATCTAAAGCCCGCTCAGCAGTGATTTCTTGCTTTCTTTCCATCGCATCCAGCATGCCCTCCTCATCAGCAGACGCCTTGGGTAATGGGAACTCGGCCATAATTTTCATGGTGCCGTGCTCAAGGCGATAACTAGGCTGTGGTGCTCCTGTCTCTTCATCCTCTCTTTTCACCTGGCAAATCTGAGTAAAAGCGCGCAGTCTGTGTTCAGGATTACGCACTCTTCTCGCTGATTTGTATTTGGGGTCATCGGGAGAAATAAGGAGTTTAGAGTTGTGGAAGCTCACGCAACGCAATACCTTGACTACAGTCTTGATGAAACTGATGTGAAACATGGGTTTTGAAAGCTCAATATGGCCAAAGTAACCAGGGCAATCCAAAACGCCAGAACCGTCAGTGATGCACTTGACAGCCCTGTCCATAGTGCCTAAACGGGGGTCAGAGAGACCACCCATCTTGGGACGTCCCTTTTCATATGTTTGTGAGGTTTCTATCTTTGCCACAGAGTAATTGCGCTGCAGAAATAATGAAAAATTGTATAGTGATCAGAAGTTGAATTTTTGTAAATATAAATGGCCCTGGAAATGCCTTTGTGCAAGAAAAAGCAGGCAGCAATACAACTCAGAAAAGCATCCATATAATCCACTCAGGGTGCCGCCTTATAAAAGCTCTGCAAAGCACTTACAATAAAATCAGGGTCCAAGATGCCAAATTGCACAGCCTTCACTTTCCGGACAGGCGCGCTTGAGAAGCTGAATCTATCTCCCATGTTATACTGCTTCAAAAATCAGAAGTGCGAGTTGTAGTCCTTCAAAGCTGAGCAACAAAACGAAGATGCCAAACAAATAAAAATGTGAATTTAAGCAAGCACCAAAGCCCCTTAGGTAAACGCTTGGAACATATTTTTATATGTAATTGGTGGTTAACTGAGGGCAGCTATATGAGCTTAGAGCAGCTCAACACTCTACAAAATCCAATCAGTAAGTAATTTTCCCCTGATTACAGCTTTTGCAGCGAGGTAACAAAGAAAAAGCAGAACTATAAATTTTATTATACAGTGGCACGTTGTCCTACGCCAAGTAAGTTCAACTTGCGAAGGAAATAGCTGGTTTGGACCCCCTTTTGACAGGGAGGGCTGTGTGGCGACCACGCTGGGCTAAGGAATAGGCCTTGGCAATTTGAAACCCATTACCATTCTTTCCCCGCCCTTAACCCCATTCTTAATGCTCAATAGCATATATGAAGTAACAGAGATTGAACATACAAACAATAAATAAGAACAATTAATAAAGCCCATGCACAGAATATCCGCCGTCGACGGGGATAGTAGCGCCCGTAATGTAACTCGCAGCATCACTCGCTAAAAAAGCCATCACTCTCGCAACTTCTACAGGCTGTGCTACCCGACGCATCGGTGTCCTTGCCAAAACTTCTGCCTCAAACTCTTTATCAGCTAATACCTGCATTGCAAGCGGTGTTGCCGTATACCATGGTGCCACACTAATGACTCTAATCCCATCGCTAGCCCATTCGCAGGCTAAGTTTTTAGCAAGTTGATTCAATGACGCTTTACTGCATGCATAGGGGGAGCCAGACTTCATGGCAGTTGGCCCTCCAGCAACAGAACTATTGAATAATACACAACTTGAGCCTGCCGCTTTTAAGAGGGGGTGGAAATCCCTAGATAAACAGAAAGCAGAGAGCAGGTTTGTACGTTGTATGGTGTCAAAATCAGCGTCAGTGAACTCTGTGGAAGGCTTGCGAATATTGGTGCCGACGTTGTTCACTAAAACGTCAAGTTCCCCGCCCCAAGTAGCCTTGACAGCATCAACAAGCGTTGTCCTACCCTCCGCTTCACTAACATCAGCAGAGACACCTTGGACGTCCCAGCCTTTCTCTTTGCAGTATGCTAAGAGCTCGTCAAGATCGTTTTGAGAGCGGCTACAGGTGAAGATTTTAGCTCCAAGAGTACCCATCTCTTCGATCAAGGCACGTCCGATGCCCTTGGTTCCACCTGTAACTACAATACGTTTTCCTGTGGGTGTATATCGAAGTGCAGCTTGCATAAGCGCCTCATTTGGTGCAAGGGGAGTTGCCATCTTGAATCCTGAGAATCTGCGGCGGCAAGGTGACTTTCCTACTAATTTCGAGAAGACCTGCAGAGAATCTCTGCGTAGGTATTTTTAATTAGCGGATTAACCTATCAAAAGTCAGAATTGAGCATTGCAGTTAAAAGTTAAAGATTTAAAATTAAAAAATTGGCAAGTTTGGCGCTCTGCGAGGAGACTTTGGCAGTTGAAGAGGTGAATAAAAACTCTTCGTCACACCCATAAAAACTTCTACAATGTCGGATGATAACGATGTGGAGCAGCTTAGGTGAATAATGCTACTACCAATTTTTGAGATTTAGTTGATCTTGATCACTTGATTGTTTTTGACCTAACTGGCGCAACGTTTCTAACGTCTTTTATAACCTGCAGAGACCGGGTTGATGAACTTGAAGAAGCATTGAGAGCAGCCACAGAAGTTAATCGATATCTAGCAACAGAGGTTGAACGGTTAAGCCTCGACAATGACGGTTTGACGCAGCACATTCACAGGCTCTTAAAACGCTTAAAACCTGAGAGTTCTAGTGGAATTCACAGCGAGTTTGAGAAATTTAGCTTGAAAGACTTGGAAAATGAAGCCGACACCAACACACCACTTTCAATAGTGAGCACAAAAGATTGGGCAAAACTTACAGCTCACGGCAGAAATCAAGGGTGGCTCATCGATCCTACACAAGTTAATTTAGGTGCAATAGCAGGAGAAGGTGCCTTTGGAGCAACGCATAAAGGAATTTGGCGAGGTGCAGAGTGTGCCGTTAAAGTAGTAAAACCAGAGGGTAGCAGCGCTGAAGCCTTTGCGAGAGAGCTTAGCACTCTGGCTCTGGTCCGACATCGCAACATTGTAAATCTCTACGGTGCTGTTATTCACCCTCCTGAGAAATGCTGGCTAATTTGTGAATGGCTCCCTGGAGGCACCCTTAGTGAATGGCTTCATGGCAAACCTGGAGGCCGTCGCCCAACTCGTAGTTTACTTGACCGACTCCTCATGGCACTTGACGTGGCCTGCGGCCTTGAAGCGCTCGAACAACATGACCCACCCATACTACATCGAGATTTAAAGCCCGCAAATATCATGATTGACGCCTCGGGTAGAGCGAAAGTCTCGGACATGGGGCTTAGTCGAGTACTTACACCGGAGGCTCTAATGGAGCTCACTCCCGAGACTGGCTCTTATCGGTACATGGCCCCAGAGGTAGTTAGACACGAACTCTACGCCACACAAGCTGATGTCTGGTCATGGGGGTGCCTTGTTTCTGAGTTATTAACGGGAATGCAACCGTATAGTGAGCGTCATTTGACCCCGATTCAAGTCGCGCTGGCGGTGTGTGATGGCGGGATGCGCCCTGTGGTTCCGGCGAATTGCCCACCAGGGCTTGCAGAGTTGTTAGTTTCAATTTTAGACGCAGACCCCATGGTGAGACCGTCAGCTGCAGTGTGCGCAGAGGTGATGAGAAGGGTGGTGGAAGAAGAGGAGAGAAAGGAAGCAGCAGAAAGGGGTGTTGCTGCTGGTGTTGCTGCTGCTTGGAATCGGTGGATGACAAAGCCTTCACCTTAAAGAATTAGTAGTATCGCTTTGTTTGTTTTAATTCTTACTTATTAACTGGATTATCATTGCATTGGATACATATAAAATCATATTGATTAGATGCACAGAACTTGATTTAATTCCTCAGAAATGAAAATTAAAAGTTTTATTCAGTAGCAGGGCTTCTGTCGGTACCACCACCGGTACCGGTACCACCAATATGGCTACTATTCTGCTCTTTAATAGCTTGTGCCGCCTCTACTACAGCAATCTCTTTTCTCGCAAACTTTTCCCATCGTGAATGGTCCAATTCTTCCAAAGTTTCCAGCTCTGCTATCTTTAGTAAATACGCTTTCAACTTGAGTAATTCTCGATCTGCCTTACCAGAAGTCAAAGCTCTTCTGAAAGGTTTAATAACCAATCCATTCTGTTTATTCAACACATAATTACGTTTCAGATCATCAAACATGACGGTGTTTGAGCTAGTGTACTGCGGATACCGCTCCCACAAAACCTGCAAGGGCTTACAATCAAACACTGTTCTTCCATGGCCTGCCGCTGCTCCAGCCACCGTGACCATTGATGTGTAATCCATACACAGAGTAATCTTAAAGTCGGGGTGATTTGATACACGCAGTTCCTTCAATTTCATTTCAATCCACTTCATGGACGTGGCGCTCCATATGATGATATCATAGTGAGGGTAAATCGCAGTGAAAAACTCGTGTAGAAAAGGTCTTGCAAGATCGAGCGGGTTTTCAGATTTGCTATCAAGGGCAAAGATTGTGTAGTCAATATCGAAGACCGCAGCTTTTTTACCCGGGCCGGACGGGTTCATTTCTTTAATAAGTGCTGCTTTGATTCTGCGTTGTAACTTCTCTTGTATTTCAGGTCTGCTAGCTAATTCTAATGGTTCTGCGTCTTCTGTTTCTTCAGCAAAGTCGTCGTGGACTTGGATATGTGGCTCGATAAGCTCCTGAGCGGCAAGCGCTTCAAGTTTGGTCTCTGCAGTGCCCATAAGCATAACCTTTTGGTTGGGTTTAATAGAGAGCTCTGTGATTGGAGTATCATCTGTAGCAGGCTTGCCAGCTAGAGTTTTCAAGCCCAGCAACTTTTGTTTTTTAGCGAGGACGTTGGTCTGGATTTCAAGGACTCGTTTCAGGCCAGCGACAGTCTCGGTAGGCTCGACGGCGGCCGCTACATCCTTGCCATTCCATTTGATGTTGAAAGTGAAGGTATCAGAGGGTGATGGTTCGGCCATCGTGATCAGGCAAATTGGATCACTTTGTTAGTTACAAGCTCGCTTTACTTCACGGCGTAATGACGGAGAGGGAGATATTGAGGGGTTGACCGTTGATGTAAATACGCTCAGACGAATGGAATTAAAAGCTTTTTCCTTTTTCTGGAAGGAAAATAATGGGGAAGGAGGCATGCTTGTGCCTGTGCTGGGCTGCCGCTGGGCTACAAGACGGAGAATATCTCAGCCAGGTTACCCAAGTAGACGCTTAAAACTCTCGTTCTGTTGTTTTACACGTGTTTTCATGTTTTTCTGGGCTGCGTTATCGTTAAATCATACCCTGATTGTGTGATCGCCTCGTGTACTTGACGTTCCGCCTCTTCAACTTTCCTTTCTTCCACTCTAGTTGCTGCTGCAGCTTCATCACTATTCTCATTATTTTCTTGCTTCATTAATTTTCTTCCCACTGCATTCATTACTTGGCCAGGGACTAGAGCAGCTAGTGGCTGAGCAGCAGAGGCGCCGGCAGACGCTGGCACAAGGCCCTTGGTTGCAGCAGATTGCATTGTTAAAGCCGCTCCTCTTAGGACTCCCCATTTATATCCTGACGAGGATCCTAACGCATACCCTGCAAAGTGTTTGGTCAGAAATACAAACTAAATAAATTTCCAAAAAGAAGGGAAATGGCCCTTCAAACTGTGGCAGCGACAAGAAGCGGCAGTGGGAAAATATATATAAACAAATCTCACCTTCATCGAATCCTTCCTGAACGGTATCGTGTTTCCCAGCTTCTAGACCTTCTCTGTATCCTGAATTCCAGTATTCTTCACGGCGAGCGCGCCATTCTCTATCTAATTCCTCTGCATTTGAATGTAAAATTTCGTGATCTACAACGTCGTCATCGTCCCAAATATCGTCCCCTCTTATTTGTCCAGCCATACTATTGAGTCTATCAGAAATGTTGAAAACCAAGACAATTAGGAGATAATATTAAGGTTTGGTGCTGAGCTCTAGGTTTAAAGCCTTTATTTTCATGGTGTCGGCACCCTCCCAAATGTCACAAGAAATTATTGTAGCATTTTTTAAGCGCATTTCTTTACATACACAAAGCTGGAGAACCCTATAGAGAGCTTCTCTCTTTCTATCGTACGTTTTTACAGTTTCTTTTATTCCAAGGAAGAGCGATCCCGTCAGGCGAGCGTCTTAAACAGAGTAAAAATAAAAAGTAAAAATCAATCAAAGGGGACGAAACAATAAGCTGAGAATGCAAGAAAGTAGAGACATAACAGCACAGACACGTAGAGAATTCAGTTTGATTATAAAAATACACAAGAAAAGAGAAAGGGTGGCACTTGGTTTAAAGTTTGAAAGTCAAGAAAGAAGAAGAAGAAACTCGCGTCGTCTTTTTTCTCTCAAGCTATTTAATATTAGCTATTTAATACTAGAAAAACGAAAAGCAAGATTAAGTTTAAATTATTTATAATAATTTACTTCTTCTTTCCCTTTCCTTTCCCCTTACCCTTGACAGGCTCAGGCTCAGGCTCAGCTGCCTTTTGAACACCCAACAACTTTGCCAACAATACAAAAGAGATTCCTCCTACAGCATTATTCGCTCCACGAATGATCGAGGTGAACACCCTGAACGCCCCGCTAGGCATCATAGGTTGTAAGACCATATCGACACCGTTAAGTACCTGATAACGGAAGTTGGAAGAGAGACCCATGTGCGCCGCCCAGCAGGAGGCATTCGCCAACACATTGGGCGGGGTATTCACGACAACAAAGTTAGGATCAAGTTTCTTTCTTAATTCCAAAAGGCCGTTGGACATGGCAGTGCCCACAAGTCCAGCGTTGAGACCAATGAATGCAAAAATACCTCCCTTGTAGGCAAAGTTAACCAAACGCTTGGTCACGGGGAAGCCAGGTTGGAACATATGACCTCCAGGGGCCCCCACTGATTTAAGAATTTGATCCCCAAAAATTTTGGTGACAATACCGGCGGAAGCGGAAGATGCAGCAGCAGTAGGGGCAAGCAAATACATAAGAGCGAAGTTAACGATGGAACCCACAACGAGGGTTGCAAAAACAAAGTCAAGTTCGTTAAGACCCCAGTTGGGACGGGAAGCCATATCTCCAGCAACAGAGGCACCTACTCCAATAACTTGTTCAATGAATACCTTGTATCCGAATTGAGGGTCTGCTGCCATACGGTCTTTCCATCCCTTGACGAGGAAGAACTCGTCGTTGTCCTTGGAGGAGTCGTCACCACCACCACCACCCCAAGCGTCACCGCCGTCGCTGCCACCAGCACCGCTGCCGCCGATGCTACCACCGCTGCCGCCGCCTGCAACAGCGCGAAGTTCAGTGCGTCGGCTGCAAAGTAAATGAGGAGAATAAGTCATTGAAGTCAAGGGATAAAAAAAGATTTTTTGTTGCTCGACGGAGAAAACAAGATCTTCCAGCAAGCTACTATTGACACTTTCTGCAGATCGACAGAGCGCGATCTCCAATCTATAATCTTTCCCTTTAATCAAAAGATTCCATCTAAGCGATTATGACCCAAAGATGACAAGAAAATCAGAGTATCCCTATTCACCATTACAAACAAATTAACATAAAAACTCACCTAGGAAGAGCAGCACGCTGTGAAATTCCAGCGACACGTCCCATCATAAACATTTTCTGGCTTGGCATGGCGACCATGCACCTGCGCTGAATAGCGGCAGAATTCAATCCAGAGTTTAAATTCATTTTGAAAAGAGGATTTTATTGTTTGCACCCTAAGTTGAGCTCTATTTTGATCTCTTAAAGTAGAAATATGACTATGATAGAAATAATGAGTAGATCTTTCAAGCGTGCAGCTTTTTATTATCGTTAACCATCCATTGATTTTGATTGACCCCCACAATTATTGTGACAATAATTTTGAAAATTATTCAGGTAGCTTAAAATTCCCTCTGGAAAACCACACACCAATTATCTTTATCATAGAACCCTTTCACCACTGCAGCTCCCGGCACTTGTTCCACCAACCCTTCCAACTCTCCAGGCTCAAACAAATGATAATATCTCCTAAATACAAGCGCATTCTTCCCCGTGTCCACCGCCGCCTCTGCAGCTGACTGTGCAGCTCCCATAGCCTCTACTCGATGCATAGGTAAATGCCATGGTACTAAATAATCATTTCTACCTTCTTCACCATCTTCTGTTTGCAATAATGGCTCCCATTTTGCCACTTTCTTCATATTTTCTTGCTCCGTCGCCCACACCGTCACAATAGCCTTGCCACCTAGCACTAGGATTTTTAAAAGCCCTTCTAAGAAAGAAATTCTCCGCTTTACGCTTGCCATATGATGCACTACAGCAATACACAACACAGCATCGCAGCTAGATTCACGATACGGAAGCTTTAATCCATCTGCCACTACAACATCTGCTCTAGGATGTTCGGAAACCGGCAAGCCTGCGGGAAACAGTCTTCGTGCAGCTACTTTGGCCAACCCTTCGCTTCTATCGCTCCCTGCAGTGAAAAGATCTTTCCTAACTGCAAAATATTTGCCATTTCCACAACCTACGTCTGCTACAATGCCTCCAGGGGTTATATTTTCAATAAAGTGTCGGACAGCGGGCCAGATAGCAAAGCGGGTGGCGCTAAAATGAGGAGCTATTGCATTGTATACATTATTCACGTTGGAATCTTCCAAACTCTGAGCAGTTGAACTGTAACAACGTTCTTGTAACTCTTTCTCTTCTCCTGACGTCGTTTCAGGCATAGCAGCGATTTTCTTCTCTGCCATTCTGGTGGGAGGGATACTCCCCTCTTGATTATCACATAACGCAGGATAAGCACACGTGCACGGCTTTTCCCGTACTTTTCTATACGTAAACGACACCCTACGTGGCCCACGTGGCAGATCTCTTCCACCAACTGAGTAATCTGTTCTTCTGTGCGGGATATAATGAGCCCATGCGAGGCGAGCTTCCCCGGTCATGATTAACAACGACCTGGGAGGCAGCACCAACGCTTTTTGCTCTCTAGGAATATTCCCACTCTCCCTGCAACACTCCCCCTCCCCCTCACCCTTATCTTCACTTTTCCTACTATTAGTAATGGTACGGCGGAATATCATGACTGCAGAGCTTCCTAAAGAGAGCGCAGCTATTGTATCATTAAAGGCTGAGTGAGTTTCTATATGAGGCGAGATGCCGATGCCAAGCGGGTAGTCGTTAATGGTGAGTTGATCTAAAGGGCCCTGTACATGAGGAAGGGCGCTTATTCGGGAGAGAAATGCGTTGCACTTTGGTGGGAAAGGATCAGTAGGGCTTGATCTATCTACTGTACGCGCCTGTTTGGTTTAAAAAATAATATAATAATAACGGGGAACAAAGTCGGTTACGTTCTTCTTTTCTTTAAATTTCCAAAGATACAGCAAGAGTAGCGATGATCTTCCAATAACTTACCAGGTAATTAAATGGACGGCCATAATGCTGCACTTTCCTCCGCGCTAGAGAATTCCAGGGTCGAGTGTCCACCTCAGCAAGCAAAGCACTTTCTTCCTCAACCGTCACAAAATCTAGTAATAAAGAAAGTCCTGGAATATTACACTCTTCTGCTGATTCTACAGCAAGTACATGAGGTTGTGGCTGCTGGTGTGGCCTAGGCTTTTCCATGGTTGCATCGGCAAACTTAGCTATTATTTTGCCGTAAGTAGCAGGGTCTGAGATGATCGCGGCAGCGTTTGAGGCGTCGGCAGGTGTTTGAAAACTACAAAAGCAATGCGTGAAGAGAGGGGGTGCAGGAGAGGTTACGTTGACTGCTCCAAGCTTGATTAGCGTGTCTTTGACGCGTAATAGCTCCTCTTCTTGTCCTCCTAATAGAAGATGACATGTCTGCGCATCGGAGGTCGGTCTTATATATCTAAAGGTGCTCCTCTCGTCCTCCATCGGTGCTATATGGAATCTAAAATTTATATATATATATATATGCAATGCTTTAAAAGTGTGCTGAATTGGATGAAACTTTTGGTTGTTTAATGTCACCTAGGATTTTTTTTAAACACTCAAAAATGCTGTCACCGCGTTGCTTTCAAGCAATGTTAATGGTTGCAAATAATTTCTTGGTTTTGGAATAAAGTCGCATATACAATGGCATTGAACCCACAACTCATTACTGTAGCTCAGGCTTACAATGGCAAATCACAATTATTTCCACAAGTGTTCCAAGGAGAAATGATCTTCTGCTCTCGGGAACAATCACATTTCAAAATTGATGGGCCAAGAGAGTACAAGTAAGCATTTAAAATTGTTTCAGCCACTTACATTTGTATTGTGATCTGGAATCATTCATCTAGTGATCTTAGCACGAACCTCCTCTATATTTTTATATTCTTCAATTTCCTTTACTTTTCTCCAGAGGCAGTTTTGCTGGAACTATCTTCCTCACAAACTTCAGGATGATCTTTGTACCAAGCAAACCGACTCCCACAATAACAGCGATTGAAATCCCGCTCATCTTTGTTAGCAACGAGAAAATGAGCCAACCTATTTTTGGCGCAAATAACCTCTCTGGCCTTGTAACTCCAGTCGACGCCCCTCCAAACTCTAGCGAGCGTATTAAATGGAGATTATCCTTCACCAACGGCGGTATGGGCACTTTGGTGCCTTTATTCTATGCTACTTTAGAATATCTCCGTGTTTCCTCACTCCGCCGCCACCACCAAGAACCTCCACCCCCTCCTGAGTTTGAGCAGCAACAGCCAACCAAGCCAGACACACCAAAACCAGAGCCTCCTTCGTTTATTCAAACAGCTCTATTGGATCCTAATGATCCCACAAAAGTATATTTAACTTCCCCAGTCGATCCAGCGCAGGCACTTCCGGAGAAGTATCCAATTGTTTAGTTTTTGAAAAGCACAATCATAGATAGAGAATTAAACAGAAAAGAAGCCTGTAAAATATCCTCTGTTGTTGTCTTGTAACATATCTGTGTACTCATGTCATTACCTTTAAATTCGCATAAAAGCTAAAAGCAAAATAGAAAGAGAAAAGGCAGAACGCCATTGGCCAGATGGTGTTTGGGAAAGAGAAATCATGGTTACCAGGTATATATGATGAGGATTGTCAATAAAGATCAAAATATTCATAGTATAGGGTGCATATTTTGTAATCATGACAACGTAAAAGTCGTACTATCAAAAGAAGAGGGAGCAATCTAATGGAGGGGGAGAAATACTAAAAAAGCCGGGGAAAATACGGCGGTAAAATGAAACCAAAAGGAAAAACAAAAAGGACAGGTAAGAAACAGAGAATAGAGTAAAGATATCTTATCACCATACATTTGATTATTTACACATTATATTAGGCACGGCCATACCCCAAACCACCATCAGGCCCTTCAAATACCACACCAACGCCACGACCACTATCGCTTTCCCGCTTTTCCATGGCGCCAAGCAACGCTTCGTACATTTCAGCATTGGCAACCGTCTGCCTATCTTTATCAATAGCAAAGCATACAAACACAGAATCTAACACACTAAGCAACACATTCATCAAAAAGCTGAGAACAAAGAACGTCACCACACCGACAAGCACACCGAGAACGATGGCATTACTCTGGGGGTATTTCTCTTCGACCCCACCTGGATGATGAAGATAACGATAGCTGGCCCATACAGCACCTCCCCAAAGAGCAGATAAGGTCACACTAGCCAATGACATGACTGCAGAAGGGAACCACACTGTCGTAGCAAAGGCTTCAAGCATCGATCGCATTAGCAAGTCTGTTACCCGACGACCTGCTGTCAGCAAGTCATCACCGCTAATTGCAGCAAACACAGTGGCAAATTTGGTAAGATACTCGTATAAAGAGGCCAAGCATGATGCAATGAATCCAAAGAATGAGAAATTGCCATTCTGTTGATCTTGCTGTTGTTGCTGTTTTATCAAATTAGTGATCGTCAAAATTAAGCCAGCAAAAATATTGGTGCCGAGGGAGGTTGTAATAGCATGCTTGAAAGAACGAGCAGCGTTACCGGTGACAGAGGTTCCTGGAGGGGAAAAGTACCATTGCGCAACGGTACCGCTGACGGTATAGACCCATATTTGATTTAATGCAAGCATCGTCCACCCAGCAACTAGTCCCGCAAGTCCGATGTACACCATTGCTCCAGTTCTCGGTTGCCAAGCACAGCAGGTCACACCGACCCCGAACTCATCGACGCAGGCTTCTCTATTCTCACGCATAGGATTGGGCACGACGTCTCCCACAGAGAACCCAAGGATTGCTCCAACGAGAGGAGGCAAAACAAAAAATACGCTTCCAATATTGAGAGCGATAGTCATGCCAATCAAATTAGCGTTGGCGGCAAGACCATGGCCTGCAACGGATAAAAGAGTGCTTGCAACGCCAATTTCACGTCTCCACATGTAGAACACAGCAAAGGTGAGTGCAGCAAATGCACCAGATAACAGAGCGGGGCCAAAAGAACCGCTTAATAAAAACATTGTGGCTGCTGTTGCTGGCACTGCCATTTGGAACCCGATCGTAAGCCGAGCGAGTGAATGCGCGTGATGTCGGACCAAATGCAAGAATGCAGCTGCAATGGCTGTGGAGGCTAATATAGAAATGATCAACCAGGCTACAGCATGGGATGCAAAATCAGAGGCGTCAAATCGAGGTTGGTCATGAGCTTCAAGCAACCTGCGATGGCTGGTGTCGATGGGGCAGTTGGCAGGGTCATTCAAAAATTTGTCATCAAGTTCGAAAAACTTGGGGTTCCTGCAGGGATACAAAAAAATTAAGAACACGTTTTTGAAGATTCTAAGGAATAATCTAGTTGGTTATAAAATGTAGGGTTGGCGGCTCAGGCCCTTCCATGATTTTTCATAAACTTACGCATTGTGATACGCGCAGAATGAGCCAAGGAACACACCACCGTATAAAACGGAAAACACAATCGTTGCTAATTTATTTTGAACCCTGCGTCCTTCTGCTACAAAAGGGGAGTTGCCCCACAGGAGGGGGTCATAGCTTGGTTCGTCTCCTCTTCCCATTTTTAACTCGGCTTATTTAAAAATTAGTCTCCAAGGTTGTTGGGTGCAGCATTTTTGGAGCCCCGTGCTATGCTGCTGCCAAACCGTGGATAACAAGTAGATAAACTTTATAGAGCAAAATCGACTCTCAACGACTGATTAATTCCTTGAGTTGCATCCCTATTAAGTCTATTTTGGGGGCAACGGCTAGAATGCAAAGTAGACTAGCAGTTGGGGACCTCCAGCAGAGCTCCATTCGGGGCAATCTGCTGAAGGTTTCTCCTCACAAACGCAGCAGATCAGTCCATGTTAGAGCTGTTAGAGTTATTTCAGCAGCAGAAGGTAGGCCATCATCGCGTAAATGGATTTCTTATCGACCATGACTTGGCCATGTTCATCACTTCATCAATTAAAATTGCTTACCTTTGTTCGAATAATTCCTCTTCTACAGATCCTTTAATGGTTAGAGCCGCTCGTGGTGAATCCATTGATCGCCCTCCTTGCTGGTACGCACTTGATCACACCTAATTCTGCCTCAGTTTTTTCTTCTAGTTTTTGGCCCCGACATCCCCAGCTGACTAACATTTTTCATTTGTATCAAACAGGATGATGAGACAAGCAGGCCGTTATCAAAAAGCCTACCGCGATCTCGCTTTGAAACACCCTTCCTTCCGCGAACGTTCTGAAAAAACCGACTTAATTGTTGAAATTTCTCTTCAACCATGGAATTCCTTCCATCCTGATGGAGTCATTATTTTTTCAGATATCCTCACACCTCTTCCTGCATTCGGCATCCCTTTCGAAATCGATGATAACAAAGGACCCCTGTTAGATAACCCTATCCGTACTATGGATGGACTCAAAGCGTTACACCCCATTGATCTAACTCAACTTGAGTTTGTCGGGGAATCACTCTCGATATTAAAACAAGAAGTAGCTGGCAATGCCGCCGTTCTTGGGTTCGTAGGCTGCCCTTGGACTTTAGCAACATACGTTGTTGAAGGTTCATCTTCTTCCTTATATAAAACTATCAAAGGAATGATGGTGGGAGCACCTGAGTTGCTCCACGCCTTGCTCTCTCATTTGGCCGATCAAATTGCAGAGTATGCTTGCTACCAGGCAGCTTCCGGCGCTGACTGTATTATGATGTTTGATTCATGGGGGGGGCAGCTCCCTCCTAAAGATTGGGACAAATGGTCTAGACCCTACATTGAACGTATTGTTAAGATAGTAAAAGCCACTCATCCTAATGTGCCCGTCACTTTATATGCTAATGGAAGTGGCGGGTTACTGGAAAGAATGGGCGCTACGGGAGCTGACGTCATTGGATTGGATTGGACAAGTGATATGGCAGATGCTCGAAGAAGGTTGGGCCCGAATGTGGCTGTTCAGGGGAATGTAGATCCGGTTGTGTTGTTTGGAACAGAGGCGGCGATTGAGGAAGCGGTGATGGATTGTATCACAAAAGCTGGCAATACAGGGCATATTTTGAATTTAGGGCATGGTGTGCTTGTAGGTACTCCCGAGGAGAATGTTGCCTATATGTTTGAGTTGTCAAAGAAGGCGAAATATGCTGGAATAGCTGCTGGAGTTTGATTTTTTTTCCCTTCAAAATTGGTGGTCGTCGGCAATTAGCAAAGTTTCTTCTTCTTAAAAATTTTCTTATTCAGATACTTCTCATCAAAGATTTTATATTTTCTATGATTATATTACAACTTAAAAAAAACGAGATGAACCTTTTTCTTTGTAGCTAGCGGCTTCACAGCAACACGCTGTAACAATGGAAACAAATAGTGAAATGAATAATCAATATCCAATTTGGGTCTGGACGGTAAAATAAAAGAAAGAAAGATGATTTATTTTTTATTTTCAGCCTGTTTCCTCTTGCAGAACGCTTTATGTTTAGTCCAGTGAGCTTTTTGACATCCAGCAGTGCAATACCAGACCCTTTGGCACCCTCCGCAGCGCATCAATTTCAAATTGGAGCCAGAAACCCCCTCTTCTCCGCACATAGCACATTTTGTAATTGACCCCGCCTCGCCCGTACCATTAACAGGCTCCTTCACTGCAGACTTGTGCTCGTCATTTAACAATCCCCTGCTTTTTTGGTCATTGTATACCTTTTGCATCAGCTTAACCACCTCTTCTCTCGGTAAGCTTTCATTAAATGCCGATGAAAAGTCTATTGGGTAGTCACAGTTATCTCCCCCAAGAATGATCACTCTATTCGTACTTTCCTCCGAAATACTGGTCAAAGCGAGGCCTGATAGCTCCGCTGAAAGGGCAAAATACTCCCTTCCATCTTCATTTAACGGCACCTTTTGTTTAAAAATTGATTTTACTAAAGCAACAGCTCGTTTATGTTCTTGTGCATTAGGATCTAAATGCGGGAGATGGAACCTTGAAATTTTATACGCCATAAACTCGAGCTTACGGCTGTCGTGTTGCCTTCCTCCACTACCATTAGAGAAGACTGCTAAACACTGGAAAGCAGTGGTAATAGCTTTGAATCGAATAATATTATCCATAAAGCCTTTTGACCCATACTCGGGGCAAGACATGTCCATAATCCTAATTCTCTCGTCTCCAAATTGGTCAAGTACGTCCCATAAATGAGGTGAAACGCTATCAATAGCAGCTTTAATGCTTGAAGCATGATTTTGAGCGACAGACGAATCCATTTCACCAAGAATTGTGGTCAGAACTAAGCTTAAAAGGTAGCAAATATCGTATTGGACGTCTTTTCTTGCACGCACGATGTCTTCATTTCCCCTCTCATTTTCTAAAGGTTTAGAGAGGAGAAACTTCAGGAAAGGGCCGGTGATATTAGATTTCATTATGACTTTTGCAGTTGCTCGCCGTGTTGCCCTTGATTCAGCCATTTCAGCCCGGTCATCGAACAAGACCTTTATTACCAAATTCACCACTTCGTTGGCCCTCTGGGCGGTTAAGAAAGGCATATCCAGCAGCTCTCCAAGTACTCTCAAAAGCTCGGCCTTGCAATGGGATGATAGTTGAGGCATATCTACTTTTAAAAACATGTTCATTGCGGCTTCCATGGCGTCATCTGCCATGGAACTGGATTGAATTGATTTTATCAACCGACTCATGGGGATCCAATAGGTTTCAACCCATTCTTCATCATAGTAAGGGACTCCTACTGATTGACACGCGATGTTCATTGTATTCGTAACTGCTGCGGTGGTTCTAAGATTTAGCATTACCTCGAGCGGACCCACTTCCTGCCGAATACCAAGAGGGTCAAAGGCACGTTTCTTGTTTATTAATTCTAAAGCTTCCTCGTACACTGCTGTTAATTTTTTGACGCAGGTATTTGCACTGTTTCTCTCTTTATCAGGAGCAAAATGGGCTATGCGACAAAGTACTTTCATGAAACTGAGAGTTGAGCTTGACGAAGCGGTGGGGCGGCTGCGGCTGCCAATAGTTTGGGCCGGCGTGTCTGTCTCTTCTCTAGCTGGCATTTTCCGAAACCCAACTCTATAACAGAGGCTAGTTGAGTATAGAAGGCTTAAAATAAATGCCAAACGGTCTTGAATTGTTGAGGCTCAGGAATCTATCTTACGGCAATCACCCAACTGGATGAACAATTGCGTCTGCACTTTTGTTGATTCTAGTTTACAGGTTTCACTGTTTACAATTATTAGTAAAAGGCACCGTGGAGTTGGACAACCGGTAATTTTGTCAACAATTTAAATCTTGCTCAGTCACTGAGTGAGGCAGCATATTTTTCCACTCCCTCGTAGCAAATTTTCCACTCCCGCCTGCGGGGCTACATATTTTCTATGTAGGGTATTAGGGTATATTTTGTAGTGTATTAGGGCATATTTTGTATGTAGGGTATGTAGGGTGTGTAGGGTGTGTAGGTATGTAGGGTATTAGGGTATGTAGGGTATTTCATAATTTGGCTTCCGGGAGTGGAAAAAAAAAAAAAAACAGGTAAGTCACCCGATTAGAATAGCCGCTTCCAGGCTATCGAGGATAGCCATTTTAGAAACTCGGAAAAGCCTTTAAGCCAGGAACAGCCGTTTTACGCACAGTTTTTAATATCATTCATTCATTTAGACATGTTACATCTAATTTAAAGGCCTCAAACTGCCAGAGTTGGCCAACTTGCGCTGTTGGTTGAGTGGTGGGATTTGAATTGGGCGAGGACAGGGCTCCAGAGAGGAGGGCTGCAAGGCCTCATCAAGCACCTCCAGGTGCTCGAAATGGCACCAAAAGGTCCTACGGCGTGTCTCAGGGCAGCCAGACAAAGCCCAAGACGCAGAAGACCGCTGGCAACAGAGATTATTTGGAAAGAATTACGAGGGAGGCGAAAGATTTCGATGATAGACGTGACGCAAATATAGATGAATACTTGATACAGTTCGCGGAGGCAGCACAGCACACGGTTACCATAAATAAATCGCACGCAGAAGATCATCAATCGAGAGTTGAGCAAGCCTTCGAAAATGCTTGCAGGGACCACCCTTGTTGCCTTCTCACCAATTGTGGTGAAGGAGAAAATTGTTTATTATCGGGCGGGCATAATGTAGTTATTGTCGTGGATTTTGACCATCACTGCGCTTTAAAGATTCCAGTTTACCAATGCCGCCAATGCAAAATGAGAGTCACTGTTCACCCCTACGCAGTGGACTGTGTTCCTACTACTGCAACTGAGCACTGTCAAACATGGATAAGGAGATCTGTAGTGCATTTTTTCCGGGATCTGCATAAGAACAATGGCCTATCTGCTAATGGTAAGCTTCTTACCCTAAATAACCCTTCCGTAATCCAACGCCCCCACCTTGTTGGAGATTAACTTTTTATTTGCTGATTATTTTAAAATGACTGAGCTTTACTTTACATTACCCTATCCTAAGCATTTTTCATTCAATCCATGCAGCGTTTGTTCATGCTCTGAGTAACAGCGATAGGAGATTTGACCCTCAAGGTAGTACATTCACGGCCGACGACGGATCCCTCATTTCTTGCACCCTCAAGCCAGCACAGCTCATAACTGCCGATTTGGAGGCTTGGAAAGTAGAACACAAGGCCCATGAAATGAAATTAGTTGGTCAAGACCCGTTTGCGTACTGCCCAACTTGTTCCAAGAGCAATAGAGAAGCATTAACTGATGGTGAGTGTTTCTGCAAACATTTAACTAGTCTACATTGAACTGCAATTCAGCTGTCCACGTGTTCTTCCAACCCTATAAACATAATAACATGCAGTTAATATATATTGGTCGTTTACTTCTCTTCCTTGATCGCCCTTTTTCTTTTTGTAGGCACCCCTGTTCCACCTGTCCGCCTGAGCGTCATGACAGATGCTATGAATGCTGCTGATAGGTTCGCCGCTGCTGGGAGAAGGCAAAATGGCATTAAGCCTACGACGTCCTTGTTTTTGGGGGAGGCTGCTCAGCAGATTATGGATGAAACCGAGTCTGGTGCTCTGGCTAAAAATGCTGAAAGAGGTGCTAAAGCCGCTGCCGCTGCTGCTGCTGGAGAGGAGGGGCCATGTACTACAGCGCTCCACTGCAACAGAGAATCCATAAAACAGAAGCGCGGTGAAATGGACATCGTGGGAACTGTAGCTATCGTATGCCCTCACATATTTCCTGGCTTGGGGTGTTGTATTCCAATGACAACGCCCGAGAACCACCACTACTATGATGTACTTCTGGAATACTTATTACGTACCAGACCCGATACCAAGGATGTGTACCTGGACTTGATGTGCCGCTATCGTGGACGTTTCAAGGCATTGATTGATAAATTAAGTAAGGAAGACATCTTCCCAATTTCTGCTGACGACATTAACATGTTGTTACCTATGATGCATGCTTTTGACCATAATCATGCATGTCAGCTAGTGTATAGTGCACTTTATGCAGCAGGAGTTGGTAGAAGGGTTGGGGAACAAACTGAAGTTCTGTGGTCAGAAATTAAGCCTTTTTTCAAGATTGCCAGGTACATGACGCGTGCTCATTGGTGGGATAATTACAACTGTCTTCTTTGGTTGCTCTCTCTGCGCAAGCAGGAGCGTTTCCCTGCCATGCTGGCAGATCGAATAGCAAGAATAGACACAAAAGTTGGTGAGTATTTCGCATCTTTGCCGTTTCTGATGTGCTTTTAGATTTTCTGCTGCCGTCAGGTTTTTTATTTTATTTTTTTGTTGATTTTGCTTTTCTGACTTTCTTCCTCCACACTTGCTGTCTCATGCAGACGAATTTAAAAATGATATCTTTAACTTGAAAGCTGAGCAGCAACCCATGGGGTTAAAGACCTTGAGGCTGCTTTGCCATTCTTGGACTCCTCCACTACGGCCCCTGCTGCTGCTTTGAGTGTCGGTGCAAAATATGTTGAAGTGCTGCTGAAGCTGCGTTCATTGGATAATATGGATGAAGATAAAGGTATGTATCCACTGTTGATGCCCAGGAACACAGATATACATGCGCATGGTGCTGTCACTGACGATACTAAAAAGCAGAGATTGAAGCGTCTCAAGGCAACATATCAGGCACAGCTAGGCTTGCCGCTTGGGACAGATTGGGCAGTGGATAGCCAAGAGTACAGGGTTGCCTTACAAGAGCTAAGCAAGCATTTTATGCAAGAATATGCTCTCCTCGTTGAAAATCAGGTATTCAAAAGAGCGGTATTGATAAAAAATATGCCTCGTGTTGAGAGCGGTCACAATGCCAAAAAAGCTAATGTCCGTTTAACTAGTATGGGAAAGAACATTGGAGAATTGTTGAAGTTTTATTTTACTTGGGAAGCCTATGGAACTGACACACCGAGAACCACTTTGACGGCTCAGCGGTTAGAGGATGCTTTTAACCGCAATTTCCCATGGAACCGGCCGGAGGGAGATGGTGGCACCTTGCCGGCAGGGGCCAATGGCAGCGAGTCTGCCCAAAGACACTTTGCCCTGCGCTACCACGCCGCCAAAATCAATTGCAGCGTACAGTGGAAGAGGTAGAGATGTTAAAGAAGGAAGTTGTGCGTCTTTTTAATTGGTGCGAGGAGAGGCGAGAGTTGGTCGCCTCTAAACTGGAGTGGTTTACATCTAAAATAGATGCAAAGAACGAAGCCAACAGGTCGGATACTGTCCCAGTCAAGGATAAATATGAAAATAACAGAATGATCCGTATTATGAAAGGGAAATTGGCTGTGCATTCGATTGAGCAAAGCCGCTTAATGTGTATTCATAATGAGACGACAGAGCGGTTAAAATGCAAACTGTCTCCTGTGTAACTATTTTTTCTTGCTTGATTTTCCTTTTAATGACTATTAACTTGTCTTTAGACTTGTAATACTTGAATAAATCACTTGGATACTTGAAATTAAATACTTTACGTGACAAATGCAGATTTGCAAGGCGAAACAAAAGCAAATGTAGCTACTCACCAGCGGACGTGAGTCATTTCTGAGTTTCTCAAACATATTTCACTATTCTTTGACTTTACAGTGCTATAAAGCTACTTTAACGGTGCTAAAATCCCTCTTGATAAATTGAAAACCTTAATTTAATGGTTATAAATAGAATTTCAATATGTTAAGAGGCAAAAGTTTCCTGGAAAGCTAAATGGAGGTCTGCTTTGAAATTTTTAAAGCTGGGAAGATAGCTTGGACTCTTGTGGTTCGCGATCCACATGTCTACCCTATCCGCCAAAGCGTGCACTTGAGCCTCTTCCACCCCAGGTCTAAATTTGAATTCATTTTCGCTGGTATTCTCCATGAAAGCATTTTTGAATTTAGATATCCAACTCAACAATTCAACTCCCGTCTGGCCATGCCCAGGGGCGCCAAAGCAACCAATCGCATTCTTCTCTTGAGCTTTAGCTGCTTCCTCTTCTTCTTCTTTTTTATTAGCCTCTGCAGCTTCCTTGACGTGTGGGAAACCTGCAAGAGACAAGTGAAGGTACAATGAAGGTACAAATAATAGTTAGCAAAAGAAGGAGCGATGGGAAGAGAAAAGAAACAGCAAGTGTTGCCTGGAGTACTCACTAGCAGTGCCTTCATTACCAAAGAAGCTTTCCACCTTAGTGGTGATTGTTTGATCGGTATGCAGCACGCGTTTGATACGGGCAAGATGCTCAGGATCGGTAGCGTAGGCATTGAACATCTTGGTTCGGGCGAGGAGCCGGTACCCTGAGGCGTTTTTTGTTGCTTTAGACTTCTCCTCGTGCGCCTCTAGAATAAATTTCTTCAATTGTTCATTCTGCAGGCAAAAAGAAGGGAATACCATGAATGAGTAACTCTGTTGAAAAGAAAGAAATGTTTCAAAGCAACAACCAACTTATCATGAGCATGAGTGCGGGATGGGAGAGATTAGGTGGAAAATAAAAATCAATAAAAATAGCTGGAAACGTGCACCAGGCCAGGCGATAGATAGTAAAAGGTAGTAGTAACAAAAACCGAAGCTGAAAACGGGCAAAAAGCAAATACCGAGGTAGAGCGAGAAAAGAGCATCCCGCCGCCACCACCACTATTTGACTAAAACAGCCTAGAAAGGAAAAAACAACAAGACAGGCAAACTCAGCACCCTCGAAAACCCCTAGGCACCAAGTTTCAGGGGAAATTATGATCTTCAATTTTAACACCACCACCCTTCCGAGCCTCTCAAAGGGGGGTGGAGCGGGGGATGGGAGAGATTAGGTGGAAAATAAAAATCAATAAAAATAGCTGGAAACGTGCACCAAGCCAGGAAATAGATAGTAAAAGGTAGTAGTAACAAAAAACGAAGCTGAAAACGGGCAAAAAGCAAATACCGAGGTAGAGCGAGAAAAGAGCATCCCGCCGCCACCACCACTATTTGACTAAAACAGCCTAGAAAGGAAAAAACAACAAGACAGGCAAACTCAGCACCCTCGAAAACCCCTAGGCACCAAGTTTCAGGGGAAATTATGATCTTCAATTTTAACACCACCACCCTTCCGAGCCTCTCAAAGGGGGGTGGAGCGGGGGATGGGAGAGATTAGGTGGAAAATAAAAATCAATAAAAATAGCTGGAAACGTGCACCAGGCCAGGAAATAGGTAGTACAGCCTATGTAACGAAACACAACAACAACAACAAAAAGGAAATACTAAGAATTCATACCTCTTCATCGGTCAATTTTTCTTTCCTCGTGGTTGGCGCAGGAACCCTACACAAAAAAAAGAAATTAATTAGAGAAGACTAAATTAGAGATGCTACAGCCATGTACAGCTAGTGCAATAGCCAACATACAATAAAATCAAAGGCATACAATACTTTTCCTACTTTTGCTTCTTAGCAATGGGTTGCTCTTCAACTTCAGCGGCGAAATCATTGTACCTACTGTTTGGCCTGCAGAAATTAATTTAAATAGAAAAGTGCATTAGTAATGAAAGTTGAAAGGCATAATAAAACAAATCTCTGCAATACATTAAAAATTTAATGTGAACAACTTACTTTTGTTCTCGTCCAGCCCTGGTTGTTGCAACAGGGGCACTTGGACCAGGCACAGCAGGGGCAGCGGCGACTGCTGGCTCTTGTAACCCAGCTGCTTCAGCCATTTCTGGCGCAGCAACGCTAGCAATACCCACAGTAGTAATCACAGTGGCAGAAGATGGATTTGCTAGGAGCATACTCTCTGTACCTGGATGCTCTCCGGCCTCAGCAACTGGCCCAGTTGCTGTAGGCTGAGCTGCCACGGCATTGGCGTCTTTCTCGGCAACATCTCCAACTGCTGCTGCAGCAACAATTTCGTGTCCAGTTTGCCCCCCATTCAAAAGCTCCGAGGGAATGTTTCCAGCTGAATCCGGTTGTTGTTCACCTAGAGCATCAGCTTCTTCACCAGATTGGAGGTCCAGCTGTGGTGCCTGGCCCCTGCGGGGGCGAGGACCTCTTACCGGAGAAGTTGCACAATCTCCTTCTTCCTCTGCAACATAGAATAGTAAAATTATGCATTAAGTTTCCAAGAAATCACAACAAAACAAATAAACGAATACGTTACTGTGTGATAGTAGTGCACGAGCTATGATAAATTAGGTACATACCTCCATCAATACCAGTTTTCTCGCCGCCATCAGCTGAAAATAACAAGTCTTCTTCTCCTTGCATTCTTGATGCGACTGGACGACCGGCTTGATTAGAAGAAACAGGAAGCTTCCTTCTGTTCTTTAACTTTGCTTTTTTCTCTGCACATTGGGGCACTGGGACGAGTTAACAACTGGGAGCAGCGGAGATCAAGATCAATGCAGGAAGTGTTTGAATAGTGGTGCACCTCTCTTTTTCCTCAATTTCTGCAGTATGCCGGAAAATAGCTCATACTGTTTGCGGGAGAATATCCCTTCTTCCACAGCCAAGCTGAGGGCCTTGCTGTGGTCCTCTGGATCGCAATTCGAGCCATCAGGAACGATGAACTGTGCACTTGGATTGCGATCTTTTTCACGGAAGGATTCCTGAATAAAATCCCTCAAAGCAATTTCCCACACAGGATCGTTGCTGATCTGACGGAGATCGGCTACATGCCAATGAGCAGCTCGAAAAGCACTCCCAACCATGAAAACCATGTTGCAGTTTCTATAATTCTTAGCAAAGTCCCTTGCTCGGTTGCGCAACCTGATGGCCTTCTTGTATATGATCTGAGAAAGAGGAACCCCTGTCGATTTTGCTTCCTCTTCGGCATCAGGCTCTTCTTCATCCTCAACTTCTTGTTCAATCCTCCTAATTTGCTCTTCTGTTAATTCCGCCATCTCCAGCGCTGCAAGGCTATCCATTATGTTTAGAAATGTATTTTAAAAGGTTATATGCAAAAAACTGTGCGTAAAATGGCTGTTCCTGGCTTAAAGGCTTTTCCGAGTTTCTAAAATGGCTATTCTCGATAGCCGGGAAGCGGCTATTCTAATCGGGTGACTTACCTGAAAAAAAGGTCTAGGAGGGAGTGGAAATGTAGGGTATTGAGTGAGCTCCACCAAGTTCAAAAGAATCTCTATCATTTTCGGTCACCTTGCTGGCTAACAACAAATAAAGTCTGCACAATACGTAACTCCATAATCTTGAGCAGAAATTACGCTGATTTTATTTGTGTGTAAAGCTCATCAAAACTCGGTGTGCGATCAGCAAAAAATGAAAAGGAGAATTTCTTCATTTTAAAGCCAAGCGTCTATGGATATTCAATAATAAAGCTTACTTCTAGCTCATCGATCATGTTAATTGATAAATTGCCGTGGTGCTCCCACCGAGGTGAGTTCAATTGTGATCGATCACTTAACGAGCTCTTTATTCTTTCCATTTGTGAACTCCAAATCAACTGTGAAGTCTTCATCTGACGACTCTTATTCTTGATACTGCTCGCAGGGGATCCTATTTTCTCTCTCCATGTCCACCCGAACGGCTCCCGCTTCGCCACCGGCGGTGCAGATCACAAAGTCAAGTTCTGGAGCTTACTCCCAGCCCTTGACGCCCGCCAAGAGAACAACACCTCGGTCCATAAACTTCTCGCCACAATGACCGATCACAATGGACCGGTCAACGTCGTAAGATTCTCTTTTTCCGGCAAATATCTCGCTTCTGGCTCGGATGATGGTATCGGCTGCATTTTTGAGCTGCGTTCAGGTGCAGGTGGGGGTGTCCTTGGCGGGGAATCCAACATAGAAAATTGGCGTACCCGTCATATATTACGTGGCCATAGCTCCCATATAGTAGATCTAGGCTGGTCGCATGACGATACACGCATTGCAACTGCTAGCTTAGATTCAACAGTTGGAATTTGGGACGCTGCTACTGGCTCACGTCTAGCTACCCTCCGTGCACACACGTCCTTTGTAAAAGGCGTAGCATGGGATCCAGTAGGTACCTATCTGGCGACGATGTCTGAGGATCGATCGGTTGCAGTATGGAGAACTGACGATTGGTCTTTAGTCGCCACCATCAGCGCTCCGTTTGAGCGGATGGTCACTGCTACCTTTGCTTGTAGATTAAGCTGGTCCCCCGATGGTCGGTTTTTACTTGCCGGGAACAGTTTCCAGGGTGCTACGCATGCTGCGGTGGCAGTACCACGTGAATCCTGGGACAAACCAGAAGATTATTTACTTGTTAGTGGCCATGGCGGTGCTGTTGTAGCAACTGCTTTTAATCCAAAGCTGTTTAAAGTGCCCCCTTTAGGCGGAGGAACTCCTTCTGAAGAACTCAGTGCTGTCTTTGCTATTGGAGGACAAGATAAACGGGTCACTGTCTGGGCTTCTTCTGCAAACCGGCCAATTTTCTGTGGTTCAAGGATGTTTAAAAGTCAAGTTCTAGATTTAGCATGGACTCCAGATGGAATGTCATTATTTGCGAGTTCCTCAGATGGGACTGTGGCGTGTTTACAGTTTGAAAAAAGTGAGCTTGGAGAGGTAGCAACAACAGAGGATATGAGCGAGGTTATGAAGGCGCTCTACGGATCGAGTACGGGAAGGGCTCAAAAGAGGGTATTTGCAGAGAGTGCAGAGCAATTGGAGCTTGAAGAGAAGGTGAATGGTTCAAGACCAGCGCTTGCTCCTGTAGCAGGACAGCAACAGCAGCAACAACAACAACAGGTGCAAAGGCAGCAGCAGCAGGCAGCAGGAAAACCTCCCCTCCCACCTGTTGCTGTAGCTGCTCCTGTTGCTGCTGTTGGAGGAGGAGGTGCAGATCCTTTAGCAGCGCTTGCTGCGAGATTAGGTGGTGGCCCAGCAGCTACTGGAGCTGTCACACAGACTGGCTTTGGGGCAGTTCAAGAAGCTGCTGCTGCAGGGGGGAAACGGGGTGCATTTGAACAAACAATGTCGCCTCCTTCTTCTTCAGTAGGAGCTGCAGGAGCACTGGCTACAGTCAATAATCAGGGTGTGAAACGTCCTCGTCTTGAAGTCGAAGCTAGAGCAGCAGCAGCAGCAGCAGCAGTCGTCCCAGCAGCTGCCGAAGGTGCCCTGCCCACCACCGCCGTTGCGGCTGCTCTGAGACTGGCGGCTCTCCGTCCTTTCTCTTCACACAGAGTCGTCCTAGGCGCTCTGCCCCCTTTGATCCCTTCAATAGGCAATAAGAAACGTGTCGGTGGTAAAGATGCATCTGCACCAGTCATTCACGAACTTCAAATTGTTAATAAAGACAATGGCCGTGCAGGCGCCTATGCAGAAGTTTGCCTAGTCCAGGGTGACACCCCCAAATGGCATGATGTGATTCCCGGTGCTGTTGTCGCTGCAGCAGGCACTCCTTTCTTCTCAGCCATCGCTACTTCTGACGGCCATGTTCAACTGCACACCCCTGCTGGACGCAGAGCAGCACCGCCTCTCAGAGTTGGGGCAGGTATCGCATTGATGACGAGCAGTGGTACCAGATTACTCGTAGTAAGTACCTCTGGCCGTATTAAACTTTACGATGCAGTATCTCTAGAAGAGATTATGGAAGCGGAGTTGGCACCGTTATTGGAAGGAGGAGCTGGTGTCTTAGATGTCCAACTCTCTCAACGGAGCAGCAGTGACGGTGGTGATAATGGTGATGCTAGACCTAACACAAGCAGTGCTTGTGTACCTATAGTGACGCTGACTGATGCCAATGCATATATTTGGCACACTAAATTACGTACCTGGATTCGAGTAGTTGATGATTCATTCGCGACCTCTCGATTTGCCCCCATGCCTCGTGTTCCCGGGCAAGGTGAACTGGCCGACGTCCAAGCTGACGCGTTGAGCGGCATGGGACGTCCTGCTGCTCGTCTTGTTGGTGGCAGTGGCGCAGCAGCGACGCTTGCACAGCAACGACTTGCGAGAGGTGTTGCGGAATGCAATCTCATGGCAGCAGAGATGCTGGGGTCGGTCAACGAATATAAAGCATGGTTGGGTACGTATGCTCGTAGCCTGGCCGAGACAGGAGATGAAGAGAGGTTACGAGAATTGGCAGACTCTTTATTAGGACCTCCCCCTGGGTCAAATGATCTCGAAGATGGTGCACAAGGACACTCTGGTGCATGGGTTCCTCGTGTTCTTGGAATGGCCAAACGGGAGCTATTGAGGGATGTGGTTTTGAGAGAAACTGCCAGCAATAGAAGTCTAGGTGGATTATTGCAGCGATGTAGCCAAGCATTGGATGAAATAGAAACTGCTGCTGCTGCTAGCAAGTGAAGAATACCTATTTACTTTATATAAACCTGATTTATTTACCCTTATTTGACGATTAAAAACAACAAAATATATATAAAAAGAAAGATGCAAAGCAAGACGGGGGGTAGAGAACAAACAAGCCAATTTTAATTAATTGTTTTTAAGCAATGGCCACTCCTGTTCTTTGGCACAGCGTCCCTAACGCTGTTTGCGCATCAGGATTACTTGCCAACAATCTCCCCACTGTTCCAGGATTTTGTAAAGACCATGCTGCCAGTCTTTGCGCCACATCCACCGATGCATCTGCCACCTCGGCCAAAAAATCTTTCTCAACTTCAGCAGCATTCTGAAGCTTAGCATACGCAGCAGCGTATCCAGAAGAAAACACTTCCTCTTCCCCAACACAATAATCATCACCATTACCAGTTGGACCTGCACCTTCATCAGCAGTAGCTCCAGCTCCGACGGTAGCCACTCTTTGCAACAGACCGACCAACATTGGAGCAGCTGCGCCGTCAGCTCCTGCGCCCTGCAATCCTGGAGCTTCACAAAGCATTCTCGCTGACCCAACGACTGCGACTTTCGTTTCCAAAGGACTGCCAGCTCCAGTCAACGCAGGCGCCCAGATTCCTTGTACTACCATGACGTGAATGCCCTGCTGCGCTGTGTCCATTGATGCCGCCACAGCAGCCCCGCCTTGCTTAGCGCTCATCAACGAGGCACTATGTAAGAAACAACGAACGATTTTGGGTGTTCGTGCCACTTGGATTCTTTGAAACAGTACATTCCATACTGTTGGCATATATTGGGATAAAAGGGAAGGTTCCATCGCCAGGGTCAAGTTATCTAAAATAGCCATACCCTCATGGTCTTGTGCTTTTGAAGCGACCAATTTTTGAAAGACGCCCAGCATACCGGGGAGAAGACCACGAGATGCAATTTCTGAGGGAGCAGTGGAAATGTAGGCGCGAACAAGCCGGCCCAAGGCAGGAATATTGCCAGCTCGTTCCCAGAAAGTGGGAATCAGCAAAGGCGGTACCAAGGCAAGGTATGTTTCTGGTAAGCCAGTCGCGCCAGAGCGAAGTTCAATTAACTGGGCTAAAATTTGGAAAACATAAGGATGGAATTCTTGCACATCTTCTTGTAAAATAACCTGGAAAGGAGGGAAAATAACGTCTTCAGCAGCAGCAACGCTCGGTCCAGGTTGGCAACCGAATTTGACTAAAGCTGCAATAGATTCAAAGAGGTAATGATTGAATCCAGGTTGTGTAGGATTACGTGCTACGGCAAGCAGAATTTCACACAGTTGTTGTAATGCAGGTGCTGCTACGGGTGCTATGGCGGCACCGACAAATGTGACTAGGCGCATTACCGCCCTCATGACATATTCATTCTCGCCGGATTCTGGGAGCCGCAAAGCTGCAAAGAGACGTTCTAATAGAGGTTGAAGGTATGGACCTAATTGGTCAGAGGTAAAGGCAGAGGCGCCGTTGATGCGTTGAGCTAAGAGACGCTCGACAAGCATGGCTGCGTACGAGTGAACTACATTATGTGTGGAAGCAAGTAACGATGCTGCTTTAGGGAAGAGATCCAGTGCGGCTTCACGAGAAAGTTGAGAGCGGAAAGTGGTGGCGAAACGCAAGCAATCTGCTTTAACTACGGGGCGAGCATCGACATCGGGAGCAGCCAGCTCGGGGGCGACATGACTAGCATAGAAATCTTGAAGATTTACTAAAGAGTTTGTAGAGGTAGCACCTGCCGCAGCAGTGCGTCCCTTCACAGCTAAAGCAGAGACCAAATAAATCGCTGCGTCTTTTGCCCGCCATGCTGCTTCTGGAGCAACTACAGCTTCTGCAAGCAATGCAGCGACGTAGCCTGAAAAGAGCTCAGTAGTCTGAGCAGGGAATTTATCGACTAAAGCACGCACTAATTCAGATGCAGCGCGTCTTCTGGTATCGCTATCTCCTCCTTCTGTATCTCTACGAACCCATTCAACCCAATTCATCTCAAATACTTCAACGTCTTCATCCCTCAACTTTAAATTGGGAATAACAATACCCTCGCAGACCTGTTTCAGCACCGCAGCATCTCCAAACAAGCCAAAATGGACGCTTTTGGCGACTGTAGTGAGGAAAGTTATAGCAGCCATGGCTAGATGGTCTTGACCGGTGGCGGGACCGACAGAGATTAGTAATCGCCAGACATCCCGTACGAATACCTCCAAATGAGGGGCAAATTCCTCTTCATTAAGCGCCATAAACAAGGAAAGACACTCACATGCGGTGGCTTTCAAAGCATCCAGGGGGCCTTCTTGTTCCGCGTCGCCGCCCGAGGTGGCGGCGGTGTAAGCTGGTGCATCAAGAATAAGTAAAGCATGAATGCACTCCATCCACTCCTTGAGAGTATTTTCAAACTCTTCTGTTAATCCAGGAGAATTAAGAGAATGGAAAATAGATAAAATTAAACGAGCATCATCAAGTAACACTGGAAGGGCAGCGGCACCGCCAGCAGCAGCAGCAGCCGTGCAGGCTGCAGTTACACGCTGAGCGACTGCTAGCAACGGTTTCACCAAGGTTTGACTATATTGCAACTCTTCATTTAACGATTCATTAAGGAACTGACCCCGGTACCTGTGATAAATAGAATCTACAGTCGTCAGCACGCCATTTAACACAGTAGGATCTTCGGCTGTTAATTTCCCTATCAACTGTGGGAGTAATCCTTCCCATTTTCTTGGGAAATCATGCTGGCTAATGATCGTTAAGGCTTCACTAAGTTGAGAACGTACACGAGGAGGTGCACTGAGCATGAGATCAATAATGTGTGTTTTTATTTGTTCTTTTTCTTCATCTGTAAGAGTGATGGGAGCGCTGCCTCCAAGGACGACGGCTGCATCACGAGGTGACCAGTAGTATTTGACAAAGTTTTTGAATTGAACAGCGCCTTGCTGGCGAACAGCAATGTCTGTATCATCTGGGGTGACAATCTACAAGCAAATAAAAGAAGGGTGAGAGTTTGTATAAGCAGTGGCAGATCATAAAAAAATTGGCGAGGTAGTTGGGGATGATGGTAGTTGTGACCCTCCAACAAGCGGAAAATTGTTCGCGTCTGCTCATAACGTCATTGAGATCGTCTAAATATGAATACATACCTGGAGAATTGAAATTCCAAAGCCTGGCTTTGCTTGAGCAGCCTTTAAGAACGCCTCTGCTTGTTTGATCAAAGCCTGCAAGAGGTTAAATGGAGATAATAAAAGTGCTCAGAGTGTGTAAATATATGCTGATCATATGCAGATATGCCTTCAAATGGATAATAAACTTACAGGATCAGGTGCTAGTGTCTGTGCTAAAGCGGAATGTAAATCCTTAAGATCTGCCGCCATCGTGCTCTGGTCAGTTGCAAACTTCACTAATAATTCAATCGAAGTTTTAAGCAGATGAAATGGCCATTTTTGTAGCTTTGTTTGCTGCAGCGAGCAGTTGAGTGCATCCTTTCTTTAAAGTTTCTGTTCTGTCCAAACAAATGGAGACCTCCAGAAAACTTGAAGACCACCGATTGTCTCGCATTTTCCATCCATTCAATATTCAGAAAATATTCTAAGGTGACATCCTAGCCGCGCAATTCAATGAAAAGTCTTTCTACGAGTAATTTTGCGAAAGCATCTCAAACCACAAGATCGACTTCAAGTTCATTTGGCCAGTCTTCTGCCTCTCGCCGTGTTCCCACCAAGATGATCTTCACATTTGGCAAGCCAAAAACGGAGACATTGACGTTGAAGAAAGCTGAGCTCATGGAAAATTTAAAAGGTCTTGGCAGAGGTGCCGACGCTTCGGAGGATGACAAACTACGAATTAATAAACTTGCCACTGAATTGGAGAAAATTAATCCCACGAAAAATGTATTAGGCCCTGAGCTTAGTGCTAAATGGAAGTTGTTGTACACCACTTCTGATGGTATCTTAGGTAAGAAGAAGAAGGAGAATGTACTGGCGCCCGTGGTGCTTTTTTTTTTTTTTTTTTTTTTTTTTTGATTATCTAAAATGCATTGTTTTAAAACACCGCAGGTACTAGCCGTCCCCCGTTTTTCAGGCCCTTTGGTGATATCTTTCAAACAATCGATGCTGAAAACTTAAAAGCTAGAAACCAAGAAACACTTCCTTTCTTCAACGCCGTTGAAGCTGAGCTCACCCCCGTGAATAAGAAGAAGGTCAATGTTCAGTTTAAGACTTTTTATATTCTTGGATTGATTCCTATCACCGCTCCGGAGAGCGCCAAGGGTGAATTGACAATTACCTACTTGGATGATGATCTCAGGATCTCCAGGGGCAACAAAGGCAACTTATTCATCTTATCCCGTAGTGGAAAAAAATAAAATGCTTTTGAATTTTTTGTGGCGGTAACTTTTAATTTCTTACATTTCATTTAGCAACCACACGACAGTATAATCAATTCTTTTAAAATTTATAAACTTGAGCCTCAGTATATCCCAATTTATCCTTCAACAGTCCAGCCAAAGGCCCTTGCTCCTTAGGTGATACTTTTTCTCCAGAGATGATTTTCATCATTCCTGGAGGGCCACATACCAACACCATAGAGTCGTTTGACGGCGTAGGCATATTTTCTTTGAGCATCTCTGCCGTAACGTACCCCACACCGCCTGTCCACCCTTTCTCAGCCTTATCCACAACGTAATATACACTGAAATTAGGATGAGCTTTCACTAAAGCGTCTAATCTGTCCCTCAACATAATATCTGACGGGGACACATTCGCATAAATCAAATTAATTTTACCAGAGTACTTATTGCGGAGCAGTTCAGATGCCACCTGCAACATTGGTGTAATACCTGTACCGCCGGCAATCATACCGATGGATTTACGCTTTTCAAGTTCGCTCAAAGCAATCTTGGGAAGAGGGCCCTTGAAATCTAAAACATCGCCTGGCTTAAGTTTGATCAAGTGAGGTGTTAATTTGCCATCTGGGTAGATTTTTAACGCCAAATCGAGGGTTTTAGCATCAGAGGCAGATACAGGGGTATAGGGACGTAAAACCCAAGCCCGGGTGCCATCCTCTTTCTCTTTACCGACTGGAAGACGGATTAGTAAAGCGCTCGCAACAGGCAAAGGCTGTTGGCTAGCGGGAAGCTCAAAACGTAAAAGATGGGTTGGACGATCACCACCAGTGAGTTGCTCCTGGGAAAGAAGCTTCAGACCACGCCAGTGTTCTGCATCAAGTGGTTCCTGAGCGGTGACTGAGAGATGGGCCGCTGTGTCAAATGAGGCAGACGCAAGCGCCAATGCTGCTGCGCCACCAAAAAGACCAGCTCTACTTCCAAATTTGCGAGCGATAGTAGTTAGCATTGTGGGAGTAGATTGCCTTATTGGGTTATGATAAGCAAGATGTAGATTTCAGCCACCACCAGATTCTAGATGAAACAACTAATCCTGATCGGCAGCTTACAGGCGGACTACAGGTTTGATACGTCTGATAAGCACCAGTAAATATATTTTGATTAAGTAATGGTTTTGTAAATTCGTGAGGTTTTGATGTGTCTTCTGGACCGAACATTTGCTTCTCTCGACTTACGATCGCCCCATTGCAAAAGTTTCGGCAATTTCGGTGCATTCATTTGATAGTAGAAACACATTTGTGAGCAGCTACCAAGATCTTGTCACCACAGGTTCTGATCACGCAAAATTTAAATTCGATCTTGTTGATTTTTTTGACTGGACCCAGCTCATCAGTTGTTCTTTGGCCGTATTAATACATATTGATCTTTGAAATAGTCCTACAGCGAATCCTGGCAAAGAAATAAACATGTCGATCGATGATAATAAAATCTTGACAGCAATTGGCGGCACATTTTGTTTGGGCATTCTCTTTCAATTTTTAGGTTGCTATCTCTGGTCAAACTGGTGGCCACTGCTCACAGCATTTGCATACGTTCTAGTACCCATGCCGTACCTTTTCTTTGGAGGAGGACCTCAAGGCAGCAATCTTTCAAGTGGTTGGATCGATGCTGGAAAATTTTTGGTTGGTCTATCAGCAACTGCAACAATTGCAATCCCTTCTATTTTATATCATGCTGGAAAAATTGCGTTGGGGGCGTTGTGGATGGAGATTTTCGCTGTGATACTGATGGGAGGAGCCCTGTTGGCGTACGATTTCTTTAGTGAAAGAGATGGAGGCGGCGGTTTCTATAGCCGCTATTAGATTTTATTTTTCTTGTTGACTTTCTTTGCTTTTAGTGTAGTATTAAAATTAAAGACATTTGTAACAGATTGACCTTCCTTTCATTGCATGAGATTAGGGTTTTACATGTTTCCGGAGTATTTTTATATCATATCTGTAAACGTCAAAGCAAAATGCAAGTATAACGACAGCTTTTATTTTTTGTGACTATCCATATGATCATGATCTTCCCTAGCGTCTCTTCCTGTTTGCAGGGCCTTGGGCAATATTCATGCACACAGCACTGACAGCATTCAAACTCTCTTGAGATTCATGTAAAGAGATACTACCTGAAGTCTTTAATCTACTCACCAAAGTCGATCCTGCCTTGCGTTTCTTCTTTCCTTTGGGCCCACCACCACCGCCAGCACCATCAGCAGAGCCATTACCAACACCACCACTGCCGCCTGCTCCTGCTGAAGAACCAGGTAAGCCTGCCATTTGACGCAAATTCGCAAAACTTACAGGACCAGTACCGTTTCCACTACCACCAGTACCAGCACCGGCATCTTCTTGGGTGCCAACTCCAACGACGCCTTGCTGCTGGCTTCCCGGCATACCGCCGTCAGGGACCAAGGCAGAATTGCTATTCTCGCTACGTCCAAATACAAATGAACGACCACTTCCTAATCCCATACCTCCCCCATTTTGAGTACGGACTACTGTAGATTGACGACCCACAAAGGAAGGACCACGTTTTAAAGATTTTCCGAGATCTGGGTTGAGTCCTCGAAGCTCGAGAGCTAAGCGAGAAGGTGGGGCTGCAGGCGGAGCCATCCACCCTGCACCAGCACCACCTTGTGATTCAGAAGCAGAACGTGCTAATAAACCTAATACAGCTTGTGAATCATCGTCAAGAGGGATAGCTCCAGGAAAATTAGTGTTATTTTGAGACCCAGCTAAAATTTTCTGCCGTCGTGCTTGGTTGAGCATGGCCTCATCTTCGCATTCTTCTTCATCATCTTGACCCCCATTACCAGCACCAAACGCACTGGGGAAAGCAAAGGCACCAGATATACCTTCAAAATCGTCCCCATCAAAGCGAGCGCGGCGTAATCGACCATGAATTTCGTCGTTTGCATCATCAAGGCCACCCCCAAAGCGGTTTCGGCGAAAACCATTCTCAAGACCACGAAGCACTTGTTGCAGTTCTTTCGCGTCGTTTTGCTTCGCCCATTGATTATGATACTCTTCAGTTGTACGAAGATCTTTTGTCTTCATTTGTTCAATGGTAATCAAGTCTGCTAACTCGCCATTGTCATCTAGATTATCTTCCTCTTCATCGTCACTAACAGCAGCGGCCGCACCGTCTTCATCACTGAGCTCTGCTTCAGTATCTAAGAATTTACGTTGCATACGTTTGGTTTTGTCGTTAGTAACAGCGTTTGCTGCTGCAAGCATTATGGCTGCTGTAGAAAGAGGAGCAGCTGCTGCTCGCTCGGCAAGAGCGTTTTCGTTTTCGTTGACGTCCTTGTTCTTATTGGTACCATCACGAGCAGGGGACTCACCATCTTCGTTACCAACGTCCACATCTTCCTCCTCTTCACCACTCTCAGCCTCATCATCATCATCATCATCATCATCATCGCTGCTGCTGCTGCTGCTGCCATCACCATCTTCAGTAGCATGTCCCTTCTTCTTCTTCTTTCCTTCGACTTGCGGTTCCCCATCTTCTCCCTCTTCACCCTCTTTACGAATCTCCCAACTCCTTTCACTCTCAGAATCGCTATCCTCATCGCCAACACCATCATCAATCAATGGCTCGTCTTCAAACTCGTCGATATCTTGTGTTTCATTGTAAGGATTAAAAATAAGTGGGGACGGTTTTGGCTCTTTGTTTCGTGTACTAGGCAATTCAACAACTTTAAATGCTTGCCCGCCATCGTCTTCATCCTCAGAAACGACCTCCAAATCTAATTCGTCATCCTCTTCAAATTCATTTACGGCTTTGGGGGTGGTTAAGAACTTTTCGAGTCCCTTAGGTTCAGCAGCAGCGGTGGTGTCCTTAACACCATCAGCAGGGGCTCCTTCATTATTTTCACCTGCCTCGGCAACAGGACTTGCAGCACGTTTTGGTGTGGATGTACCTGATGGTTGGTTAGTAATATCATTAGCACCATCGTCTTTGCCTGTAGCTTCTGCCAAAATATCTTCAAAATTGGGCATAGCATCAACTTGACGGGGTTTAGGAGCACGAGCAATGGCGAGAGCGCGTCTTTCCTTGAGTTTGGCAACAATGCCAGTGAGAGGCTTGATTTCAATCTTCTGACCTTTACCCAAGCGATCGCGTGCAGCGGTTTCTGCGCATAAAGAGAAAATTTGAATCGTCAGTTTTTTGAGAATTTGAATTTGAAAAGGTAAAGTGAGAAAACAAGAGCGCAATATACCTCTAAGGATGCGCTGGGTTTCAGCATTGAGTTCATCCAAGGTAGGATTATCTCCCAGCATAGCAGCAGTGCCACCAGCATAGCCTTCATCGCTATCACTTCCGCTGTCAGAGTCGCTCTCTTGATCGCCCCTGCCATTTTCAGACTTCTCCTTAAAGTACTGCTCGATCTCGTCCTCTTCGTCCCACACCTGGTCAGGTGCTGCTGCGACCTTGCCCTCTTCTCCGGCCTCTGCTGCACCCTCTACTTCTTCTTCAACAACGTCAGCGTCATCATTGTCACCAGACTGTGCACCCTGCAATAGCTCCAACATGTGTTTAAAGGCCGGTATAAATCAAAAAAATATTATTGCTACCTTAGAGGACAGCTTACCTCTTCCGAAAGCGACAATTCGGGCTCATTAGGCTCAACGACTAACTCTTCTCCAGCTAACAAAGATCCGCGAGCCTCACTCTCCGGAGTATCTATGCCCATATCAGCGTTTACATTTTCATCTATAGTCTTCTTTTTCTGAAGGCGAGAGAGCTTGCGTGGCTCCTGTACTTGAGCAACCTCCAATTGAGGAAGCTCGATGTCATCCTCTAGGTCCTCAAAGCCAGCCATCATGAGGCTAAAAACTGTTTTAAACTAATAATGTCTATACTACAAAATGGTAATAAGCGGTCGCGATGGTTAAATATTTTTAAAGAGGCTCTTGAAATTTAAACGAAAATTTAAACGACTGTGTGCTGAGCTCGGAGCTCAGCACACTTGCTGCCAGCTGGGTCTGTATTTTGCCTGCTTTTCGACCGTCTAGATCCTACAATTATCTATTTGGCAGAGGTCCTCAGAGAGGGGACACCACTTCCCTTCAGTTGAAAAACATCCCCTTTTCCGAAGCTTTGGAAGAAAATCTTGTAGAGCTTCGGCGAGCCTCGGAGGGGGCTCACAGCGGCTAGTTTTCGAGGCCTCTGCGGTCCCTCCGAGGCCACCTTCCCTCGGAGAGCTCGGTTTCTTTGGGTCTTTTTGGGAGGACAATGCGGCGTTTATACATACTGGACCTGATGGGAAAGGATGCCGCACGACATTTTATACTGCTCAGCAAGGTAGGAATAGCAATAGGGCACCTGACAAGGTAGGAATATCACGAGCACCTGAGTGGGGAGGAGGAACGATCACAGACCATGTCAGAGGCGGTGGCGGTAATAATGGTCACGGTGGTGGTGCTGCTGCTAAGCGAGCAAAAGGTGGCAATGGTGGTGCTGGTTAAAGTAAACCTATCAACCAATATTTCGGTCATAAAAAGTAGAAGTGTTCGCATAATTTAGAAGACAGCTTGAATTTTTTTTTCGCTCTTTCTGAAGGTGTAACTAACGGATAGAGTGTTGTATATTGCAATATTTACACGCATGAAGTAAGCAAAATAAGTGAGTTCTTCTGCCTTTCAACGGCTTAAGGACAACGAAACAACCAGGAGATACAAGATCGACATAGGGAAACACAATTTGCAAAGGTTATCACAATTTATTTCCCAAATTCTTGCACCGACCCGTCGAGGCGGTTGGAAATTTCCATTACAAAATATCACTCAAACCATCTGCCTGAGTCGCAAAAGCTTTCACGCTTCTCAATCCAGCCATTATTTCCTTTCAAAAAGCATCTTCTTGCGAGCGAACCATACTTCACCCACGTGTAAATCCAGCAAGTGGAAAGCTTGTCACACGCCTTGCGACATCTACTTGCTGAAGATGTATAGATGTTGTATAAGTCGGCACCATCATAGCAGGTATTCTTCTGAACAACCCATTTGCATTGAGCATGCTGACAGCAGAGGAGCACCAGGGCGAGCACAGCAATATACTTCTTTATGATCATGATTCCTCTGCACACAAGACGATAAGATCGATTTCAGAAATTCAGAAATTTATGTTTATGAACATGGCATATTGGTTGTAGGTGTCTGCTTCGCATTGGTAAATGCACTGGCTAGTGATCTCTTCGCTTCAGGGACCAGTTGTTGCCAGTAACATTATGATCATGCATGCCAAATGCCCTAGGCACTGCAATGAAGGCAGCTGAGATGCCTTGGGCCCAGGAAATATGCTAATGAGATAAGATTAGAAATACCATTCTATTAATCTACAGAATTGATGCGGTGTGACCCTTTCATATTGGGTGCACCAACACGTGTTTCGAATGATATCTTGCCCATCTGTGAATCACGTCTTCTACAACAACCACCCCCGTCCCCCCTCCTTCTTGAACTGGTAGCTAACAAGAAACGAGTACTTGAGACACCATCAAGTCCTCAGCGAAGAGTAGCGCTCCAAGCTCTCAGTAAGGCGACCAAGAAGGAAGCTGCTTGTTGCCGTGCGATCGAGCGGCAGCAGACGGGAGCGGATATCGAAGACGCGGCCAAGCATCACGACCAGGGTAAGGCATATCGTCTTCTGGATGTACTCGCACCTAAGGGAGGAAGCAACTGGCGCCGCACCTGCAGCTCTAGCGTTGCACTTAAAGATGATGATGGTGGTCTGCTCACATCTACCGGGGACCAGGTCCGGCACTTGGGTGGTTTCTACAGCACTTTACTCAATGAGGGAACTGGCACTGACCCTCAAGCTTGCCTTACTTTACCTTCCGATGCAACTCTTATTCCAGCTCACCCGTTGACCCTGGAAGAGATTGTTGCAGCTATTAAGAAGTTGAAGAACAGGAAAGCTTTGGCCCCAAATGGAGTTAGCAATGAAATGCTCAAGTATGCAACCCCTGAAGCACATCTGTTATTATACCGCATCATATCTAAGGTCTGGCAATCCTCCCTCCCTGATCTATCGAAAGTTATGGACCTTATCTCGCTTCCAAAAAAAGGAGATGTGGCCTTTGCAAAAAATCGCCGTGGCATTCAAATTAGTTGCAAACTCTACCAGCTAAAAAGTCTCATCTTAGCTAGACGCATGCTTTGCTACAATGAAGAACTTATTCTAGATGAACAAGCTGGCTTCCGGATGGGAAGAAGCTGCACCGATCAACGATTCACCTTACAGTGTATCCTTGACCAGTGCCGAGAACGCTCTCTGACACTTTATTCAACTCTGGTTGATCTTGAGAAAGCATTTGATCGGGTGGATCGTGCTGTTATAGCTGCCATTATGCGCAGCTATGGCTACGATGAGACATATATCAATATTGCTATAGATCTGCACAGTGGCACTTCCGCCAGAGTTAAATGGAAACGTCAAAAGTCTGAACCCTTTTACACATCGTGGGGGGTTCAGCAAGGTGGTCCTGCGTCGAACCCTCTCTGGAATCTCTTCATGGATGTTATTGCTCGTCAAACACTAGCTGAACTTGGCCCGGATGTTGGCGTTGAACTCTTTTATAAGCGTGACTCTAAAAATTTGCGTGGCTTCCCATCTGCTCCCGCTGATGCTGACCGTGCTCACCTGGTTCACCTACTTTTAGCTGATGACGTTATTGCTTTTGCATTAACAGTTGAGCATCTCACTGAGTATCTCAACAAGTTCGAGGCTATTTGTAGACGCTGGGGAATGACAGTCAGCACCTCTAAAACAAAAATTATTGTTTTCCGGGGTGACGCTGCAGCGCCGTCCCTGCAAAATTCTCTTGTCGGAGAGTCTCAACAACTGGCAGCACCGTCCCTGCCTGAGATCCTTATCGGGGGGTCTCCAATAGAAGTTGTCTCAGCGTGTAAATATTTAGGTTGTTGGTATAGTAGTGATTGTTTGGTAGACAAAGAATTGACTGTGAGAATCGGTGCCGCCACCGGTGCTGCTCACCGCCTGCTCAATTTCTGGAAGTGTAAAGCCATTGGGTTAAAAACCAAACTCATCTACTATAAGAGCCTGGTGTTAACCATTCTCTTACATGGAGCTGAGTCATGGCCCTTAACACAGAACGACGTTGAGCGCCTGGAGGTCTTCCAGCAGCGGTGGCTGCGACGTATTCTCAGGATACCCTGGAAAGATCACATAAGTAATGAGGTTGTTTTACAGCGAGCCGGGCTCCCATCTATAGAGACTAGGACTAGGCAGCTGCGTATGCTCTGGCTGGGTCATGTCGTGAGACTTGGCCCTGACAGACTCCCTTATCAAGCGCTCTTTGGCCAGCTTGCTGGTCAGAGAAGCCGAGGCAAGGGGAACCTCCAGACACTTGGCAAGTTATATCATAAGGACATACTTATCCTTCAGGGTGGTACTCCTAATGGTTTACCTTGGCTGGAATGTGCTCTGGAACCCCTTGCCTGGCTCGCGTTTGTGATGGGCGGAGTTGCCCCTACCTCTGCAGCCGCCCCTGCGGGCACTCCTGTTTCTGCTGCGGTTGTTCCAAGTATACCTTTGCCCTCATCAAGCCCCCATCTCTTGCCCCGCACCAGCCCTAGATCCAAGCAACGCATGGGCCTTGCCCGTGCCGAGGAATTACTCGCTGGAGTCCCTAATGTTCGTCATTATACCGCCCCTGTTGGACCATATCGAGGCCTGCCTCGAGGCCGGAAAAACCGTGGGCTGACTCAACCATATCAGCCTACTGGCAGACCTCGTGGCCGCCCTCGTGGTTCAGGGCGCAGAGGCCGTAGTGTTAGGAATGATGATGAACTTTATCGTCCTTGAGATTAAGGACTCCAGGGAGTTATTCGCATCAATTTATTTTTGATGTCTGTTTATTCGAAGGCGACGATGTGATTTTATCGACAGCGGCGGTGTTTTTTTGGTCTATAGTGCTCCTGATTTTTGCTGTTACATATCCTTCTTTAATTCTATATTTCTGATTGTACTTCCTTCTCTGTCTTTGCGTTCATCGCGATTGGCAGTAGAGCGCATTCTCTGTGCTAAAGGCTGTAATTCTCTCTCTCTCTCTCTCACCAACACGTGTTTGCGGCGCTCAATCACCTTGCCTTTCAATATTTATCCACAGTGGTAGCAACAATCTCTTTCAAAATTGCTGAAAAGAAAGTGCAACCTAAGTTGCGGGCAAGAAGTGAAGGAAGAGCATATGCTCAGGATAGCAATAGAACACTACTATCCAAGGATTTTCATGGAGCCTTCCCAAAACACCAGGAGAACGCGAGGAGGCTCAAGAGAGAGAGAGAGAATTACAGCCTTTAGCACAGAGAATGCGCTCTACTGCCAATCGCGATGAACGCAAAGACAGAGAAGGAAGTACAATCAGAAATATAGAATCAAAGAAGGATATGTAACAGCAAAAATCAGGAGCACTATAGACCAAAAAAACACCGCCGCTGTCGATAAAATCACATCGTCGCCTTCGAATAAACAGACATCAAAAATAAATTGATGCGAATAACTCCCTGGAGTCCTTAATCTCAAGGACGATAAAGTTCATCATCATTCCTAACACTACGGCCTCTGCGCCCTGAACCACGAGGGCGGCCACGAGGTCTGCCAGTAGGCTGATATGGTTGAGTCAGCCCACGGTTTTTCCGGCCTCGAGGCAGGCCTCGATATGGTCCAACAGGGGCGGTATAATGACGAACATTAGGGACTCCAGCGAGTAATTCCTCGGCACGGGCAAGGCCCATGCGTTGCTTGGATCTAGGGCTGGTGCGGGGCAAGAGATGGGGGCTTGATGAGGGCAAAGGTATACTTGGAACAACCGCAGCAGAAACAGGAGTGCCCGCAGGGGCGGCTGCAGAGGTAGGGGCAACTCCGCCCATCACAAACGCGAGCCAGGCAAGGGGTTCCAGAGCACATTCCAGCCAAGGTAAACCATTAGGAGTACCACCCTGAAGGATAAGTATGTCCTTATGATATAACTTGCCAAGTGTCTGGAGGTTCCCCTTGCCTCGGCTTCTCTGACCAGCAAGCTGGCCAAAGAGCGCTTGATAAGGGAGTCTGTCAGGGCCAAGTCTCACGACATGACCCAGCCAGAGCATACGCAGCTGCCTAGTCCTAGTCTCTATAGATGGGAGCCCGGCTCGCTGTAAAACAACCTCATTACTTATGTGATCTTTCCAGGGTATCCTGAGAATACGTCGCAGCCACCGCTGCTGGAAGACCTCCAGGCGCTCAACGTCGTTCTGTGTTAAGGGCCATGACTCAGCTCCATGTAAGAGAATGGTTAACACCAGGCTCTTATAGTAGATGAGTTTGGTTTTTAACCCAATGGCTTTACACTTCCAGAAATTGAGCAGGCGGTGAGCAGCACCGGTGGCGGCACCGATTCTCACAGTCAATTCTTTGTCTACTAAACAATCACTACTATACCAACAACCTAAATATTTACACGCTGAGACAACTTCTATTGGAGACCCCCCGATAAGGATCTCAGGCAGGGACGGTGCTGCCAGTTGTTGAGACTCTCCGACAAGAGAATTTTGCAGGGACGGCGCTGCAGCGTCACCCCGGAAAACAATAATTTTTGTTTTAGAGGTGCTGACTGTCATTCCCCAGCGTCTACAAATAGCCTCGAACTTGTTGAGATACTCAGTGAGATGCTCAACTGTTAATGCAAAAGCAATAACGTCATCAGCTAAAAGTAGGTGAACCAGGTGAGCACGGTCAGCATCAGCGGGAGCAGATGGGAAGCCACGCAAATTTTTAGAGTCACGCTTATAAAAGAGTTCAACGCCAACATCCGGGCCAAGTTCAGCTAGTGTTTGACGAGCAATAACATCCAGAGGAGGCTCAAGATTAGGGGTCAATTGGCAATTATCTCGAGAGTGTTATTATTTCAAAGCTATAAAATTTGCTAATACTCCATTACAAAGAAAAGGAATACTCAATAAAACATTTAAAAATTAAAAGACTGCCCCAACCGGCCTTTTTCTCGCATCGAATCAATTTTTTTCCTCTTGCATTCTCTCTTAAGGAGACAAGCGTTTAGGGCCTCTTGGGAACATTGGCGTCTTCATAATATTATCTAACCCACAAAATAACATCACCACACGTTCTCAACCCACACCAGCACAGCCACGAGGAGGGACTACGCTATAAAACGCATCAAAATACGATTTCATGGAATTCCAGAAAAGAACCGTCCCAACAGAAAAGAACTTAGAAAAGTACTTGAACTACAATTAATGCTCTTCATTCCACGCACCTTTTTAAGATCCAATACCTAAAGCAGCCAACTCTGCAGCTCCAGCTCCTATATCAGCTTGCTCCAGCTGAAACGGCTCAGGCTCCGGTGGGGGATCAAATTGTTTATACCCTCTATACACCTTCACTGAAGAATCTAACCTCCACCCATACACACCCTGCCTAAATACGGCACATCGTACTAATCCTGCATCCTGAGCGAGCGCTGCTGCCCATGCGGCGCGTGTGTTGGTCCTGCAAGACATGACTAGGAGATCATCTGCAGACGGTTTTGGGAAATGATACTGTGAAGCAAAGTTCTCTGTGGAGAGCGCTAATGCACTAGGAAGACGGTCGACTGGAATGTGTACTGAGCCTTGAATATGCCCGTAAAGTGCCCTTTCATCGCCACGACGGACATCAATGATAACTACCCGCTGTGGAGGCGGACCTAGAGGGGAGTTTTGTTGTGCACTTAACAGCGCTGCCACTGCGTCCCTGCTGATATAGTGTAAATTAGGTTGTGTAGATGCACCCCGCGCAAAGCCAGAGAGTGTGCCAGCAAGGGTCATTGTTCTAAGGAACCCTTGAGACGCTGCCGCAGCTGCCGCTCGAAGCTGCTGACTAGAAGATGAGCCTACAAAGACAAGCATAAAGTGAGTTTCTGGGAAAGGAACTCCTTGAAACATCTCTGTCCATGAACTAGAACTTGATAAAGCTTGGGCTACTAGGTCACAAGGTAAGCGGAGAGAGCCACGCAGCTCTGGAGGTAATGGATTCGTTTCTTCTGGAGCCCTGACATCGAATACGATGTGTGGATACGCGCCAGTTTCCACAAGCATACGTAAAGATGCTGGCGAGAGGTGTGCATGGTATCTCCCAGGGGTACGGCGTTCTTGTTGCTTGGCGGTGTCTTCTCGTTTTCGTCGGACCATCTCTCCACGGACCCAGCGCACACCCCATGCAAGCATCGTGAGCACGAGGGCGCTGGAAAGAGATCCACCAGCATTCGACACCGACGGCATTATTGTCGGTTAGAGGAAGAGAGAATGGGCTAAGTTAATTATTTTTTTCCCTATCAAAATTTAAAAGTGATCAAAGATCTTGAACTAAAAGTAATCGAACTGGAAATGCTTGATAATTTGAGCAAGAGTTTGTGAAGATAAATACTTTTGAGTGAAGAAGGATCAAATTGATGAGTTATCAGCGGAGGTTTGCATTGAAATGTATCCACGAGAGCGTTTTGTGCTTGAACCAACTTCAGCTCTAAACCTGAAGCTCAACACCCTAATCTAAAATTTTCTGAAAGTTCGAGGCATAATGCCAAAGCAAAGAGGGGCCAGAGCCCCCACTCACAGCGGAAGCTGGTATGAAGACAATGGTAAGAGGATGCCAGATTATTGTTCATTATTTCGTGAACTACTATAAAACGCTTTGTCTAACATTGGAACTATATTCTTCTTATATGTTCAGCCAAAGACCTTTCGGCTCAGATTCGAAACTGGCTCGACAGTGCTACTATTGAAGACCTCGGAAGGGTGCGAGCGGTGATTGCTCCCCACGCCGGGTATCGTTACTGTGGCCATGTTATGGCTTATGCATACAAATATATCAACCCCTCCCAAGTGTAAGTTATATAAACTGTATCTGTGAGTATTGGAATATTGCTAAATCCTAAGAATTAATCTAAATTTTTATTTCAAATTATATTGTTTTACAAGCTGTACTATTTCTCCCACCGCCTTTCACCCAAATTATAAATATCTTTTACTCCCTCTACAGGAAACGGGTCTTCCTGCTCGGCCCATCTCATCACTTTTTCTCCCGAGAATGTCACCTTTCCCCCCACGCCCGCTATTCCACCCCCCTAGGAGAAGCTCACATCGATACAGAAATTTACTCGAGACTCCACGCCACTGGAAAATTTCCAGTGCTCAGCCCTTTGGCCGATGAAGCAGAGCACAGTTTAGAGCTTCACATGCCATATTTAATGGAAGTCATGAAGGGTCACAAATTTTCTTTAGTTTCCATCGTTGTGGGGGCATTAACTCCAGACGGGGAGGCTTCTTATGGGGAAATCTTAGCGCCATATCTAGAAAATCCAGACAATTTTTTCATACTTTCTTCAGATTTTTGCCATTGGGGCAGCCGGTTCAACTATGTGTACTACCAAAATTCACATGGAGATATTCACCAAAGTATTAAAGCGTTAGATCATGAAGCAATGCGGATTATAGAAGGCGGTGACCCTGCCGCCTTCACAAAGTATCTTTCAAAGACGGGAAATACAATTTGCGGGAGGCATCCTATAGGAGTATTTCTTCAAGCAGCGAGCCGTAGTGGTGTTGGTCATAAAATTAAGTTTACGCAGTATGACCAGTCGCATAAATGTTTGACGCAGAGAGATTCGAGCGTGAGTTATGCCTCTGCAGCAGTGACGATTGAAGATGCTGCTGGCGCTGCTGGTGCTCATGTTGGTGAAAATGGGAAAGCCTAGATGTTCCTTGAAATTAGAAGGAAAATTTCTTGTTGCTTCCGTGTATGTACTTGTACTCTTCGTTGTTACTTACTTCTCGCTGTATGTCCCGTTTATAATTTTATTTTTCATAGCTTTCTTTTTGTCTAGCTACAGATTCTTTCTTTTCTCCCTTATTTTCTTGTCCTAATCCTAAAATTCATTGAATATAACCACAGCTACCAATTTATCGATTACAGCCCTGCATGTACAAGTAAGTCTCTCAGTTGTAATTAAAATTATCAATTTACTTTTTCTTCTTGCCACCCTTTTTACCACCGCCGCCGCTGCTGGGTCCAGCTGCTATCGCTGCTTGACCGCCAGCCTTGGCCTTCCCTGATCTACCAGGGTGACGGGGTACTAACTCGGCAATTTTCAAAAATAAGGTATGCCCTGCAAAGAAAAAGAAGAACGATTTAAAAAATTTGGTTATGAACTTTCAAGACTAAAAAATTAACGACTGGCAAGAAAATTAAGTGGGCACGTTTTTTTGAAAAGAAGTCCTTACGTGTGGGAATATCTGGATTTACTAAGTTCCCTTGATCGTCTTTAAGCTGTACACGTATTCTACCAGGATACTTCCAATCTCTCGGATGTCTTTTCATCTGCAATAGCGTAAAGAAAATCTTGTTTAGAAAATTAGAAAGGGAAAGTAACCGTCACCGACTTGTGTCAAGGGAGTGAAATGCAAGCTTACCTCAATATCTGCTGGGAGTTTCAACCCCTGAATGACGCAATCGTATATTTCAGGTGCTGCTGGATTATCACAGGCTGCAGAAAAGGGAAGAATTCTATGAGAAACTGACATATTTACAGCTTGCTTCATTCAAGTCATCATCGTTTGATCGGAAACTTACCGGCTATTTTAGGGATCTTGCGCCCTTGTGAGACTGTATAGTTGCTGTTCAGGTAACATGGATACACTACTACGCGCTGCACAAATCAGAATGAACATATACTGTTGAGAAAAGGCCATTAAATTTTAATACAGGTCATTTAAAATATATAGAGTGTCGTACCTTGTCATGCTCCATTATGCTGCGTTGGTTATTTGCCAAATTATTTTATGAAATGTGCCTGAAGTCGTGAGATGCTCGCAGATATGAGAAAATCATTTTAAATTTCATTGAAATTTACCGACTCGGAGAGAGGCCCTCGGTAAATGATGAAAAACTGCCTCTCCCTAGACGAGGCATGCCAATTTAATGTTTTAAGCCTTGAGAGGATGTCGCTCTTTCCTGATTTACACGATCTAGGCATTGGAGGGCTGGACAGGTAAGCATTTTGCATCTCATTATTTTCCTGCTTTGCACCCAACATATATGCTACATTCCTCTCTGCAGGTACACCATTACCTATTTACCTTCTGAGAAAGCATCATGGATCAGCCTGCCCAGCTCCCTAATAACCCAGCTCACCCGGAACTCCAACCGAGACGCATGGCCGGTGGTCATCCGCCTCCAACCCGTTGATTTCTCAGGCGAACCGAGCTCCTCAGCCCCGCTCTTTTTCTCCTGGGCAGGCGGTGCTTCAGATACCCCCAAATCAATTGGAATCTCCGCTGCTATAGCACGTGGCTTAAACTTAGAAGAGGGAAGCTTTGCATATATTTCTACCGAGTCTCACGTTCCCGCTGCTGCCTCAATTACGGTGGAGCCTGCTTCAGCCGATGACTGGGAAGTAGTAGAGCTCAATGCAGATTTGATAGAATCCCATTTATTAGAACAAGTCGGTGTTGCGAGCCTTGACCAGCCTTTAGTTGTTTGGGTCCATGGACAGCCGATCGAATTTAAAGTTTCTGCAACAACACCGCCTAATGCCAACGTTGTTCGATTGGTCGATGGCAGTCAAGTGGCCATTGCACCTCGACTTAGGATTAGAAATAATAGCACAACGGGTTATACTGCCAATGGCGAATTTCATCGAAATGGGAATATGACTGGATCAAGTGAATCTAGTCATATAGTACGGACTGCACTACGTTTACTCGTAGTGCCTAAACTAACATCGGCATTGGAGAGAAACACTGCTCTTGCCCCTGAAATCAATGGACATTATGGGAATAAAGAAACAGAAACATCATCTCTACCGTCTGGAGTATTGATAGCACGAGTTTCTGAAGCTACTTTACATAGGTGCGACCTAAATAATGGAGATTGGGCAGTTTTATCATCACCTCGAAGTGGGACAGTAACAGTTTGTCTTTCCGCCACTCCCCCTTCCTCTTCTTCCTCTTCTGCGTATTTTATCGCCCCTGGTCACATCTGTCTGTCCGATATTGGCCGTGCAGCTATGGGAGCTGAACCTTACGATGCGATTAAGCTTCGAAAATTAAGTTCTCTAGAAAAAAATACAATTTTAGACAAGGCTCTAAGAGAAGCTACCCACGTGACCCCGGAGAAGAACGGTATGGATAGTAGTACTGCACCAAACTGGTATGCTCCTGTTATGCCACCACTAGCAAACACCTATAAGAAGTTCATGACTAGCTCTGCTAGTAGTACATATGTGCCGCCTAGTCAGCACGGGGCGGCTACCAAATTATTAGAAGCTGTCCTTCCTGTACTCGCTGCTGGACCTCGCAGCGTACTACAGAGCTGGGGTGCCCCTCGTCCTGGAAGTGTGTTATTATCTGGACCAGCTGGAAGTGGGAAATCGTCTCTGCTGCGCATGCTGAGCTCCACTCTTTCTTCCCACCGACAAACCCTAGCTGAAGTCCATGTAGTCCCCTGTAGAGAAATTCACAGTGAGGAAGAGGCTGGAAAACGCATTTCGCATGCTATTAGGTGCGCTGTCTCACACATGCCTGCAGTTGTCGTGCTAGAAGATATCGATGTGCTTTGCCCTGGCGTACCAGACGGAGAAGGAGGTCACCCGCCCGACGTTGACCATGGCGGTGCTGGTGGGGAAACTGGTGGTGCTGTAGTTGCATGGATTTGTGAGATATTAGACGGACTCTCTTCTGCAGGAGAGAATTGGTCTCGACATGGGTTTACCTACGGAGCAGGCGTCGGGTCTTGGCCAGCAGTCTCTGTCATTGGCTCTTGTAGAGACGCTGCGGCTTTGGCTCCAGCTTTACGAGAAGTCGGTCGGTTTGAAACTGTTGTCAATGTCGCACCACCTTCTGCAGAAAGCAGGGCAGAAATATTACATGCAGGCCTTGCTGAGCGGGGCCTGCAACTTGATTCTTCATTGTTAACGGAGATGGCTACAAAGGCAGATGGGTATGATGGTGCTGATCTGGGGGTACTATTGGATAGAGCCATGACATCAGCAGTCTCTCGCCAATTACTTAAATCTAGGATTTGTCACATTGATATCAGCAATGGCACCAGTGGAGACATCGTTGGTCTCAATGTCGGCAGTGGTAACGGTATTGGGGTTATTGGTGATGGTACTCGTAATAGTGATATTAGAGGGGATATTCCTAATGGGGATATAGCTGATATTATACAAAGTACGGAAGGAGGAAGTTTCCGATTACAATTAGAAAAGAAAGATTTATATGATGCAATGAATGGGATGATTCCATCTGCCTTTTGGGGCTCGGGTACCCGTACTACCGTACAAGCAGGAGTCCAAGGGTGGGAAGATGTTGGGGGAATGCATGAAGTGCGTGACGCTTTAACAGAAGCACTAGAACTACCTTTGAAATATGCAGAGTTAGTGGCATCGGCACCATTGCGTCTCCGGACTGGTGCGTTGCTGTACGGTCCTCCTGGGTGTGGTAAGACGCATGTCGTCGCTGCTGCAGTTGCTGCAACTGGTGTACGATGTATCACCGTCTCTGGACCTGAGCTGCTCAATAAATATATTGGGGCATCCGAGGCTGCAGTGAGGGATGTATTTAGCAGAGCTGCTGCCGCTGCACCAAGTGTGTTGTTTTTTGATGAGTTCGACGCAATTGCACCTCAAAGAGGGCATGATAACACTGGAGTCACTGATAGAGTTGTCAACCAGCTTTTGACCGAATTAGATGGTGTCGAGGGGCTGCGTGGTGTCTGTGTTGTCGCTGCAACCTCCCGCCCCGATTTGATTGACGCCGCGCTCCTTCGACCAGGGCGATTAGATCGTCTCCTACACTGTGAATTCCCTGCTTTAGAAGACAGGCGTGCTATTTTACGTGCATTGTCAAGGCGGCTTGAACTTGCAGAGGATGTAGATCTCGACGCTGTTGCTGCTGCTGTAGAAAATTTTAGTGGGGCAGATCTTGGGGCGGTGCTATCCGATGCACAACTTGCTGCTGCCCACGAAGCTCTCGACGCTGGTGGGGTTATTTCAGCAGTTGTATCCAAACGGCATATAGATAAAGCGTTAAATGCGGCGAGACCTTCGGTTTCTGGTACAGAGAGAGATCGATTAACAGCTATTTATAATAAATTTGAGAAGGGTGGCGGTGGCGGTGGTTTTGATGAAGCGAGCCAAAATTTAGAAGCCTATGCTGGAAAGAAAGTTAGCTGGGCATAAGAGAATTGCACATGTATTAATAATAGGTGTTAGAATCTGGTCTCTGTAGTTGTAAATTTAAATTACACTTTCTTCTTCACAGTCAAAACTAGACCGGTGGCAGAAAAAAACAAAAAAAATGACAAACAGCTCAAAAACTAAAACAAATTATTCCTTTATCTTTTTTGTCTTAAATCTAAAGATCGCCAGCATCTTCTCTATCATAGAACGCATCCAATGTTTCCTTTGTAATACGTCTCAACAACTCTCTTGGGAACATCCTTAACAAACTCCATGCCAAATCCAAACTTTCAAAAATCGAACGGTTGTCGTACAAACCTTGATTCACAAATTTCGATTCGAATTTATCTAAAAACTCAAGGTAAAGAAGATCTTCCGGTGACAAAGCTTCTTCACCAACCACAGCCTTCATTGCCTGAACATCTTTGCCAATAGCATAGCATGCGTACAGTTGATTCGATACTTCAGAATGGTCTTTTCGTGTCATGTTCTCACCGATAGCACTCTTCATAAGTCGAGAGAGTGATGGTAAAACATTGATGGGAGGATAAATTTGTCTATTGTGTAACTGTCTATCGACATATACCTGTCCTTCGGTAATATATCCCGTCAAATCAGGGATGGGATGGGTAATATCATCATTAGGCATGGTTAAAATCGGCAATTGTGTGATCGACCCAGGACGCCCCTCGATACGTCCAGCACGCTCATAAATGGTTGCAAGATCCGTGTACATATATCCTGGATATCCACGTCGTCCTGGTACTTCTTCACGTGCGGCAGACACCTCACGTAATGCGTCAGCATATGACGTCATATCGGTTAATATTACAAGCACGTGCATGCCGCAATCGTAGGCCAAGTACTCGGCAGTGGTGAGGGCAATGCGCGGGGTGATAATACGTTCGATTGTGGGATCATTTGCCAAGTTGAGGAAAAGGACCGTACGATCCATAGACCCATTTTCTTCGAAATCTTGTTTGAAGAAATGGGCAGTTTCCATGTTGACACCCATTGCTGCGAATACAATCGCGAATTGAGTATCCTCTTGTTCTCCACCGCCATCGACACCGTCTTCTCCTGAATGAGCTACCAAGCCTGCTTGACGGCAAATTTGGGCAGCGATATCGTTATGAGGCAAACCAGCTGCTGAGAAAAGAGGGATTTTCTGTCCACGAGCGATGGAATTCATTACATCGATTGTAGAAATTCCTGTTTGGATCATCTCTTCAGGGTAAGTTCTCTCGGCAGGGTTGATGGACGCACCATTAATATCGAGGAAATGTTCAGCTAAAACAGCAGGACCACCGTCGATAGGGGCACCAGAACCGTTGAAAACACGGCCAAGCATATCGCGAGCGACGGGGGTTTTCAAAACCTGCAGGCAAAGAATACATATTGTGAGTACTCCTATAAAATAAATGCCCTCGTCGGGGCGGTAAAAAAACGATCAATAATCAAGTCCCCATAGCCTGCATGCTTGCGCTGATACAATCAATCTTACATCTCCAGTGAATTCCAGGACGGTGTTTTTATTATCAATGCCAGAAGTGCCTTCAAAAACCTGCACCACTGCCCTGTCTCCATCTACTTCCAAAACCTGCGATTGACGAAAGAATGAAGACAAGGAGATCAACATGTGTGAGCGTTGAATAAAATGGTGATTGGTAAGAAAGTCAATTTTTAAATTGTAGGGTGCTGCCTACCTGTCCACGGCGTTTACTGCCATCTCCCAATTTCACGTTTACAATCTCTGCATATTTGGGTTTCTTGACGAATTCTACAACTACCAAGGGTCCAGCAACACCACCAACGGTACGATATTCTGCAAATTAAGATCAGAAATGGGGTTAAAAACAGGTGACACAGGGTGACATCTAAGGAGATCAAGGGCAAAATGCAAGTAATACTCACCCAGCCTAGGCTCAACAGGGACAGGGCCCACTGATTCGGCAGGAGCAGCCATGTTCGGGATAAGTATAAAATTATTTGCTAAATAACTTATGCATTTATGAGCAGAGAGCTTCTATGCTCTACTAATCGCTTTTCTCTCTTCATTGATTGATCAAAAGCTACTTCTCACACTATGTATATTAAAACTTTGTCTTTAGCAAACTGATAATAGACAGATCTACATCCATCCATATGCAGCAATAAAAGCATAGTTGCTTGCAGTTTAAATATTGTGATCAAAAAAATAAATTCATCCTGAAGTAGTTTAAATATTACTTCATCGAGGCTCCCTTCTGATGACGACGAGGACTATGATAGATGTCGCTACTGTACGCAATTTATCCAACCCTGCAGACATCAATCGTCTCCTTATTGATGCAGTTGCTTTAGAACGCACCATTGACGCTGATCTTGAAGCCCTACTCTCGTCCTCTTTTAAAATAGACACCGCCCTAGCATCCCTAAAATCTGACACAGCAGATGCCTTACAGATGGCTAAAGCAGAAGCATTACAGCTACGATCTTCTACAGCAGACACTGCAGCCCTAGCAGACAAGGTTTCAAGTAAAGTCCGTGCTCTTGACGCTGCTCAATCTCGGGTCCGGGGTACTCTATCTAGAATAGAAGTGGTAGTCGATAGATCCAGAGCTGTTGAAGGTGTAGAATCTGCTTTAGAACGTGATGATTTAGAAGCTGCAGCTGGATGCGTGGCTCGATTCCTAGAAATAGAAAGTGAGGAAAAGAATCATCTTCTGTCTACCTCGACCACTGCTGATGGCAATACTGGAGGACTTCCAACCAGCAGCAATTTAGTAAGTGTTTCGAGCGGTGTTGCCGAGCAAGAAGCCGCGCAAGTTGCATCAATGGTAGAGTGGAAGGGTAAAGTAGAACAAGCTGTTCGGGCAAGAACAGCTGCTGCTGTAGCGGCCAAAGACCACGGGGCTGTAGCAAGGTATTCTAGCCTCTATGGTCCTTTACGCATGCAGAGCGAAGGTGTTGAAGTATTAACAAATTATCTACGTGCATTACTTTCTGAGCGTGCACAAGCAGATTACGACGCGTTGGTAGACGGATTCGCAACGGGCGCGGGCGCGAAAGTTGACTATGTAGAGACGTTGACCAACTTATTCAGAGATGTGGCCGCTGCGATCGATGAACATATCGACCTCTTCCGAGACGCTTTTGGCCCTGAAATGGCGCTTACAGCTGTGTACGCTGTCCATGCAGAATGTGATATGCGTGGAACGAGAATATTACAACGCTTTGTTGATCATAGAGGACTTGCTAAAGTGGCAGGGCAAATCGGAATGAGGAGAAGAGACGACACATCTGCTGCTGCTGCTCCAGTGGAACCGCGCCGCGTAGAAGGCTTCTTGTCTGAGCTTCTAGCTTTGTGTACCCTTGGGGAAGAGTATACACAGTATCTCCTTGTAAGGATGGCGGAAGCTTCAGCTCCATCGCCTCTACCGCCATCAAGGGAGACGGCACTCCGTGGCGGGGCTTTAAGCACCACCTTACGGGAGCTGCTTAGTTATTATATATCTTTAGAAGAGTATTATGTAGAGGAGAGTATAGCTAAAGCTGTGAGGATTGATGAACCGGTCGCGGGTGCGTTGACGTCATCTATGGTGGACGATGCCTTTTTTGTTGCCTTGTCAGCCGGAAGGAGAGCTTTGGCTACAGGTCGTGCCCCCTCTGCTGTAGCTATTCTTAATCAACTGAATACAGCATTGTCAACATTGTACAGATCTGCATTGGCTAGTAAGCTTCAAGGTGCAGCAGGAAGACTCGCTGCTGCAGCACCAACAGCACATCTTGGAGGTGATAAATCGACAGAAGCTGCTCCGGTAGCTGCTCTGGCCTTTAATAACGCCGATATGAGTGCCATGTACGTGGATAAACTCCGTCAACAACTTGAAGATCTCGCTGGACAATTATTTGCTGCCCCACACGACAGAGATCGCATCAAGCTGGTTCTGGCAGATTTGTCAAAGACTGCCTCAGATTTCCGAAAACTTAGTGCACAAGGTGCAGAGCAACTTTGCACCGCGTTGGCTGCTCATTTACGTCCTCTTTTGGACCAATTCGTTGAAATTAGCTACGAAATTGATGGGAATGATGCTTTTGGCGGTGCTGCTAGTGATGTCGGTGGGGCAGGAGGTGGTGGTGCGCCGCAGTGGGCCCATGCTGTGCTGGTCACCTTTGCTTCAAATTTCAGTTGGTTGCAATCATATTTGACCCCGACACTGTACGATGCCGTAATCCATTCTGCCGTAGACAAATTAGTTGCACGAATGGAAGCTGCTGTAGCTCAAAAGAGGTTTACTCAGCTAGGTGGCTTGCAGCTAGAAAGAGATATTAGATCTCTCGTTGTTGGGCTGTCGGACATGAGTACTCGATCTGTGAGAGAAAAGTTTGCCCAGTTGCAGCAGACTGCTACTGTCTTAGGTTTGGAAAGTGCCGATGAAGCGGCAGAGTTGGTGAGCGATGGTGCTGTAGCCTGGAGATTGAGTCCTTTAGATGTGAGACAAGCTTTGAGTCAGAGGGTGGAGTTCACGCCTGCTGCGGTGGCAGCTGTGAAGCTGAATTGATAAACTGTTTTTAGAAAAATGAATGAGTTTTGCTGGATATAGAAAAATATTTTGTAATTTATAGACATTTAGTTATATTAATTTCGAGCTACCAAAGTCGCTACTGTGGTTGTAAATTTCTAAATTAAATAGTTTTTAATCAGAACATTTAATTACATTTTCGCAAGTGTTGGTCTACAAAAAGTGCCGCAAATATGTCAGGGAATGCCTTCCGTGGTGTCTCTGCAGAGCAGGATGCCAGGTTTGGCAACAAAGAAAAGAAACTTTTAAAATCGTTGGCAAAAACATTTCCTCCTGAATACAGCGTCAAAGTGGACATGAACAAAATTAACTGGGAAGCTATGAAAGTTTGGATAGCCAAGCGCTTAACCGAGTTACTTGGTGGTGTAGAAGATGACGTTCTTATTGGCTATGTGTTCGAACAGCTTGAAGGTAAAAAAGCAGTTGATCCCCGCCTTTTACAAATCAACCTCACTGGCTTTTTAGAGAGAAACACAAGCTGTTTCTGCAGCGAGCTATGGAATCTATTGATTAGTGCCGCAAATAACCCTAGTGGTATTCCACAGAAATTCCTGGACGAAAAAGCTGCGGAAATGCAGGAAAGAAATGTTGAGCGACAAAAAATGCAAGAGCGTCTTCAATTCGAGAGAAATAAACAGGGGCAGTTGAGAGCTGACTACGCTGTAGCAGGGGATAGGGAACGTAAAAGCAGATGGGATAGAGACGATAGAAGACTGGAAAGAAAAAGATCACGTAGTCGGAGTCGTTCTAGAGAGCAAGAGAGACGTAGAAAAACAAGTAGGTCACCGTCACAGTCACCCCGATCAACTACCAGATCACCTTCTCGATCTCGATCACGTGATAGAAAGCGCCGGAGAAGTAGGGATAAAAGAAACCGTAGTAGAAGCCGAAGTAGAGGCAGAAGAAGGTATAGCGATCGCAGCAGGAGTAGAAGCAGAGATAGAGGAGGAAGGACAAAAAGACGGAGCCCGAGTTACGAACGGTATCAAGGGAAGTGAGGATAAATAATTAAAAATAAACATATTTCATATAAGTACTATATTAATTGCACTTTACAGACTACTTTATATTTTTTTGTTTTGTTTAGAATACTTATCACTGACGTCAATGAATGTAAAATGACTACAAAATAACTAATTTTTAATTAAAGAAGCAGCAACGGTGCCATGATCTATCTATCAAATGAGGCTCTTGCCACAAACGCATCAGGCGCCTCTAATGCCTTGACTGCTCTCCAATGAATCGTTCCTGCTTTCTTCCCACTATCATGCATTTGCTCAAATTTTAAATACCTAAGCCAAAGATCTTCATCGGCATGTCCATGGGCAGCGACTCCGGCTTCAAAGACGTCCCGAATCTTTGCTAAAGAAAGACAAGAAGACGAGCTGCCACCCCCGTCAACCCCACTGCTTCCAGCAGCTTGAAGAAGTGCCAGCTCAGCATCCAGAATTGCGTGTACAAGCTCCCCACCAGGTGATGGCACTTTAAATAAAGATGTGTAGAATTTACGAGCGCTCTTGGGCCCTGCAGTGGTCCACATGGCTGTGAACAAAGCAGCAGCTGCCCCGCCCATTCCGTTTTGGACTGGACCTTTTGCAGAGCCACTTTGCTGCTCAATTAGAAGCTTTCCGAACGTTTCTAAAGGTTCGTTACTTGCAACGGCAATACGTAATGCAGTATACCATAATTCAACACGTCTTCCTCCATTAAAAGACTCGCGTAATGCTTTTTCTAAAACAGCAGCTGTCGGTGCTGCTGCTGTGCCTGCTGTGCCCGACAGACTTGCTGTGGTGGCATGTAGACCCATATGCTGCCTCTCTAAAGCAGCTATTTTTACTCCTCCTGCTGCTTGTAAAGCTTCATTGAGCTGACCTAATCGCAAGTGAGCTCGAGTCAGCGTCAGCACAGCTTGAGGCGAAGCATGTCCACTTTCTTTTGCTTCCGTTATCACTTTAATACACTCTTGTACCAACACTGCAGCTATTTGTCCTGATTGACTAGTAGTATTTCTCCATTCAAGTGCAGTTTGGATGTGTTCTTCGAGATATTCAATCAGTTTATCATATAATTCTCGTGATGAGGATTCTTGGAGAGAGGAAGAAAAGACCTCTAGACCAGCTTGAATAGCATGTAATGACATCCCTTCGTCTTGCGCTTCTGTATCCTCCTGTTCTCGTAAAGCTGCGGCAGCCATAGCACGTCGCGCCTGTAAAGCGACTGCCCCAGGGGTGTTCTCAAAGACAGCTGCAATGTCATTTAAAATAAAGGTTTCTAATTCCTCCTTGGCAGGCAGCTCTACTGACTGTAGCACCTCTAAAAATCCAGCACGAAATTCTAAAGAATCTCTAATTGTATCTATGGCGCTGTTATAAACTACCTTAGCAACAGCTCCTTTTAAAACCAAGGCTGCAGCTGCATCTTGGTCACTAGTCATCGTCGCCCCAATATCGGTATCCTTGTCGATTGTAAGGCCTAGCACTTGTCTTCGAGCAACTAATCGTGCCGCATACAACAATTCCATCCTAAAATACTCATGCCACAGCGATGGGGCATCTTTACACATACGTATACCTCGTTGCATCAATGCTCGAGCTGCAACAGCGTTTGCATTATGCTCAAACTCCCAAGCAGCAGCATAGGTCCACAAAGAAGCGCAATTTGGGTGCAGTTGTAATGCACGAGTAAGTACACGGGAGATTTGTCTAGTACTTTTTGAATCTTGGCAAAATTTTAACCAGCGGGACCATAATGACAAATCACCTCGAAATTTCCGAAGAGCTCTCTCAAAAATGAAATGAGTTCGCCGTACAATGCAATGATCTGCTAAAGTCGACGGTCCATCAATACTACGCTGTTTCCGGCGGATTTGGCGCAGTCTTTCTAGTTTATTTTCGTATTCAATGTACCTAAGAAAGTCTGCTTTGAGGGCGGCACGGCGACGCAGATTGTACTCAAAATCTTGTCTCTTTTGAACAATTTGTTTGATTTCGTTTTTATTAAAATAGCCACGTTGTTCTAAATCCTCCAACTCTGGAACCATCTCCTCTAAAACGCGGCGCACAGTGTCGGCCATTTTGAGAGTATGCTTTTAAATCTCAAACAGCCGCCTGGGGAATGAATTGATTAGTCTAGTGAAACTAGTTCCAGGGCGTCAGTATTCCTGCATTAATTCGGTATGAATAAATGTTAGATAGCCTGATTTGACGGTTAAATGTCAAGGAGTATGATGCGGACCAGTCCGAAGTTGCATTTGCATGTATCATTGCATCTGCAGGTGAAAGAAATATGCCGCACTCACCCTTGATGAATTTAGTGCATTATTCTAAAGGTTTCCGATATATTGGAGAAAGATGATGGTCACCAATTTTCTCGACTTTTGAAGGCCGCCACAATGCTCTGCCATATGTTCTGATTTTGAAGAAATTTTCTTCGCCTTCGAAGCCTCATATCGCCCGATAAGACCGAATTTAAGCTCTTGAGCACGCGCATTTATCGTTGATCGTAATTTGCATCATCAAGGCAACCTTAAGCAACCTTAGATAGCGACACAGAGGATCCCTTCCCTTGCAATCCATATTAATTACTTTGGAGGATCACCCACACTAGGATTTTAAAATGCGTGCAGCACACGCTCTTCTTCGTCGCCAGAGCGGCATTGCAGCTGTAGAAGGCAGCCAACCCCTAGCACGTGCATTCAGCCAAGCAGCTCCTGAGGCTGTTCCCGCTGCTGTTGGCCCTGGTCCTTCCTCTGCTGCAGCGGTCAGCGCCTTGAGAGACCGTCTCACAAATGGCCCAGATTTAGGCGATTTTATCCGCGGAACAGACTTGTCTGATTACTCAGTCTATGCTCCTAAACCCAAAGAACGCGCTCGCAAGCCAGAATGGCTAAAAAGAACCATCCCAGGTGGTGAAAAGTTCTCCGACATCCGCAATAAACTTCGAGAACTGAATTTATCAACAGTGTGCGAAGAAGCAAAATGCCCTAATATTGGTGAATGCTGGGGTGGTAAAGATGGCCATGCAGCAACTGCCACTATCATGCTTATGGGAGATACATGTACACGTGGATGTAGATTCTGTGCTGTAAAAACCTCCCGAGCCCCGCCACCTCTTGACCCTAACGAGCCCGAAAACACCGCAAAAGCCATCGCAGCCTGGGGAATAGATTACGTCGTCCTCACTTCTGTCGATAGAGACGATCTCCCTGATATGGGTGCCGCTCATATCGCCAAAACGATCAGACATTTGAAAGAAAAGACCGAAGGGCGTTTATTAGTAGAGGCCCTTGTCCCAGATTTCCAGGGTCAAAGAGATCTTATTCAGCAAGTAGCTACCAGTGGATTAGACGTATTTGCTCATAATATCGAAACTGTACAACGGTTACAAGGCTCTGTACGTGATAGACGAGCAGGATGGGATCAAACCTTAGCCGTCCTTAAAGCCGCTAAAGAATTTGGTGCCAAAATCACAAAAAGTTCAATCATGGTGGGCTGTGGAGAGACTCCAGAGGAAGTTTTGGATACTATGCGAGCTTTGAGAGAACGTGGTGTTGACGTGGTGACTCTAGGGCAATACATGAGACCTACGAAGAGACATATGGCTGTTGATGAGTATGTGACCCCAGAGGCGTTTGAAAGGTACCAGACAGCAGCAGAAGAAATGGGTTTCTTGTATGTAGCATCTGGGCCCTTGGTGAGGTCGAGTTATAGGGCTGGAGAGTTCTTTTTGAATAATGTGTTGAGGAATAAAGAGAAGGAAGCAGCTTCGGCAGCGGTGGCATAATACATTTTATTTGATAAAATACGTTTTATTAATAGTATTTGTTGATTTCCCCCCCCCCCCCTCAAAATTGGTGGATTGATCAATTTGCTGTCATATATTTTTAGTTCACCCGATTAACAGAAATATTTGAGTACAAAATTAGTCTGAATAAAGGGTAATCACTTTATTTTTTTTACATGCCCTGCGTGGGCGTTAATGGCAATCGCTACACCTGTGTCACCCACTAGGGGGAGGGAGGTGTCCTCAGCATAACCTTTCCTATCCTGAGAAAGTGCAACTGTAGAAAACAGCTCTATTGCCCTTGTTTGGTATTTTAAACATCTTCTATACCTTACATGAAGCTGCCTGTGCAAAAAAAAATAAAAATAAAATGCCATTGAGATACTTTAATGACCCCCGTCATCCCACAGTTGCCGCTGCTGCTGCCTCAACTAAAATGTCAATTCTTTCAGTCTTTTTCTGTTTTGATTGGCCAAACCTGAACAAGTTCAACTCACTAATGATAGAAGCCTCCTATTTGGCCTCTATAAGTGCTGTATAATGCCGATTTTTAAGGAGAATATGCATTGGTGGTAGATCCGTCTCCTCGACGCCATTGTAGAGATCATGTTTAGAGTACTTTTCGCCTCCCAAACAGGCATGTAAACTGATTTTCCTCTTTAGGAATGTTTTAAAACCACAAGGCAACCCATCAACCCAAATCCAATTTCGAAATGTTTTGCTTTCTTAAACCCCGCCTCCAGCGCCAACCTTTCTTGCGCCTTCCCCTGAGGGAAATTCTTAATCGATGGCCTCAAATACCTGTATTCATCACCGACTCCCTTAGCATCAGCAGCGGGAACAACTAAATTTTCTAGAAACCATTCTTGAGCGCCATCCACAAGTCCATCTTGGCTATTATTGAAATCTAGAATAGCAGCTCTACAGCCTGGACGAAGCACCCTATGCAATTCAGAAAGCGCTTTTGGGATATTTGCTACATTACGTAAGCCATAGCCCATGGTTGCAGCATCAAAGGTGCCTTCTTCAAATGGGAGGTCCATAGCGTCGCCTTGAATCCATTGCACAGCAGGCGCAGCAGCACCGCCATTGGAGTTGCGTTTCGAGGCTTCTCGAACTGCAGCGTCATCTAGCATGGGTCCTGAGAAATCTAACCCAACAACGCTTCCACTACGACCCACCACTTCCGCTAAGATCATAGCGATGTCACCGCTGCCGCAGCAGACGTCTAAAGCAGAGCAGCCTGGAGCCGCGCCGCTCCATTTTACAGTCATTCGCTTCCAGACTTTATGCATTCCAAAGCTCAATTGGTCATTAAGCTCGTCGTAAACTGGGGATATTGTGCTGAATAGTTGTTCACGTGCGGCACCTTCAGCTCCCTGTTGGAAAAATCTTTCAGTAGATGATTCTCCTGTGCTACTCGCGGCAATCGGACGCAATAGCCTTAACCTTGTGGGTATTTTGTTTCCTGGGGTGCTAGAAACGTAGCTTGAAACTACTGGTTTGGCATCTGATACATGTGATTGCAAATTTACAATCCTTGGTGCAGATGTGCTTCCTAACATGGTTTTTATGCGTTTACATACACTTCATTGATTACCAATAATATATTGTTTTGAAAATCGCTTCTCTAGTTCCTCCTTGAACCCTTCATCTTTGGAGGAGGACTCCGCCCCAAAATCTGTAAAGTTTCTTCACCTCTGCTGCTATCTTAATATAGTCATCTTCATCTTTGTTGATGCTGAAGGCGGAGAACGCACAGCAAGAGCCACAGAGCACATTCCTTGGTACCCGCAAGCACCTACAACCATTGACGCCAACGGCAACACTAAACCGACAAGCCTCCCAGACATTCTAATCTTTCCCAAAATCGATAGCGCAGCAACTCCCCCGCAGGAACCAGCTAGCACTGACGCCACCAATGCCCTCTTTACCCCAACAGCACGCGATAAACATATCATTCTTATTGACTTCACCATCACCGACGATATCAAAGTCAAAGAAAGATTCCAACAAAAACTGGACCACCACAACCCCTACTTTACTCACCTCCAAACTCTTGGCTGGAAGCCCAAACTCTATCCTATTGTCTTCACGCACTCTGGCTGCGTCACAACCTCATTTAGAACCTTCTTAACTGATTGTGGCTTGACAACCCATGCAATCAACTCTCTCCTCAAGTCAATTCAACTCCAAATTCTTAATTACAACTCAAGTATCCTTCTTACAAGGTATAAACTCTTAACTCAACTCCGCACTCACCTCCTTTCGCCTACTGGTGTAGGCTAATTACATGTTTACATCTATATAGGGGTGGCCTGAAGCTTGGTGCTTCTCACGATCCCTTAAGTCACCCCCTTGGGGTTCTTTTATTTTATTTATTTTAGTCGATCTCCTGTCCATATCTCCATCTAGATCCATACGTACATGACCTCATAGTCCATTTAAAGAACGCTTTTAATGTAGAGTTCAACGTATCAAAAATGTCCGGACGTGTATGCCGATATGTGTCGGTCTTTCATATTATCTTCTTAATTTGTCCAGGTAGCAAATGCCCGAAATCCACCAAACCCGCATGTTTGCATCTGCACTCATAGACACTGCATTGCGTGCTTCTTGGTATTGCAGGCCCAGCATGATTTGTGTGGACGCTACCTCTCCAAACGGTCAATTCCATAATCGAAATCTCGAAATAAGAGCATTCTTCCCGCTTGAAAAGTACCTTTTGCTCTGTGTGCTGTAAGTATACGAAGCACGAGTCGCGTGTGTACCACGTGCACGCCTTTCCTTCAATCAGGACAGGTGAAAAGCAGTGGAGATTTGCCCTCAAGGTGAAAGACTGTGGTCGGCAGGGCCCTGCAGGGGTAAAGCAGCAAAGGATAGACTGTCCCATTCATTCTTGCTATGCTAGGTGCAGGAGGACGGCCTATTTCTACGCCTAAAATAGAGTTTAGATAGAATACCAAACACTAACCAACAATCCAAAAAAGATAAATGATCTGCTCCAAGATAATGGAAACTTACAACGAGACTTCAACACAAGCCTCGACACCTCAATCCTACAGAACCAGAAAATACCACAACCAAACAAGAGCCTAGCATGCAAACTCAGAATGAGGAACCTCTACACAACGCACCTTACATCGCAGCTGAATCAAGCCAGCAGCTCAGCAGAGGGGGAACAACATCAACGATGCACAGTTTGCACCAGCAACAAAAGAGAAACCCAAGGCCACATAATGGGAGGCTGCTCACACACACTAATGCACAAAATCAAGATCAAAAGACACGGCAAAGCTGCAGGCTTAATCCTACGCACAATCAAAGATAGCAAAAAAGGAAACATAGCAATATTTGCCGACGCCGAGACGGTGGAAAAATCACTAGACAAAATCTCAAGGAACCTTCTACCCAGAAAAAGGTCGGCAGAAGCCCTAAAACACCAGATGATATCAAAACCAGATATCATCATATTCCCAGAACTAACGCCAACGGAAGTCAATAATACACCACCCCCAGAGAAAAAGAAAGCAATCTTTTTAGAAATCAGCTACACTGCCGACGGCTTCACCGCTGCCACCTTCGAAAGAAAACTAAATCAGCACGCTGCCCACGCTGAATTTCTAAGAACAAAAGGATGGACAATAGAGGTTATTCCAATCATATTGACCTACTCAGGGTGCATCACTAACACCCTAAGGACGACGTTAACAAAACTAGGCATTGAGAACGGGCCAATAAAAAAATTAATTTCTAAACTACAAATGCACACGTGCAACACTAATTACACAACGATTAAAACGTTTAGATATCTTAAATGGAAGGAACATGCACAGCAAGGAAGATCCGGTGTTGGGTAAATAATTAAAATAGGGCAATTAGCTGGTTTATGAGAATTTTCTAGCAAAATTCTCAGATGGCGCAAGCCTCTCTCTCTCTCTCTCTCTCTCTCTCTCTCTCTCTCTCTCTCTCTCTCTCTCTCTCTCTCTCTCTCTCTCTTTACAGCCTTTAACATATGAATATATTCTGCTGCCAGAAAACTGATTCAGATAATAATAGAGAAAATATATTTGTAAAACAGTTCTTTTAAGATAGGAATATGGAAAAACACAGCCAAAAACGCCGTCGACGCCACAAAATATTCACCGCCTCAGAGAGGAACATGATTAAAAACCGTGACGCTTAGACTTACTACCCAAAGGACGTCCTCTGCTATTCCCAGTAGGCATGTAGGCGCCAGTTCCTCTTCCGGACCCACGGGGACGCCCTCGAGCGCAAGCCAACCAGTTTCAGCCCTTTAGTCACCTCTCACCGGGGTCCTTTGTTTTTGTTTTTTTAACTGTGTAGACGATTATTTAGGTGTGATCGGTGAAATAGCTCTCTTGCTGTCAAGTGACTCACAAGTTATTTGCGGCCATCTGTGAAAAGCCAGGAGAAGCTGAAAACTTTTCAAAAGTCTTCTGCTTGAGAGACAATTATTTAGGCTCTCAGAGACAAGGAGAGACATGGAGAGACTTTTGTTAATTAGTCCAGAGATACGTCCGCAGGACTATTTTTATTACGCCTGCGAAACCCTGGTGCCATGGAGCACGAAAAGTTTTAAATGAAGAATGATCTTTGGTATCAGCGATCTTTGATTGGTGATCCTCTCGCTTCGTCAGCTTGCCACCCTTATCAGCATACAGGCAGATAGTACCCATCACGCTTCAGCTAGGCCACAGCTGTTCCCGACTGCTGGCCGCCTCCCTGCCCCCAATAAACCGTCGCCGCCGACCCTGCGACGGAAACCCACAGCCTCACCGACCCAGGATCAAAGCAATTCATATGTTTTATTTACATGAACCGTTAACGTAATGCTAATTATTTATTCATTATTAAAAGATGCACTAACAAAATTAAAAAAAGAGCAGGGGCAACCAAGCAGGGTTGACATTCAAAAACCATCCCCGCCTTATAAAAACTCTACAAAATCATCTCTTTATCAATCAAAACATTCATTTAAAGCTGAGGGTCTCAATTTTTACCTTCTTTAGCCTTCATTCTTTTGAGCACGGCTTTTGCAGCCCAAACGTGAGCTGGCAATGGCAAGGTCACCACCGTTTCAATTACCCCGTCATTTTCATACGCCTCCTGGGGCAGATCACGTGCAAGGGTAGAGGGAGGACGCAATGCCAGCAAATTGTACTTGACCATGGACAAAAGAATTTCAGAGCCCTTCTTTTCACTTCCCTTTCCCAACTCTTCCTCTATCTCACTTGCCAGCACAGCGTGCTGCGGCGATGTGGTAATGCGCTCCAGCACCATCTTCCATTGAACATCAGTCCAGAGAGGGTCCTCGCCGCCTTTCTGAATGTATACTTCGGGTTTGAAACCTCGCTCAACTGCACCAAGAGGGCCTGCCACAACTTCTTGCAACGCAGAACCCCAATCCCCCTTCAAATCCCTTGCTTCTGCCACACACTGCTTCAACAGTCCAATATTACCGCCGCACCGCTGATAAATTTCGGACCACTGATCTTTTGCATTAGCTAGATCCTCCTTCGTTTTGAAAGAGTCATTGACGATACCACGCCAACCTCCCGCAACACCATCACCATACATAAACTTCTCAGCTTCCTCTTTAGTTAGATCTCCAAGGACCTTTACTCGAAACTTGTCCTCGGTCATCCCAACTGCAAAGGGAAAGAAAAAAACGTTAAGTTTTTTTTGAACAGAAAAACGGGCAACGAACGTAAATGCAACCTACCCTGGGTTAGCCAATTAGCAAGGAAATAGTCAGAAGTGGCCAAGATCACGTGGGCTAGGCGATCCTCTTTCGAAATGGAAACTAAAAAGCTGAGCACTTGTTTCAGCTCTGGCTGCAAAGGATCTGGCTCCTTCCAGTCCATGAGGTCATTTGCCTCATCTGCAAGTGACATATTTATTAGAAAGAGCTAGTTGGAGCGGAACGTAAAAATTAAAAAATATCAACAGCATCGCCGAAAACTCAGTGTTGCTTTTTGCATACGTTTGCATCGTACCTATAACGATCACAGGCTTCCTGGGCAGCGGTTGCAAAGCCTCTAAAATTTTGTCGAACTTGTTGATCGTAGGCTCCAATTTTCCCTCATCCTCTCTCAATTCCTTTGCCAGTTCTGCCTCAAGATCACTCTTAAAAAATGGAAGAGACGACGACAACTTGACTTTAATCTTCAGGGAAGTCAACAGCGATATGAAACGATTCCGGCCTATGGATATTTTAATTCTTTCAATTTTCCGAGAATCTAGTTTACTGACAAGCGCCTTGGAGACCTCGTCTGGACTACGCACCGGTGTTTTGCGGCTGTTGATGTACAGGAACAATGGCCCAATATTCTGCTGCTCATACTGTCGAAGAAGCTCCTTCAACAATCTCTGCAGGAAAAAATGAATAGAAAGCTATTGTAAGAACTATGTTTGAACGAATCTAGAAGAAGAAAAAGAGAGAGAGAGAACACGTCGTCGTTGCCCGGGCAAGGCAGACCAGCAAAGGAAAGCAGAACTCACCGACTTCCCACAATTACGAGGCCCAACTAGCACAGTAACGAAACCAACTTCTCCGCTGAACTTCTCTTTGAAATAATCCAGCTCAGTAACTCTGTTGTAGAAAGGATCTTGTGGGGGTGGCGGGGCGACTTTGGGAGCAAACAGCCCCGCCTGCACAATCATTGGTCCATTCCCTGCTCTCAAAGTTGCTTTTGCTTTTAGCAGAAATGGACGCAAAGTAGATGGTCCACATATGCTGTAGGATGGCACACTAGCTTGGATTCTCGCATTGGGTGGGGCAGCCAGCAACATCCAGTCTAATGCCTGCTGTTGAACAAGAGAGCAAGCTTGCAAGGGGCAGTATTCTACGCAGAATATTCGAGAGCTACGTAATAAAGGCGCTTTTGCGTTTGTGGCAGCGAGATTCTTGACGGATTGAATCCATTGTTTTTGAATCTTCTCAAAGAACTTTTTCTTAGAAGCGAGTGCGCGGAGACTGTAGATATTCGTAATTTCAGAACATATATATATATATACATACCAACGCCTTTTCCTGAGAGACTCTAAACTATCTACCTATTATCTGTACCTCAGGCGGTACAGGTCAAAGTCATATTTAGCCTCTCAGAGACATGAGAGACTTTGTTATTTAGTCCCAGATAGACCTCCGCAGGACTATATTAATCCTCCTGCGGCCCTCTGTGGGCTCAAAGCACCTTCTTTTTCAAATGATCTTTTCTGAAAACGGCGATCCTTGAAATCGGTGGTCCTCTCAGCGTCACCACTTGACACTCCTTCCCAGCAGGTATACAGCACCCCATGTGTTCCAGCGTGGGCATCTGCACCCCGCTGGTGATTGCTGGCCGCCCTCCTCCCTCCCAGCCTGAGTAGGCTGGCCGTCGCCACCGCCGCCAGCGGCGGACTCCTCCTTGGCGGGCCCGCGAGCGGGCAGCGCAGAGACATTCGTGTTGCATCTATCTTTTCATATGCGGATGCATTCTCCTGCCAGCCATTGTTCTTCTGTTGTTCTGCTCCAGATCAAGCATTTCTAGCAAGTTTTACATGCCAATTCTTTATATGCCTTTATCGCACCATCAGCACCCCCTGTAAAATCACAAAAATTACTGCCATCACATTTCACGGCTCGCACGCGGGCCCGCAGCTTTTCATGGGGTGCGCTGCGCTCGTTGCGAGCCCAGGCTGCCCGCACTGCGGCACCCCATGGATCATACCAAAGATCATTCTTCATTTAAAACTTTTCGTGCTCTATGGCACTGCCGGTCGGACCCTCACAGAGGGCAAGCCAAAAAGTGGGTTCCAACTGGAACTCTGCTAAATAGGAGAGTTGCAAAAAAAAGCTTTGCTACCCTGCTGGAACCCCGCGCTGACAGTTATAAAATTTTTGGAACCGCCTCGGTGTGAACACGCCTAGTCTCTCTCACGAACTTCGGAAATTATTTTTGTCTGTTAAGCAAGAAAAACTAAAGTTTGCTCTGCCCTTTTGCTTCTCTTCAAGAGTTGCGCAAACTTAGAGCCTAGCATGCAAACTCAGAATGAGGAACCTCTACACAACACACCTTGCATCGCAGCTGAATCAAGCCAGCAGCTCAGCAGAGGGGGAACAACATCAACGATGCACAGTTTGCACCAGCAACAAAAGAGAAACCCAAGGCCACATAATGGGAGGCTGCTCACACACACTAATGCACAAAATCAAGATCAAAAGACACGGCAAAGCTGCAGGCTTAATCCTACACATAATCAAAGATAGCAAAAAAGGAAACATAGCAATATTTGCCGACGCCGAGACGGTGGAAAAATCACTAGACAAAATCTCAAGGAACCTTCTACCCAGAAAAAGGTCGGCAGAAGCCCTAAAACACCAGATGATATCAAAACCAGATATCATCATATTCCCAGAACTAACGCCAACGGAAGTCAATAATACACCACCCCCAGAGAAAAAGAAAGCAATCTTTTTAGAAATCAGCTACACTGCCGAGTCGGACGATTATCGTCCAATTCGATGTTATAAAATATTCTAAAAATTACAGTTGTCTGCCAGGATGGGCCAGAGTGCCCAATATGGCGCCAAGTGGGCTCTGCTTTTGCTGTCGATCACTCATTTCATTTCACTTTTATTTTTTATTAATGGCTATTTATTGAACAGGATACACCTACCTGAACGTAGCAAACCATATAAGTATCAGACTTGCGCGCGACCATACAAAAAACTTGTCTGGATAGTCATAGATGCGCTTAGGTAATTTTTGCTTGTAGCGGTGATTGCCCACTGAAATTTGCCCAACGTTTCTACCTGGTCAAGTGTAACACCAATTAATTTTCCCTATGCAGATACGATTTTGTGGTCTCTGATGACAGATACCCTTGCAGCAGCGGCGGGCGCAATCCCAAAGCCAGTGGCGGTAGCAGCAGCTGCCTTCACCAAGGACAAATGCCAAAGCTTCAATCGCTTCTCTCCTCCCACCCTGACGCCACTCGCACCTTTCGTTACATTGCTGAAGCACCCACCACAACAACTCAACGCTTAAAATCAATGGTCTCTGGCGGTCTCCCCACTTTCTTCGATATATCCAATGCGTTTACCGCTCGACCAATTGACGAAGACAGTCTCATCGATCAAATGACGCAATCTAACTGGTCTTTAGCATTTATGGGAGATGCAACATGGACACATTTATTTCCCGCTAGTTTCACAAATTTCTCCCAGTCATTTCCCTGTTTTAACGTGAAAGATCTCGATACAGTAGATGACGGTATATGGAAATTATTTTTACCAACACTACGACGCCCTGACACTTGGGACGCGTTAATTGCTCATTATTTGGGTGTAGACCATGCTGGACATGCTCATGGGGTAGAAAGTGTTCGAATGCAACAGAAACTAATGCAAATGGATGAACATATTGCAGCTGTAGTGGAAGAAATGGTGAAAAATTCTGACAAAGGCGGTAGTTTTGAAGATGCATTGCTCTTGATTGCGGGAGATCACGGGCAAACAATGGGTGGAGATCACGGCGGAGGCAGTCCTGAAGAGGTGGACAGTGTTCTTGTTGCAGTAGACATAGCAAATGTAGCTGTTGGGAAGTTGAAAAATAAGAAAATAATGAGGAAAGTAGCGCCACCCGAAGGTGTCGGCAAGAGGTCGTCTTGCTTGAAGAATTGTAGCTGTGGCGAAGATAAAAATCAATGCGCTGAAGATCTACCGCAGATAGATTTAGTACCTACACTGGCTGCAATGTTAAATTTACCTATCCCTTTTGGCAATATGGGCAAGTTTTCTCCAGATTTGTGGTTTCTAGCAGCTCATCGATGTAGTGCTGGCGATAGCGAACTCGAGGAAAATAAGGCTGTATTAGGAGCAATTACTGTCAACTCCGAGCAAGTTCATAAATACCTGAACACCTATGCGGCACATACAGCAGCACGATTTCCTGCTAAAGCTCTTAAAACATTAAATGCACAATTTGATGCCTTGCCATTGAAAAGTACAGAAAGCAGAAACGCAACATTAGGAGCAGTAAATGCGTATTTGAAATTCTTAAATGATGCTCAACTCGTAGCTCAACAAGTTTGGACTCAATTCAACGATCTATCAATGATATTAGGCCTTGTACTATTTGCAGCGTCTCTCGTTCTGCATATACTGTTTGTCTGGCAAGCTCTCAACTCGCTCCATTCTGCGACAAACCCCAGGAAATTAAAACTTATTTTGTGGAATACGCTCACAAAAAGAGAACTACTGCTTCTTTTTGTGCCCTGGATGGGTGTTATAATTCATTTTTTCGGAATATTCTCATTTTTTTATCTCCTCAGCGAAGGCCGCTGCACCGCTTTTATTTTACTCGCGGTGACTGGACTCTTAACTGCAGTACAAACCTTCTTCCCCCCCGCTGGTAGTTCTCTTCAAAAGCGTGGAACCGGGCGTAATATTGGGCTCCGTGTGTCTTCTCAAGTGAAGCGTGCCGTCCTTGGGATGCTTGCTGCCGGGTGTATTTCATTATCTAGTTATTTAGGGCTTTTGGGCCATAGTGGATATGGATTCTGGCAAAGATTGACTGTTCACGAACCAAGAGAAGGTGATACTAGTCTTCAAGAAGAAGAATATAGAAGCGCTCAAAATACTTGGCTTGTGCGTGTGTTTGCTACGAGTACAGAAGAATTCTTAGCCAATATAGTCGATCTAGTAGGGCCAGAAACGGTTCTAATAGGCAAATATCTAATTAATTTTGGTATTCCTACATTTTTGGTGTATCAAATGATAGTAGCACAGCTGAATAAGAACGATAATGGCAGCAAAAAGAAAGCACCTATTGAGAGAACAGAGAAGAGTTTCTTTGCAGAAGAAAAACGTCTTCAAAGGGCCTTGATGAGCTTCTCGTTCTTCATTTTAGCAATTCATGATGTAGCGGAACAGATAATATATAAATTAATTAGCAGCAGCAGTGATAATGGCGAGGAAATGTCTCTAGGTGGCCTGCTTAAACACGCACTGCCGCTTACAGCGGAGGTGAATAAAGAAAAAGGAATGGCTTGTCTATTACCTTTTACATTTTTTTTAAACCATAATGCCACGATGAATCTGCCTTTACGTCTTTTACTGCCTCGTGTGGTCCTTCTTACTGCCACTGCATCCCTTCTGCTTGCTCTACTAAACACAATAAAGAGGTCAAGACGGCAGGTGTTAGAATTGAACTATTTGAAAAATAGTATAATAGCTCTTTTAGGCAGCACTCTACCGTTAATGCTGTTAATATCCAACACACTCACCCCTTTTATCGCTCTTTTATGTGTTCTTGAATCTATGGCGCTGACGGCGTTGATAACAGCGCGCGCTACAAGCAGTATCTCCGCCACGGCAACAGCAGCAGCTGCAATATTTTCTCTTTTACAAACTCATATTTTTTTTGTTACCGGGCACTTGCCTGAATTTGCTGGTCTACAGTACACCGCTGGGTTTGTGGGTTATGAAGAGTTTCATTTAGTTCGTTCAGCAGCGTTGGTGGTGTTGGATACTTTCGGAGGGGTGGCAATGGTGGGCCTTGGTCTGGTTCTGGCATCGACGGGTATTAGTAGTCAGTGTTCAGATAATTTAGCTGGTTTAGAAGAAGAAAGTGAAGCTTCTACAGAACGAAATGATGCGTTCAGGAGAACAGCAAGAACAAGGAAAACAGCCACAAGTACAGAGAAGTCTGCCTCTTTGTCTTCTACAAAAAGTTGTTTAAGGCTTGTGTTGTTGTTGTTTGGTTTAAATAGAGCGGGGGTCGCATTTTGTGCGACTGTAAGTGCAGGCATCCAGCGAAGGCATCTGTATGCTTGGTCGTTATTTGCACCGAGATTTGTGTTTGAGGTCTTGTTCTTAGCGTTGACGGATATATTGCTTGTCGTGTTAGGGTGGTGGACGAGGTGCTGAGCTCTGCACGGTGGCGCCAGCAGCAGGGCCAAAGTTTTCTTCCTTTTTGTGAAGCTATTGCTGTGTAAAAGAATGAACGCCAACAAAAATAAAATACTATAGCGTAATGGAAATCTCATCGAAGCTGGCGGGGTTGGCGAAACGCCATACCAACAATCTAGTAGCTGGAGAATTAGAGTCACTGATCAGGGCCATAGGGGAGGCTAAAAGTAAAGCTGAAGAAGATGGGATAGTTCTACGCATGATCAGTATGAGTAAACAGCAAATCAAAGACGGGTTGCCGAGAAAGGGAGACAACACCAAGGCACTCAAGGATTTACTCGTTTATTTAATTTATATTGATATGCTCGGCCACGACACATCCTGGGCTGCTGCGGCTGTCATTCAGCTCTGCAGTCATAAGAGCTTGATCGTGAAAAAGGTGAGCTGAGATACCGAGTCGCAAACTAGCTGATTACTTTTTCCCCCAAGATCGATCTTGTTTTCTCACCGCCAGAAAATATAATTTTATTAATAATATAACGTTTCCGTATGACTCCACAGGCTGCGTATCTTGCAACATCTTTGCTGATTGACCCCTCCAGCGAGCTCACTATTATGGTCACGGCCACCATCCAAGCAGACCTCAAAAGCGATAATTTCCTCATAGTTTGCACCGCTCTGCAAGCCATCTCACGCTGTGCTGGGCCCGAGCTCGTCACCGTTTTCCTCCCCCAAGTCGTAACTGCTCTTCGCCATGACCGTGATTATGTGAAAAAGAAAGCTTTACTTGCGTTACATCGCTTATTACAGCTTGATTCCAGTATAGCCCCAGACGTTGAGCGCCACCTTATCGATAAGCTTGGTTATAAAGAGCCTTCTGTGATGGTTGCAGCGCTATGTGGACTTCATGAACTCGCTCGTGCGAATCCTATTCCTTACCGTAACCTCGTACACTATTTCACCAACATTTTAAAGCAAGCTAGCGAAGGAAAGCTAGGGCGAGGGTGGGATTATCATCGAGCGCCAGCTCCTTTTGTTCAGATTGAACTGCTTCGATTACTTGCTCTACTAGGCGCAGGTGACCAAGAAGCCAGTGAGAATATGAAAGCTGTTATTATAGAGGTATGGAGGCGCGCAGATGCATTAGCATCCACTGTAGGCAATGCTTTAGTTTTCGAATGCGTAAAAACCGCAACTACCATCCACCTTGACGACTCTCTGTTAGCGATGTCTTTACAAAGCGCACAGCGTTTTTTGAATTTTAAAGAAAATAACAATCTCCGGTGTGCGGGAATTGATATCTTATCTAGATTAGTTGATGGAGATCCTGCCCGAGTCGAACAATATCAATTAGCGATTGTAGAATGTCTCCGTTCCCCCGACGTGACGTTGAAAAGGAAGACTTTGGATTTGTTGTTTAAAATGGCAGGTCCTGGAAATGTAGACATCGTTGCAGAGGAAGTTTTGGCGTACTTGAAAGAAGGAGGGGATGATGTGGGGCCCAGAAAGCAAGCAGCAGTGCAATTAGTTGAAATTGCAGAGCAGCTGGCTCCGTCTAGTCAGTGGTTTGTTGAGACAATGACTTCGTTGCTTGAAGGTTCTTCGAGTGATGTAGCACCCGCTAAGGCAGCAGACGCTCTGTTAAAAGTACTAGCTGAGGGAATTGGAGGAGAGGATCTAGGCGTGCATGCTGCGCTCGAGCGCAGCGTGGTCAATAAATATCTCGCTTTATTGGATCGACCGAAATTGCCTTCTCTCTTACTTCGTGTTGCGTGTTTAATTCTAGGACAATATAGCTTGCAAGCGGGACAATCATATACGACTATTGTTGATAAGCTTGTAGGTATTATAGAAACGCAGGCTGTGAATGAATTAGTGCAAACAGCGGTCGTGGGAGCATTAGGGCAGCTTGCCGTTCGTGCTGGAAAGCCTTTGCCATCTGACGCAGCAGTATTGTTAGAAGGCTTGACTCGATCTGAGTGCTTGGAAGTACAGCAAGTCGCTGCAGAGATGTCTGCGTTGTTGAAAGCGTCGGTTGCGGCTCAAAGAGCGGTGCTCTCTGACAAGACCAGCAGTACAAAGGTGGTTGGTGTTGGTACACCTTTGCAATGCTTGGACGCCTATGTTACAGCAGCTGAAAACGCTGGAGCACCTCCATACTTGTCACTAGAAGATAGAGTGGCTATGGGAGTCACGCGAACCCCACATAGCTTGTTCCCTTCTGCTCTTGGCAGTCGTGGCGGTGGCATGGGCGGCGGAGCGAGTGCATCTCATGGTGCATTGAAATTCCAAGCGTATGAACGAGCACAGCACCCTACAACTAATCTGCCAATGGCAGCATCTTCTAGTAGTGCTCCTGTAGCTTCTGGTACAACTTCTGTAGGACCGTCTTTATTTGATGATCTGGATCTAGGTGGCTTAGTAATAAGTGAAGTACGACCAGCAGTACAAGGACAAGCACATCAGGCAGTGCAACCATCTCCGCGTAGTGCGGTTGCTGCTGAAGAACAACAGTTGAGAGTTAATAAGTCTGGAGGACGCAAATGGGGACCACAAGCACGGCAACCATCTTCACCTTCACCTTTGGCTAATATTGGTACTGGTGCAACCCCGTCTTCGTCTTCTTTAGCTTTTGGGAATACTCAAGCTTCTCCAAGAGGAGCTGTTTCTACCGCATCTCCTAAAAGAAAAACTTCCACTGGTGCTTCTACGTTGGACCCAGCACAGCAGCGCCTGGCAGCTTCGCTTTTTGGTGGAGGAGCTGGCGGCAGTCGAGGCGCTGCGGGTAGCGGGGTCAGGGCTGCTACCCGTTCACCGACTGCAAAAGCGCCGGAAGTAGATCTTCTTGGAGATCTAATGGCGTCATCTGATACTACTACGTCCACCCCTGCAGCAGCACCCACTGACCCGATGGCTGCGTTAGCTGGTCTTGATATGATGTCTGGCTTCGATTCTTCACCTGCGCCATCTCCTGCTGCAGCATCTGCTCTTGATTTTGATCTGCTTGGTGGACTAGCTGCTCCTTCAGCGCAACCAGGGCGGCACCCGCCGCCGCCACAACAAGGCAGTAGTGGAGGTGCCCCACGACCCCCGCAAGATCCCTTTGCTAATTTGTTGGGTTAATTGATTTTATATGTTGCATTTCATAATCATACATCGTTAAAATATGTGTAACTCCTTCTTGTAAGCTCACTCTGTATGATAAACTAACTCCAGTTTCCAGTGAAATGGTTGCTCTTGAAAATAAGGATATTGGATCGAGGCAGCTTCAACTGAGAGCCTGAGGCTTGAAGAAAACAGTATCGGGCTGCTGTAAAAGAGCTTCAAACCCGCCAATATGCGCTTACTCTGCATTCTCTTAACTTAATGCAAATGGGTTTGCAACAGACGAGTCCATTTCTAAGCTAGTCACGTTTTATTTCCTCAAATTCGAAGTTGAATTTGAAGCCAAGCCTCGCTTGTGTAGTAATCCATTAAAAAAATGGACCCCTTCACCGATTCTGATTCCGAAGACGATCAACAGGTGCGTAGAATGTATGCATCTGTCTTGGACCGTCCTTCACAAACCTTCAGATCGCAATACCAAGCGAGATGAACCCCATAAATTTGCAGCCCTGTGACTACCCTACTTTCGCAGCCTCGCGTTACATTCTTGCTATACATATTTTCTTATTTGTCTTTTCTTAAATGTATCACCTGCAGATGCACGCGCACCATAATCCTGGTGGTGGGGCCCGTCACGGCCGTCCAGGTCAACAACTCCCCCTCCACCAATTCCTCCGTCTTATCGCTGGAGGTGCCCCTGGCCTCATGGTGGACCATGCTCCTGCTGCTTCCAACGACGATCTGGTCAGAAATATGCAGCGTTCTGGTGTTATTACCAACGATGCAGTAGCAACTGCTTTTCGTCTTGTACCTCGAGACCAATTTGTGCCCGAGGAGTACAAAGAAGATGCGCTAATCGATGCACCTTTACGAATTGAGAATATGGAATTTAACATCAGCGCTCCACATGTCCAAACTACCATGGTAGAAGCCTTAGATGTCTTTCCAGGTGCTAGAATTTTAGATATTGGCTCTGGAAGTGGGATTGTCACTGCAGCTTTATCAGTCCTAGCAGGGAAAAACGGATCTGTCCTCGGTATCGATATTCGCAGAGACACCTGTGAAATGGCTAAGAAAAGTGTTGAAAAGTTAAGAGAAAACTCCCCTGAGTTCGCTTCCTGTGCTGCCGAGTGCAAATTTGAATGTTTAAATGCCTTTCTTTTGAAGGGTACTGCTCACGTGGGGCAGTACGATCGGGTTCATGTGGGTGCCTCGTGCCCACCTGAGCATCTACGTCCAATAGTACACTTGTTAAAACCACAAGGAGGGTCTATTGTTGTGCCTGTAAATCCCTCGGATCTTCGATTATTGACGGTCCATGCCAACGGCAGAAAATCGGAAAAGGTCCTGTCGCAGGTGCGATTCTCAGAGTTAGAGGTGCCTAATGATGCGGACATTGTCCTATGTGCAATGAAAGCGGAAAGAAAGATGAGGATGAGTGACAATGTTGCTGCATCGAATTATGATGCTGACGTGGCAGGTATTGTTGAAGAAAGTCAAAGATGGAAGAAAGGAGGCAGGGGCAGCAGCTCCGATACTCATACTGGGCTGCTTTCTTCCTCGCCTGCTGGAGTTTTGGATGGCTTACCACAAAGCCCGTATGCTTTACAAAGACAGGCAGCAGGTGCCGGAACCTCAGGCTCCTTTCTCTCTTCTTCAAACTCTTCTCCTTCGAGCTTGAAAACCCTTCATGCTGCTCTTCTTGATGCGTTGGGCGACCATGATTGCTATTTAGAGAGCAGTTCTGGAAAATGGCGTCTCCCAGCACACAGAGCGCTATTATGCCGGCGGTGTGACGTCCTTCGCGCTCGTTGCAACAGTGGAATGGCTGACGCAGATGTCTCCAGTGTTGCTGTACCCGAGCATTTTTCGGAGAAGGCGGTATCTTCCTTTTTGAATTATTTGTACCGGGATGAGTTGGATTGTGCCGCCGAAGAAGCTGTAGAAACCTGCCACGTTGCACAGTATTTTGGAGTCCCTCGATGTGCGCAATTGTGCGAGCATATGTTGGCTAAAGTTTTGAAATCTGCCTATAGGTCTCCGAGAGCGGTTGAAAATGCTTCGGAAGCTGCACCAACGTTGCTTTCATTGGCCCATAATCAAGGTTTGTCTCATTTATCAACCGTAGCTCTTGATTTCATAGTCACTCATCCTGACATTATTACAAAGGCAGAGTCTTTTGCTACTTTGGGGAAGGAAGAAGTGACGGCGGTGGCGGTGGAGGCCTGCAGACAATTAACGAGAGCGACTCAGTTGTTGGAAGAGATGAAAGACACTGGTGCAGGTGTCGATAATGATAATAATAGCAAGATGCAGGCTTGAGGAAGTCAAAAACTAGATTGTGTTGTTTTGTATAGGTGTATTTTAATTTGATTTGATTTGTATTCTCTTTCTCTTTCTGTTGCATTTTCTTTTTTTAATTTTCGATTGTTTGTTTGTTTGCATTGTTCCAAGCTGCATTTTTAAATCTTGCATGTCTTTGCATTTGTATATTTTTGTGCTTTGTATTGTATATGTAATTATGTAATTACCTAGCATCATATGACTTCTAAAAAAACTAACGGAATTTATTTTTTCATTCCGATGCCGCCTCGTTCTTTCCACCCCAAATGCAACTGCACCTCGCTACTCACGTTATAATGAGCTAAAGTTAATCCATCATCCATAACACCCACGCCATCTCTGCTTAACCGTAATCTATTCACAGCTGCACTCGTAGCACCGTGAATTCTTTCTTTAAAACTTAATACCATCTCACTTAAAGACGGGACCTCTATAGAAAGAAGTTGACCTTTTAATTTAGAGCCACCGCGTACTGTAGGGCATTGAACTTGAATGGTGACTGCACCGGGGTGAGAAGCTAAGAATTCAACTTCGGGGGTTAAAACTAAACTGTCACCATTACCATCACCAGCCTCGGCATCTGCATCAGTTTCTGTGGCATCATGATCATCTCCGTCCGTTTCTTCAGGTTCTACGTCTTGAGCCTCGTCTGTTCTCCTACGTTTGGCTTCTTGCTCCTCTATTTCTTCAGGCACACGTGCTGAAGGAGGAGGGGGAATAGAAGGAGGTGGCGGGGCAACTGGGGGCGGAGGAGGGACTGCCGAGTGTGGCACTGCAGCCGGCGGTGGCGGTGGCACAAACGCAGGTGGTGGTGGCTGCGCCACCACCGTCTTTCTCTCATCCTGTATTTGCTTCTCTAATACAGAAGACACCGCAGCTGCATCTGCTCCAAATACATCTGGCCTTGTCCTTGCTAATAAACTCAAATTTCTACCGATTTCTTCATCAGAAGCCTTTGTTGTTTCTTTAATTTTAGACAACATGGTATCCTTTTGCTGTTTCCATTTAGGATCTATCAAAGAAACACGCATATGCTCAGCCATATTCTCGATGAGTACTAATTCTCCAGTAATAGGCGAGATGACGTATTTCGTAGGGTCATATCCAGTGCCAGCTGTACCAGCAATGGGACGTTTGTAATTCTTGACTACACGTATAGGGGCAGCTTCTTCTTCATCACTTACATCCATGTCAACATCACCAGCAGCTGGTGGCGGCGGCAATGCCGCCGCAGCTGCACCAGTTCCAGCAGCGATCATCGCTTGCTCTTCTGCATCAATTTCTTTACCTCCTTCCTCTTCTCCTCTTTCTTCAGGTGCTTGGCCAGCTTCGTAGGCAGCTGCACGTGCCATCTGCATGATTTCTTTCTTCGTGATGGGCACAGGTAACCCCGCTTCTTCTCCTTCTTCAAAATCAATTGTCTCTACAATAGCGAAATCATGCCAATCGATACTTAACATAGCCATACGCTCTGCTTCTTCAGCATCCGCAGCGTCTTTAGCTTGTTTTTCTTTCGTTCGTTCGAATTCTAGTCTATTCAATGCTCGTTGTAATGGTGCTGATCGGTCCTCAATATCTTTTTGTAGAGCTGTGATAACGCCCTTGGGGGGCATTAATACACGAGAATATGCGTCACAAAGACGGGTGAAAAAGGTGAATAGAGAGTGCGTTGGCTTTAAGAAATTAAACTGAGGATTAGCATGCTCTCGGGAAGCAAGGCCGGTAAGGAAAGATTTGCCATTGCGAGCTACAAACTGAGCTGTGAGCTTAATGACGTCTACATCCAGTATTGTCATACCTTCTGGAACGTGTGCAGAATAGTGCTCCTCCTCAGGGGTTTCTATTGGTTTGCTTGGAGGCAACACAGGCTTGGGAGCAGCTTCGACGGCAGCAACAGGCGGCGGTGCAGGAACTGCAGCTGCAGGGGCAGCAGGAGCTTCCCCGCTTTCTGCAGCTTTTAATTCTTTTATTTTATGCTGATAATATGCGTTATATGGGTCGCCAGCTTTAAGAAAATTGAATTTGGCATTATTTGCTTCATTGGCTAATATACGATTCTCAAACTCAGGACCTGCAGAAAATAAAATGGAAACATGATCAGAAATTGTGTTGATTTTTCAAGATAACATCAGTGTTGTGTCATGCCTCATCAAGGACAAATTTAAGAAAAGTAAATAATCAAATCAAACATTCGCTATACTTGATCGTAAGAACGTACCATTTCGAGCTACAAACGCAGCTGTCTTATCTGCAATTGCACGGATGTCAGGTGGAGGAGCGATCACACCAATTACATGCGTGTGTGTCTCCATCCCCTCCCCTGTAACACCATGGGAAAGGGCTGAGCGAGCCTGCCCTACAGCCACGAGCTGCCCTCCCCCTGATCCGTTTTCCTCTTCTTGTGCCATAGTGTTGAAAATAAAAATCTTATAGAGCTATAGTGAAGGGGAGAGTATTTAAAGGAATTATTGTATCAAAGCATTCACAGCGCCGCCATCAACGATACATTTGGAAATTAAATTTCACAGTACTTTGCAAAAAAGCAATCTAGTGCAATAATCACAAGCACTCCAGCAGCCTGAATGACTGTTGCAATGCCCCACACCATCGCCTGCAGGGAATCACGTTGTGCTACACACCTCGCGGTTTCCTTCTCCCCCACCTGCGCCGCCCTCTTCAAAACGCTAATTTCTACCTGAGCAGCTGCCAAAGAAGCTGGACGCTGGGAAATGACATTCGCCTGTGCTTTACTCTGGATAGCGCGAGCGCGTGCACCAAATCTAAGAGAAGAGAGCGTCTCACTGCTATTACTCATTGCCGGGGAACAGCAAATAACGATGCATGTTTTAGCAGCGCCTCCCAGAGAGTCTTGAAGCAGTCTAGTGAGCTTGCTATCTCTATAGGGAACACGAGTTTTGGAGGCAGTAGAACCACCACTAGCAGTATCATTCAGAGCGTTAATGACGCTACCGAGGACAAGCAAGCTTTTGTTGATGTTTTGGCCTTCTTGCAAGGTGATGCCAGAAGCGCCAGTTTTGCTTTGACGTTCGCTACCAGCCAAATCCTGCACAGAAAAACAATGTGAAATGGTGAAGAAAACATGTAGGCTTTATTAAAACGTTTAAATACTATGCAGGCAGGCAGGTGTACTATACTTGTGTTATGTACTTCTTACTACTAAACAGAGCTTGCTGCGCTGCTTGCAACCATCTTTCCAGCTCTTCTCCACAGTAAGAATAACAAGGCAGTGACTTCTACTAGATGCTTCATTCATATCTGTCGCTGCAACTGCACGAGCACTCATACCCTTTTGAACGATTCTTAAGCAGTCTTCTTCACTGGGGACTTCTATTGAGGTCATTCCTGGAACATGAACTCCTTGCGCGTCTTGGAAAACTTGCATGTTGTCTTGAGCGGGATTGAGCAAATCTCTGCATTTTTCGTTGTAGATTTCCACAACGGAAGCTAATATTTTAAAAGTGCAGTCTCCAGGGCGTGCGACGATGGTGGAAGCGAAGCCTGCAACACGAGGAACGATGCCACGCAGAGCACCAGAGCCGCTGCCAAACATTGTGTGGGTCTTCCCAGCAGAGGTTTGGCCGTATGCCATGATAGTGCCATTGAAGCCGTGTTCAAGAACATCCTGAACGATGTGTTTAACGCCCTGTAGAGTAATAGAAACGGGAAAGACGAGAAATAAATTCTGAGCTTTCAAAGTTTGCTCAAGAAAACTCAACGCAAAATTTATCTCAAATCTTGCATCGCAGAGAAATTAAATCATATGTAAATTTCACTTGCGTTAAAGACATCTTGCTGGCTACAGTTTGAAGGCAAGACTTGATCAAATTCAAACTCCTCAGCTTTAGCATCGATCAAGCTTAGTTTCGATGCGCCAGGCGTCGCGTTGCCTAAACACGCCTTTTCTCCAGACTTCAAAGGTCTCAAACGCACGAATACTAGGTTTGACATTTTTACAAGTACTTAAGTGCGCATATTTTTAGGGGCAGCTACTTATGAGTTGAAATTTATGCCAGAGCGCAAGATTGACTCAAAAAGGTCATCGACTCTTGCTTGCATTCTCAATCAATAAGTTTACAAAACTATAATACTTCACGGTGAAATGATGCTTTCAATAATGACAACACGTAATACATCCAATATCACCGCTTTTTAAACCCTTCAAACACTTGCTCTAAAGGATCCTCAGCATCTCTCAACAATGTCGCTGCCCTCAGAAATTCTTTCCTCATCACATCACGTGTCTGCCTATCTACAGTCCTCCCCAAATCATGACTCAATTCAAACGGATCTTCTACACACAACAAATGCCGTTCATTGCCGATTCGGCGAGTCCAATCCTTCTCATCTTTCGGAAGCACGCTTCCTGTTCTGATACTAATCACTCCGCTCATATAGTCATGCCTCCAAGCCCAGTATTCGAAAAACTGCCATACTAGTTCACCCAAATTCTGTTTATTCTCATTTCCAAAGCCTTTTAAAGCTTCGACATCATCAAAAAATTCCGCCTTCCATTCCCGCACCTGGACTGAAATTGTTGGAGGTAATGCTTGCAATACAGGCAATACAGGTGGAGACCGACTCTGTAAATGGTAGATACACATGAGTACATAACAATATGACGATAAGGTCCCTCGATATGGATCATTAACCGCTCGTTTCTTTGCCCAGTGTTTGACCACGGCGACCAGCTGCGCCAACCTCGGATCCACTCTACAATAGTCAGCCAATAATTTGGTGTTAACACACGCAAGTGTGTTATTCACAGTGATATCTACCTTGGTACCGGTAGATGGTACGGTAAATTTGACTACGGGCACACGTGCTTTTGGTAAACATAAGATTTCAGTCATCCCTGCGTCCTCCAATAATTTTCCCGCCTCTTCGACTATCTCAGACTTTCCAGTTGCATCATCCCCCACAGCATCGATCAGTAAACTCACATCAATATCATTACTGCTACGCACACTAAGGCCATTTGCAGCAGATCCGAACAAAATGACACGGCCTTCTGGCCATTTAGCTAGTAGAACTTTCTTTACTGACTCGAAAGCAGATTGCCATGTTCCCCGTTCCTCGGCAGTTGGCATTAAACTTTCTGCTAAAGAAAGAAGAGACGTGTTGAGTTGATTCATATCACACCGTGGGGATCTGCCATCGTGGGACCGATCCATCACGTCCACCCAGCGGCCTTCGCGCCCTGGCGCAGGGGAAGGGCGATGAGAAGGATTACCACGGTCGCCACCTCCACCACCACTGCCATGACCTCGTTGATGGTCTCTAAAAGCAGGTACCCGCAGAGGTGTAGTAGAGTTTGTTTCACCATTTGATGGTCTAGGGTACGGAGATCGAGGGGAGGTGATATCACGTTGTTGGGCACGTTGGTTGTTTAAAATTTGGAGAAGCTGCTCCATTGAAGGTTGCTGCTGCTGCTGCTGCTGCTGCTGTTGTTGGGCGCCAACAGCGGAGCCTATTTGCTGGATAAATTGCTGCTGTTGTAAAAACTGTACTAAATTCGGGTTTCCAACACCACCTGCTTGGTTTAGTAAATCCAATAGCTGTTGTGCTTGAGGCTGCGCCTGCTGCACCTGCTGCTGCTGTTGCTGCGGCGATGGTGGATTCGGCAGTCCTGGCATCGGCCTGGCCCCTCCTTGGAACTGCGGGTGAGGAGGGAAACCTTGAGGAGGACCTCCTTGCCGTTGTGGTCCACACAATCCAAACCCTGGGGGAGGTTGTTGATGCGGCATTTGGGAGGGACCAGGTCGCAACATTTGATTTTGCTCTTGCTGTTGCTGTGGCGGCGGCAGTTGTTCAGGAGGGCCGTCTAGTCCACCTCTCGTAGGCTCGCTTGTAAACCCTGGTAATCCAGCAAGAGGATCATATTGTTGCTGCTGTTGCATATGAGGTGGGCGTTGACCTAGAGGGGGCATCATACTAAACCCTGGGGGAGTTCTTTGATGCTGCTGCTGTTGGTATTGGGTATTAGGAAGAACGCCGCCGTTGAGATGTGGCATTCCAGGAGGTGGAGGTGCCCCACCCCATAGAGGGCCAACAGATGGGGGAGGAGGAGGTCCTTCTTGACCTAATGGACGCTGTTGCTGCTGCTGTCCTTGAGCATTTTGTAATAGGCTTAATAATCTATTCTGGTCATTAATTTGATTTAAGTTTTGTTGATTGCCTGGAGGACCAAAGTTGAGGCCCTGCAGGGCTGCCAACGCGGGATCCATGTCACATCAACTATAAATAATGTGTTAATTGTAATGCATAATTTCATTTCAAGTCACCTAATAGCCAAGTTGAAATGTTAAAAATTTGAAAAACTTGAAATAAAGATTGCAATTCAGCAGCTATTCTTAAACTTATTGCACATTAGTTAAACTAATAAAATCTGAAAATGAATCTCTAATCCCCAAAACACCTTAAATCAATTATTAACTTATGGATCGATTCGATTAATTATAACTCGAAAGCAAACATGGCTCTCTTTGCATTCTACGCAGTCTGCATGGTTGGCGCAGCATTGCTGTCAGTCATGCTCCTCCGCAGATACGCAGATCCCTTCAGAGTAAGCCTGTTAGTCCTCCTTGTTGCTGGCTACTCATGGCTCACTTCATTGTCTGTCGTCGCCCTCGTCCCAGTGGACGCCTTCACCACCCTTCTAGGCACTGAAAACCACATTCACGCAATCACTATCCTCTGGAAAATCTCATACTGGTCCACACAAGCGTTAACCTGGGCTATTATTCCTATTATTCAAGGCTACGTCCTTTCGGGCTCATTCACCGTCTCAGGTCGATTAAAATCAGCAGCGAGGAGATTATGGCGATTTTGGATCATTGTGGGGGTTTTAGCCATCGCAGGAATACTCTTCGCAGCAGCCTGGGGTAAACTCCACATCGACACCCTACCCCAACTTATTGTATTGCTTTCTAATACTTATGGTTTAGTAGCTGTTGTAGCGTTATTGGGGTATGGCCTTGTAGAGGTGCCACGTGTCATGTGGCGTAGATCCTTCCCAGAATCTCGTCTGACGTGGCATTTGCACCGTGTCGGTCGGGCAGCAGTACGATTAGAAGATGCATCGAAAGAATTAGAACGATGCCTTGCTGTGGTAATAATAACCTCGCAACAAGTCCCAAGATCAGACCCAGAGTTGAGGAAAATAGCCGACAGTCTTGTGTCGTATGCAGACACCCATTCCCCTGTTCCACTAGCAGCACTTGCCGCATCAAAGGTAGATGTGGAAGCGTTAGAAGAGAATGATTTAGACTATGCAACCAACGCAGCAGGCTTAGCACGCTTACGTGGCAGAGTCAAATTAGCAATTGCAGAATTTGTAGGATCACGAGGTGACTATCTCTCTTTTGTGAATAAGGCAATGGAGCTGGAATCTATATGCAAATCCCGACAATTAGGTGTATATTTGCCTCCAGATGGACAATCTACATGGGTTGCAATGGCGGAATGGCAATATAAATGCACAGTCAGACCCTATGTCCAGCGTTTTAGCGCCTTATTTTTAGCTGGACTTTCTATTACCATTGTGTGGTGTGAGGCTACAATAGGATCTGGTCGACACCCTGACTTATCCCCATTCTCATTAGCAATACATAAACATGCAATTCTAGATAGTCCATGGAGCGCACAATTGTTAATTGCACTCCCTTTGGCATATTGCTGTACTGCTATGTATTTCTCTTTATTCAAACTTGGTAGCCTAGGTGCCTATCACATGGTCCCACGTGCTACCTGGTCTTGGTCATTACTTCTCAACGGATCGCTTCTCGCCCGTTTTGCGGCGCCGTTGGCGTTTAATTATCTACATGTAATTAGAATGACGGGGGGGCAGCGTGGCAGTCGGCACATGGTATTCGTTGAACTGATGGCGATGGAGGACGTCCCCTTACTCGGAGCTGGCTTTAACACCTGGTTTCCATTAATTATGGTCGCATACGTTGCTATTCTAACCTTTGATGTGTGTGGAGCGTGTGCTGCAAGGATCTGCAACTCGAGTTTAGTTAAATTTTTATTGCCTGCCAGGTTGAGGTTGAATGGAGAACGACCAGAAGAGGAAAGTATAGGAAAAGGGCAGCGATGCATTGCAGCAGAACATGACGCAGTAAGATCTGGAGGGGAGTTGGGGGAAGGTACGGAACTGTTTGGAATGTTGAAACACGTGGCAGGAAGAGCAGCAGGAGCAGGGAGACAGCAGCGGAGGTACACCGGTGGCCCTGGAGGTACTAGTAGCGCTGCTGGTGTATCTGGCTCATATAGACGTGAAATAGAGCTTGGAGAAGGTGGTGGTAGCGGTGGCAGTAGTTTAAAATCGGATGGTGTGGCTTCAGGAGCGGGAGGATCTAATGTTCGGCAACCGCTCTTTGGTGGTAGCCATATACGATCTGATTACCCTGCTAGTGGTAGTAATGGTGGGGCTGATGCAGCAGATGAGTTGTTTGCGGGTGTAGGTGGAAGGTCACCGACTCCAAAACGTAATGGACGCAACCCTTGGGATTAGTTTTTTTTTTTTTTTTGACAGAATTAAAGATCACACCGGTTGGTGCAGCTTGTAGCTTTTGCCCTACATGTTACACAGCTGGATGTAAGAGACACTAATTTCATGTTTTAGGGAGTGTGCCATTTGGGTAAAGATACGTTTTAAATTCTGTTTTACAAGCCAAAATACATCGTATTTTAAAAGTACAAAGAAAGTCAACTTATTTATAGTCATACACATCTAAAGGTCAAGCTTACAAATCGTCTCGTGCAGCCTCATCAGTAGCAGTACCACCACCAGTACCACCGCCTCTGTATCTCATTCCTGCTCCCCCCAGCTCCGTCTTTCTATTCGCATCACCAGCCTCGCTGCCCATAAATGGAGCATCGTCTCCGATAGCAGGTCTTTGCCGAGGACTGGGGAAAGGAATTTGTTTTAATAACACCTGCCACGATTTCTCCTTTTTTGATGACGGCAATGGCGACGGCGGCGAACTACCACCCCCAGCACCACCTGCTGTAGCACCACCTTCGTTGTCATCTTCACTAAGATCAAATTGCCTCGGTGTTGTTCCTGCGCCACTACTTGTACCGCCATCTAGAAGATCGGACCCTGCTTCGCTACTCAAATCACCACTAGCAGAACTTCCAGGCCGACTGTACCTCCCGCCATTGCCATGACCGACACCGAACCTTCGCCCTCCGCCCGCTGCTTCGTCGCCTTCTTGTCTAGAACGATTTATAAAGGTATACACCACCACAGCAATGCAGAGACTTGCTCCAATAGAACCTCCTACTACTGCACAGATTGCACCAGCGCCCATTGCTAAGGCTATAAGAGAATGAGGACGGAGGTGGTATAAAGTTCTTCTTATAAAACCGACCCGGAGGTGGATTCTCAAGGATGCAGAAAGAACTTTTGGGCTCGTCTCGCCCCTAGATTTAATTGTAACTTTGAAATTAGCGAAAGGTATGTCACGGCGTTCTATGTAATTTGAAAAGACTTTGACAGAGACGACACGAGCGTCGGAAAGAAGGCCAGTCCAGTGAAGCGGTGCTGACAACACCCGCCTGTAAAAAGATAAAGTGGATTAAGCTCGCAATGTATCTAATATCTCCGCTTTAACTGCACTGTGAAATAAACTAAATAATATATCAACTTTTCATGTATAAAAAAAAGGAAATAGGCACTTACCATAAGATTGCACTGTGGCTTCTCAGTAATACAGGCTGTGTCGAACGTGCAGCAGACCGGTTATCAACTGATTTCAACTCCGCGACTATATACGCGAGTTCAGCTGCTTCTCTGGTTCCATCACCTAGCGCAGGGACTGTAAAGTCAAGCCAGACGTCCATTCTCTGTCCTGGAGGAAGAAAACGAGAATTTGGATCTATTTTTATATCTGCTGCTATTGCTTCTAAGGCGGTGGCGGGTGTGTTGGTGCCGGTGCCCCGTAGCGCTGTTAACATCGAGGCAGAGGATACAAGTTCTCTGCCTGCAAGGTCTAATTGAAGTGGAATAGAGTACCATAATTGCCGAGGGGTAAGAGAATGTGTGGCGAGGAGGTATCCTATGACAACAAATCCACTAAAGGCGACGGTGGCAGAGATTGAAGTAACAAGAAGTAACAATGCTGTGCGCAAATAGTACGGAGTCTGTGATGGGATCCATGTAGATGGAGTTGTGGAAATGTTTGTTGTGAATGTGGCATTCGTTGTTTCTTCTAGCTCCTGTACGTATAGGTTAATAAGAAAGAGGGAGGTTAGCAAATTGGCTTGGGGGACGAACGTCGGGAAAGTATTAATTTAAAGGAGAATTTCAGCACGTAAGTTTTGAACAGCTGCATTGCTGCTACTTTAATATATTATGTTACCTTGAGAGATAACAAGGTTGGAGTGGTGAAAGCCGTGCGCTCGCTTGGTGCGCCCATTGCAATTTTAGTTTAAAAAGTGATCTAGGTAAAAATTATTGTTGCTAATGATGACTGCTGCATTGGATGTATCTCAATATATTTATTCCGTGTTTTTGAATTAAAAACTAATGCCTGAAACTAGCGCAAAGGCGCCTAGAAAAAAATGCCACAGCTCACGATGAAGCACAAGCCTCAGACCCCAATGACGCCCAATGACAACACAAAGTAAAGAAAACTTGAATCTCGCTTTCAGAAGGCATTCGGATTACATCAAAAGGATATAAATTGCATCACGATAGCAACAGGTGAGTAAATTGAATGAAATTTAATGAATTTTCATTCCGGTCTTTGCGGGAGAGAGACATAGACGTACTACAGCCACAACTGCTGCAGAATAAATAATTTTCCTTCTCTCTCCATTAAAAAGGAAACGTATAAAATCAATTAGAGAAGTAAATCAGTTCTTAAAGTTATTACGATACCATATTGAAGATGTACAACCCTAATCCAAGCAGTACACAGATCAAAATCAAATTAATAAAGAAACTTCGTGAAGACCTCACTTGAGTCACCAGTCCTTTCAATTTCATATTATTATTCTGCAAATCTTTCGTTACTGTATCCATTTTAGCACCTACTTCATCGATGGCTACATCATGGCGTTCTAATTCATCACCCATCGCTGCTCCTATTTCTTTCAACGTTGAAATTCCTCGTTCAATGTTATCTAATGCCAAATCTTGTCTTTCTTTTGCCATTGTGGCATCCCGTACAAAGTCAGCAGTCTCCTGGGTATGCTCGTATGCATTGGGATTATTTATTGAAGTGGATAAGTTGGATGCATCCAGTACCACGCGTCCAGAGTAAGAAGTACTGCCATTTGTTTCGAGGCGTTGAGGTTTCAATGATGGCCCACCTGGAAGACCATCAGGGACATCTTCAACTGCTTTAATAACTTCTGCAAGTCTTTCATGGCGTTCATATTCCATTTCAGGTGTTACTGGTTTCTTTTTGGAAGGAGTTGAGCGTAGAAGCTGCTCTAGGGCGGGAATTTCATCTAATAACAATGCCTTCTCTTTTCTCAATTCTGCATTCATGGCGGCGCGCAAGGCGCGATTTTTCTCGCCAACTAAACTTTCAGCTTTCTGCACAAGTTGAAATGGAGGTGTTATAAAGGTAGAAAGCTTGTAAATAAAAAGGGACCAGGGCGGTGGGGAGTCGAGGAACTGCTGGCAGTTGAATCCAAAAAAGCTCTTTGGTTTTGAGGAGGGAAATTGATTACGCTCAAATCGGCACTTACCAAATTAAGCTCTTGAACTCTATCCATAATGTCAAAGTATTTGTCAGAGAAGGCGTCTTCTGACTTATTTTTGCGCGATGGGCTCCGATTAGAGCCGTTTGCAGCCTCATCATAGTGTTCGTACCTACAAGGAAACGTGATTTTCACGAATAAGAACACAAATAACAGTTTTAAAGGTGGTGGACATCCTCTGGGTAGCTGCCAGCAACTCACTTTGCGAGGATCGCATCGGTTCTCGTTAATATATCTGTAAAGGCAGACATGTTTATAAGGCTGCCTGCTTCAAGTGCTTTTATCAACTATCAACAAGGCATAAAGAAGGGCTGCTGAGCCTATATTTGCTCGGTTGCAAAAAGGAATTCAAGAAAAAGGCTCAACGATTGCTGGCAATTGGAAGAGCAAGGCAAGCTTTTCGGGTCTTATACAAATTTAACAAAGATGATAATAATAATTATTATGCCAAAATGGAGCAAAATAGCTTTTACATGCAGCTACTTTCAAACTAACACGGCCGGGGTAACTTTAGGCGCAGTTGAAAAATGTCGGTATATAGGGAGCGTAAGAAGCGAACTGCCATTATAAGTGCATCTGCGCAGTCTAATATTGCCAAGTTAATCAAGTAGAGTCACAATTACTGCCACATTGTCTTTTCACTAGATCTCAAACCCAGTTCTTAAAGGTTCCGACATGCAGTCGCAAGTATCCTAGTACAAGCTAGCTTTAGACTCTATATTTCAAATAATGGCGTCGCTATCATCCCATCATAGATTCAACGCCCCTCAATACTGCACTCTTCCTAGTCCAAATATTGGCAACCTATGTTCTCCCCCCCGTCGCTGCTTTCGCCGCCGGTCTGCCATTACTGCAACGAGTGAACGCGATGAGTGGGTCTCCAGCGTCCGAAACACCACAGGACGTGTAAAGCATCGTCTTTGGGCACCTCACTTATCTCTCGACCCTCCACCGCTCCTTGTTGACGTTGCTGTTGTACTCGTCTCCCCCAAACGCCCAAGCTCAGTGGGCTCGGTAGCTCGAGCCCTTAGTTGCTTTGAATGCATAGACCTTAGATTAGTCAATCCGCGGTGTGATCATCTCGCTAGAGCATCTAGAAATGGTAGTAAAGGTGCTCAATATCTCTTGTGGAGGGCAACTAAACATGAAAGTTTACAAGACGCCATGAAAGGAGCAAGTGCGACGGTAGCCTTTACCAGGTGGTTGAATGGACTCCATGGGGTGCCATCGTACCGTTCTATGGCAGAATTCTTAGAATCTTCATTTGTATACCTTAATAAGCAGCAGCAGCAGCAGCAGGGTGTGGTAGAAGAATGTATACATATTAATAGCGGGCGACAAGAAGCTCAAAATGATAGTGATAAAGCGAGCAGTAAAAATAAGCTTGTATTAGTATTCGGTCGAGAAGAAGAAGGTCTTCGACCTGAAGAAGTCGCAGCATGCTCAGCAGCGTGTAGTATCCCGATAGGTCGTCTTCAAGAATCTTTATCCTTGAGTCATGCCGTGAGTCTAGCGTTAGCACCATTGTTTGAAGCACGGCAAGAAAGTTTGTTAGTCGATAGCAGGAAAGATTTAGCTGTGGGTGTCCACTTACAAGATGATTGAGAGCCCTAAATTACGTGTTCGTATTTTATTTACACAAAGTTTCTCGTTTGGCATAGACGGATACAATTTTTGTGCGGATCATCCTATCCTGTAATACTTTTTTATATCTCTACCGTGTTTAATATTTTAAGTCAAAAACTGTGAATACAACGTCAAAATGGCCATGTAGATACAACATTAAAGGTTGGGGATAGAATAACAAGGGTACCGGGTTGGGAAATCTAATCGGCAAAAATAAACTTTCTTTTTTATATTCTGTCAAGGCAATGGCTGATCATCGCCAACGTTAGGCAAAAAGGAAAGATCGCTAAAATCAGATTCATAAATACCAAACGAACTAACACTAGCACCAACGCCAGGCATCTTTACAGGGGATGGGAGAGAATCAGTGATCTTTTCTTGCTCGAACGCTGGAGCAGCAGTGGTGGCGGCACTGCTTGAAGAAGAAGCCTGCAAAAATTGGAAACATAAATTTATAAGCAACAGATCGGTATATCACTATAGTCAAACTAATTTGAATCCCTTCAACGTGTCAAATATAAAGTAGATTCTAAGGACTTACCCAGTGGGGGTAGTAGGTGGGCAGGCCACGACGGCCTAATGACGCCATTACCGACAATCTTTGAGAAATTTCTTCGTCGATACGGTCTTCTCTATCACTCTCTAGATCCTCCCAGCCTTTACCAAATGATGTCTCCACACCGTCCTCTGCCAGCTTTTCAATACGGTCTTCTGTAGATGCTACATCTTGGGTAGTGGCTTGGGCTTGTGATGCCTTTGAGTTAGTGACGTTGCCAAGAGGTTTCCGGGCTACAGAGCCTGCAGCTGAAGTCTTTCCAGGGAGAATATTTGTGGCGTGTAATCCGTGGTTTGTAATGTTTCCCAAAGCTTTACGAGCTGAAGGCATTCCAGCACCTTTGGGTGTTTTCATCGGTCCCATGACTCCGTTACGACCTTCCTCTCCTCCAAAACTCTTCCCAGGCAATGTATTCCGTGCAATAAACCCGTTATTTTCATCCTGGTGTGCTTGAAGGGGACGTAGTCCCTGCATAGCTCTAACTTAATTTATTATCAATTTGCGAAATTACTGTTGCAGAAAGAATAATACCAGCCAGTCGCTATATAAAACAACTGCCAAACAATTCTAAAATTAAAAATTACTAGTTTTCTTTCAATAGAAAAACAAATGTATCATCAGTTATACTTCTATCCAAGATTCAAATGGGCGACCGCCTCAAAGACTCTAAGGAAGCTTTGAAAGAGTCATTGAGTTGGGGGGCTGATTGACGCGGTGCCTGAGACGCACGATGGCAAAGTCAAGGCCTGTAAAACCAAAAGGTAAGGACGCCCTCGGGCTCAGCGCCCCTCTTTATTTTCAGCTGATTCGCATTTCCATTACCACTGGTAGGCATGCGCCTTCTTTTTGTAGCGTGGGAATAACCTACCAAACTTTCGGCACGTTCCTCACCTACTACAAAGTCCTCAACGAGAACAACACCAAAAATGTCTTGCAAATGGGCAAGATCGCATCAGGTAATTACTTATAAACTACCACGGCCTGCGGCCACGCCACCAACTATGTACATTTTGCTGGGCAGGTTGCTGTACGATTTGAACGATCTGGATGCATGGCAAGTCATTCCGTTTTGCAAAGGTTTGGCATCATCAGGTACGTGTTTTCTATTCGCTATAATAAGATTTCGGTAACAAGAATGGCGCCATTCTTGTTACGGCTGGCAAGGAAATCTGCGGTTTCTCAGCGTTGCGTATTTGTATTTATCAACTACTTTGCTTCCCCCTCTGTTACCGTCCCAGTGACCTTCTCCTTCTCTGTAACGCCAACCAAACGACAGTGCCATTACCTAGGTCTCCTCCACAGCTCCAATACAATTGCCAAGACAATGACTCTAATGCTACTATGTCGTCTTCGGAGCAGGCGGTGCCTTGGGTTGCCTCGATTTGCATCGCATCATGTTGCTCGATCATGGCGTTCAGCATATTTTCTGTAGCATGAAGGGAAAAGAGGGGGCCAGGTTGATGGGGTGGTCGCAGACAGTGGTGATTTACACTGCTATTCTGCAACAATATCAATACCTTGACCCTGGATTCTTTCTATTTGCCATCTTGACTTGACTATAAATCCACCTTTTCCATCTGTCTCTGTATCTTTTCATATACTATTGTGACACTGCTACGCCTTCAGGCTATCTCAGCACACCTCGTCTTACATTTTGGCACCTAAGGAGGGGCGAATCCTCCTCGCTCTGTTTTCGGCTGTCCAAAAAAGATCTAACATCTTACCTCAACTTTTTCGCCCTAGTAACAAGTTATCTGGGGTTCTTATACCTACATATCTGGTTTAACCTCCGCTGCTCATCTGTTTTAGCTTTAACTACAGATTTGCAACCCTTGGTTTCTCCACGTTGACTTTTCGACTCCTCGCCTCCTCGTCTGACAAGCCATTATTTAACATGCCTCCTCGTGTTTCTAACACTGCCCAACGTACTGTCACTCGCTCTGGTGCTCAGTATGCGGCTACTGTTAATGCTGCTACCAATGCTGGCACTGCTATTCCTGGTTCTGGTCAAGCTCCTGCTGGTCCGCCCACCGCTGGTCGAGCACCTGCGGATCAAACCACCGCTCCTGCGTTTGATTCCTCCTTTACCATGAAAGTTTCTAAACACCTGCAGTCCTACGATGGCCATCAACCTCCTAATCCCTAAATGGACAAGTGTGAAGTCATCTTCAAAACTTCTCAGCTTCCTCTCTCTCACTGGGTGAGCGCTCTTGCTTTCAAACTTGAAGGTGGTGCTTTCGATTTTAATCAAGATTGCCTCTCTGAGTTTGACTGGGACAGCTCTGACTGGGATACTTTCAAGGAGCGCTTCTGTGAGCGGTTTGACCAGCAGGGGTTTGATCCGCAGGTGCTCGACCAGCGGTGGGCGGACCAGCAGGAGCTTGACCAGAACCAGGAATAGCAGTGCCAGCATTGGTAGCAGCATTAACAGTAGCCGCATACTGAGCACCAGAGCGAGTGACAGTACGTTGGGCAGTGTTAGAAACACGAGGAGGCATGTTAAATAATGGCTTGTCAGACGAGGAGGCGAGGAGTCGAAAAGTCAACGTGGAGAAACCAAGGGTTGCAAATCTGTAGTTAAAGCTAAAACAGATGAGCAGCGGAGGTTAAACCAGATATGTAGGTATAAGAACCCCAGATAACTTGTTACTAGGGCGAAAAAGTTGAGGTAAGATGTTAGATCTTTTTTGGACAGCCGAAAACAGAGCGAGGAGGATTCGCCGCTCCTTAGGTGCCAAAATGTAAGACGAGGTGCATATTCTGCCGCTGCTGCACTACGACCCACTAAAATTCTCTCTGCTGCTGCTGCTGCTGCTGCACTCACTGCCGCACCACCTCCAATCTTTATCCTCTTATTTGCTCTCCTTTGCTTCCAGCAATGCACCGCGCCACCTTCTGGTGCAGTAACACCACCTGCACTTCTTTTGCTCAGCTCTGCCAATAACTATCCTTGCTCTTCCTGTTGCTCTAATCCCTCCTGCAGCACCGTCAATACCTGCAGGCATATATAATACTCCATTAGTACACATGCTTTCTTGTTTTTGCGCCATTTTGGGTGTGTGTGTTGTGATGTCGGCCAGCCTTCATCCCAATGCGGGGGTTTAAAGGGATCTAATCTGAGTTCTAGATGAGAAAATCGTATCGATAGAGCTCAGAAAAACAGTAATCTCGCCAAACAAGTGAAGGTTGGTCTCAGCAAAGTCAATTTGTACCTCTGAGGACGCTAGGATGGCCGAAATCTATGGTTTCAGATCTGCAGGCGATTATGTTTGTTTGGCGTTACAGAGAAGGAGAAGAAGAATGACAGAGTAACTGAGGCAGTGGGACGTGAAGTAAATGTAGCTTGTGTATATGTAAACAAACGAAGGCGGGGAGGTTGTTTGGCAACAGAGTTGCATATACAGGTCTCGTGGAGCAGCAGCAAACATGTAAATGAATATATAAGAATCTAAAGGATTTGAAAAGCGGAAAAGGCGGCGCCAGCTTTTTCTAAGGTTGGGCACTGGCACCTGTAATAGTTCTTAAAGGAGATAGATTAAAGTTGAGGAGCATCAGGGCGGCATTTATAATGATTCAATTTAGTAATACCTTCCTTAAAGCTTGGCGTACTGACTGCATGGGTCGAAGTGCCTGGCGGTAGACTATCAATGTATTCACACTTTTCGGCTAGCAACGCTCGGCTTAGGCTCTGCGTCTGCTCCATCTTCGTTGGTGGCTGTCGTCTTCGTCGGCGGTGGCGGTGGCTTCGTTTGATGGCCTTCCGCATGCTTTCATGTTCGTTGATCATGTTCTCCAACATTTTACGTGCATCAGCATCGAGAAATATGAGTCGATTTTGGATGTATAGATGTGCGGCGGTTTTGGTCGCAAGGCGACCCACTTACCGACATCGTTGACTCACGCTAAACCTATGTAGTCCTAACAGAAGCAAAATTTTGCGGCCTCGGCCGACGTTCTCGGTAGCGGAGATCGGTCCCCACAGAAATAAGAATGGGATTTGGATTCTGTGACGCAGGCAGGGAGATTCGTTGAATTTGTGTTGCAATTTTCGAACGAATTTAAAGTTTTACACGAGTTTTTTTGGACTGGTCGCTGCAGCAGCAGCGTTCCACCTCGACGATATATAACTTTTAACGAACTAAGGACGTTTTGTAGGAGAAATTGTAGGGATTAGACGAATTTAGGAATGATGATACTTTCTTTCCGTCTGTTCTCGCAGTAATAAGATTTTGGTAAAAACTTTCCTCGTTGGTCACCTCTTAGCATTCCTTGAATCGTGTCTATTTTGCTGCCGCGGGTGCTGTTGATGCTGATGATTATCCCTCTGATGCTGGTTATGATGTCCTGCGCCTTGCCTACCATGCTGACCATCACCGCCGCCTCCTCCTCCATACCCTCCGCCGGTGCCGCCACCACCTTGCTGCTGCTGCTGCTGCTGCTGCTGCTGCTGCTGCTGCTGCTGCTGCTGCTGCTGCTGCTGCTGCTGCTGCCGCTGCTGCTGCTGCCGCTGCTGCTGCTGCTGCTGCTGCATCCCCATTCCAGCATATCCGTAGCCAAAATCGTTTCCACCCATCATGGAGGCATTTATCATAGCAAATTGCTGCTGCTGTGAGGGTAGTTCCATTCCCATTGTTGGTGGGACAGCGCCAAATCCACCATGTATTGCCTGCTGTTGCTGCAATGGAATAGTATTCATATTTATATGCATGCCCGTAGGACCTCCAGCCATAATCATTTGTTGCTGAATCATCAATTGTTCTTGCATATGAGCTTGTTGCTGCCACTGCTGCATCATGTCAAATGATCCAGCACCAACGCCAACACCGGTAAAGGCAGCATCGTTCATCGGCATTGCTCCACACTGAGCAGCATTCATACCATCGACCCCGAAGATATTATTATTCATAGAATAATAAGGAGGTGCAGAAGGAGGCACTGGAGGAGGAGGATTAACAACCACCTCCCCGTCCTCGACACCCCCACCGATCCCATAAGCATCTCTCAATAGACCTTGATCAAATTCATCAAGCTCTCCATCTTCAACAGCAGGCTGCTGCTCTATAGGTGGCATAGGAGGTGGCTGGTAATGTTGCGTCTGGAAATAAACATCAGTATTATTAAGGCTTCCCTTATAATTCCCACCGTCAAGGCAAATTTCAGCATGTTTGGCTTCATATTGCTGTTCTCTACACCAAGGACTCATCTCTCCCTCTGTATACCCCGGTGGAAGCGGCTTTTTCTGGGCCTGATTCGTCCCAAGAGACGCTCCAATAGACTGAGAATGAGGTAATATAGAAGCCGAGGAGGAAGAAAGAAAATTCATTTTCCGTACCGCTCCTGGCCTTGGAGCAGGCACCTCTATTCCCAACTCACCAGGCGTACTCCAATCGTCAGGTTCTGAGAGATGAGCAGGTGGTCTTACTACTACTTCTTCTCCACTAGGCATTGCATATGTAATTCTCATCATTGCGTTCATTGGCGTTCCTTTTAGCAATGCTTTTAATTTTTGTCCTTCCGTAGCTGCCACTTCTTTTTTGCGCCTTAAAGCATCGTGTTCCAGCGACTCCATCACTGGGCCAATTAAAGAGGCTGCAATGAGTCCTTCTCGTTGCCAGATACCCAATAATTTATATATTTTCCTTCTAACTAGATCGTCTCCTAAAAGAAGATGAACTAAACGTTGCAAGGCAGCACCAACAGCTCGGCGAAAACCTGACTGGACTCCCTCTTCTTTTTTGTCTTCTTGTTTTCCATCTTGCTCTTGGGCTTGTCGTAGCTCCAATTTAAGAACAGAATCGAGTAAATACAGGTAAGGTAGGCGTTCAGGAGGTCCGGAAGCATCGGAAGCTGCATCTACGACCATCCTAACCGCACGAGCACGAGCACTGGCCCCTGTTGCAGCCACTTTGATTGCAGCTGCAGCTGCGTGACTGATAGATTCACGAGCAGAAGTTAGACCAGGTAAAAGAGCTTGAAATTCTGCACAAGCTGCGTTCGATGCAAGTTCTTCAGCAGAGGGTTGGTGTAGTGGAATGTCCTCCACCTCGGGTAATTCTTCTATTAGCTTTTCTTCTTCTATAACAACTTCATTTTCTTCTAGCCAGGTTCTTAGTGCCTCGCCGGGAGCTAAATCAGACGTTTTACCAGGAAATTTAGTAATGTTGCTATTATTGATAGCGGAAGGTTCAGGAGGAGGAGGAGGAGGAGGAGGAAGATCTTTTTGGATAGGGGAACGCAGAGCTGGTTGTTGGCAAGAATCAGGGCGGGGGACCCATTCTGATGCCGTCTCTGCTGCTGCTGTCGTCGCAGGACTTCTAGGAAATTGTTTGGCAGATAGTTTTCCAAGATCTGGACCGGATTGCGGTTGAGGAGGTCGTCGAATTGGAACAACTGGTGGCTTTGTGCCTCCTGGTCCAGGGACATTACTGCCAGATGCAGTACCTGCAGTGCCAATAGCAACAGGCTGTAAGCCTTGCTGTAGTTCTGCTTGAATCTTTGCGCGCTTGGTGAGAGGCTCTACCGAAGCAGCATTTTGACTTAAAAGTAGTGTGGGAGGTTGTTGTTTAACAAGGGGTTCAGCCTTTGGTGCTCCATCTGCCGGTGGTGCACTATGTTTTATTTTATTTTTAGAGCCCGGGGGCCGCCCTCTCCGTTTGGAATCTTTTGTCATCGTTTTGCGAAAACTATCTGATTTATTGGAGCTATTAAATCCGCCCTTAACTTCTTCTCCTTTGGGCGAATCAATTATATTTGGCATCGAGGTGAAATTAAAACCCACGGCAGCAAGGAGCGATGCAACCCGCAGGGGCCTACTGAGTGGCTACCTATTACGTTCGTTCTCAAAGAATTATACTACTGTTTAGTCAACAGGCCCGAGTTGCTCCCTAAATTGGCTCACAGAAAATCTTCATAGCGGCGCCCAGAAATTTCAAAAACATTAAAATTTTTACAGCGTTTTTAGCAATCAAAGTGAACTGTGATACAGCAGTGAAAATATACTGCAAAAGAAAACATCACTCTTTAAAGATCATCTCAGAGCTTATTTCTCTTACGTGAGGGTACTTCTTATATTTAAAAGAAAAGGTGGGGGATCAAGGCAAAGACGGTATTTTTTGCCGGTGCCCGAAAAGTGATTCGGATTATATGTTCTTCTTTATATCTAGTTCCTAATATTTACTTCTTGTTCTTAGCTGCCATATCATCCAACTGGTTAAGGGTAGGCTGCAACATATTGAAGCCAACCCATCCAAGTACTAAGGCAAAGATTCCCAAGACGGGGGCAAAGCGGTTATCACCAGCAGCAAGATCCATGATTTCAGTAGCGGCATCAGCACTCTGAGCAGAAAGGAGAGTAGCAGCAGAGAGGCCAAGTCCAGCAGCGAAAGCACCGCTGTTCTTTTCAGCCATGGCGTCAAGCTGGTTCTTTAATCCGGGAAGGATGTTGACACCTACCCATGCGAATGCAGCTCCCAAAGGAAGGAGAAGGAGACCAGCACGACTGTCACCGGCAGCGAGCTCCATGATTTCGGCAGCATCAGCTCCTTGGGCCGCAAGTAAAGAGGCGGCACCAAGACCGAGACCGGCGGCAACAGACTTGTTCTTCTCGCTCATGGCATCGATCTGATTCTTCAATCCGGGAAGGATGTTGATTCCTACCCATGCAATTGCAGCTCCTAAGGGAAGGACAAGGAGACCAGCACGGCCGTCACCACCAGCAATGTTAGCGACCTCCATGGCAGCCTGAGCATTGCCAGCAGCAAGGAAAGAAGTGGCAACAGAGCCGAAAGCAATAGACTTTACGAGAGCGTCCTGTAACAGAATAGTGCAATTTGTCAGTAAAACTGCTAAAAATAAAGGAAACTCGGAATTTATAAATTCTGTAGTTGCAGATCGACGCTGTAAAATGCTTAACTGGTGTTTGTCGCACGCCAGATGAACGCATTTCACATACCTGAGTGACACTCTTGTTGCTAGAGGCGCACACAGCCACTCTCTGTGCCCTAGAGGCGCGAACACCCTTTTGCTGCAAGAGAGCAGGCTTGAATGCCACGGGAGCAGAGGCGATAGCGACCATCTTGCACTTTTATAAAGAAATCAAATGAACCAATTACAAAGTATAAAGATTAGAGTCTTACGTTCAGCGGAATCGATGCAAATAATCAAGATGAAAGCTTCAATCCAAGCGAGCTTCCAAAATCGAGGTTCTCTCCAGGGACAAACTTTGCAAAGGCTGGCCCAATTTGAGTTGGGCTCAAGCTGCTACATTTCTGCATTTACTAATTCGAGGTCAACATGCCATTAAATTGTTCTGCTACGTATTCACAAGTTCGCCTCGATATCAGTATTCGGCTATTTTCTAAAAGAATAAAATGAAATTTAAATTAAAAATACTTTCTGCCGGTTTTAGGCTCACGCCCTGTTCCCTTTCTAAAACTTAGCCAGTATTTCGTCTCCTTCCATATCCTTATAGCTACAATTCTTGTCCATCTTCTCCAACAACCCCACAAAATCAGTCGTAGGCTGACCATCACCTACGTCTTTTGCAACGACATCGATCGCTCTGCGATCAAATGCTGCACCGCCAACACGCAACATTTGAACGCACAGCTCTGCCACATCTCCCCGAGGAATAGAACGATATTTAGACTTGGATGAAATTAAATTATCATCGACATCCAGCACAAGCTCTCTTTTACCGCCTTCGTCGTCTTTTAAACCACCAGGATGAATGACGGTGAAATTCAGTCCACTCTTTAACAGGTAGGCTTCTGCTCTTCTCTTCCAAACAAGAATGTTACCGTCGCCGATGGTATTCAAAAAGTTGTCGCGATCTGTGCCACCCATGCTACCAACAACGACACCTGGTTTAAAAAGAGTCGAGAGGGTAATATTGATTAGTACTAGGAAAGAATTATTCGAAGTAGGGTGGTGGCCAGGGAAAATTTAAGAAGAAATGTGTTTGTTAAATTCATCGACTCACATTTTTCTACTCCAGCAGCCTTGGCAGCATCAAATTGCATTTTTTGACCCATCCAATCAACCTGTTCAGGCAACTGATTTTCCTTAAAAGTAAATTTAGGCCTCACACCTTCCTTTTTAAAAATCTTCGCGAGAATGACTGGCACCAGGGAAAATGGTTTAATTTTGGGCACAGCAGAGGTGCATACGACCAATCTATCAGCCCCTTTGAGAGATTCAGCCAACACAGCAGCCCCGTTATCACCTAAAATGTCTCCTAGAAAGATATTCGAGTCTGCAGCGCCCCATTCTTTGAGCTGACGGGCACTTTTTTCGCTACGGAGAATACCGATCGCTTCATACTCATCGCTGCGTTCAAGAAGCTTCTTCATGACAAGACTGCCGGTGCGACCACCAGCACCAGTTACTACCACCTGTAAATATCGAAAGGGTTGGAAATTCTTATTCATCTCATCTTGTGGCAGGCTTCACCGACGGCAATGTTGTTTAGTGAATGTAAAGAAGGGTTAAATTACCTTGAGTTTCCCAGCAGGAGTGGCCATCATGACCACAGACCGGGTCTTAGAGGCAGATAAACTGGCCACAAGAGGACGGTGCTGAGCATTAAACATGATGTGAGAAGATGCGATCTTTGTTGATCACACGATGTGCTTATTGAACAGCAATGTGCGTGCAAACTGCACTAATTTACAACTCTTATCAAAAATATAGTAAAGTATGAGCTCAATTTTATGTTTTAGGGTGGTTACGTCTCCCTCTTCTCTACCATCACGGTGCCTCTCTTTTTCTTCCCTCAACGACCCAAGCCAAACTCTATTACATGCAAATCTATAATCAAAATCACTGCTCGTCTACACAATGCAGCATATCTCCAGCCTGAAAGTCATCAAACCCTTCAACTCCCAGCCCACATTCAGATCCATGACCCACCGTGTCGACATCTAATTTATGCCGTCTTAAAGAATTACAAATCCCTTCTGCTATCACTTCACCCCCACGAAGCACTTTTACCTTTAATCCAGACTTCATGGTACCTTCTCCAACCCGACATCCAGCAATCGTTCGCTTTTCTTTACCTTTTTTGTCAAGCGAGGCCTTAAACATTGCGAGAACCTGAGCTTGTCCAACCACGACTTCTTCAAGTGCTCGGGGTGTCAAGCCTTCAATCAAGGAGCCAACATCCCCCAAAAGCTCATAGATAACACGTCGGGTGAGTACCTCAACCCCGTGTAATTTTGCCTCAGCTTCGGCATCAGCTGCGACCTTGACATTAAATCCGATGACCTTAGCACCTGAAGGTACTGCCAACCCGACATCTGATAACGTAATTGGTCCTACACCAGCGTGAACAACCTGTACACGGACTTCTTTACTAGACATACTGAGTAACGCATCACGAACAGCTTCTGCGGACCCTTGAACGTCTGCTTTTACAACAATAGGGATTGTTCTTTGCTCTTCTCCGTTGGGTCCTACCGCGGCAAGCGGTGGTTGAATTCGAGCGAGTGCCGCTCTTCTCGTCCCTTCTGACCGATCAGTACGCGCTTTGCTGACACGTTGAGCGCGTTCTTCGGTTGCTACAGCCATCATTTCATCTCCTGCAAGAGGAAGCCCCTTTAAACCGACAATTTCAACCGGGCGTCCTGGTAAGACTCCATCTTTGTCTATAAGCTCACCTCCAGGAGAGCGTAGAGCGCGTATTTTACCCCATTCTGATCCTACAACAACAAACTGTCCAGTTTTCAAGGTTCCACGGGTGATAATTAACGTGGCAAGTGGTCCTTGGCCTCTATCTAACTTCGCTTCAATCACCGTGCCTGTAGCGGGCACCATCGGATCTGCAGTCAGCTCCAGCATCTCTCCTTCTAATAGCAACGCTTCCTCAAGCTCTGGTAATCCTTTTCCAGTTGGTGATGCGACTTCAATAGCTTGAACATTGCCACCTTGGCCTTCCAACGGCAATCCCGCTGATGCCAATTGACGTCGGACTTTTTCTGGATTGGCAGATGGCATATCACATTTTGTAATAGCTACGACGATAGGACAGCCTGCTGCTTGAGCATGCGCAAGTGCTTCTTTTGTTTGAGGCATCACACCATCATCAGCGGCAACAACAAGTACCACGAGATCAGTTACGGCAGCGCCACGAGCTCGCATGGCGGTAAACGCCGCGTGGCCGGGTGTATCAAGAAAAGTTAAAGATTGCCCTGAGCCAGGCATTGAGACTTCAAAGGCACCAACATGTTGAGTGATACCACCTGCTTCGCGTGCTGCGACACTAGTGCTACGTAACGCGTCCAGAAGTGTCGTCTTCCCGTGATCCACGTGACCCATGACTGTCACCACAGCAGGACGAGGCGGCAAGTCCAGAATCATTGTCGAGGTAATTTCTTCCTCTCTTTGTTTCTTTTTGTTGTTTTTGGAGAGGCTGTTGCTGTTCTTGGATTTGTTTTTATTAATTGGAACTGCAGCGACAACTGCAACCTTGCCTAGCTCGAGTGCAGCAAGCTCGGCGGCATCTGCTGCAACGGTGTCTTGTTCACTGCGAGGTGGCTCTCCAAGGTCGCTTAAAACTTTTTCTAGATCTTTCACTGGGACCCCTGCAGAGAGGAATTTTCGGGGACACACATCAATACTCATGAGGACTACTTTGAAGTCCAAAATAAGCAGAGGAAAAAGAATAGGAGAAAAATGGGAAATTTCAAGAAGAAGACAAGTTTAGACACATATACAAACACATAAAAATGCCGCACAACTTGTGAACTTACCAAAAAGTTGAGCTAATTTTAAAACAGTAACATCATGTGGAATGATGATAGCCTCAGGTTCTTTAGGAGTCCTACGTTGTGTTCTCATCCTCGTCTGCATTTCTTGACGGGCGTGCTGAGCCTGCTGCGCTGCCTGCTGCTCTTCTTGCACTTTATTCTTCTCCCACCAAGGAATTGGGCGGGCAATGGGGGCACGAGGTCGATATAGAGGTCGATTTTGTTGGAAATTTTGTTGAAAATTTTGATTATTATTATTATTAAACCGACCTGGAGGACGCTGCTGGTGTCCACCACCACCACCTGGTGGTCTATGTCCTGGGTGAGGTCGGGGTCTAAAATTTGTATTTTGTTGCTGTTGGTTCCCGCCACCGCCGCCGCCTCCTGGCCGAAATCCTGTCGATGGTCGAAACGGTCTATTATTGTTATTTGCATTGTTATTAGGTCCCCTATCATTTGGTCCTCCTCTATTAGATGACGGGCCGTTTCTATTGAAATTAGAATTATTACTACCACCACCGCCGCCACCTGGGTTCCCTGTTCTATAAGGTCCATTGCCACCACCGCCGCCACCTGGGTTCCCTGTTCTATAAGGTCCATTGCCACCACTGCCGCCACCGCCGCCGCCGCCTCCAGTCGGTCTGGGGCCATAAGTTCGATTTCTATTGGCTGGAGTGCCATTGCTTGACCCTGGTGGGCCTCTATTGTTATTTTGATGTTGAGAATTAGGGTTTCGAGGCCGTTGAGGTCCGTTATTACGGTTTTCCCGAGGTGCTTCCGCAGCCAAGGAGGCGTAGGGCCTGGAGGCGGCGGCAAATATCGAGTCTGCAGCAGAAGGAGTTTGGCATCGCAGGGCATCTACAGTAGATGTACCGGAACTCCATGATCTCAAATTGAGCAACTGCTGGCATTCTACAAGCGTAATTGATTTAGGTATTGATGCTTCAATTAAAGTTTTGATTGCCAACGCAGTTGAGCGATGCATGGTGATCCACGCAAACCGGCAACTAAACAGCTCTAATTGCAACAGGTTATAATATAAATAATTGCTGTATGCATGGGTTTAGCTCATTTGATACCCCAAATATCGCGCCATCAATTAGCCGCATTTTAAACAGTCAAACTCTCCTGCAAACACTATAAAAATTCATTTATAGCATTATTCCTAATATTCGCAATACCATACTCGCTTGCTGCGTCCTTCCTAGCTCGCCATCTTTTCTGTTTGACTGATTGCATTTGATCACTTGTTTGACTTTGATTAAACCCAACTCACTCAAAATGGCGAACCAGCGCATAGATATCTCCCAACTTAGTCTACCCGAGTTGCAGGAACTGCATCAGCAGCTCTCTCAGGAGGTTGAGAGCTTCACCACCAATATGATGGCTCTTCAACAGACGGCAGGCAGGTTTGCTTCTGCTGGCCAAAGTATAGAAGCCCTTAAAGAGAGAGAAGAGGGCCAGCCTGTATTGATACCTATGACAGAGTCCCTCTACGTATCAGGAACATTAGATAGCGTAGAGACTGTGCTTTTAGAAATAGGGACAGGCTATTATATTGAGGTAAGACTTTACTTTTATTAAGGACGGTGAACAAAAGTTTTGAATTTTCTTTGGGTTCTGCTGAACCTTAGTAATGTTTGTTTGGTGCTTTCTCTCGTTTATTGCAGAAAGATATAGATGGAGGAATAGACTATGCGAAACGCAAGGTCAATCTCGTGCGAGATAAAGTAGAACAGCTCGCTCAAATTATTCAAACAAGACGAGCAGCGTTGACGCAGATCCAAGCGTTTGCAACAGAGAAACAACACCAAGCTGAGGCAACAGCTTAAACTTTCAATGCATTATTTAATTATCAGTTGTATATGTAATCAATTAAAGTAGGTTACAGAGAAACACAGACGAGTTATATATTTAAAAAATTAATTATAGAAAAAGAATCAAACGACGTAAACTGTGAACAACAGCATTTACGTGGCAGCACTCAACACCGCAGTTAATGCTGGATCCACTCCTTCACCATCCTCGTCTTCATCATCATCACCATCCCCTAGATCTATTTCTTCTGGATTGGCCATTACCTCGTCTGTTATTGTATTATCGTCATCGTTGTCTATTTCAATTTCTTCTGGGTTGTTCACGGCTGCTAATGCTGCCGCTGCTGGAACGCCTCCCCCCCCACCTCCGCCTCCTATTCCTATTCCTGCACCACCGCTGTGGTCTAAATTATACTCTACTCCTAGTAACTCAAATAAAGTTACAGTTTGTGGGTTTCTGACTGCAATTTGCGGCATTTTTCCTGGTCTTTTCCCATCCACAAGAACAGAATACGCAGGCGCTGTCGGTTGAAAATTAAGAGGAATGGTTTGATTATTACCTAGCAAAGCTTGAATTTCTGCAATTTGTGCTTGGGTGACACGTTCTGGAGGTGGCGGAGGGGGTGGCCGTGGGTGTAACGACGTCAAATGGTGAGTTGATTTCAATATAGCAAGCCATTCTGGATCATAAGATATTGTTTTAGGTCCTGTCGCTTTAGGGAAATCAATAATTTGCAAGAATTGTCTGCCTGGAAGGCATTTATCTAGAGAAAGGAAGCGTGTTGTAGCTGGAACTGCTTGTGATTCTTCAGCTTCTTGTGGATTTGTCATTGAAGCTTCATTAACACTAGCAGGAGCATTGCTAGTACTGCCGCCACCGCCATTACCAGGACGTTGATGAATGCTATAGTCAGAAGGATGATGAACCAAAGCAGCAAATTTAGTATGCAAATGCGCCGAAAACCAATACTCTGGCCTTACTTTCTCCAATATCTGCGCAGCTGGAGGACTTCCTAACGAGCCATCGTCTATTTCTCTTTGTAGAAATCTTTTTTTACGGAGAAGTGCATTCACATCGCCGTGACGCGCTATGCCTGCTGGCCAGTCATGTGATAGAAATACATCAATATGACTGCCAGAGAGGCGCAGTAACCGGTTCACATCGACGGTACGGACGTGATAGGCACTTCTCATTGCCGATTCAGAGTAAGGAGGGCGTTCAAAATGGCCCATAGTGTAGTGTTGAAATTTGAAAATTCCAGACAGGCCGGCAATTCGAAGACCGCCAAATTGAACAACACCAGCGTACCCGAGAAAATAGATGTTTGGAGCGACCCAGCCACCGTGGTAGAGCTCCCATAGATAATTAGAAGCTTCATGATTGCCTCCGACTGTATTAATTTAGTTCAGGGAAACAGTAAATTGGTGAGAATTAGATATTTAAAACAAGAATAATAATATGAAAAAAAACTAGAGAGAATCAACATCGCCTTTCATAAGGATTCATTTGGTATTACTTACTAAATATCGTTGGATATGGTGCTGCTTTTTCTCCCGAATAGTATTTATAGAAGGTAGCTAAATCTCTATATTTAGGTGGACATGCCATGCACTCTAGATCATCCTTGTTTCTCACGGCTTGGAAATCGCCGCAACATAGAACTAAATCCACTTTTTTGCCATCGCGCTGTTCCATGTACTGTACAGTTTCATAGATTTTATCGAGTTCGCCATGGCCGCAACCTTCAACAGCGATCTGGAAGAGGAGGGGGGGGGGGGGGGGGGGGGTTAAAATGGCTGTGAGGAAGTAAGCGGGCTTGGCATTTCATAGAATGTTCGTCATGCAAATTTCAAAAGCACAGACTGACCCTAAGACCTGCATGTTCCATTGGAACGTTACTAGGTTCCATTTTGAGTACAGGTGGTGCACTTTAGCGATTAATTCTAGGCGCTTGATAATTAGAAGCGATCATTTCTCTATAATTGCTCACGATCAGTTATTAAAGATAATTTGAACTGCGAACGCGTTGATACTATTGCAATTATATTTCCCAAAATATTAAATGTGTTGCTATTCCTATTAACTTATTCTAGACAAGGCAACTAGGTGGCATGCTGGGCTTTCACCGCCTCATGCCCAGCAGCGTTATTATGAAAAGTAGCTGGGGTGGGGCAATGAATTGTTATACAGTAGGGTATATGCGATACATTTAGCAATACATAAAGATTTATTCAATCAATTCAAAAACAAATAAGCAGATAGTGGTCATGTCAGTAAATTATGCACATGGGCGTCAATTATCTCGTCTCCTTTTAAAACTAAGCAGCCAGCACGTCTAGAATTTGAATAGCGTGGCCATCAACTAACTCTACTGCAAAAATATTCGTAGGTAAGTTCAAACTAATATTTTGCCGCGCAGTACTGACATTTATGCTTGCTATCTTCTCTGTCGCTTTCTCTGATCTAAAATATATGGCCACACCGTCGGCAAGGGCGCTGGGACCGCTCCTGCTTCCAGACTGCTGGCTGACCCCAGAAAACGTCCTCGACACAATCGTAACTTTGCTAGACGAAGAATTCGTATTATATGAAGTAAATTTGACGTAGAACACGCATTGTTTGTTGAAACATCGTGCCCAAAGAGTCCTTCCTCTTCGAGTCAGTTGCACAACTTCTAAAGACGGTGGATGGCCTATTGGGTAGTGCACTTGAAATGGCAGCCTTCTAATAGAAGCTTGTCCGCTAACACTATTTTCTTTATTTTGTTCTAGTAAGCCATTCATCAACGTATGATATTTTCGTCTCAAAACATCGGTGCTAAACTGTTCTTTCACAGTTTTGAACCCGTACTCAATCTTGTTTTGAACCTCTAGAGAATAATTCTTACCGCTGCTGGCATCAATTAATTTCTCATCAATATATTGTGCAATATCTTGGGGGCTTGAATCTTCAGGTATTATTAATACCCCGTCTTCGTGATCAACTGCTAGTCCCGTGCGGCGCATAAACAAAGGCTTCCGCATTGACCAGGCCTCGAGCAATACGATAGGACCGCCTTCTTTCTTGCTAGGCACATACAAAGCATCCACAGCAGCTAGAAATGACCCTGTGTCACGTATATCTCCTAATAGAGCTATCCGTGATGTTAAGTTTAATAATATTTGTTCTTCAGGGAGGTATAAAGGCCCTGCCATGGCGCCAATCCAATTTTTGGGCAATTTGGAAACGACATTGACAAACAGTTGTGGGTTCTTATCTTCGGCGATTCGACCCAGGAAACCTAGAATCTTCTGACTATTGCCGATAGGAAGGTTGAATGCAGCTCGAGCGTGGGTTATATCTATGGTAGGGTCGTATTTGGTGAGATCTATTGAAGATGGAATGTACTCGAGAGGGATCTCAACGAAATCTTTATTATCGTTAATTTGCTTTTGGAAAGCAGGACCGTAGGCATCCATACATCCAGCACTAACACACACAGTCGCGTCATACGCATGCAACTGTTGTGCATACAGCCATGTACCTTTTCGTTCAATAGCATCCGAGCCGTGAATAATTAATAAACTTTTGAAACTGGGATGGGCGGGTGGTGGACGGAGCGGGGGGTCAACCCAGGAGCTTAAAACAATATCACACTCATCTATAATCTCTTCTGGACCTATATTCAACCGTGCACCTAACTCTACAATACGTGCCATTGCAGAACGAGCGAAATAAAATCTATCTAACGAAGGCTCAAGCCAATGAAGGGCCTCTAGGTTGACGGCATGGAGACGGAAATTGCAAGAGCTAAGAACGTACTCTTGAAGTGCCCAAAACCAGCTTTCTATGCCACCTATAGCAGCAAGTCCCCCTAATCGAGCACATACAGAGATGGTGGACTGGTTGACAGGGTTGGGGTGAAACATAAGCCATTCAATATCTCGACTGCCACCGCCTTGATGACCGCCACTGCCAACATTGCTATTGTTATTCTGCTTCTGAAATTTATGTGCCGAAGGCACTGTTAATGGGAAGGGGACGACTAGTAGGCATAAGAGGGAAGAGAATATAAGGAAGATGAAGACATAGAAAGCTATCAAACACCTTGCTAGAGGTAATTTATTTGGGAGAAGCTTGGGAGTTCGTAATTTGAGTTTGGGCGGACGCATGAGAACAAGTATATGATGGATGCTTATTAATTAAGTTAGAGAGATAAGAAGAATAAAAGTGTTCGAAAATTGGGAAAAGTTCGCAACTGACAGCATTTTTTTAATTTGTTTTTAGTGCAAGTAGAGGAATATGCTTAAGCAGCTTAACTGCCATGTTACAATATTGATTATAATACATGAATGGAATTCGGGGCATTGGCTTTGTCAGCCTCCCCAATTATGCAATAAGAAGCCTCCCTTAGTCGACTATGCCGGCAACAAGAAGAAAAATTTGAATGAAGATAAACATGCTGAGTTGGCGAGCTTTACCCATCAACTCAAATGAAGATGATATTCTATGTTAAGTGAATCTTTCGACTACTGATTGATCGGTTGGTGCATCTTTGTCCACGTAGTATCATTCCTCAACTTGCCGCCACCGACAATAATCGCCTGCACCTAGCAATTCTGATGAATTTCTCGTTGACTCTCTTCTAACGGCTATATCAAGCGCATTTATTGTATTTGAGGCTAAAATCACGCTGTTTGGTTGCATTCTAGGTTTCAGCTGTCCAAGATCATAAATGATCTGTGGCAATTCGTGGTGGCAGGATGTGAGCCTGTCTTGCGCATTCAATGCATAAATTCATTTTTTTTTAATTTTTCCAGATACTTAAAATAGCAATCTATCGGGAATCGCCAACTTCTATTCTAGATGGGTGGTCTCATGAGATGATCATCCGATGCGAGTTTTTGCATAGCACGCGCTTATTTTACTTAATGTCTCAAATTTCTCTACAACATTCTTAAATTAGATTACTATAAACCACTTTCTGTGCGTTTTAGTGCCCACATCAGCAATGTGCATCCTTTGTCATGCCAAAAAGGCAAAGGGCCTCACCAAGATGGTGACTTCTGCCTACCGCTCTAAGAAGGTCTGTTTGGACAGCTTGTTTGCAGTAGAGTCCAAAGGTGCCAACTACATGGCTACCCGCGCCTACGCTGCTGTCCCTCAGCCTGTGGATCGCTCTGAACGCTCCAACACCATCGATGGCTATGCTCTCCACCCTTCTACTCTCAATCCCAACATCCTCAAAGCCCAGTACGCTGTTCGTGGTGAATTATACAACAAAGCTGTTGAAATGGCTGCCAAGGGAGACATGGAAATTACCTATACCAATGGTGGGTGTGGTAGAGAATGCAATGTTTCAAGTTGTAGAACCTACAAGATCCTATCTTACTTACCGTATTCACCCTGAATTTGATTTCACGGACCTTCTTATTATCTTATTATTCCCTTGTTTGCAGTCGGTAACCCCCAACAGCTCGGTGAGAAGCCTGTTACCTTCAATCGTCAAGTAATGGCCCTCGTGTCGGCGCCCTTCCTTTTTGACCACCCATTGGTCTCCAAGATGTTCCCTGCTGACGCCATTGCCCGCGCAAAAAAGATCAACACTATGTTTGGTGGTGCTGTAGGTGCCTACACTGACTCTCGCGGTGCTCCAGGTGTCCGTCAAGAAGTTGCCGATTTCATCGCCAAGCGTGATGGCCACCCAAGCAACCCCGATAACATTTTCTTAACCGATGGAGCCTCTGTTTCCGTCCGTTACGTCCTTAACGCCGCCATCCGCGATGAAAATGACGCTATCTTGGTTCCTATCCCTCAGTACCCTCTATACTCTGCCTCCATTCAGCTTTATGGCGGACAACTTTTGCCTTACGATCTGCAAGAAAAGACTGGATGGTCTATGGACACCGAGGCTATCCGCAAATCTATCCATGCTGCGCGTGAAAAGGGTACTAACGTCCGTGCCATTGTTTTCATCAACCCTGGTAACCCTACTGGCCAGGTTCTCACTGCCGATAACTTGAAAGAACTTGTCAAACTCGCCCACGAGGAGGGTCTCGTCTTGCTTGCTGATGAGGTCTACCAGCCTAATATCTACACCGATGAGAAGCCTTTCGTGTCTGCTAAAAAGGTCTTGGGTGACATGCAAGAACCTTACGCCTCTTCCGTTGAATTGGCATCTTTCCACACCGTTTCCAAGGGTGTTTTAGGAGAATGTGGTCTTCGGGGAGGGTATGTTGAGTTTACAAATTTCCACCCCGACACGATCGATCAGATGTACAAGGTCGCTTCGGTCAACTTGAGTCCCAACACCGTTGGACAGGTCACTATGTCCCTTATGGTCAACCCGCCTCAACCTGGTGACGAGTCGTACGAGCAGTTCAACAGCGAGATGACTGAAGGTTTGGCGTCTCTCCGTCGCCGTGCCCACATTATGACTGACGCGTTCAATGCCCTGGACGGTGTTACTTGCACCTTCACTGAAGGTGCCATGTACTCTTTCCCTCAGATTCATTTACCTCCCAAGGCACTTGAAGCTGCTAAAGCAGCTGGAAAGACTCCTGATACGTTCTACTGCTTGGCATTGTTAGAAGAGACTGGTATTGTCACTGTTCCCGGATCTGGATTTGGTCAAGAACCTGGTACTTTCCATTTCCGTACCACGATTTTGCCCCCTGAGCCTAAGATCCCTGCCTTTGTTGAGAAGTTCCAGAGCTTCCACAAGAAATTCATGGCCAAGTATGCTTAAGAGAGAGAGTTACTTTAAGTTGCGGTATTTTTTTTTATTTTTTTCTAATCTCACCGCTTTACCATTGGTTCTTCTCTCTGCCTGTCTGGTGTTGACTAGAGTAGATAAAAGTACTGTTTGCAACCTAAATATACGAACTTTCTAAGTAGTTATATCATTATCTTTTGTACAAAGTACGACCTACTACTAGTTCTCTTGTCTTTCTTTTCCCTGTCTTTTCTCGTTTCTTTATTAATTCCCGCCGTTTTTTTTGCTGTTCAATTTCATCACACGACCAACAACAACAACTGTTTTTGATCTCAGATTACATAAACCTTGCCTTTTAAAACCAAAACAAAAGAAGGAACCTTTTAATGGAACATTACCTGAATTCCCCTTCCTGTAAATTATCATTACATGAAGTTTTTGTACAACCAGAAAGAAAGGACGAAAAAATATGAATGAGTAAATGAAATGAAGAAAGAATAGATTTTGGCAGCTCTTTAAGAAGCATTCTGGAAAGTCCGTTTCGCTCCATCCACGCAATTCCTCATTAACATTGCAATCGTCATAGGGCCCACACCGCCAGGCACAGGGGTAATACACGCTGCCTTTTCTTTTGCTTCTTCAAAGGCAACATCCCCAACTAATCGATACCCTCTCTTTGCATTGGGATCGTCAACAGCGTTGATTCCAACGTCAATAACAGCTGCTCCAGGCTTGACCCAGTCTCCTTTCACCATTTCAGCGACTCCACAGGCAGCGATGATGATATCTGCTTCCGCGCAAATTTCCGCGGCATTGGGCGTGCGGGAATGGCACACAGTGACAGTGGCATCCTCACGCTGTAAAAGCAGCGCAGCAGGCATACCTACAATGTTACTACGACCTACCACAGCTGCTTTCTTACCAGACATTTTCACTCCACTGCGTTTTAACAGCTCGATGCAGCCTTTTGGCGTGCAGGGAACGAACAAAGGGTCTCTGCCTCTCATAGCCAAAGCACCGATGTTTAAAGGGTGGAATCCATCAACGTCTTTTTCAATGGAAATAGCGTCAAGGATGCGTTGCTCGTCAATGCCCTTGGGAAGAGGTAACTGAACCAAGATGCCATGAACATTTGGGTCGGCATTATATCCAGCAACGACAGCAAGAACCTCTTCCTCGGTGGCAGTATCTGGAAGATCAGTGCCAAAAGATGCAATGCCTACTTCCTCACAAGCTTTTTTCTTGTTGCGTACGTAGGTTTGGGAATCTTTACGTTCGCCAACCAAGACCACCGCTAACCCAGGGGTGCGGCCATATTGAGCTTTAAGTTCATCTACCTCGATTCTGAGTTCCTTGCGGATAGTCTCTGCGATCGCTTTACCATCAATCAGTTCTGAAATGCCAAGGAAAAGGTGAATTTTAGAGAGAATTGATAGGAAAATTTTTGAAACTAATGATGATAGAAAGTGATCACTCACCTGCAGTCATTATGGTTGTCATTCTGCGGCTGCTGATGTTGAGGGATGGAAGAGCTGTGCTAAAAGAGCGTTGAAGCTTTCCAGCAAGACGAGCAGGGCGAGGGGCAGCGCACTGGCGGCGGTGTTGTGCAAATTGGACACCAGTGGCGATGGGAGCGATGATGGTCACAGAAGTCATGAGCAGCTCTGCTGCGCTGATATTGCTTAAATAAAGTTACTGTATTTGTTTAATGAAAGGAGAGGTGAATTTGGGTCTTTTAAATCAATAATTTGTCTCAAATTGGAACCACCGGACCAGACATAGCGCCCCTAAAACTTGCAAATCTACTCGGCTTGTTGGCAAAATTAAACTTTTCTGTATATACATTGTGCCGTAATACGCCATTATGGGCGCCATGGAAGAGCCCACTGGGCGTTTTGGTCGAAATCGCAAGGGCAATGTTGTTCTTACAGAGCAGGAGGTATGTTTTTCAGCCTATTCTAATGCATGCAACGATGTGATCAAGAAGTCGTATAGATTAAGTACCATTTAATTCCGCTGCAGGCTCGAATGCGTGCTGTGTCAGAGATTGTCAACGCATTAGTTGCGGGCGTCAAGGCGGGGCAGGACGTGGACTTGAACGCTATTAAACGTGATGCTAGCATTAAATATTCAGTAGCCCATGGACCTAAACTAGTAGAAATCATCGCTGCCTTGCCTGAAGAACACAGACAAGAGCTCCTTCCTCAGTAAGTTATTATTTAATTAGTTAATCAGTCCTAGATGCCGCCCAAAAAATGAAAGTATTAATCTAAAATTTCACCAACCTTTTCTAATTCTTAAACCCCTATTATTCTTCAGACTCCGAGCAAAGCCTGTCCGTACAGCGTCAGGCATTGCCGTCGTCGCAGTCATGTCAAAACCTCATCGTTGCCCTCACATTGCCACTACCGGCAATATTTGCGTCTACTGCCCCGGAGGCCCTGACTCAGACTTCGAATATTCTACACAAAGTTACACAGGCTATGAACCAACTTCAATGCGTGCTATTCGTGCACGATATAACCCCTACGTTCAAGCACGTGCTCGTGTTGACCAGCTCCGCCGTCTTGGCCATTCCGTCGACAAAGTTGAGTTTATTTTAATGGGTGGTACTTTTATGTCGTTGCCTATAGAATATAGAGATTATTTTATCCGTAATCTCCATGATGCATTATCTGGCCATTCCAGTAAAGATGTGAACGAGGCAGTACGGTATAGCGAACAAAGTACGACACGGTGTATTGGAATGACCATAGAAACCCGACCGGATTTTTGTTTGACCCCTCATTTGACTGCCATGCTTTCGTACGGATGTACCAGATTAGAAATAGGGTTGCAGAGTACGTATGAGGATGTTGCAAGAGATACCAACAGAGGACATACAGTTGCAGCAGTAGGGGAATGCTTTGAACTAGCAAAGGATGCCGGCTTCAAAGTTGTGGCACACCTGATGCCAGACTTGCCTAATGTGGGATGGGAAAGAGACGTAGAATCCTTTACAGAATTCTTTGAAAACCCGGCATTCCGTACAGATGGATTGAAAATCTACCCTACGCTTGTAATTCGAGGCACAGGCCTGTACGAATTGTGGAAGAAAGGATTATATAAAAATTATGAACCATATCGTCTTATAGATCTTGTTGCAAGATGTCTTGCGCTTGTACCGCCCTGGACACGTGTGTACCGCATTCAACGTGATATTCCTATGCCATTAGTCTCTTCGGGGGTAGAAAAGGGGAACTTACGTGAATTAGCGTTAGCTCGGTGTAGAGAATTAGGATTAAGGTGTAGAGATATTAGATCCAGGGAAGTCGGGATCCGAGATATTCATTTCAAAGTGAAGCCTGATGAAGTGGAATTAGTTAGAAGAGAGTACACTGCAAATGGAGGATGGGAGACTTTTTTGGCGTACGAAGATCCAGGGCAGGATATTCTTGTAGGCTTATTACGATTAAGAAAATTGGCAGGGGCAGATAAAACTCGACAGCCGACTTTGAAAGGAAAAGTATCAATGGTGCGGGAATTACATGTGTACGGTACTGCAGTTGCTGTACAATCACGTGATACCAAATTATGGCAGCATCAAGGGTATGGTACGTTGTTAATGAAGGAGGCAGAGAGGATTGCTAGAGAGGAACATAGGTCGGTGAAAATGGCAGTGATTGCAGGGGTAGGGACGAGACATTATTATAGAAAGCTTGGATTTGAGTTGGAAGGGCCGTATATGGTGAAATATTTAGGAGAGCCAAAGAGTAGAAGGAAGAGGAAGTTATAGATCTAGTTAATACGTTCCTGCATGTAACAAAATGTTTTAAATTCCAAGCGCCAAAACTAAGTTTTAAATTTTTGAAAAAACTTTGCTATGATGGGGAGCGATTCTTAGTAGCTTCTTCTGCACAATATATACTCATTGGGCCAGAGAAATCTCGCTATGGTATATAAATTTGAATTGTTTATAAGTTCCATCGAGGGCTGATAAAATAGAAACGCGACTGCTTCCAAGATTTTGTGATCAAACATGGCCATGGCACAGGCACTTTACGTGCAAAGCACTCTATTCACACTGCGTTCTGAACCACCTGTGCGTCCATTGCAATTTGCACGCAATGTAGTCCCTAGATTAGGCGATTCTAGATCCAGGTGAGTATTTTTCTTGAACTTTTCTGTGGCTACGTCGTGACCCTTTGCTGTCTTTCCCCAGGTCCCCAATAACTTAGATTAAAGCACCCATTTTTCTCACTGCTCCCTCTTGTAGATATCGGCAGCAACTTGACGCATCACGTTATGTTCTATGTGCAGCCCAAAGTAAGCTATGCACTCCAGTTTTACAATTCACTTCTGTCTTTAATTCAATAACTCTCCTCCCAAGGTACTTGGCACTAGGTCAGCCCCTCCTTACCTACTTTCTCTCCTATACTCCTCTTGCAGAGCCTTCCAAGGAAGAACTGAAACGCCAAACCCCATCAAAACCACCGGCCAAGTATAAAAAGTCCACATCATCACAAGATGAAGGAGAACAAGAAATTGAAAAAGCCTTTGCAGTCTTTAGTTGGCAGAAATACGCCGAGCCATTTGTTGCTCCATGGAGCGGGAAGAGCGCTGCTCTCGGTATGCTCGCTTGGATTGTATCCTTTGTGGGTGTTGGTTTTGCCATTCTACCCCTTGCAAAGCTCCTAGCTGGTCCAGAAGGCCTCGCAGGACTCTCTCAAGAGGACAAAGCAATTTTTATATTTGTGAATCAAGTTGTGGAGACTGCAGTGGGCATTGCGGTAGTCCGTTTCGCTGCTTCTAAAGCAGCCCCTTTACCTGAAGGTTTCTTCCGTATAGATTTCAAATCTCCCTTTAGAAAACCTGATGGATGGGCAGCATGGGGCTTGTTAGGTGTCATTCTCTCGCCTGCTGTCGTCTTTGCTGCTGCCGCCTCTTTGGAAGCAATTGGAATTAAAGACGACCCTAACGCTCGTGGCACTGCAGACGCTGTCTCACAATTACTTGTTTTAGATCCCCTTACCTTTGCATCGCTGTTTGGTACCACAGCAGTGCTGGCACCTATCTTAGAAGAGACAGTTTTTCGTGGTTTCCTCTTGCCGTCATTGGGCAAAATAATGCCAACGCCTCTTGCTGTCCTTGTCTCTGCAGTAGCCTTTGGATTAGTCCACTTATCACCGAGGGATACCCCACAATTGACTGCTTTAGGTATATTATTAGGATTTTCTTACATACGATCAAAGAATTTATTAACTCCAATGATGATTCACGGAGCTTGGAATGGGACGGTACTTTGTGTGTTGTACTATTTGCAGGCAAATGGAGTTGACGTACAGAAACTCATTCATGGAGGAATTTAATACTTCTATCTTGTAAAATTGCAGTTACAGTTTAGTAAATAACCAAGTATTGAAGGGTAAAATTAAACTAGTAATAATACCCTATTGACTTGATAATAATATTGTTCAAATTGTCGATTGAGTTTTGCAAATTAGATAATAAAAAGGCTGTTTTAACACCTTTCCTCCAATATCATGAACATACTGTGTCATTAATACGCTTATTATTTCTTCTTTCCTTTACCACCCTTTTCACTACTACCAACACCTGCTTCTTGCAACTGTGTCGCTATTGCTGATGAGTAAGAAAGGTACCCCGTCCAAACAACCCCACAAAGAGACATATACAGTACCTGATGCTGTAATGGTACTGCTAAGAAATTAACAGAAGCAGCAGGAACCCAGAATTTCCATCCAGCATGGAGCGTAGGTACGAAATCACGACGAGTCTTATCGGGGAATTCTTTGATTTTGTTTTGTAATGCGAGGTTCCAAGCAAAGACGCCGGCAATGACAATGGGGGCAAGGCAGAGTTGGTTTAAAGTAACTTTTGCAAGGAAATTTGGCATGTTACGGACAGGCATAGCACGATCTAATGCACGGTACCAGAAGTGTTGGTAAGGGCCGTAGAAAAAGAGTCCAAAACTGCCCATTCGTGCTGCACGGGCCGCGTCGTAAGAAGCGGTGCCAGACTTGCTATCACGATTTGTGAGAACTTGAGCGATTAAATCGCCAGCAAGGGATAAAGAACCTGAGATAAGACCTGATTTGAGGACTGGATTGCTCAACATGCCCTGTAAAAGGATATTTAATGTCAAAAATATGAGATGAAAAAATGTAGTTGTTGGAGCGTTTTGCAATGGTGATGATTTTTATGGGAAACCTACTCCTGAAGATCCGGTGGATGCTCCGGCACTGCTGGAAGAAGCAGACATATTACGTGGACCTGAACGTCCTGTTTTTCTGATTTGCTGCAGGTGGCGTTGGAACATCCGCCATCCGTTGGGACCAATTCCGAAACTGAACATTTTGAAGCAAATACTATAAATTTAACAGCTGAGACAGTTAGCAGTAGATACAGAATTATTGGTAAAATTATCTATGACACAAATTTTTAATAAAATTACGAAACCATTTGAATTATTTTGCTTTTAACGAACATATGAAACTGCTTAAAAATTTCAGCCCTCGTCACAGCTCATCCTTTGCTTCTTCTTCCTCCTTTTCTAATGCCACCCCTTTCCTATCTACAGGCGCTCCCCCATATACACTCCTGATTACCTTATCCCTCGCATCCAGCCCAGCAAATAGAGGCCCTCCAGTAGGCAGCGGCACATACTGCCCGCTCCCCCGTTCTGCCGTCAGCTTCCCTTCATGCCACACCACATTCCCTCTACTAATCGTCGTCGTTACTTTCCCACGCATTTGCATTCCTTCATACACGTTTGTATCCATTGCAGAATGGTGTGTAGCAGCGCTGATGACGTGATCCTGTCCTGGGTCAAATAAAATAATATCTGCATCAGATCCTGGTTGAATAACCCCCTTTTTAGGATAGATATTAAAGATCTGTGCAGCCGCAGTGCTTGTAATTCGTACAAAATCTGTTGGAGCAATTAAACCAGTGTTAACTAGCTCATTCCAAGCCACGTGCAGTCTTTCTTCAATTCCGTTGACTCCATTGGGAATATTTCTGAAATCGTCTTTTCCAGCTAATTTTTGTGTGGAATTAAATACAGCATGGTCAGTGCCAAGTAATTGAAGTTGTCCACCAGCTAAAGCAGCACGGATTGCAGCGCTATGGGCCTTGGAACGGATAGGAGGGCTCATGACATACTGAGCAGCAACAGTGAAATTTTTATCCCAGAGTTTTGACTCATCTAAAGCGATAGCTGCAGCTACAGTTTCACCTATTATACGTGCTCCACGAGAACGAGAACGTGTTATTTCTTCAGCTGCATCGTTACTCATCACGTGGACTACATATAGAGGGGTATTTACAAACTCCGCAAGGCGGGCGGCACGAGCGGTGGCCTCCCCTTCTAGCCCTGCAGGCCTTGATAATCCATGCCCTTCTGGACCAGTGATTCCGGCATTAAAAACACGTTTTTGCCCTTCTGCTACAGCGTCTCCGTTCTCTGCATGTACCTGAACAAGCGCACCGATTTCTCGACACCGAGACATCCCGGCTACAAGCTGCTCATCGGTCACCATAAGCGCATTTTTATACGCCATGAAGAATTTAAAGGAATTTATACCATGTCTCTCAGCTAATGTACCCATTTGTTCACTAATTTTATCATCCCAAGAGGTCACCGCCAAGTGAAAGGCGTAGTCCATTGCAGCATTCTCTGCTTTCTTTCTCCATGCTTCATAGCCTTTGAGTAAATCCCCATCAACAGGAAGGGCAAAATCTATATGAAAAGTAGTGCCACCAGCGAGAGCCGCAGCGTGGCCGGTATAAAAATCATCACAAGCGACTTGCCCCATAAACGGCATGGCGAGGTGGGTGTGAGGATCAATGCCTCCAGGCATTACAAGCTTGCCTGTTGCATCTATAAGTTGAGCATATCTACTTGCTTTGATTCCCTGTCCCACCTCAGCGATGGTTTTGTCGCGAATGAGGACGTCTGCACGGAACTGGCGGTCAGCATTGACGACGGTGCCACCCTGAACATGAATGAGGGAAGGATTTTTGTTAGAATTAATGCAGTGAATGCTATAGATTTCAGAGGTAGCAACGATATTGTTATTTTTGGAGCTGTTGTTAAGTGGAATAGATACCTTGATGAAAATTTCTGAAGCACCCAGTGTGAAATGATCCAATAAAGTTATGAACAGCATTAGTAGGCTCCCAAGGAGCCGAGGGCCCTTCTTCATGTAGCACACTGTTGTTGCTATATCTAGAATGCAATATTAATGACTAGAACTACGAGGTTGCTTCTTATTATGCCGCTAGAATTTGCAGACTAGAAGAAGGTAGGAACAGGCAAAAATTGATTTTTTTTTGATGATTACGACAATAAAAGCTACTATCTCCCTCAGCCTCGGCACTTGAAATAATTTACACAGATAGTTTATCGCATAGTAGTGTCATCAACATTATGGCAAGGTCTAAAAGGGCCCGCGAGGCACTTCAAAATAATATAATTGCGAGAGCATCTGCAACTGCAACTGCGATCGCAAATCTGAACGAGCACTTGGTTGAAGAGCCTGCAGGTAAGTAGTTAATACTATATTCATCATGGGTAATGCCTTCAGGGTGGATTTAATTGTTAAAAATTGGAGCCCATCAACACCAAAATTTTAAAATTTTAAATTTCAAGGACCCATTGCTTGCTCACCACGTTCAATAAAGGAATAATTTAGCTTCCTTGCATTATAATGAATTTATGTCGCTACTTCTGCAGCCATCATTGCTCCTGAAAGCTCGAAGTTGGCAACAAATAATGTCACCAACACTTCAACAGATCGTGATGTAGGGATCGCTGCTCCTACCAATACTGAGTACTTGGAGAACATCAATATCAATAAGATGCTTATGCTGGATACAAGCATTGATGCAGATCGTCCCAGCAACTCTCCTAAAAAACTCATCGCTGGAGCTCCTGTCTTGGTGCAATCAGCAGACGCACCCTCTGCTGATTTTAGTACCCTGACAGTTGCAGCCCATCCAACTTCTTCTCCTCTGGAATCGTTGGATATGAATGTTCAAAAAATCGAGAAGGAAATTAAAACTGAGGGATCTATTTCCCTCATGGCTGTCTCTGTAGCTGACGGCTCCGACAGTGACTATGCAAGCATCGATGACCCTGAAGAAAAAGACGAAGCAGAAGACGATTCTGAGGCTGAATCTGCGCTTTTATTACCAGAGGTTCCTGGAAATCAGTACGAAGTAGCTGTACGCCCATCTACAGACTCAGATACTTCTGATTCTGACTCTAGCAGCGCTTTCACCTTTGATGTTGACTGCACGCCTGGACAGAAAAAAAACCCAGCCCCAGCCACTGCTACTATCGCACCTGCTGCTCCTCCCAAGGCAGTTAGGCCTCGCCCCATCTTCGTCAACAATATTGAAGATTACAATTACTCTTATGCAAAGAAACCTCGCCTGGATCTGGCCAGTTTTAAGACTCTTGGCCCCCCCGCTGACGACGTTGCTGCAACTACTAGCGAAGAAAAAGTCAAAGCTCGCCCCTTGGCACGTGTGTCCGAAGAAGCACTCGCTTCTTTGTCACCTACACACATTGCTTCTGATATCTTGAAGTATTTCGTGCGCACGCGCGCCCCTGCCTTCTTGCAGCGATTTGTGGCTCCGGCACAAGCACCCGAAGAAGAAGCTGTAGTTGCCGAAACAGCCGCTGACAACGAAGAAACTTTTGGTTTTGGCTCTCCAGTAGACAACATTGTCCGCGAGCCTGCGCCCTGGGAACTGACGTTCGGTTCCCCCCTGGAGGATGCTTCTCGTCCTCCTGCGCCTTGGGCAGATGCAGAGGAGGATGAGGTTGACCCCTTGGCGGTGCCCCTGCCTGATGATGAAGAAATCGTCGAAGAGAAAGAAGAAGAGTGGAAAGCAATGGTGGACAAGGAATGGTATGAGGATGTCCCCACCTCTAAATTAGATTTTAACGCTATGCAGAAAGAGTGGGATACCTACTGCGCAGAGAGGTCGCAGAAAGTAGCAGCAATGCTGGAAACCGAGGAGAAAATCACCTCTGCCGAGGCGAAACTAGAAGCTGCCCAAGTAGCATTCAAAGAACTTGAAGTCACTGCTTCTTTTAACAAACGGAAGCTGTCAAGTCAACGTTCTGCAAGGCTGAGTCGCCGCAATCTGGTGCAAGTCAACCAGTCCTATGACAACGTAATAACCAAGAATTATTTAAATAACATTGTGAGCATTGCTTCCCCGATCAAACACCGCTTTCTGGAGGCTGACTATAGCCAGCAAGTTTGGAAACGCCTTGCTCCTACTGGACCTGGATTTGGCACGGGACTTGGCATTGCGCTTGAGTACCCAAGTAGCGAGAATAGCCAAAGGGACATGCGCTTGGCAGAAGATGCAGCAGCCCAAGCAATGTATTATTTTGAAAACAGCTGTGTAGAGTACGCCCGCCCCCCTGTGCAGCTTAGCAGAGATGAAGTGGAAAATATGCCTGAAGTGAACGACAACCCTGCGGTTTTCAAACGAAGCGGTGTGATTTTGACTCGCGAATCAAATGGTATGCCCTTTCACTGCACAGTCAACCGCCCTCCTCTTGACTTGGCAATCAGTCGAAGCCGTGCGGCGCGCCAAGGGGCATCTTGTAGAAAGCGGGTTCTCTCCGATGTGTGGAAGGTTCCTCCTCTATCACTCCCTCCTGGTGAGAATACGCTTTATTACCGAGCTGCAGATAAGGTTAAGGAGGTTAAACAGTGGATCCGTCCTAAATTGAGGGACACTCTCTTGGAGTACAACCAGAGGTTGGAAGATGCTGCTGTGCGAATTAAAAATTTCCCCAGCGATCTTGTTATATCCCTGGTTTTGGGTATTTAAATAACGTTTTGGTATTTAAATATATCTCGGGTAGCATAGTTCTCTAATTTGAAGGGTGCAGTAACGCTGTCACAACTGAGGATAGCTTCTTATAAGGGATAAACTTGAGAGCGTCGGCGGCAAGAAACAATAACGCGGAAAGCTGAATCTCGACTGGAATTAGTGAAAATGAATGGGTAATTTCACAGAAGCCTTAATTTATCTCACAGCAGTTATAAGAACGTAATTTCTAGTGAAGATACGAAGTGTAAGAACTGATTTATTTTAGAAAGTGGTTTTAATCTCTCCTGTCGTTTGAAAAGTAAGCTTTGTAATAATTAATGATCTTGTTGTTTCTGTCAATTTTTTAGTAATTTTAGGTAGAGATATCGGTCCATATCACAAATAGGCAATTCAACCAGTGTCTCTAGACACCTACACACCGAAACTTGCTGCATAATCCAGCAATTGTGGGCAAGTGAGGGTAAGTGCAAAATAATGAAGGTTGGTCTCGGTCAAAGTCAATTTGTACCGCTGAGGTACAGCCCACCGGGCATTCCAACAAAGCCTCGGCCACCCTTTGGACACTGGTTGCGCTCGTATCTTTAATTTAAACAATCTTACACTGAGCGTACATCAAGGATAAATGAAAACAAGGCCTTTGTAGTGGAAATCTCTACCCTTTTAAAGGATTCGGAAAAGGAACTGCAGCTTTCGCAAAGGTCGCTGAAAACAGAGAAGTAACCATGTTGCAGATATTTATCATTATACTGCAGTTAACAAAGCAGCTTGCAGTCGTGAAAACTAAATCCACGGCAGCAGTCGCCACAGTGGCAAAATAACACGCTACACTAATCACCCCTACCACGCCTGTGACCCCAATAATAGAGGCACAGACAATCAGAGCTCCCTTGGAATCTCAAGAATATTATTAGGTCGACGCCTGATTCTAGTGACTCTGCATCTGTTGCTTCCCAGGAGAAGATAGAATCTCCTTTGGTAGCAGAAGACCCCTCAGCTGCCAAAGACAGTTCCATGACTAAAACTGCAGCTTTCGCATAGGTCGCTGAAAAGAAAGTAGTAACCATGTTGCAGTACATTACATGATGGTCAAGGCACATATGGACGAGTTTAGAAAACTCTAATTGAGTATTTTTGATCTCTTCTTCTTGCTCAAGAGCCTACAAATTGCCAAGTATGGGTATTTCACACTTTTTTTCATATCGCTAAACCTGAAGCTAGCCAGATTTGGAGCACCACAGTAGAAGCAGCCAGGCTCTTCATCTTCAAAAATAGTAGTGTCAACTGCAGGAATGACAAATATCTGCGACATGGTTACTTCTTTGTTTTCAGCGACCTTTGCGAAAGCTGCAGTTTTAGTCATGGAACTGTCTTTGGCAGCTGAGGGGTCTTCTGCTACCAAAGGAGATTCTATCTTCTCCTGGGAAGCAACAGATGCAGAGTCACTAGAATCAGGCGTCGACCTAATAGAATCTTGAGATTCCAAGGGAGCTCTGATTGTCTGTGCCTCTATTACTGGGGTCACAGGCGTGGTAGGGGTGATTGGTGTAGAATGTTTCTTTGCGACTGCTGCCGTGGATTTAATTTTCACGGCTGCAAGCTGCTTTGGAGCTGCGATGCCGTAGACCTTCTCGTTGATGCTTTTGGCAATATGTGCAGGTACTTCGAGCTTTTCTTTGCCTTTCAAGCCATTTAACGCGACATGTTCTTTCTTGCTTTCCAAATACTTTCTCTCCAAATGCTTCACACAAACCCGCTTGGCATCGTCAGATGCCTTATAAATGCTAAGAAGCTCGTCGGCGCTCCAGGTAGAAAATGGACCATAGTTTCCAGGGTTATACCATGAAGGAGCTGCTTCGTCGAATGCAGGACCAAGCTTACTAGGAGGAGCTGCTGCAGGTGCCTTGACGGGTACAGCGCTCTTGGAGTCGTCGGCAGCAGCAGCAGCAGCAGCAGCAGCAACAGCAGCAGCAGCAGCAGCAACAGAAGGGCCTGCTCTGGCGAGGGATTGAATGGACGTTTTAGTCAATCCATTAGCGGGGTTATTGGCTTTTGACGGGGCCAATGAGGCAGGCACAGGTAAGGTTCTCAAAGGAGCATACTGCTTGGCATTCTCAACAACAGCGGCAGGCTTGGTGGCGGCAGCAGCAGAAGCGCTGGCACTCGTGGCCGGTCGGATATTCTTAATTAAGCCATTTGCTGACTTGATATTGGATTGAGCCGGGCCCAAAGAGACGGGGGTAGGTAAAGACCTGGCAGGGGCGCACTGGCTAGCAGCGGGCTTGGTGGCGGTTGGTGCCTGGGGTGCCATCCTGCGGCAAAAGTCGGGGAAGTGAGCCCCCCAGATAGATTTACTGACTAATCTGGCAGGTTGAGCTCTGTTTTGGGACACAGCACAGATATTGAGGCCCTGAAGAGGAATAAAAGGAAAAAGATTTGATTGAGAAATTGTAGAGAAAGTGAAAACTTGCTGCTTTAGCTTTCACAGCCTAACATTAGTGGCTATGTTGCATGAAATAAAAACCATTGAGCTCATAAAGTGAATTTTTGGATGCTTACAGCCAGAGAGCGCAACGCAGGGACGCTTGCAATCTGCTCGTTGCTCATGCCAAGAGCTCGAAGAAGGTCTGACACGGTCATAAGGTCTGCAAAGTTGCGTATAGTATATGTGAGTCTCTATGAAGTAAATTCGGGGTCTTCTGGGTATTATCAATTTCCGGATGGTTGGTTGGTTTAAATGCAGTTTGGGAAGTAATCAAATTTGGAAGTTCAAAAACACACGATTCGCCCAGTGCACTGCATATCGTCTATTAGTGACATAATAGCTTACCTGATGCGTCCGCATATGTTGCGGCACTTTCTCTGTGTTGGGATTTTGCCACATTGCCAAGGTTGTTGATTACGCCCGAGGGCTTGGTGAGGTTGGACATTATACAATTGTACTAGATTTTTGCAACTACTATAATTATAGTAATTTTGGAAAAGTATCGCCACCAAGTAAGTTGCAACTTGATATAAACTGTTGGTGTCGAATTTTGAAACTTCTTTGTAAAAGTTTTCCTTCTTGTATCTACCACCTTTGCGGCAATTTGATGCATGATAACAAGCCACATAACAAATAATATTGTTCTCAATTTGTTAATAAACTCATAAACTACTTGGACCAGCACAAACAAGGTTTATTATTAGACATTTACTCCTCGATTTCCTCGATTGAACAGACATCACATTCCCAACATTGTTATCTTCTACTTGACGATTAAAAGAGCTATACAGACGTTCAGAAATAACGGAAAGTGTGTCTAATTTGCCAGTCAAGAATGCAGCCTTAAAATAGACTTTTTTTCCTATCTCGAATACAATCTTCTTTCACCCTGCCGTTGCCAGACTTTGAAAGCTGGACACTAGAGACCACCAAAAACTAGTATGAGTTCCGAAAACGAGGATATAGAGGTCCCTCTCCTGGACGAAAGTATTGAAACTTCTACTTCTGGTGCAAGTGTATCTTCCACTTGCCTTATTATCCTTTCAATCTACGTAGGGCTAGGATTATTAAGTCAACCGTATGGACTCCGTCTCGGCGGCTGGATCGGTCTCATCTCTTTACTCTCTACAGCTGCATTATTCTTTTGTTCTGCAACTCTTCTAGCCAAAGCGTGTGATTTCTTGCCTCCAGGCCATGCGCAGACGTTCCCTGTATTAGGCCATGCGCTCGCTGGAAACGCAGGTCGAGCGGGGGTGACCCTTTTGGCAGGATTTGAATTATTTGGCGCCATTATGATCGGATTAGTCATCGTTTTGCAACAATTAGAACTTCTTCTCCCTAGAGAAGGCCTCTTTACACTTTCTCCACTCGTATTAGCATGTATTATCGCCGTTTCCGGCTTAATTCCGACCTTGGCCTTTCAAGATGTCTCCCGTCTGGCGCCTATTGCTGCCGCAGGAAGTGGTGCTAGTGCAGCAGTAGCGATCGCAGTTCTTTCGTTACCACTTGTAGATCCAGAGAGACAGTCTGTACACCAACCTCCTGCACCGCATGCTGTCGCACATTGGCCAGGCCTCCTTCAATCAGTCGGTATTTTTGCGGTGAGTATGTCTGGTCATTCTTCACTTCCCAGCATCCGCTCAAAAATGCAGCACCCTCGTAGATTTCCACGTGCTCTAGGGGCGTCGTTTGCGATTATGGCTGGAGTGTATGCTGTTGTTGCTTCTGCTGGGTACTATTATTGGGGAGATGCAGTCAGTCCGCTGATTACCTTTGACCTAGCAACAAACTCTGCTTACTCCTCACTCACAACCACCGCTGGCGCCAGAAGCAGCAACAGGGCTGGTCTTATTAATGGACAGGTGTGGTGGCAACAATGGATACAAATAGACAGAATACTAGCTTCGTTAATTCTAATTACATGCAGTGCGAAAGTCCCTGCGCTTGTCATGGTGGTTGAAGAATTAATCAAGGGCGTCTTACCGGCAAGAACTCGGCAAGAAGCCTTTGCCGCGGATGTTTCTTTCCACCGACTACAACAGCATGAAGCTCATTCTCAAACCTGGTTGCAACGAAAATCGCAGTTTTTATCACGGGTTGCGATTGCAGGGTGTGCGTTAGCGTTGGGTGTGCCTGCGAGAAATCAGTTAGGGAGTGTGTTGAGTCTCGTCGGTGGTGCGTGTAGTATGTCCACAAGTTTGGTCCTTCCTGTTGCTTTCTATACAAAGCTGTCTTGGGAAACACATTCAAATGCAGGAAAAGTGGGGCTCAGTGGGATACTGGTGTTGGGGAGTGTCTTGTTGGCGCAAGTGACCTACCAAGTAGCACGACAATTCTGGAGTTAAAGAATAAGAAGATTGATTTTTTGTAGGGTCCTTGTTTTCCGACTTCATTTTTCAGTGCACTAATTTTTTTTTAAATCTGTTTAGTAAAGAAATCCGCTGTGTATGAACGTTCACGCAATACAAACTATCGCAAAGTATGTTCCGCATTATCTATAGCTTATAAATATACATAAAAACAACTATGGCAGAATAATATTACGTGCACCTCAGCCACGAGCGCCCGATGTTTTTGTTAACGTTGTAGGTCTGGGTAGTATCAGCTCCTTCGTTTCACTGTTTTGCGCTACCACAGTCGCTCTTTGCTGTTCATACACCATCCCTGCTGCCATTGCAAGCGCAGGAGCGACTGTATCTGCCACTTCATTCGCCCAAGAAAGAAAAAACAGCATTTTCCTTTGAGCTTGTTTTAGTCGAGTAATCATATTTTTTAATTCCTGATCCTGTTGCTGGAACTCTAGTAATAGCTCTTCTTTATTCATTCTACCTAGACTATTTTTATCAGCAGTAGGGCTATTACTTTCGTTATTAATACAGCTGCGAGCTTCGACTAACCCAGCGTCTACTAGCCTAGAAAGGTCTGTCAATGCGGTTACCACCACTGGCCGACCATGCCGCAACACCATCGCCACATCAGATAAAATACCAATTGCGAAGCTACGAGGCACCTGTGCCCTCCCTGCTTCTGTATTACTACATACATGCATCACGCTATTTAGTAGCACGGTAGATGGAACATCTGCAGTACCTGGTAGGGAATGTGACTGGGATTTTGAATGTGACCCCCTTCCAAGTACTGAAGATGATGCCAGTACAGTGTTCGCAGCATCCAGTACATCTGTAGTGTATCGCCCGTTGAAGAGCCGCAGTGTAAGGCAGTAGGAATAAAGCAAGTCGAGTAAATGAAGAGGCAATGCTGGAGAAGGAGGTTGGGAGATTAAAGAGGAAAGCGATGGCAGCGGGGCTGCTGGTGGTGGAGGTATCTGCTGGTCTTCAAGTCCGGTGTTCATCCTTGCTTCAGCACTGCTAATAGCTGTGCTTTCTACTATTACTTCTATGCATTTAATTCCTGACGCGCTTAATTGAAGCTCTGCTGCAGCTAGCGTCGTCCACCATGGCTCCCAGGCTTGCACCTCGGCCGCTACGTCACCGTCTGCTGCGAAAGCTTCTTTTTGGAAGGCTTCAAGCTCTTCTGTAGTTAGGTCATCTAGAGTAATTTCACCTGTTGCAAATAGTAAAGCTCGATGCAAAGACAAACCAGGTACCAGCTCTTCATCATCAGAACTTTCTTCTTCCCCTTCACTGCTGCCACCGCTGCCTCCTTCTAGATCTTCAATCTGTTGCTGGTGTAGAAGGCGAAGGATATCTTGCATGCGGCGTTTTTCATCTTCGGTTGCTGTCAAGGTGCGGAGTTCTCCCTCGGCTGCTTCTCTGTAAGAGCGGTGTATTAAAAACGTGTAAGCGAGAGCGAGAAGAACAAATGGAGCAATAATTGTACGTTGCGCAAAGGATTAATCTATCTATCTTACCTATAGAATGTGTCTGTGCATTGCGTAGAATGATTCTTATAGCAATCTACAGAACAATACCGGGCGTTGCAGCGTGGGCAAATATAATTTGCATCTGATCGTGAACATACTGAACACGATGCTGCCATTGTAGCCGCTTTTACATTACTTGCATATTCGAATGTATTTTTAAAAATTAATCTTCCTAAAAATGTGTAATTCTCTTGATGCTTTATCGTTTCCTAGCACAAGCTTTCATGGCAGATTTTCTTTTGAAGCAACCGCCGACAAGAGCTCTCTGATACAATACCACACCACTCGCGTCTATCTAAATCGATTTTACACAGCATGCTGTACTAGCAAGACTGATATGTAGTAACAATACAACAACGTAACTTGCTAAGAATAATAATAAACTACGAAAGAAGGTTTTACGGGAAAAAAGCAGTTGCCTCTTGTTGCTCTGCTTGAAATTCGTGTATTTACTTTGCATCATACCATGTGTCTGCATATTTACTATCTACGGAAAGCTCTACTCTCAAAGGATCCCCACCAGCATCACCAAAGGGAGATCGCATACACTCGACAACTACTGCTTGTGCAATTTCCGCTGTTTCTTTTGGCCCCTCCAAGATTACTTCATCATGCACTTGCAATAACAATCTCCAGCCCATTTCTCTAAGCCTTTCATCTGCTGTTATACGCAACATAGCCGCAGTTGCCACGTCAGCAGCAGAGCCTTGAATAGGGGTATTGATCGCAGCACGCAGAGCATGCGCTTTGGCTGCTTTATTGCCACTTTTTGCATCGGGCAGTTGCCGTCTACGTCCTAATATAGTGCACACATATCCTTCATGCTCAGCCAAGTACCGCTGCTCTTTTTGCCAAGCCTCTACTTCTTTTCTATCGGCATACCATCTAGCTACCGTCTCTCCAGCTTCCGTCAAGCTAACCCCCCAATCTTTACTCAACCCATGGGCCGTTTTTCCGTAAGCAATAGAGAAATTAAGTACCTTTGCTCTACGACGTTCCGCTCCGTACAGGTCTTTTAATAACGGCACAGGTGGCGGGGTGTAACTCCCATCCTCAGCGACTCCATCCCATTCTAATAGACAATTTCCTTTGGCTATTGCATCTTGAATGTGGTCGTACATACCAAGAGCAGTTCGAGAATGGAAATCGCCTCCAAGTTTGAAGGCAGTCAACATAGACTGGCAATTCGCCATATGTGCTAAAATACGCAACTCTAATTGCCCATAATCTGCTACAATTAAAGTTTTGCCAGCCTTTCTATCTGCGGTAAAGGCCTTCCGTACCCTATAGCGATCTTTTTCTAAAGCAGGTTGATTTTGTAAATTTGGCCTACGAGCGGAAAGACGTCCTGTCTCTGTGTTGATATTCAAAGAGCAGTGGACACGGTACACTCCAGAAGCATCCGGTTTGGAGATATCATCAGATTGTAGAGGAATAATAAAATTAGAAAGTAAAGTATCTATGGCGGAGGCGTCAATTAAGCTATCAACTGCTGCACAGGCAGCAAGACCATCAGGAACAGTAGGGAAATACTGAAATAGCTTTCCATATCCATTCTTCTCTCCAATGTCAGCCATTTCTTTGGGCGTACGTTCCCTTAATGCTTCTTGTCGTTCAATTTGTAATTTTGCAATCTCGGCATCGTCGGTTGACCACGGAGTGGCGCCATCATCATCAAAATCATCACGAAGGGCTTCTAGACCAGCTGCGCCGTTTACAGCTTCGTTTGCAGCACCTATATCTGCTAAAGCTTTACGTGCACGGCCGGGTTTTCCAGCAAGGGTCTTTAATACCGGAGTTGAGCAGGCGGGGACACCAGAAGGGGTATAAATATCAGGAACAAGAGGAGATTTTTGAATTTTACCCCATACATTATGTAGGGTTATATCCATATTCTTTTTAGGCTTCTTGCCTTCTTCTGGTGGCAATTGATTCGGTACCTTAAAAGTCCGCTCCAACGGGACGCCGGGCTTCTCATTCCACCTATTATCTACCCCTCCAAATAGCAGCTGTGAAACCTGAGGTCCCGATCCTACATTCATATACGCAGCATCAGCTACTTTTGACGTTGCCCAATTACGGAACCTCATTTTTGCTTCTTCCTCTTCCCTCACTGCTCGTTCCTGTGCCTCTGCCAAGTGAGCTCTATCTACAGCCATCCCTGCTGCTTCCATATCAGTTAAAAGATCTCCAAATGGACGCCATGTAGCACGGTATAAATCCCATAAAGTCTCAATTACTATCCCTGAACGGGCATATGCAGCCGCGACAGCCTCATCCAGCTTTGCTGGTTCCTCTCGCAGCTCTGACTCTAAAGCTGCATGCAAGTCCCAAGTAGATTTTGCATCATAGGCAGAGTAATTCACCCACCTCCAGTGCGTATCTTCCCCACGTTGAAGCTCGTGAACAGGTGGCAATACCGTTAATTTACCCTCTGTTCCATCTTTCTTTAAATTAGGTTTTCCGAAAAGTTTCTTCATCGAGACTTTACCTCTCACATCTCCTGATGCAGTGGCTCCCATGAGATTCTCGTCAGAAGATAACGCTTCTAGAGAGTATCCACCACGTCCTACACGACTAGAATCCCACAAACGAGCCATATGCATGGTATCTCCATCAAATCCGTTCATTTTTACACCGAGCCGCTCCATCACATGTCGATCAAAAGAGTAATTGTGCCATACTTTTTTGATTGATTCTGATTCCCAAAATGGACGGAATGCGTCGATAATACCAGCTACTTCTTCTGATTTGGCTTCGTCGCCATCTAAATACGTATCAACCCACAGCATAGACCTGAAAAGAGTTGCCCCGCTAGAGGCACCGCTGGTATTGCTAATGCTACTGCTGTTAGAATCTAGGCTAAAGTCCACGTCCGGTCCACAATAAATAGAGAAACAAATCACATGTCCATGACAACATGGAGAATGCCTTTTCAAATCTATATCCATTACCTCAGTATCGCAGGCAAAGAGTCTACTTGATAATTCAGATGAAGCTAATCGAGCTGCAATCCGACGAGCATCTGCTATGGTATTAACTACATATACATCTGGTGGCGGTTCATTTTTATACACAGTAGCTACAACTTCATCGGAAACATTTAATTCGAAGTCTTCGTCGTCACTTAAAGGTTTTTCAGCAGTGATGGTGGTGGACTTGATGGGTTTAGTTGCCGTCGTGTGGAAGCTTGCCACTGGGGTCGTTGTTCCATTGCTACTGCTGCTGCTGCCATTACTGCTGCCATTACTGCTGCCATTACTGCTGCTATTGGTTGTTGAGGTGGAGGAAGCTCCAGATCCTTTGGAAATTTGGGCTGGTGTAAATAGAGCACTAGAAGAGGCTGCCATTGGCGTACCAGCAGCTGCCGCAGGAAGATGGGTGCCTTGAAAAATGGGAGATGCAACATCCACGCGATAATTATGCCTTTCAAATCTGCTTTTAGCACGGTGGTCAACGACTACATCAGCTCTAAGGCGCTCTCGATCTTTTGCTCTTAGTGAATCTACATTCTTTTGCATTATTGGATCGTTAAGACCCCGCATAGCAGTCTTCTCGTTGCTAGGGGCAGCGGACGCACTGCTTCGAACGGGGTTCCCTCCGACTGCATATGATCTAAAATATTCGTATGAACTTGGATATTGATAGTTTCCACTATTGCCAGCCAATGCGAATATTTTCGCATCCCAAGGGCGACCACTAAGGCCAGAGCCCCGATTAAGAGTCCTAAAAAAAGTCTTAGATAATTCTCTTCTTGACATGGCCGAGCTGCCCCCAGAATTGTATGTGGAGCGACTCAGCGAGAGTTTCAACTCGGACGATGGAATTGGTGCTAAAGGCATTTGGCTGAGCCGTTAGTACATGCCGAGGTTTCCTAATACTGCAATGATTGTCAGCAATAAAATTAATACTTTTGAGGCGGAACACTGCCCAATTCTGATATGGGTCCCTTTTCCCCCTGAGTTTGTAATTTCTGAGACGAAATTTAAAAGAATTGTATTCATCAAAAACCACACATATTTTGATCATTTATTTATTTTTCAAATAAGAGTAAGCAATGATGGGTCGATTGAAGCGGGTGGTGTGGCTCTTAGCCCTCACTCTGCTTCGTATAGACCATGCATCGGCTGATCAATATCCTCACCTTTTAGAAATAACCTCTGCTAATTTTTCAGACTCACTAACCGTGATTTTCAAAGACTATGATCGAGTATTAATGGAATTCTATGCTCATTGGTCAGTCTTTAATTTATCCTACTTCACTAATCTTATTTTATTTGCCTCTCATTTTGCACCTCGCCACTGAGCAAAAAAAGCACCTTTGCTGTATAAAATTCCCCTCTCCTATGTTTCTCACCCTTCCCGCCCCCTTTCCTCATCATACAAATTCATTTCATTACTAATTTACAGGTGTCCAGTATGTAAAGCCTTTCAGCCAACGTATGCTGAAATTGCCGCCCACCTAGGTTCCCGAGGCTCGGCCACTCCTCGAATAGCAGTAGCCAGAGTAGATTGCCCAGATAACCCTGATATCTGCGATAAATTCGAAATTAGATCCTATCCAACAATGTTTCTAGGTACAGCAGCACAATTCTCTGCATATGAACTTAAAAACGTAGTTCGTATCGATCCCTCGCCGAGATCAAAAGAAAACACCATTGCCGCCATCTCGAAAGAACTAGGGGGGGTCCCTTTAGATCCAGGGACCCTTTCTTCTTCTGACAGTGGTAATGGAGATACTACTACTAATAGTAATGCCAAAATGAAATCTTCTTTAGGTATTAAAAACAACAGTGGTGATCCTTCAGGGCATCTTCGAATTTTGAAACCATTGAATTTTCAACAGAGCGTTGATCTGAACGATATCGAGGGAGCAGTCGTCAAATCATGGGAATATCTCACTGCACCCTCATTATTACGTGGCATGGACACTCGCAAAGCGCTAGAAGATTGGATAGATCTTCTCGCAGACTCACATCCTGTAGAGAGATGTAGACTGGGAGCAGAAAACGCAGCCGAGGTGCTGATTAGCGCCTGGCCAGAGGGGAATGAGCATGCTGCGCTCCCTGCTGCGCTCCATGATGTGAAAATTTGTGGAGATACTGAATTCAATGATTGGACTGGATGTAAAGGGTCTCTCCCTTCAAGTCGTGGGTATACCTGCGCTTTATGGCAATTATTCCACACCCTAGCTGCACGTCTTCCGGAAAATGACGCCCTCAGTGGTGCTCGTTGGATGACTGCAATCCGTGGTTTTGCTAAAAACTTCTTCCAATGCAGTGATTGTGCACGTAATTTTGTCAAACATGCAAGCACGCTCGCTGCAGATAAGGTGCAAACTAAAAGAGAAGCTGTGCTCTGGATGTGGGCGACACATAATTTAGTAAACGCTCGGCTGAAATTAGAAGAAGAGGAAGCCTCTGCTGGAGATCCAGAGTATCCAAAGATACAATGGCCACCAGAAGAACTATGTCCTACTTGCAGTAGTCCTACTAGTAGTAGTCAAGATAACAATTCTGTAGAAAAGAGCTGGAATGAAGAGGCTGTATTTAAATTTTTGGTGAATTTTTATAGCGCTGGTGGGAGCAATAATGATAGTACTACAGCATCTAATGTACGAGGGAAGAGTGGTAGTGTGAAGATTAATACTGCTATGAATGGAGGGGCAATAAAGCAGGGTAATTTTTATAGTTCATGGGAATTTGCTTTTATTTTAGTAAGTGGCATAGGGGGAGGGACGTACTTTATGTTGAAAACTAGCGGGCAATATAATTTTAGAAAGTCTCTAAATAGGAGAATGTAAGACAATTGAGAGACCTTTACGCAATTGAGTGCCTGATGGCAAGAAGAGGGAAAAGGGGGCAAAAAGGGATTGTAAAATCAAAGCAGCAGTACACACCGCTCAGCAGCTGCAGCAACAGCACAGCAGTTGAAGCACGTTGAGACATTTAAGCTCAAAAATGACATCAAAACAATTCAACTTATTATTCAACTAGTTTGTAAACTCAATTAAAAGTCAACAATTAAGATGCAGGCTGCGATCTTGGAAGCAAGCCAGAAATTTCCCAAGCCATCAGATTTCAATCCCAGATATGGAACAGCTGGATACAGGGCTGAAGCCCATCTTCTCCACTCCACCATGTTCAGGTGTGGAATATTGATGGCGATCCGCGCTCTGGTCCAGAAAGAAACAAAGGTAACTGGCATTTGTCTCACTGCTTCTCACAATCCGGCCCCCGACAATGGAATCAAAATGGTAGAGCCTACTGGAGAGATGTTACAACAACCTTTTGAACCTATTGCCGATGAATTTGCCAATGCTGAATCCGATGAAGCGCTTGCTCGTCTCGTTTTAGAATTTATGGAGAAGGAAGGGGTCACTGATGCCACAGGCACCGTGCTCATTGCCCACGACACTCGGCCTTCAGGCCCTGAGCTGGCTGAAGCCGCTGCCGCAGGTGTCCGCTGCGTTGGGGCAGAACCTAAATTCCTGGGTCTACTCACCACCCCTCAGCTGCACTGGGCTGTAATGCGAACCAACCAAAATCTGCCAGCGGGCGAAGACGATTACTACTCTGTTCTTTCTTCGGCCTTCTTGGAGCTTGCCGGGAAAGCTGACCCCCCCATGACACTGTATGTAGATTGTGCAAATGGTGTCGGCGGACCTAAAATCGGTTCATTAGTTCCTCATCTTGAAGCAGCTGGCTTAAAATTAGAGCTCAGAAATATCGGAGAGGGAATTTTGAATGGCGGGTGCGGATCAGATTTTGTACAGAATAATCGTACTACACCAGACAGTTTTCATGATATTCCTGCTGGAGCGAGATGCTGTGCTGTAGATGGAGATGCTGATCGTTTAGTCTATTTCAGCCCTCTCCCTGACGGCAATGAAGAAAGCGGCAATGGTGACAGCAAGTCTAAAAATGTTATTCTTCTTGACGGAGATAAGATTGCCGCATTAGCTGCAGGCCTGATTAAAGACCTTGTATCCCAGCTTCCTGGTAATTTAAGAACCTCTTCTGTGGGCGTCGTACAAACTGCTTATGCAAATGGCGCTTCAACTAGATTTTTAAAAGAAAGCATTGACTGTGACGTGGCAGTGACCCCCACCGGAGTCAAATTTTTACACGAAGCTGCCCATGCCTTTGACGCTGGAATTTATTTTGAAGCCAATGGACATGGAACTGTCCTCTTCAAATCATCCTTTTTAAAAGCGCTCGTTGCAGTTGCAGCGGAAAACAGCGCTGCTGCTGAACTCTTAGCTTTAAACAACGTCATCAACGCAGCTGTGGGTGATGCCGTCAGTGGAATATTAATGGTGGAAGCTGCTTTACGACGCAAGAAATGGTCTTTAGAGCAGTGGTCTCAATTATATGCAGACTTACCGTCCCGTCAACTGAAGGTCCGAGTTGCCGACCGCTCTATAATTTCAACAACTGATGCTGAACGACGTGTTGCCGAGCCCAAGGCTTTACAAGAGAAAATCGACGGTCTGATAGCTGGAGTACCTGGAGGGAGATCGTTTGTAAGACCGTCTGGAACCGAAGATGTGGTACGAGTCTACGCGGAAGCTGACTCTGTAGAGGAGATGGAGAAGTTGGCACGGAGTGTGGCCAAGGCAGTGCATCAGTTTGCTGGTGGAGTTGGACCTGAACCATAGTGAAGAGGGGAAAAAAAGGGGGTAAAAATTATTTTAGATGGAAATTTTTTGATATATATTTACCTTGCTCCGCTATGAAACCCGTCAGTCTTTGATTGGTTGTATTTTATTCTATTTTTTGTATTGTTAAAAATGTTACAATAGCGGAACCTAGCAAAACGGAAACCCAAAAGTGGTCGGCAAAACACACACCTCCCATCAGTTCATAGTAGTAAAAACACAAGCACAGAATCAAAAAAGAATTATAGAGAATCTCGAGCACCGCTGATGCAGTTGCACAGCCGGTAAAAATTTAATACAAATTTTCGACCATCACACCAGCGATCCTGTTTATTGTTTAATAACCCAAATTTAAATGCGCACATGCTTTACATAAGGGACTTGGCAGCCTTGACCATAGCGTCAGTGGTGATACCATACTCCTCATAAAGTTTGGGAGCGGGAGCAGAGGCGCCAAAATCATCAACACCAATGGGGATATCTGCATACTTGTGCCATCCCTGAGTAGATCCAGCCTCAATAGAGACCTTGGGGACACCAGGGATAAGGACAGTATCGCGGTAGCTCTTGGGCTGCTCATCGAACAACTCCCAGCAAGGCATGGAAACAACACGGACCTTTTTGCCTTCACCCTCGAGCTTCTGAGCGGCCTCGACAGCGAGCATGAGCTCAGAGCCGGTACCGATCAGGATGCAGTCAGGCTTGGCGACATCACTACCGTGGACGGTGTAAGCACCCTTGGACACTCCATCAATAGAGGTGGTATCCATGTTGGGCATTCCTTGGCGAGAGAAGACCAGGGTAGCAGGGCGCTTGATGTTTTTGGCGTTCTGACCGTTGGTGTTCTCGACAGCGACCTTGTAGCAACCAGCAGTCTCGGTACCGTCACCGGGACGCATGGTAAGCATGTTGGGCATAGCGCGGAAAGAGGCCAAGTGCTCAATAGGCTGATGGGTAGGGCCATCCTCACCGAGACCAATGGAGTCGTGGGTCATAACGAAAAGACCTCCAGCCTCTGAGATAGCAGCCATACGCATAGCGTTACGCATGTAATCAGAGAAGATGAAGAAAGTAGCGCAATAGGGGACGAATCCAGGTGCGTACAAGGCAATTGCGTTAGAAATGGCACCCATGGCGTGCTCACGGACACCATAACGGATGTTGCGTTCAGCAGGGGTATCCTTTTGGAAATCACCAAACTGCTTCATCAAGGTCATGTTGGAAGGAGCAAGATCGGCAGATCCACCGACGAAACCGGGGATGACACTAGCAAGAGCGTTCAACATGGTCTGAGAGTGGAGACGGGTAGCCAAGCCCTTGTCAGCAGAGGTGAAGGTGGGGAGAGACTTTTCCCATCCAGCAGGGAGCTTGCCAGAGGCAATGCTCTCGTACTCGGCCCATTCTTCAGGGTACTTGCCCTTGTAGTCAGCGGCAATCTTGTTCCAGGCAGCGTGGGCATCAGCTCCGCGCTTGCCAAAAGAGTTGGCAAACTGGGCATAGGCCTCTTGGGGAACCTCAAACTCACCATAAGGCCATTTAAGAGCCTCACGGGTAGCAGCAGTCTCAGCAGCACCGAGAGGGGCACCGTGGACATCGTGGGAATCAGCCTTGTTAGGGGATCCGTATCCAATCAAGGTAGAGATTTTGATAAGAGAAGGCTTGTCGGTGACAGACTTGGCGGTGGCGATAGCATTTTTCATGCCATCAAGGTCGTGGTTTCCATCCTTGACGTGCTGGACGTGCCATCCCATAGCCTCATAACGAGCGCAGACATCTTCGGTGAAAGAGATCTCGGTGTGTCCGTCAATGGAGATTCTGTTGTCATCATAAAGGGCAATGAGCTTGCCAAGTCCCCAATGGCCAGCAAGAGATGCGGCCTCAGAAGAAATACCCTCCATGTTGCAACCATCACCCATGATAACGTAGGTGTAGTTGTCAACGAGATCCATACCGGGCTTGTTGAAACGGGCAGCCAAGTGCTTCTCAGCAAGGGCAAGACCAACACCGTTGGCAATTCCCTGGCCGAGGGGGCCGGTGGTGACCTCAACACCCTGGGTAAGGAAATTCTCGGGGTGACCAGGGGTCTTGGATCCCCACTGACGGAACTGTTTGAGGTCTTCAATGCCCATGTCATAGCCGAGCAAGTGGAGGAGAGAGTACTGGAGCATGGAGCCGTGACCAGCAGAGAGGACAAAGCGGTCGCGGTTGGTCCACTTGGGGTCCTTGGGGTCGGCAGTGACAAACTCCTTGAACAGGACATAAGACATGGGAGCGCAGCCCATGGGAAGACCGGGATGGCCAGAGTTAGCCTGCAAAGGTTGAGAGATTCGAAAATAGAACATGTGAGAAGATGCACCATACTTTTTGAGCAGTTTTCCTGGGGCATTTTCCATAGAAATGCTCGAAAACCTACCTTGTTGACACCATCGATGGCCAAGAAGCGGATGGCTGCAAGATAAGGAGGAATTGGGTCAGTATTCTGGTTGGAGGGCATGCCTTGGGCAGCGCTGTGCGCCACCGCAACAACATACCAAGGGCCCAAAGTTGTTGCTTATAAAAGTACTAAACAATCGTAGGGTGTGGATTAGACAATTAATGGCACATTCTGGGTGGGCAGTTGCCCATCGTAAGCCATCTTGATTCTCACCGTTGATAGCCAACTCAGCGTTCTTCTCCTTGATCTCGCCAGTTGCGGGAGGGGCAACAGCAGCGCTGGAGGCCCTGATAACCATAGCGCGCTGGGCGGGACGGACGGCCCTGAAGGCAGACAATGTCTGCTTGGCATTGGTAGACTTGCCGAGGCAAGCGGCCTTCTGCTGAACAAGGGACATGTGCATTGCGGCCACCATCTTTACAGGTAAACTCGCAAATAATCAGAAAAGGACGAATCGGAGTTTACACCCACAGTTGAGCTGCTTCACTTGGCGATGAAGCACAGAGCCTTTCCATCTTATCCTTGAATTGAAGTCCGACATTAGCTTGAAAAACATCGTATCCGTTCTAGCGAATTTCGTGACATTTTTTTCTAGTTTGACAGCTCAGGCATATTTCTACAATGCTAGTATTACAGTGATCAGAAAACTTAAAATAATCAATAATTCTAGTAAGCTTTGCTAAAGATAGCGGCTTCAGTTGCCGGTCGCCCAGAGAACAAACACACGCCACTATGCAGCGGCTGCTCGAAGGGGAAGCATCTTAACGTAGCTTGTGTATCTTCCTTCACTTGATCTTCTTCTTCATCGGTACCAGCCCAAGCCCCACGTGCCCATTTGCCATCAGCAATGGCCGCCTTGAGCTCATCATAAGAAGTCACATCAACAATATTAGCATCTCTAAACTCAGTAGCTTTAGCTAATAAACCGGCTTGCACTTCCTCCAAAAGACCTTGTACTCTAGCTACAAATGCTCCAGATTCAAGAGGCACGCCCATTTCTTTCCCGTCCTTACCGCTAACATCACGGCGGGCAAGCACACAGGTACCTCCTTCTACATCCCTAGGGCCCACCTCGACGCGGACGGGAATGCCAAGCATTTCGTAATTGTTAAATTTCCAGCCTGGTGTGCGATCTGCAGAGGCATCTATCTTAACACGAACGCCGGCAGCCTTCAAAGCGGTCTCCATATCAGCGACTGCGTTGAGCACTGCATCAGCATCAGCACCTTTCTTTAAAATAGGGATAATAACAACTTGAATTGGAGCCAAACGAGGGGGTAATTGTAAACCAGCGTCGTCTCCATGGGTCATGATTATTCCACCGACCATTCTTGTACTAACACCCCAAGAACTCTGATGTACAAATTTGAGCTCGCCGTCTTCAGCTAAATATCGTGTATTAAAAGCACGAGCGAAGTTATCTCCCAAATTGTGGGAGGTGCCAGCTTGCAGGGCTCTACGGTCACCCATCATGGCTTCAATGGTATAGGTGCAATTTGCACCTGCAAAGGACTCTCTGCGAGATTTTCTACCAGCTACAACTGGCATAGCAGCTACATCTTTTGCAAAACGTTCATACACGCGCAGCATTTTGATAGTTTCTTCTTCGGCTTCTTCCGGAGTAGCATGAGCGGTATGTCCTTCTTGCCATAAAAATTCTAATGTACGCACAAATGGACGAGTACGCATCTCCCAACGATGTACATTCGCCCACTGGTTGATTAATAAAGGTAAATCACGGTAAGATTGAACCCATTGAGCAAACATATGATTAACAATAGTCTCCGAAGTTGGACGCACTACAAGAGGTTCTTCTAAATCTTTGCCTCCACCTTTCGTTACCAAAGCAAGCTCAGGAGCGAATCCTTCAACGTGTTCTGCTTCTTTTTGTAAAAAAGAGAGGGGGATAAGCTGAGGGAAATAGGCATTTTGATGGCCGGTGGCTTTAAATTCAGCGTCAAGATGAGACTGAATGCCTTCCCAAAGGGCATAACCATAAGGACGAATAACCATGGTACCACGGACAGGGCCATAATCAGCAAGCTGACATTCACGGACGACGTCAAGGTACCAGCGAGAGAAATCTTCGCTGCGAGGGGTAACTGCACGGACATCTGCCTTACCACTGCCGCCACCACCACCGCCTTGCTGCTGCTGCTGTTTTTTCTGCTGACGTTTAGATAGCTGCTTGGGGGGTTCCTCCGTTGCGGCTGTACCACTGCCACTAGATGCTGTTGTAGTGGTTGTGGAAGTGGTTAAAGCGCGATAACCACGGCCTAGCCGGACACCAACGCCTCGGGGACGGCAAAACCTGGAAATAGAAGAATGGGGCAGAATTCGTAATTAAGTCGGTGATCAGCATGTATTGCAGGTTATGAAGAAGAGTGTTTTGATAATTTAAGATATTTACTTGACGCATTGCAGGCCTCTAGTGCATGTGGGCATCCCAGCTGATAACATTTCGTGCATCTGTTAATTGCCAAGAATTCCGCGGCTGCTTTGCACAACTATATATTGATGAAAGATAAGTTAGTTACCAAATATAATATTGGCAATGCACTTGTGGATATGATTAAAAATGCACGAGGAAGAAAAGTTCACCACTTTATATTTTGCGAGCTTAAAGCCAAACGTGCAGGAGCAAACAGGGTAATAAAATCAATGATATCGAAGACAGTCAACTAAGATTTGTATTTACCCAACCACAGAAGCAGCATCAGCCATGGCAGGAAATGAAGAAGAACAGCAAGCAATTGTGAATAAATTCCGGCAGGCAAGTGCTGTTTAATCAACTCTAACTACCCATCAATCACATCCACAACATGTTTCATGTGTAACGTCAGTTACATCCCCCAGGATCCATATTCTAATAAAATCTATGAAAGTGATCTAATCTAATCAGTTCCAGCACCCCTTTGACCGTCTCCTTGCAGTTGATGGAGGAGCGTGAGACTCTCATGTCAATCACGCTGGAGCGTCAATCAGAAGTAGATGAACATGATTTAGTGTTGAAGAGGCTACAGGAGGAAAATGACGCGAAAAAAGCATGGAGACTGGTAGGTGACGTCCTCGTTGAGAGAACAGTCAAAGAAATGGTGCCAGAGCTAACGAAACAGAGGGACAACTTAGCAGCAGTAACAAAGAACTTTAAGGAACAGTTAGAGGCCAAGTCAAAGGAGGTGGCATCGTACCAGGAAAAGTATAATATTAGAATAAAGGGTGGTAATGGAGGTGCAGGCGGTGCAAATAATGGAGAAAAATCTGGTCAACAAGGTGTCCTTGTGAGTGGAAGCTGAGCTGTTATTATTTGTAAAATCTTTATTACATATGTTGATTTTAGAACATATTTAATTAATTATCAGCGGAGTATGGTAGTATACCTCATAACATTTCTATATATATCAAAAAAAAACGGTGCTGCACATCTCGCGGTAAAATAAAAGTGTTCTTCTGTATTTCCCCGATTAATTTTTTCTTTTCTTTATATTTCTTAGAGACTCAACAACTCAGCAGTGGTAGAGCCAGTAGTATCCCTCGCAGGAGGTCTGCATAAGAACAAGACAGGTCCCAACACAGACTCTGCATCTGTAATAGTAGCCCCATCCAGCAACTCTACTCCACCGCTCTCGAGGGCAACCATGTAATAGGCAGCAGGATCCAACGCAGCCTCTCTGGCAGAGGGGGAGATATCAATAATCATCACACCAGGTCCCTGAAGCTTCCTTAAATCATCGTCAGATCTTACCCTTGCGGACGAACGTAAACAAGGAAGAGAAGCACAGTTTGCCACATCAAACGCCACAGGGCGGCCAGCCAATGAGAGGATGGACCACGCAGGGAGAGGTACCCAAGGCCACGTGGCACCCTCTGTGGGTACAGTAAAGGCAGCAAAGGGACCTTCAGAAGAGACTTTAGGGGCAGAACGGACTTTTTCTGCAGTTACGGTTTCTAAAGCACCCGCGAGAGCGATGGGGCGACAACCGACCTCGTCTCTCTCTAGGCGTAGGACAGAGAGGACAGCTTCGCTCGAAGTACCACGTTGTTGAACGACTTCCCCATCACTAGCATCAATAGCTTTCTGTAGATAGAGAAAGGAAACAAAGGAGAAGAATGAGTTGATTTAAAGGGAGAGACAGAGGTGAGGAAATTCTTTAATAAATTCTCTTTTCTGCGTCTTACCAATTTCGCTCTGCCATCCTCAGTCTGCACCAAAGCCAACCCTTTTTTAGCACACTTCGCAGCCTCTTCTTGATCTCTGCACTCCAAGGCATCACGATAATACTTATACGCTAAAGAATCCTGAGGGCTGTCGCTGAATCCATCTCTGCGCCCATTCCTCCGTTCATGCTCCTTCATTGCACGAGCGAGAATGGTGCACGCAGCATCGTCAAGAGCATTTTCAGCGATATAAGCCACAGCAGCAGCACGCTGCTTAAGAGATAAGAATCTCAACTCGTGGAGTAAGATTTCAGCACCAGGAACGTCATAGTAAGCCATGATATCATCTTTAACAAGGCCTGAATTTTTGAGGGCGTCGTAGATTGATGCGGAGGATGTCCAAAGATTTTGAGTTTTACGTTCCAGTCCAGTCGCTTCTTCCACTGCAAAGGCATCAATTCCCTTGGCTTGGAGGGATGGGAGGAGTTTAGCGAGTTCATGCCAGTGTCCTGCTTGAGCTTGTAAGCGATTGAGCATCTCTTGTTGAGGAATGTCGGGCAAGGTATCCTTGACACCGCCAGCGTCCATAAATCCAGGAGGAGGACGGAAATTGCGGAATTCGGCGCCTTGTGTAGAAGGAGCAGTGCCAGTAACACCGCTCATGTTGTTGCCGCCGGGGATAACAAGGCCACCACCACCAGGACGTGTGTTCTGACCGGCACCCTCTTGGCCAGGGATGATGAGCCTGCCAGGCTGCTGTCTGTTCATATCGCCGCCCGAATTGCCTCCAGGGCCACCCATTCTGCATGTTACTGCCCTCTGAGCGGGCGTTGCTGGGGCTCTCCCAAGCTGGGCTGTGATACGCATGGCGAAGAAATGTTTAGCAATGAAAGGTAATTGGCAATGTTGCCTGCTTTACTGCGTTTATTAATGCTTGTTAAATATTGACAAATGTAATTTTATAGCACATTGCCGGTTTTAACGTTGCGGATAAAGTTCTCCAATTTTTTTTCGGCTGAATTTTCTAGCACTATTTATGGAATTTCGAAGCATACGTTATAATGAATTTACAATATTAAAGCCATTAGATAGGACGTTATGAAGGCGCTCCTCACTGCACCTGGGGCAGGCGCACCAAAATTGCTGCACCCCTCAGCAACAGGGATTAAAATTAACTTTTTAACTTTCGCACGCCACCAGCGAACCCATGTACGCTCTCTCCCACGTGAACACGATTCCACACAACCTGCCCAGCTGTTTCAACATGAAATCCAACTAAATCCTCCTTCCACCAGCTCTGTGGCTGAACACGACGGCGACGCACTGGCGGCTGGCAAAACACCCGAGTGGCAAGAGCTCCTCTCCACTCCAGAGCCTGAGATGTTTGGAGCACGAGCTCGTAGTGCCTCTGATGCTGCAGTTCTCCGACGAAAAGGCCATCTCAAAGAACAAGATCGCTTTATTCAATTCATTCTTGATATGCACCACACGCACACTAGTTTAGAGGCCATGCAAAAAGTAGAAAAATGGATTGATGACCACCGTAGAGACCCTCGTGCAAGCCGGCTTCGTCGTATGGTACCTACTTTAGGCTCATTTTTCACCCCATTGCGATTAGTTAATGCCTTCTTAGAATATGATGAATTTTTTGCTTTGTCCCGGCGGCAATATGTTCCTCCAAACTTTGCTGAAATGAGACATATACTAAACATTGCACAACTCCATGCATCTTCAGAAACTCTACGATTAGTAACGTTCGATGCAGATGGTACTCTTTATGCTGATGGTGCACACATGCAGCATGATAACGCCATGATTAGTATGATAATTAAATTAATGCGATCGAATGTCCACGTAGCTATTGTGACCGCTGCAGGGTATCCTGGAGCTCCAGAACGGTTTGAACAGAGAGTAGAAGGGTTATTAGCTGCGTTTAAAGCATTAAATTTGCCTCAAAATGTTACGGATAGGTTTCACATCATGGGCGGGGAGTGCAATTATTTGTTGCGTGTTGCTGGACCTGATCGAAGACTAGAGTTTGTACCTGATAAAGAATGGAAATCGCCATTTATGATGTCATGGACAGAAACCGATATCAAAGAGCTTCTCCACGATGCTGAGACGTTGCTCCTTGAAGGGGCGTCCCGCCTTCGCCTTCCAGTTACGGTAATGAGAAAGCAACGTGCCGTAGGTGTAATCCCCACTGTTCCTACCATTTATGAAGTATTAGAAGATTTAGCAATCACAGTGCAATCTCGTTTAGATTCAAAATTGCCGTTCTGTGCGTTTAATGGGGGCAATGATGTTTTTGTAGATGTCGGAAATAAAAGTCTAGGCATTTGGACTCTACAAAAATATCTCGGTTTTACACCTGCAGAGGTCCTCCACGTCGGGGATCGGTTTACAGAAAGTGGGAATGACTCTGCAACGAGAGATTGCTGCTCGATTTTGTGGGTTGCTAATCCTGAAGAGACTTTCTTCTTTGTGAATTTGATCTTAAACGACATCAGTAAATATCGGCAGAACCCCTATATCGAATGATATATTACTTATTAAAACTGAAATAATAAGGATTGATTGGATATGTTAAGTGAATAATTTGTTGTTAATAAATAAATTGGTAGCTTTGAGCTCCCACGCGTACCTTTCTGTTGATGATTTCTTGTTGCATCTATTGTTTTATTTTTGTTGTTGTTGGCTTTCGCCGCAAAGCGCCATTAATTCATTTTTGGATCTGAGGCACATGATGTTATATTAAATAAAAATTTGAACAGTATAACAGAGGATTACTAATATACGAAAGGTACAATACGTGCAGGCACTAATTCACAATATTTATCCCAATCTTTGCCATATTTAATTTTGCATGCAGCATCGTCCCGTCGATCTCTATGAATTAATAATATTCCGAAATAAACAGCATAGAAATAGGGAATTATGCTTTGAAATCCAGCTGGTAAACACCATGCAAGACCCATAAGCCAATCCCCGAAATAATTAATGTGGCGAGCTACACCCCAAAAACCAGAAACCATCAATTTGGTGCCCCGCTCGGTAGGCATAGTTTTGATACTTTTAACCATTTTGTGCGTAGGATCACGACGGAATTGATCTTTAGTAGAGTTTGATCCTCTAAAAATAAAAAATCCAAGCATATTGAAGCATAAGATAGCAAGTGCTACGTAGTAGGACAATGCGGGAGAGTGGTCAACTAAGATTCGAGTTTGTAATGTATAGGTAAAAGGCACCCAAGCAAGATCTCCAAAGGCCAACATGAATCCAAATCCATCAGTAGTAATATCCATAGTTGTCAAAATGGCGGTTTCGTGGTATAACGCGTCAAAAATGTAAAGACCTTGGCAAAAACACACAAGCATCATTGAAAACGACAGAGAGTCGGTAGTTGCGAGCTGTTTGTGTGCCATGGCGAGATTAAGCGCAAGCCATCCAATCATCCCAGGGTAGAGTTCACACCATTCTTTCAGGTCAAAAGACCCAATACGAGGGTTGAGTTCTCTGCCAATGAAAAAATCGTAGATGGCAACTCCAGTATTTCCGCCATGAGCAAGTAACGCTCCTCTAGCAAAAGAAGAAGCGTAGAGGTAGACAGAAAGAGCAGTGCTGAAAATAATAGACGCTGTCATTAATGGGATGTAGTTATCGTATGCCCACGAGAGATTTAAAGAGCGGTTATAAAAACCAAAATAACCAAGGACCGCCAATGTAACGAAGAAATTATTTAATCCTGTGAGCTTGTATATGAGGCGAGATCCATTAGGGAGCTTGACGCCTTGAGCTTTCTTACCAGGGAGAACTAAGTGAAGGGCAGCTTGGAATGCCATCCAGCCTAAGAAGACGCCAACAGCTTCCCAGGTGAAAAACCGTTGGTTGGCAGGGAAGCCAGGAATAGAGAAAGGAGAAAGATGCATGCAGCCATCGGCGTTGCAAGCGTATACTAGCGCATAACATACCAGTGGAAGTCCGATAATGATGCCTATAGGGCCTAGGTAAGGCCCGAAAAATTCAAAATGAGCAGTATTTACTTTTAATTGGCTGCGAGTTGTAGGAGCCATCTTGGAAAATGACCACCTGATCACAGGTGGAATCGCCGTAGCTTCGACCTGGCAATATAAGTATGCAAATAGACAATCTTCGAATATTGATGAGGTCTCCACTTAATTTCGGAGGGAGCAGACGTCGTCTGAGACGATACTATCTTTATGATAAAGAATGGAAAAAGGAGATAAGCTGACACACACGTCACGGATCTTTTATTCGCATCGCAATTGATTACTACTCAACAGCAATGCCTGCTATGATAGTCAATTCACAGCTGCGGTATGGCATTGCCAAACCATTTCAAAATATCTTAGCCACTCCTAAACCCAACAAACTACGAGCATCCCAGCGGTATATTACTGTCCAAAGCAGTTTACATGCCTTATCTCTGCACTGCGGAGCGACGACACTCAATGTTCCTCTTTCCACGAGTCATGTTCAATCTTTAGCCGGTGCCATCAACGGCCTGCTAAAAACATTTGCAGAGAAACAAAAGGCAGAGGGCCCACAGCGTGTTGATTCTGTAGAATGCAAATTCTCAGGTGACAAAACTTGCTAGACGTGTAAATTATTTATTTCTAGGTTATGATTCTATATTCTAGCAACGTGGCTATCCCTCTACCCAGTTCCTCCCGCTCATTAAGTTTCCTTTTTTTTTCCTTTTCTGCCCTCGCAGGAGACACTAATGCCGGGGAGATTCCTCATTTCGAGTTATTCTGCAATCCCAATGCACATTCTACAGCATTTGATGCCAAGGTGCTGGTTACAGTGCATAGTGTGGACGGTGTTCGGGTAGTGATGGAAGCGACATTAGAACAAGTAAGGGCAGGAGTAAAGGATGCTTTATTAGCTAGCAGAGAAAAAGTAGCTTAGATTTACTTGGTAAAGCGTTGCTTATAATAAGTCTTCCTGCGTGAGATATGACAAGAGAATATAGTTGAAAAATAGAAACTAAAGAAAGAACCAATGCCGACGACTGAGCGGCGGCAAGGTCGTAAATACCTGATTTTAAATGAGGTGTAAGCATGAATTGACATTTTACTGGGTTTCGATCGACAGTAGCAGTGTCTTGATGGTGTTAAACATGGGGATTGCATTTTAACGAATAAAAGCTTTGTCTATGCGTAAGGGAGGTACACACCGAAGTTGGGTGAGGTACGCCAGTCGTCTGCGACAACTTGAAATAGTGTGTCAACCTTTTCCGCCTTTTTTACGTCGTCGCCTGTTATCCGGATATTCTCGCATCAAATATTATTAAGGCAATATTTTATTGACTGCTCCAGTAGCAAAGAAGCATTAAAAGCCCTTCCTTTCTGAAATGTTGGGAGCCAAGATTAAAATTCCATTGGGCGCTGTGGCAACCCCTTGCCGGCCCAGTGCCAGGGCAATGCGCGTCCGCAATCGCGCCATGGCAGCGTCTGAAGTCACATCTGAGGCCAAGCCCGAAGAAACAAAGGCGGAGGTAGTCCCTGAAGGCAAAGCAAAGATCTATGTGGGTAAAGGTCGATATATCGTCGATGATCCCGCAAAATATCCCAATAGGACGACTTTAACCGGAGGATTTGCTGGTGGAGAGGTAAGAACTATAGCAAACACGATCCAATGGCGCCAATTTTACAGTAAAGGCAGTTTTTCAAACTAAAAACATCTTACCAGCTCTATCTTAGTCGTTCACAATTCACTCACCCCTCACCCACTACTATCTCTGTACAGGTTGGCCTAAAACAATTCGTCTCAGAACTTGATGAAGGAGACAAGAAGTACAAAAAAGAGGAAAAAGCTTCCAACAGCAAAGCTTCCCCAACTAACAAAAGCAAAAACTCTTTGTATGTAGGCAAGGGCCGGTATTTACCTTATGACCCCGCCAACAATGAGGCTGTAATAATTAAAACAACAGGCAGAGATTCTAATCTTACCGGCGGTTTCTCTGGCGGCGAAGCAGGCCTTCGTCGATTTGTTGAGACTGGAGAGGTCCCCTTTGCCCCAGAAGGTAGCAGAAGAAAGCAACAAAGCCCTCTTATCGTTGCAGGAATCATTAGCGCATCTGCCGTTACTGGAGGTCTCTTATTGAACGATGCTGGGGACATCGGTGAGCGTTTCATCAGCGGAAGTACTGGTGCTAGCCCTGCAGCTCTTGCTGGACTTGATGAGAATACTAAATTGCTTCTTGAAACTGCTGTTTTGTTAGTAGGAGTCGTTGCAACAGTGGTCGGTGGACGGGCTGTTGTTGGAAATTTAACAAACAATTTAAAGGAAGGTGCTACCCGTCTGGCAGTCCTTGCAATGTTTTGGGTGGCTGTATTCATTGCTGCTCGTTTCATTCTGGATTCCTAAGTTGTTTAATGCAATACAGACTAAAATTTTCTCAGTTTACCGAGATTTTGATTCGATTATAATTAATTTATCTTTGCTCTTCCCCAAATTTCTTGGTTTAATACCGCAGCATAATTTTCATTTCGTTTTTCTGCATATTATCATCAAACCAACCAGCCATTTTGATTAGTGTAATAACTTTTCCTTAATAAACTTACCGCTCTTGTGAATACCGACTCTTGATTTGGCTTACAAACTAGAAAATTTTGCACTACTATCCTTTTGTTTGAAGCAGCAGCACCAAATTCTGTCAAAACACGGTGTGGTAAATATACCACCGCTCCAATCCAATTAGATTAGATATTCCTATTTAAAAATAATTAAAAAATCTTCTTTTTTGGAGCGGTTAAAGTGAAGAGAGAGGACAATGCCGGTCAGCAGATGATAAAAGACAATGCAAAATAAAGAGAAATGTAAGTATAAGCAATGAATGGAGAATACAAAAGAGAAAGAACACATGGGTGAGGATAACAAAAAGGGCAAGAAACAGAAGTGATCTTTGCTATAAAAAGGAAGGGAGATGGAACTCACTAGAGGCTCCTTTGCTTTCTTCACCAACGACACGAAAAATATTTGAAAGAAAAACATCTTGCCGATATTCTACCTCCTTTATTTTCTATTTTTTCTCCAACCCAAATAAATTACCTCTAAATACCTATTCCTCCTCGTTCTATTTAATCATCTCCATCATAGTCAGATTCTTCTGATTCTTCTTGCTCTTCATCTTCTTCGTCGGAGTCTTCATCAACGTCCCTCTTGCGTTTTTGACGAGCAGCAGGTGCATCATCATCCTCAGAGTCGTAATCACTCTCTTCCTCCTCTTCCTCTTCTCCAGCAAGGAATTCATCCTCATCTTCGCTCAGTAAATCTTTCTGGGCAAGCACGGCGGTAGGGACTTCTTCTTCCTCATCGTCGTCCTCTTCCTCATCGTCATCCTCCTCAACTCCAGCACCTTCATCGTCATCTCCTTCATCGTTGTCGTCGTCACCAGCGCCACCAGCTTCGCCACCGGCACCACCAGCATCGTCATCGTCATCCCCTTCGTCGCCTCCTTCCTCGTCATCCCCTTCCTCGTATTCTTCTTCTTCGACATCCTGCAGTAGCGGCGGGAAGAATAATAATAATAATAATAAAAAGATTGTTTGTATCTATAGATATATAACCTTAAAGGCAGCTTAGTTAATATAATAAGTAAGGATAGATGTTACCTCGTCATCTTCTTCCTCTTCAGAGGCACCATCATCATCGTCAACGGGTTTCTCTGCAATACAAGAAAAAGTTTAAAGATGAGAAGTTATTAAAAAATTGAAGACCACCCGAAGACAGAGAAATAATATCTCTACTTCTTAAACTAATAATATATAACTTACCATTACCGAGAAGATCCTCGCCATCAACGTACTTCAAAGCAGGAAGTACGGCCAACATTTCAAATATAGATTTACGAATTGAAACAGAGTCTTTATTTTCTACAGGACAGCCGCTAATGTCAACGCTGCTCAGTTGTTGTAATGCAGTAAGAGGTTGAAGTTGACAGAGATCGGTAATACGATTTCCACTCAAATCAAGATCCCTAAGTTTGGTTAATACTGTGAGAGAGCCGAGGTTGTCTGCAATCGCGTTATCTGTCAAACTGAGCCAAGACAAATTTAGCAACGACGGGAAATCAATGAGAGAACTTCCGCGGATTTTACAGCCCCCAAGACTTAAGCGCTCGAGATCTGGTAAACTAGCAAGTTCCTGTAAACATAAATGGTGTTTGTGTGGTATTTGTGAGCACAAGAAAGTGCCAGTGAAAAATTCGGTTTGAATAATCGCAAAGCAAAAGGCCAGCGGGGCCACTTTATATTAAAACCGTTATATGCAGGCCCTGCGATTAATCAGACTAACCTGCAAAGAATCGTCCTGGGCCAATGAAAATCGACCGTCAAGATATAACTCTCGAAGTGAGGGGTCTGAAGAATCTTGTTCTTTAGCTGATGCAAGCGCTTCCGAAAAGCTTCGCATACCCTCTTGCAATAATGCTGTATGTAGCACTGTTAATATGTGTAAATACGTGTCTGGAGGTCAGGGTTATAGTGCGAAAATCAGAATTTTCTGAAAAAAACAAAAAGAAGCGCAACATTGGGGACGTTCCGAAGCGAAAACAACCCATCGAAATAGAACGGCGACACATGTTTCAATCCTAATTGTATATAAAACCCAATGGAATTGATGAATTTGGGTGCATCGCCCGCTGAATGCCTTCCAAATAACCGACATGCTCTCGATCACAACTTTTAGCATCTGATCAACCCGTTAAAACCCTTTCCTTAAAAGAAAGGCAGGCGTCATTTTGTTATATTGAAGCTTCGCTAAATCATCTGATGGAAGAAGGACCAGAAGAACGACGCAAAAGACTTCGTGCGATGGCAACTGAGGCGGCCGCGGCAGGCCAAAACAGTAAGAGCACAACTATTGATACAATCTCAATTTCATGTGAACTTCCCCTATTCAATAGTATTCTTCCTTCTGTAGATATCTCATTAGCATCAGCCCCTCCTGCAAGTAATTTACCCAACCCCATTTCTACCATGCCTCCTTTTCCCCAGCCTCTCCCACCCCCCTATCCCCCTGGTCTACCGCACCCACCACATTGGGGACAGCAGCACCCTGCAGATGGGTACCCTACGTCGTTTGGAAGGAGTGGAGGTCGGCAAGGGGGCGGCAGAGGCGGATATGCAAGAGGAAGAGGCCCTTCGATGAGCGGAAGGGGCTATAATAGTGGCTACGGTCCACCTAGAGGCGGTGGTGTTGGTGGCAGAGGCAGAGGAGGGCGGGGTGGCAGAGGCAATGCTCCACGACTTGCTGCAAATATCGAATCTTATTTCTCGCCTCAAATGCTATCTAATCCTTGGAGCCATCTAGAGCGACAACAGCTCCCTGCTTTTGGAGAAGCGGTTGATGGGAGACTTGATAGGGAAGGCATTTTTGATAGACCTTGGCATTAAGTGTATATAACTGACTGTGTTTTTCCACTCTGACAATCATATGATAATGTTGCATGCCATTAAATTTAATTAAGAATTGTTACAAAACTGGTATATTTCCATTCTATAATATTTTATTTGGAGACGACGGTGTATTCAGCAGGAGGGGGGGGGAGAGGAGCGTATTCAGCAGCCTTGTGTCTCCTATCAGCACCTTTCTTCTTAGGGCGTCTGTAAAAAGTGAATAAACGGCAAGAAGAATGGTTAGAATTGATGGAAAAATTGAGCAGTGTCCCTGACATCAACAAGCCAAGCTTAAATTAATGACTTCCTTAGAAGTCTAAAATGCATAGTTGGTTGACTATTTACCTGTGGTTCATTAACTTGACAGCCTTGTGCTCTGTAATCAAAGAAAATTAACGGAAATGCATTAGTTTCAGTAGGATATGTGGTTGCATGTAGCCTCATGGCCATTTCAGCAAAGCTTGGAATGCAGAGTTTGCATTCCGCTTGAATTCATCAGGACATCTGTCGTTCTATAAGAAAACTCAAACGCATTGCTTGAAACTTACGAGGGTGGGTGGACCCGACAATCACCAAAGTGCGACGGCCAGCCACTGGCTTGGCCACGAGGGAGCCGACCATCTGCATGGTGTTTAGATGTTTCTAGAAAATATAATCAATCGGAATCGGCCAAAGAAACTGCTGTCTTGAACAGTCAGGCGAGCCTCCACGGCGCCTTTAAAATCCTTCCATTCCATCTTGCAAAAAGCTCAAGGCCGAAAAGAATAGCACATTGTCTTAAATTACTTTGATATTTTTTTTCAATGGTGTGATTCCCTGAGAAGCGCGTCTAAGAGCGATTGAGGGTCACGTTGCTGTCAATGTTGGTGTCGAGATTCCATGTACATGGCGGTGGTGTCGAATGTAACACCCTCACTCCTCACAGTACTAATCTACACCCACGAAAAGCCGCCGGACAGAAGTTATTACGTCAAATATCTTTACGTGGGAAAGAGACTGAACTCGTCTCTGATGACCAGCCCGTTTTGCGTATTTTAGATGTCGACGCCATAGCTGTCCCGCCTTCTTGGCACTCTCTAGAACGTAGATGCATCGCTGCAGAGCGAGGGACGAGGACAGAGCTCAAAAAGGCGCTCTCTTCACGTAAATACCCTGTCCCTCACATCATCAGCACAGCAGCGTGCCGGTGCTCAATCACAGGAACTGTGTCGGGTCGAAGATTTTTAAGTAAAGCGGTGAACAAATTTTTAGCAGACTTATTTTTAGCCCTCCCAAAGGCGATAGAAACTGTCAATCTACCGAAAACGACATTATCTAGGTATGATCTACATCATGCGCACTTATTTCGTGATCAAACACATGGTCTAGGGCTGTTGTTCCATTCGAAAGAATATATGGTATCTGGCAGCGGGGATGTTGATGTGGGAAATTTAGGAAATTGTCAAATTGGCACGCCTTTGGAGTTTGAAAGCGAAGCCATGGCATGGAGAAATATTATATGGTACGTTTCTGACGTTTACTTTTGACTTGGAATTCCAGAATCTTTCAAGAACCTGGGTTTACTTTCCTGTAGGTTGGGCGCAGGCCAGGCGGCAAGCATTAATGTAGGCCCGGAAAGTCCTTTAAATACGGATCTTCTAATGGATGGATTACACGAAGTCTGTACTATATTAGAAGATGATCTTGGGGAGACCCTGGCTGATATTTATTACATAGAGGAGCTTGGGAAGCATGGCAGAGCGCCGCATCACCGCCTTTTTGTTATAACTTGAGAAATCAGGGGGGATTTTCCTTGAAACTAGGATAGTTCCATGTACCATGATCCGATTAAAGATGGGATGTATTACGTAAAAGAGGTCTACAGTACCCGAGTTCCTACCTTGAGAACAGGTATCAATATATTTTTTTGAAAGAAAAAGAATCTAGCTAAGACTTCTTACACTGAAGTTGCTGCGAATTCGAACAGCCTGAGGTGAGGGTATTTTCACCGACGACTTGATCAACGCGTTGTGTTATTTACTTATTTGATGCCACTCGTACGTGCTGTCAAATTCCTATGAAATAAGCAGCCTGTAGCAATGATTGCCTCCATATGGAGCAGTAAAAAAGCAGGAATCGCACTAGCGATTGTGTTCATCGTGCTCTTATTTCCCTGGGTATACATGATCTCCTGCACCGCTTTCACCTATGCATACTGGCTCTTTCCTGCGCTAAGTTACGCATCCACAAAACTCGTTAGCGAAAAGGAATCCCTTCCGGTGCCAGCAATAATTCACCAAACATGGAAGTCAAAAGATATCCCAGAGAAGTGGCAAAAGGCTCAAAAGTCGTGTATTGATTTGCATCCTGATTATGAGTATAAGCTTTGGACTGATGAGGACGGTTTAGAGCTTATTGAGGTTGGTGCACCTGAACTACCTTTCTGTCTTTACCACCCCCGCCCGGGCTCCATGTTACATCTTCTACTTATTTACTTTTCTGCTATATTTCCTAATAATTTTCCTTTAACCTTAAACCCATCCTAATTCTCTACATTCTGTCTGCAGGAATACTTCCCTTGGTTCCTTCCAACCTATCTTTCCTACCCTTATGACATCCAACGAGTGGATGTAGTCCGCTATTTCATTCTACTAAAATTTGGTGGTGTATATATAGATTTAGACATGGGATGCAATAAACGGTTCGATTTCCTAAGAAGAGCTAACTTTACTGCCCCATTAACGTACCCTATGGGAATTTCCAATGACGTCATGGCGGCCGCCCCAGAAAATGAATATTTAGCTAAAGCAGTAACCCAGCTACCGCGATGGAATCACTGGCTATTTATTAAATACATTCAAGTCATGTTTGGGACGGGTCCTATGTTTCTCACGGTCCAATATGCCCTTATGCCTCGTAAGATTAAAGTAGATGTGTCGGTCATTCCGACAGATGCCTATGGTAAATATGATTTCTCAGGGGACCCTGTGTTTTATCATTTACATGGGAGTAGTTGGCATGCTGATGATGCAGCACTAGTGTTCTGGTTGGACAAGTATAAAGGTCTTCTAGTGGGATTAGGGGTGGTGGTTATGATGGCCGGGGTGGCCGTGTGGTCCACGCAAAAAAAGAAATCTGCATGGCCCCACCAAAGGGTCGCATCCCGGGAGATTCTTGATATAGAAAAACAGATTTGATTGATAATGATAAGTGCATGTATTCTTTTATTGCTACCTGTTCTGCTCTGTAATTTTGTGATGTTCGAAATTGATGGCGAAAGAAGCAGTTTATCATTCCGAATGAAGTTCAATTTCGAAAAAGGCTGAGAAAGCTCCAGTTTCCTGAAGTGAGGTCGCCGAGCTTTAACTGCTGTCGCCGAGGTTTAACTGCCAACTTCAAGGCATTCGAACATATTCATTGATTTGAAGCGAAGCAACAGCTACATCATTGGGCATAAAGGAAGTAATTGTTCTGCATTATCCATCAAGTATCGTGATTTAAGCCGAAAACGAATGTCGAGCATAAGGTCGCTAGTTGCAAAGCCCCTTGGGGTGCAAACCGGCTGCAGGCTACCTTTACATCTTTCTAAACCGGTTAAGATTACAGTTAGCGTGAATCGCACCCCAGCCTTGGTGCTCCATAGACAAAAACGAGATGCACATTATTGCAAAGCTTTAGAAAGCGACGATGATGGCGCAGACTCTGATGATTTCGACGATTTTGGTTCTCCTACGGAATATGAAGGCGAGCAAGAGCAGGCCTCAGCCCCTGGTGAGGAAGTAGAGCCCGCTGAAGGACAGGTCTCCGCCACCGCTGAGGCAGCTCAAAGCCAACCTGTGCAGCAATCGAGCCGAGCTGTAGCAAGACCAGCTCCTGTCAGAGCTGCAATAGAAGAACCCGATATGTCAACCGTATGGAAACTGGGTCTTGGCGGTGTTGTAGCTCTTGCTGGACTGGCGGGCCTTGGTTTTGTAGCTCACCGCTTGTTTACATCTCAAGCGCCCAAAGTCCAAAAGGCAATGGAATCTCGGCAATTGGCACGTGAATCTCAGCAGCGTTTGTCCGATTTTATGTCCCAGCTCCGTAATCAGACTACAGCTGATCTGAGTGCTAAAAATCTTGGCGATGAAGGGTTCTGTTATATCGTAGACTCACTTTCTTTTAATGAACGTTGTGTTGCAGCAGATTTCTCCAAGAATGGAATTGGTGCTACCGGTGCAGCGCAATTGGCACAGGCTTTGGGATCAAACACCTGTCTTCAGTCTCTTGTACTTGACACAAACGCTATGGGCGATGACGGTGCTGCATCATTAGCAGCGGCTCTTGCTGGTGCTTCTCGTGTGAAGACCCTCAATCTGAGTGGTAATAATATTGGTGATGCGGGTACAAAGGCTCTAGCTGAAATGCTGCAGGGCAACACTACATTAGAAGCGTTGGAACTCAACGGGAATGTTATCGACCTCGAGGGTATTACAGCCCTTGCAGAAGGTCTCATTAGAAATGAGAGTTTGAAAGTACTTGGGTTAAGTGATAACTACATTGGACCTGGGGGTGCTGAAGTTCTGGCGAATGCTCTTAAAGAGAACACCACGCTCGAAGAGTTGTACATCAAAGGCAACGAGCTTGGAGATGAAGGCGTCAAAGTGTTATGTGAAGCATTGCAACAACGTCAAGGTAAATTGAAAGCGTTAGATCTTGGTAACAATAGCTTGGGCAAAGAAGGTGCATCTGCTTTGGCAGCACTTTTACGATCGTGCACATCGTTGCAAGAGTTGAATATTTATATGAATGATGTGGGTGATGATGGAGCTTTCCAATTGGCTACAGCAGTGAATGACAATAAAACGATTGCTGAATTGGATGTAGGTGGTAACAATATAGGACCTGACGGGGCAAAGGCCCTCGCCGCTGCTCTTCAAGGCCACGAGACCCTGAAATCCTTGGAACTGGCCTATAACCCGATTGGACCCGAAGGTGCCAAAGCATTTGCTGATATCTTGAAGTATGATATGAATGTAGAGACTTTGAAGCTTGGGTGGTGCAAAATTGGAGGAGGAGAAGGCGCAAAAGCTGTCGCTGACTTGGTGATGTTTAATACCTCCCTGCGTGTATTGGATGTGCGTGGCAATGGGTTTGGGAATGATGGAGCCATCTATTTGTCTCGTGGTATGAAGGAGCATCAAAATGAGAAATTGGCAGAGCTGGACCTGGGGTACAACGAAATCAAAGATGAAGGTGCATGTGCAATTGCTCAAGCTTTGAAAGCGAATCCTGGAGGAGCGCCCAGGGAACTTAAAGTAAATGCCAACTACATTACTCAGTTTGGTCAGGTTGCTTTAACGGAGGCTTTAGATATGGTGTACGATATGGGCAAACGTGAAATGGTCATCACTTATTAAATTTTTCTACTTGTAATCCAACTAGCTTGAATTGCTTATCAAACATTTTCGTCGCCAAAGGCTGGAGCCTGAAAAACTGTACTTTAGATATCGTCAGCTTGCGAAACTACTGGGGCTATGCTCCAAGACAGATATTCAAATATTTGAATTTTGAGGTTATTGATTGCAGCTAATATTCGACGTTTGTCTTTGCACCAGCTATTTTATTCCTTAAAATAAAGTTTAAGCGTTCATCAGAGCTATTTAGAAGGCAGTAGGGAGGATGCCTAAAGTAAAAACTATTCAAATTGTTTGGCATTCAAAAGAGCCAGTATATTCTTGTGACTTCCATCCTGATGGCACCCTCTATACAGCAGGAGCAGATAAGGAAATTAAATCGTGGGAGGTGAGTCTTTTAACGACTGCAAGGTTGCTTTGAGCTTGGATCATTCTCATTTTGCGGATCATAAATTTTCAAAATTATAAAATATTAGTTCACTCATAAACAGATATTCTTGGAAGAAGATGGATATGCTTCTGTCAAGCATACAGCAACTTTAACTGGTCATACCAAAACCGTCAACTGCGTTCGCTTTTCCCCGTCTGGCAGTCATTTAGTAACAAGCGGTGACAGCGGAGAAATGCTCCTTTGGCAACCTCAAGGTGTCGATGCTGTCCACGGCAATTTAGTATCAGCAGAAGAGGCTGCATCAAGCTGGCGTCGTGCCGCTTCTTTGCGTGGCCATACAGATGATGTTATGGATTTAGCGTGGTCTCCAGACGGCAGTGCATTGATTTCCGGCTCGATCGACAACAAAGTCATTGTATGGGAAGTTTCTGAAAAGAAACGTGGATCTATGCTGACCCAATTTGCTAACCACAAGCATTTCGTCCAAGGTGTTACCTGGGATCCCATGCAGCAGTTTGTTATCTCTCAAAGTGCTGATCGCACATGCAAAGTCTATGCTCTCCGCCCACCCGCTGCTGGGCGCCGTAATAAAGTGAGCCAGTACATGCAACCAGCGTGTGACACTGCCAAGGAATTCTACTGTGCTGCTACATTAAGTAAAAAAGTAGTTGCTCCCCAACAAAATACTACTCAGCAGCAACAGCAAGGAGGTGATGCAGATCAACAGCACCAACAGACAAATGCGGTAAAACCTGAACGTCTCCCTCTGTTTATGGATGAATCAGCTCCTACGTTCTTCCGCCGTCCTTCCTGGTCACCTGATGGCTCGCTTTTAGCCCTTCCTGCTGGTACACATCGTTCGACTGCTCCTACAGGCCCTCGTGATCTCAATACAGCCTACCTCTATGCTCGCGGAAACTGGGCAGCGCCTGTCGCACACCTCCCGGCTCAGAGTAAGCCTGTTGTCGCAGTTCGTTTCTGCCCTGTCTTGTTCCGTAAGGATCCTAACGCATCCTGCCCTGCTCTCTATGATCAGCTGCCTTATAAAATGGTCTTTGCGGTTGCTACCCTAGATAGCGTGATTATCTATGACACCGCCTCTGTTCTACCCTTGGCAGTGATGGGACAGCTTCACTATGACTCTATTACTGAGATAGCATGGTCTCGAGATGGTCAATATCTTGCTATTTCATCTAGAGATTGCTACTGTAGCATTGCTGCCTTTACGAAAAATGAATTGGGAGAGAAGTTACTTGAAGCAGAACTGCCAGCGGCAATTACTAAATGGGCTGCAGTGAGAGAAGCCTCTGAAAAGGCAGCTGCTGAGAAACCTACCAAGGTTGCTGCAGATGTAAAGCCTTCGTCTATAAAGCCCAAGATGGCTGCATCCAAGCCTGCTGCTACTGCCACTGTTGCTGCTGCTGCTGCTCCTTCAGCGGTGAAAGAGGTGCAGCCTAGGAAAAGAATTGTTCCCGAAGCGGTTTCTGCTGCTGCTTCTGCTCCCATTACTATAGAAGCAGCTGTTCCTACTGTTAAGAAGCCTAAGCGTGTAGTACCTGAAATGATCCAGCCTAGTGCAACTACTGCTGCTGCTGCTGCTACAGCACCCACCAACATTAGTGGTGAAGCTGACAAGGGTCCTAAACGTATTACCCCCACCCCTGTAGCCGAGTTTCCACTGCAACCTAGGTTTGATAATGCAGCCACAGCATCAGCTGCTCCTCGTTCTGCTGAACCAGCTTCTATCGCTGGTCAAAGTCAGAGGCGTCGTATCACCCCTTTGCCCGTTGGAGTTCCCCCTGCTACCATAGCTGCTGCGCCTGCTGCGATGAAGCCTGGCAGTGTGGCTATGCTGGCAATGCTGGCTGGTCAGAAGGCTACTGCAGACGCAGAGAAGAAGTAAGAAAGATCTAGAGGCAGGCTGTTTGCCGGTGAAAGAATCATTTTTAAAATGAATTGAAAGCAACTTGAAGTTCCTGGATGTCTTGGAGTTTTAGCTTGTTTTCTGTCATGCCTTGAACATATTGTAAATTCATATAGAGATATAAAACCAACAGTCTGAGTAAAGATGGCTGCCCCGTTATATATAGAGTGCCATGGTAAGTGAGCAAAGTTGAAATTTTTTAGATCGATCTACTTTTCTTTTATGAAAGCAGCAGCAGCCGTTCGTCCCAGTCTTATCATTTCATCCCTATGAATTTAGGCAAAAATTACACACATAGGATGCCGCCTATGCAGCCTTTAGGCTCTGCTATTCCTAGCATCTTAACACAAGCTGGATTGGCCGCAACTGTGAAGCCAGAAGAGTGTCAGCTGTTATTGAAAGATAAACCTCTGGACGCTACCTTGGCATATAGATTTGCAAACTTACCCACTGGAGCAAAGATAACGTTGAAAACAGGGCATGAGCGTGTTTTAGGCTTCCACGACAACTCGGCTCCCGCCTCGACAGCCCAAGCCCGAGCTCAGCTGCCACTTCCAACAACTTCAGTAGCTGCTGCTGTTGCTGCGAACCAACAACGTGAACAACAAAATGTAGCTTCAATTTCAGGAAAAAATGAGAACCCTGCACCTTCACTCCGTATAGCTGATTCTTCTCCCGCTGCTGCCGGTGCATCACAACCACAACAGCCACCGCCACCATTGGCAGCAACTCCAGAGGGGAAAGACTTTAGCGCCAATAACTTTGCCGGCAGACCCATCCATGTATTTAGTAGAGAAGCAGAAGTACAAGAAGAAGCTGCTCGTGCTTCGCCTGCTACAACTGAGCTCGATGACTCGGCGTACGAGGTCACAGAAGCGGATGTCCGGAAACAATTAGCAACCTACGCAAAAAATCAACGTGCACAAGAAGGAAAACATTTAATGACAAAACAAATGAGAGAAGCAGAACAAGCACGTAAAGCTGCTTCATATGGACCAGTCCCTGTTCGTGTAGAGTTTCCAGAGGGTACTGTATTACAAGCTTCTTTCCCAGCTGTGGCACCTGTCGGGGAATTGCAGGAATTAATAAAAGTTGCGTTGTTGCCTGAAGCTGCAAAAACTTTCTATTTGTTTACTACGCCGCCAAAAACAGAGCTGAAAGATTTATCGTTGTCGTTTTATGCTGCTGGTTTAGTGCCTGCTGCGAGGGTGCATGTAGGTTTTAGAGGAGCAGTTGTCGGTGGTGGTGGTGGTGGTGGTGACAAGGAGCAAGTTTCTTCTTGTCTGCGTCCTGAAGTGGCAGCGTTAATGGGCCGACCTCCATCCCGAGCTGAAGCGTTAGGAATAGAGGAAAAGATGAATGCTGGGGTAGTAGCTGAGAATGCGGCTGGGCCTTCAGGGAGCAGCAGAGCTGCGGTAGCACCAGCGGGGGCAGCGGCGGTGGTGTCGGGAGAAACGGCAGAAGGAGAACCTAAACGGGCCAAGCCTGGCGGTGTGCCTAGTTGGATGAAATTAAGCAATAGATAAAAAGGTAAAATGGGCAGCACAACGTCATAGAAATAAAAAGGAGTGGGTAAATAGATTACCCTGCTGTGCTACTGGCGCTGTCTGGCTGAGGCATGCTTTGAAGTGGATTGGCCCTACTCAGTAGGGCCTACTGCATTTTAATCACTGGCTGTAAATCATCGTTTGTAAACATTTTATCATTATTAACTAGATTACACAGTGATCAAGAACTGTTTAGCTAACAATAGGGTCTGCTTTTTAAAATCACACGAAAATAAGCTAATTGATCTGCTTCTGTATTGCTACAAACGCGGACACGCGATATTCCCTACTGTACTTATAAAGAACAAGATATTTGTGATCCATGCTTTCCTTGGTCGCCATTTGATTACTTGCTCAACGTTCTCTTCGTTGAAATAAGATCAGATTAAATGACCGGCCTTGCTGCACAAAACCCTGGCATCGAGGCGGTAGACGATAAACCAGCCATGAAGTCCGTGAAAATATCCTTTGAATCCAATGGCCAGAAAGATCTCTCTATAGTTGGCAACGGTGGGTTATCGCCCGGACCAATGTCGGCCCTCGCCAGCAAGGAGCTCACGCCACAGGCAACACTAGAGGTAGATTAATAACATTTTTTTATTTACTGCGTGTATTATTAAATAGATCTAAAGAGCTTATATCACACAGAGACACAGTTCTCACTTACACATATAAAACTTTACTAAAACATTTTTTCCCGCCAATCGTTGTGCAGATTTTGGATGGCCTCTTATCTTTACGGCTTCCTAATCTACTTTCTACCAACTCTATCACCCTTCCAACCACCCCTGAAGAAGTCAAATCATGGACTCTCGCAAGCCATTTAATCCACGCTCTCGATGCTGCACATTCTCCAGGAGGAGAAAGAGCAAAAACAATCGCTATTCGCAGCTGCGCAGCTTTAGAGAAAGCCCTTCAACCCCTTTTAGAGCCCGGAGAAGGCCTTTCTTTATCCCCTGATGACCTCCCCTCGCCACAATCTGTCCGTGCCATGGCTTCTTTGGCAGCACAAGCTGCCCTTTGGGTAGCAGACGATGGAGCAGTTCCAGCAGTGGTAATGGAAACCTTGCTTCAATGCTCTGAGCAATGTACCGCCCTCGGCGCTGAATTGCAGCCTGTAAAACCCGCAGGACAATACAGTTTACAACTGGCTTTAGCTACTGCACGCAATTTAAAGGCTTTAATGGGGCGGTTCCCCTGTGGATCGCATATAATAGTAGAGGATGCTGCAGCGAGAATGCATGTACTGTGCATGGCCAGCGCCCGGTTGGCGGAACAGGAATGGTCTGTCTCTGGCCTTCATCAAAGCCCTATTTCTCCCCCTAGTCCCAACGCAAATAACAAGGGAGGAGATTGTTCAAGAAAGGTAGCTGAGCTATGGACCTGGGATTTAGACCACCCTGTCGATGAAAACGGAGCGCTTTCCGAAGCAAGCCCTGCTCGGTCCTTGACTAGAGTTTGGACAGAAGCTGCTGCCGTCTTGCTCGGTGCCGCATGGTGTACCCAGCCATCCGAAGTCCGTAGCGCGTTTATCCCTTTGGCCACAGCATCTTCCGAAAAGGAAGGTGTTCTCTTGCTATTGGGCAGATTATTAGCCATCGTTGGCGGGGAAGAAAGTGCCTCCAGGCTATTGATTCCAGTCGTGATGGACACCTTGGCGGCAAAAAGCGGGGAGCTGGACGCCGGTGTGTACGGTGTCGCTGCTCAAGTGCTTGCTTCGATGGCGAGTGCGTGTGCTGCCAGTGATAACTCATGGGGTTACACCCAAGTGGTGGATTTGTTGATTAAACTGTATAAGTTTCCGCAGTTCAGTATTTCAGCAGCGTTATTGCATGGCACCACTGCGCCAACACCTCCCCGGCAAGGATATGCTTCAGCTACGAGTAATGGGGGTGGCGATTCTGGTGTTCTTCCTCTGATTGCCCCTGGGCAAGAGATACAAATATACGGACGATGTCCTGGTGCCCTTGCAAGTGCGCTCACCAAGCTTGCCAGTGGACTCAGGAAAGTATCTTTAAAATACAGAAAAGACTTGAGAAAACGCTTATTGGCGGTCTTTTCTGATTTTTCTTTGATTATGCCGAATGAGTCGTTTGTGAAAGACCTAGGCGCGTTATTACCCGCAGCAGCTGCTGCTGTGCAAGGTCTTCAAGATCATAAACAAGAGAGTAAAAAAAGCTCAATGGCTCTGTCTCTGAGTGAATTATCACTGGATGCTTTGAGCTCGATGCAAGCTGAAGGGCGTGCTTTGAATGCTGCGCTCCGTCATTTATGGCTGCACAGCTCAGTCTACGATTTCGCATCATTTAATTCTAGTACTGCCAGTCGCTCTCCTGGCGCTGCTGCGCGTGCTGCGTGGCCAAGAGAATGGGCTGATGCTCTTTGTATCATTGCCTCCTCCACCCCGGCACTGCTTCTTGGCAGCGAACAACTAAAGGAAGAAGCCTTTTTAGAAGACGCAGTTGCAGATTATGGTAGTTGGTTGGATAAACTCGGGCCTAAAGCTGAAGCAGCCAAGCTTATGGCTCAAATTGTTGCTGTTTTAGGCACTCCGCCGCCAGGAAGTGTCACCCTGTTACCACCGATGGCAGCTCATGTTCTTACCATTGCTTATAAAGCAGTCTGTGAAGCTACGTTCCAGCATAGAAGTCATCCTGCTGGGTTTAGTCCTCTTGAACCTGTATGCACCCACATGCAATACAGCCTCGTTACGAACGCGGAATATCCTTGGCTGAAACAAACACTGGTAGCGGCATTTTCTGCTCAAGTGAAAAGACTTGCTACTTTAAGCACAGCTGGTGGTGCTGATGCCGAGTACGTTGCCCGTGCTATTGAAACAACTGCTGAAGTTCTTACTGCAAACTTGAAAACACAGGGCCCTAATGAAGACGTCGCACGCACAGCATATACTTTATTAGAAAGTTTGACCAGCCGCTTTCCGGGTTTATTATTCAGTAATTCAGTATTTGCTGCTGCGTTGCATGCGGTGGCTGAACAGGAAGGTCTTGCTGATAGCTTTAAGCCTGCATATGAGCAGCTCCCACCTTCAGCTGCAACACTGCATTCGACAAATCTTGCCAACTCGAATTCCTCTTTTGCATCGGCGTCATTGCCCAGGGTGAGAATGGTTGAATTAGTACGTCAAGCTGCAGCAATCGCTCCCGGCCCCGCAGAAGCCCTTGTTTTAGAAATGATTCGTCATTTAGGTGCAAAAGGCGGTCGTCACGCAAGTATTGCGATGCAGTTTACAGCCGAAGTCATGCAAGCACTTCACGCGGGGCGATCACACTGTTCACTTCCAGACCTTACTGGCTCTTTTAAAGGCCTTGTAGCTTGGAGTGTGAAACTCCACGCCCTAGGAACTGTCTCAGGGCTCAATGCAGCTGAAAACGATGGTGCAGGAATGGTCGGAGGAGGTGTTGTCGCGCGCTGTGCACGCGCTTTGCTAGGTGCTGTCCAAGAAAGCGCCCCCGATAAAATTTTAATTTCCAAAATAATCGATGGCGCAGCTGCGATTGTACGGGATGAAGTAGATTCTGCAGTGCCACCGTTATTGCGGTTACTGGCGTGGACTCCGCTGTCGAAATTTGTGCCAGAGGTGATGGCTGCATCCTGTATGGTGTGGCACTGGTTACTGGCCGTTAGCAGTCCGGCATTGAAACAAACTTTACTTGAAGAGATTGCTGCTGCCTGGATAGCTTCAAAAGAACAACGCTTGGGTCTCTTTGATGTAGAGGATACGTTAAATGAAGTTGCTGCGGGGCAGAAAACTGGTACTTCTGCAGAAAACGGCATCCATCAACAACAACAAGAAAATCAAATTCCTAGAGAAGAGAGAGATATCGAGACGCAATTGGCCGGGATTCAAGCTCACCACGCATGGGCAGTATTTTTCTCTGAAATCTGGCGATGTCAACATTACGAAAGTGCTGGGAGCTCATTTTCTTTAAACACCACTCTTGGACGTATGTTGGATGCATCTCTTGGAGGAATCGATGATTCGCCATTAAATCAACACCCATCAGCTATTGGAGCGAGGTTCAGATTTTTACAATTAGCGTTGAGTTTTATTTGTGTCGGTAGCAAAGAAACTTCTCACGCCAGTAGTACTTCAGCGGCTGCTGTGGATGAATCGTCGCCGTCTTCTACTCATATTGAACTTGAAAATAGTCGTAGCAGTGCTGGTACTACATTTATCAGTGGTACTAGTACTACTACTACTACTAAGAGTGGCTATAATCGTGTAGTTCTCTATAAAAGAATTATTAGCTCTGCCCTGGCGGCGTTCAACGGTAGTAAAGTTAGGTGGTATGAAGGCGATAGAACGTCATTAAGAGAAGCTACAAACTCTATCAATGACTTCTCAGTGTTACTTCGACAAGCACCATTCCTGGTAGCTGCAACTTCACGAAGTGATGCGTTGGCACCAAGATTACGAGTAGAAATGGAAAGTTCCCCGACGGTCTTGTTGAAATTTTTATTGCAGATTGAAGCGGAAAGACTTTCTTTATGGGCAGATCCCGTACCAGTGCGTACTGCCTTTAGTACAACTACTAGTACGAATGGTGCAAATAGTGGCAAGATTAAGAATAGTACTCGTCCTGGTACAGTCCCTTCGTCTTCTTCTCGGTCATTTGGTCGTAATTTAACTGGGTACTCTGTCAACAACGCTGACTGGTCGAGGTATATAAAATCTGCTTGGGAGGTCTCTCCTAATCTGGCTTTAGCTGTTGGATCACGTTTTTCCGGTATCCCTGCTGTCTCTGATCAGTTACAACAACTCGTCAACCTCCATGCTGAAAACCCAGCGGTACAAAAACTTTCTCAGGCGGTACAATATTTAGCAACCCCCTCCGCCACTGCCGCTAATGCCCCTTCTTTACAGTATTTGAATACATGGGCTCCTGTCAACTTACAGCAAGCTATGGTTATTATTTCTAGTGCTGCTGGTCGTCATCCTATCGTAACTGATTACGTCATGCGTTCTCTAGACATATGTGACCCTGAGGAGGTTTCTTTCTTTTTACCGCAACTCGTACAGCTTCTGCGAAATGATCCTGAAGGCTTGTTAGAGGCTTTCTTAATGCAGACTGCTAATGAATCTGTGTATTTTGCGTATTTGTTAGTGTGTCAATTGAATTCTGAGGGTACGCCGCCAGAGGAGGCCTTTAATCCAGCAGTTAGAAGGTCAAATTGGTCCCCGCCTGTTGATACCGGCCTTTGGTCTATTGCAGATAGAGTGAAACAACGCCTATGGGAGACCTTGCACGGTCATGTGAGAGAACAACTTGAATCCCAGCTCAAGTTTTTCTCGGATGTTACAGATATTTCTGGAAAGCTCTATCCCATTGCGAAGGAAGAAAGAAAGTCTGCTGCGATGCAATTTGTTAGCGAAGTACAAGTTCCGAGAGATGATTTGTTCATGCCGACAGATTTACACGCACGGGTTGTCACTCCTATCCCCGAAAGTGCAGCTCCCATGCAATCTGCAGCGAAATGCCCAATTTTAGTCGCATTTAATGTAGAAATTGAGCAAACAGATGGCGGGTTTCCTACCCCTGCAGTTGAAGCTGCAATTTTCAAAGTGGGAGATGATTGCAGACAGGATGTCTTAGCTTTACAAGTTATAGAACTACTCAAAACTGAATTTGATGCTGCTGCATTGCCATTACCGCTCGTTCCTTATGGTGTTATACCCACCGGTCACGAGTGCGGTGTTATTGAAGTCGTGCCACATGCAAAATCTCGAGCCCAATTAGGGGAATTAACCGATGGAGGGTTATTTGAAGTCTTCCAACATGAATTTGGTCTCCCAGGCTCTGCTCGGTTTGAAGCTGCACGCTCTGCTTTCATCGCCTCGAGCGCCGCCTATGCCGTCGCTTCCTATTTGATCCAAGCAAAAGACCGACATAATGGCAATATTATGATTGACAACCGTGGTAGAATTATCCACATAGATTTTGGATATATTCTAGGCATTTCTCCCGGTGGAAATATGGGATTCGAATCTGCTGCATTCAAATTGTCGTATGAAATGACGGAACTATTAGACCCAGGCAACACCAGAAACTCACCTCATTTTTTGAAATTCCAAGAATTTTGTATAAAAGGCTATCTTGCAGCCAGATCCAGCGCTGATGCTATTATCGCGACGGTCGCTATGGCTGAATCGTCGAAATTGCCTTGTTTTAGCCGAGGCGCCACGGTGGATTCACTAAGGCAAAGATTTCATATGGAAATGTCTGATGGCCAGGCTGCTGAGTTTATGAGAGGGTTGATTAATGATGCGTATGACAAATGGACAACTGGGGTGTATGATCTGATTCAGTACTATCAAAATAAGATTGCTTTTTAGTTTAGAATATTTTAGTATTGATTTTTGTATTTTTTTAGTTGCCGACGAGCTTTTTTAATATATCTCAAGAAAACTAAATTCTTTCTAACACTAAATGAAAAGCGAGAGTAATTAAAGGCAATCAACAATCGTAAACATACACATATATATAACATGGGTGTCACACCTACTAAAAATATTCATTTATTCAGAATCAAAACACTTGGAAGAAACACTCAATTTTATTTTCTAATATGCCTCTGCTGATTCAGCTGCTGCAGCTTGTTGTTGTTGTTGTTCTTGGCCCTGACGAGACCTCCTTGTTGTCGTTGTACCACGTCCTCTACCTCGTTCTCTACCACGTCCTCTACCGCGTATTGCTAAAGTACCTGGAGCAGGTGTTTCTTCAACAAAAAGTATTTCATCATCAATTTCAATTTCAATTTCCTTGTCACAATCAGTGTCGTCCTCGTCGACCTGCTCCTCACCCACATTCTTTTTCTTGGTATTCTTCCGCTGTCGAGGAGCAGCCTTGGCCTTGACAGCCTTTTTCACCTTTGCCGGAGGAGCAGCAAGCTCTTCATCTAGTACAAGCTCTTGGTTATCGTGTCCAGTGATACCGGCAACCGCTTCGCGAAGCCTTTTTGATCGAATTTTGGCAAATTTTGATCGATGGGCAATAAAATTATCAAGAGTTTGCTGTGTTTGACGTTCATCATAGGCCTTTAATACAGGAATCAGTAATTCATCAATTCGAACTTGCTCCCAGCCAAATTTTTGCGCGCAGAAATGTCGTAATAAATCCAGATCTGGGCGTGCAAAAGTGAATTTTTCTTTCGATTGGTCCACTTTTGGGTCGAGATAGGCAGCGACAACTTCAGTGGAAGGGAAGCCTGAAGGAAGATTCCATGATTTTCTGACGTTTTTATGCGTTTGCTTGAATATAACTTCAAATTCTGACTCTTCAGACACTTCATTTTTATTTTTATCCTCGGCACCTGCAGCAGCACCCGACAACTTTGCCAATGCAAAAATCTCTTCATCAACATCCTTCATCCACTTTGCAAACCTTTCTAAACCCTGAATCCCTTCAAATGCACGTACAATCTCTACTGCATTGACTACACCCACCCCTGCTACGCCTGCTGTGTAGTCCGACCCCAGTAACAACGCAAGATTAACAAGACGCTCTCTACCTAGACCCAACTCACTTTCCAGCTCATCAGTTCGGTATTCTTCAACATATTTAGCTTCTTCGAATATATTGCGATACAGTCTTCGAGCTCCAAATAGAAAGGCATCGTTATCATCAGTGACCACGCCATCAACAAGTCCTGCCGCATCAAGCCATGCCGCTTGTGCCTCAGCTTCTGAAGGTGCAATTAAGTATGGTAAACCAAAAAGTTGGAGTAGTTCTTGGCATTCAGCAAACATGATATCGGTGGGGGTATCTGATTGACCGGCAGCTGCTCTGTGCTCGGCACGGAGAGATGCCTCTTCTTTTCGTAATGTTGCATGGTCAAGGGGAGGAATTAGCGGTGGTTGTGGTTGGTGTTGCTGTGGCTTTTGAAGTTGCTGTGGCTGTGGGCAGGAGGTGGAAAGGAGGTCTTCGTATTGCGCAGCCTCTTGCTGAGAAGAAGGCAAGGAAGATGGCTCATTTATATCTTGTGATGGTGACGGTGGTGGTGGTAGTTGAGGTGGTGCAGAGGCTTGAGGGTCAAGTCTAGAAGAAGCAGGACCAATCACAGCGATGTTACCAGCCTCCATTGCTTCAACAACACTATCTTGTTGCTGTTCCTGCTGTTTCTCTGGTTGGAATTCTGATTCAGTAAATCTAACGACTTTAAGTGGGCGTGGTGCCGCAGGTTTTAAATTAGCTTGCTTCGAGGGCATGATAACTTCTTCGTTGTTGTTGTCGGCTTCAGTTACTCCATCTTCTTGCACCTCTTCTTCTTCTACTCGCGCCTGTGGTGGCGCTGCTGGTGGTAATGGTAATAAAACACGGCTGGTATCTATTTGCGATTTTTCAACAGTGGATAGCAGAGGCTGTACAGGAGGGTCAGCGTTTCTAATAGAAATTACTTTTTCTGTTTTTTCTTCTTCAATAACACGCACAGCCTCTACTTCTTCCTCTTTCCTCGTATCTATATCTACTTCTTCTTCGATTCCTCCATCATTATTCTTTATAGCAGCAGTAGCAGCTGTAGCCATAGCAGGAGATATACTAGAATAAGCTTGAACGGGAGCTATGGGCGGGGGAGCAACAAACTCATGATGCACGATATTTTGCCGTCTTATTGGTTCATTCTCATTGTCCCCTATTCCTGGGCATTCTGTTTCAAATATTTCCATTTCCCGCTGCTTTTGCTGGACTTGGTGTTGCTGTTGTTGTGGCACCCAGTCCCGTGTCGGGACCTCAGCTGTAACAATACTACCGGGTATAAGAGCAGTTGCTCTAGCAAGTTGCTCTTCATGAGCGTGGTTCTTTCCCAATGCGGGTGCATCATTGATTAGACTTCGACGTATAGCTTCCTGCAATTGAGAATCCTCATCTTCGTTAACACCACCACCTGCACTGCTATCTTTTGGTGGTGATTGACCTTTCTGCTGTGGATACTCTCCTTCATTTTCACCCCATTGCGCTAATTTCCTCCCCATTTGGAACCCATGGGATAAACTCCAGTACTTTTGACGACGAGCAGCACGTTCTCTCCAATGCTCATCGCCTTCACCACCACCATTGGCGGCGTCAGGCGTGGTACCATCCGTGGTATCCCGACCAGCATTTCCTGGGTCTACTGGGGCATCCTCTTCGATATCTTCCCATCCCAGACTCCCGTCATCAGATACCACTTCATCCATACCTATTTCGAAACTAAGGTCGATACCCTTTGGAGCAGCACTGGCAGTTGCAGCGGCGGTTGGGCTTACCACATCTGGTTGTTGGGATCCTTCCGTCCCTTGCTGTGGCTTTACTATTTCAGGTTCATCTCTTTCCAACACATATTCTGTCGCTTCTTCAGCAGCAACAGGTCTCGGTGCTCCATTTGCAGCTGCTCCAGCACCTCGAAGTGTATCTAATTGCCGTCTCAATGTCGACGTTTTCAGGTATTGATTTATTTGAAATTGTGAAAACTCTTCTGGCCTGCCTGTTCTTTCTTCAAATCCACCGCGATTCGCTGCCTGTTGACGGTCACGTAGACGGAGCATAACTTCCAGCTGGACAGAGGGTGGCAGGGTGGCGAGTACTACTGGATCGATTGTCTCTCCTTCGGGGAGCATGGGCTCAAAATCAAAGAGCTCAGAGTCGCTGTCTGATTTTTCTACTACTTCAAAGTCTGCATCAGTTACAACACCGCCGCCACTACTGGTCCCAAGGTTAGCAGCAACAGCAGTTTCGTTAGTATTCGTAACATTGGGTTGTAAATTTGGGCGGGAAGTGCTGGGCCCTGCCTCGTTCTCTTCATTTTGTTGATTGATGGCGGTGGAAGCTGCGATGACGGTGTTAGTAGCCGCATTTTGAGGGTTTATGGTCGCTGGTGTCCCCTGGATCTGTTGTCCTTGGGCAGTTGCTTGAGCTAATGCATGCTGTTTCAATCTATTCAACAAGAGCTTCTCTGCAGTCTTCTTTACGCGTGCTTCTTGCTGATCTCTTCGCCGTCGTCGTTCCGCAACGGTTTGTCGCTTTAAAACTGGAGTGCTGCCATCAAAGATGAAGATAGGGCGGATATTGTGGAACAAGAGCTTGCATATACGCCGAAAGAAGCCTATAAGGTGGGCATTAGGGAGTAGCTCGCCCTGATCATCGCGCATAGCTTTTATAAATTTGAAAATCCATCCAGATGCATCTGCGAAAAAAATAAAAGCGTTGTTCAAGCCTGCCGTTAGGGAATGTCGAAACAAGATATTTGTGCATTTATTTAGTTGTTCTCACCGATTGCAACTCTCTTCCCTCGCAGAGCTTTGACATCGATCCGTCTTCCACATGGCTCTAAAAGAGCCCAAAGGTTGGTTACTCCCATCTAGAGAGGCTTTTTAAAACGTATACATCTTACAAAAAGTTAAAACTAACTATAATGCAAGAAAGATCTTGTGTCGCGCAAATTTAAGCTGAAAATGGGTATATAATATTGATAATCTCGAGCACACCGCCTTCCTGGCGCCCAATATTTCTAAAACTGCTGTTGTGGAGAAAAGGCTTTCATCACAGATTCTGCTCTTTTCACCTCAGTATCACACACTTTCTGCACCCATCGTCTATGATCTCCCATCGACACAGCCCACTCACTCCCATCTTCACCGCTCCCGGCAGTGGCATTTCCTTGCGGCGGCATATACGAACTGCAGTTCTCTTCTCCACACCTCTTCAACCCCGAAGAAAATGCATTCTCCAGAGCAGTACATAATTTTTCAACATCAGCTTCCACACCATCTCCATCATCACCTAGTTTCTTTATTGCAAACTGCAACACAACTACGTCAAGCCACAATTGATAGACCCGCTCCGGGGGAGAGGTTTCGATAAAACCAGACTCTAGAAGCTCAGTTACACCCCCAACGACACCTTGCAACACCTCTACCATGACATCTTTGCATAGAAAAGGTGAATATGCTAATAATTCAGTTCGAATTCCACCGAGGGTGCATAATAAAGTCCAAACAATGGGGCGGGCGTGTGTCGGGGCATAATTTTTCTTCCAGTTTGCCACCAAAGCACAGGCTTCTGTGAAAGCTGCTGCGTCTACTGTTTCTCCAGTCTCAGCGGCAGCTTCAGGGACGATAGGAGATAAGAAATCTTCCATAATTCCGTCTAATAGAGAGAGTTTTCTATCTAAATACGCACGAATAACGCCATCGCCCAGGCTTTCAATTTGGTGGCTACAACTTCTAATGGCGGCAGTTGCTGCTTCCGTTGCAGAATTATTTTTGGAAGCATGAAGAGACACCCCAGAATTTGGTTCAAAGGCAGTAAATACTTGTGGGATGACTGTGTTTCCTACAGATCGGAGTATTTCCCAGGCTTGAAGTAATCGAGAATCTCTACATCCTTGTGATGCTGGACCATGGCTATTGATTTTATTAACTACCGACACTGATGGCCAAGTAGTGTCTGATGAATGCATTTCTAGAATTCTTTCCACCGTTGCTTCTACAAAGGCCATTGCCGTAGAGCATAGGATCTTATATGGCTGTAAAGATGTCTCTCCAGCGTCTATATCTGCTTGGGTGCAATGAGCGCAAAGCGTGATTGACCACCGCATTCCGCAGCACAAGAGCAAACGGAGACTTGCTGCTGGGGGTGGTACCACAGCATTGCTGGTGACTCCCATCATCATAACATCAATATTGTTATTGTTATTATTATTGTGAGACTCTGAAGTAGCGAGGGTAGCTAGCGCAAAGTGACGGGCTGAAGTAGGTAATGCAGTCTCTATAGCTGAGAACGAAGCCTCGGCAACTTCCCGTACCAAAGAACGTAATCTCCCAGTCACAAAATGTACCTCGCTCTTCGTATTAGTACTAGTACTCGTGCCACTAATATTACCATTGAAGTGTTGTTCAAATGCCACGTATCCAGCAACAAGAGTAGAAATTAAAGGGTCGACAACTCCGCTTATTCCTGCCGCATCCCACAATGCATCTGACTTCAATAAAGCCTGTGAGATTCCTACAACTGCTTTAGAATAGGCATTCAACACTTCAATTGCGGCTTCTTCTATTGCTAGATGCTGCGTTTCCCAGATGGCAGCAGCTTCTTTTGAGGAAGTCGAAGAAGGTTCATTCCGATTTTGATTTTTCCAGAGAGTGGTCGCAGCTAACAGGTCCAGTAACCAGTTAATTAGACTCTCTGTCATAGTCCAGAGATCAGTGAAAGAAGCTTCAATAATCGAAGAATCGAGATCAAGTTGTTCAGAGCTGGTGAGATTGTCATTTTGAAAAACGTGTTGCTGCTCCCACCACCACCGCTGCCACCTGTGCCGATGTCCGTGCTGCACTTCACCTCCAGCACCAGCACTGTTTGAAGAAAAATTAAGATCTAAAGCTTGCTTTCTACGTTTTCGTAGTTCGAATTCCTTTTCCAGCGCGCTCAGGGCTGATGTAAAGTCTCTTTGACAACTTTCTATAGTAGCCGTAATCGCCCGAACCTGAGCCGATAAAAATATCAAAGCTGGGTCTAGATCCATTGCGGCAGGGACACCTGCCTGGCGTAGTTGTGCGAGATGCTGTGCTGCATCTGCTGCGGAGAGGAGTGAGGTTGTAGGGCTATCTACGGTAGCAACAAGCACGTGAACAGCAGAAGAAATAGCCTACACACAGGAGAGAAAAGGAAAACAAAAAGGGAAAAAAAAATCATTTGATTTGTAAGCTAAGAGATCACGAAGATAGATCTAATTCATCATAATCTACTAATTTAAAGATTAATACTTACTCTATTGACTTCAGCTTGTAATTTCTCCCATACAGCATGACTCTCCCCTCCATTAATCTTTCCTTCTCTAGTACTTCTTTCTTCCACAACTTTGACCGCTTTTTTATATAAAGTCAAAACACCTGCAAAATCTCGCGCCTCGGCACATTGACGTACCTGCGCAGGCAACCCAACTAAAGAATCGTATTCTCCGAGCATACCAAGCATAACACGTAAGCTCTCTCCTTTTGCATGTCGCTCTAATAATTGACCAAACATACCGTGAGCAGCGTTTTGAGATCTCGCCATCCCCATTGCCACCTCTGCAGGGGTTGCTCCATGTACTCCAGCCCCCTTTTCAGCCTCCGCAGCTTTTAATCTCACTGCTATATCATCAACTGTATCTTTACTACTAAGAAAACGGTCAAAATTTTCTTTAACAAGAGATTTGAGTTGACCCGTGTGTTCTCGAACTTCTGATCTGAGACGATCGAGGCCGCGGATTAGATCAACCCAGGGGATGTCCTTATAGGCAGCTACAGAGTGAAGTTCAGGGTCGTATGAAGGGCTTGAAGGGAGGAGACGGGGGTCCGTCCAGCCAGATGGATCGTCACTACTATTGCCGCCTGCAGCTGTGGAGGTGGTCAAAAGTTGGCCGCTTGTTCCGACTCCTAGGCCCAACGGATCATGAGGTAAAGATTGGGTATGATCTGAAGTAGATGATGCAATAATGAGAGGTTCTCCACCTTTATCCGCATCTGGGAGAGTTCTTTGAGCTATTCTGAGTGCTAGTTGGCTTAATTGATTGGCGTCGACTTCACTCCATGCCTTTGGTGCCAAAGGTCCACTTAAGCGAGCACCAGATGAAGATGGGGCAGCAACTTCAACTTCTTCATCACTTATTAAAGAGATATCACTATCGCTGTCTGCGACACTACCTGGTGCCTCCATTATTTCAATTCAAGAAGATTGATCGATCATATTTTGATCAGGTATTAAATATTCATGTTCGATGTTAGATGTAACGTAAATAATCATCAACAAAAGAGCCAAAGTAGTTTTACTTTAGCAAAGCATCAAAACTTTCAATATCTTTAAACTCCCAGGTTTCAAGAAACCTTCCAGACAGCACAGCATCGCTATCCCCCAACTTACTGAAACACATTTTTTTACCCCATTTGCAGGCATCTTGAGTCCATCAATCTTACATTATATGCACAATACCGTCATTAATTACAAACATATGTATCGCATAATTTATTCCCACTCAGCCACATCATCGTCGTTCCAATCTGAGTCACCCCCACCGTCCTCGCCTTCTGGAATATCTTCAGCCCCTGAGAAATCTAAACTACTAAAATCATCGTCATCTTTATCTACAGCAGCATCAATAATATCCTCTTTTGTAGCTACCATTTTCTTCTTCTTTCCAGTGGCTATAGCAGGAGCCTTCTCTTTTATTTCTTTCTCTGTACCGTCAGTTGCTTCAGCGTGTACTTCTTTGTCTTCTTCTCCCTCTTCAGCGGTTGGTGCTGCTAGGGGCTTACTTTCATCTACTTCAGCGCTATTAGGTTCGACTTCCGCCCCTCCTACGTCCTCTTCACCCGTATTTGATTCTACATCAGCAGTATCTAAGGCTCCTGCTGCTGCCTCTGCTACAGCCGGCTCGGCCTCATCTTCTTCACCTTCATCCCCCTGCACAGAGATCTCCGTATTAGATTCCTTTTCAGCTTCTAATTCTAATTCCTCCTCCTCCTCTTCTTCTTCATCTGTGCCCCAACCCAAATCATCCTCCTCCATCTGGGCTGTCCTCGACGCCAACGCTGCCACCTTTGCATGCCTTTCTTCAAGTTTATGCAATCTATAAAAATATCTTGTCCAAAATGACTCATAATCTACTACTACAGGCACAATACGCGTTTGTAACTCCGACATAAAGGTATTCTCACTTAATATTTTGGCAATGTCAGGTTTTCTGCTGGGGAGATCAAAAACTGCAACCCAAGTCTCAAAATCTTCATTATCATCAGGTTCGTCGCAATACGTGGAACTATCACGTTGCATAGATGCTACGTCAGCGTCAAAACGGCTAAATTTGGTAGATTCATTGCCACGGTGTAAAGAACGGGAAGAAGAAGCACCCCCTCCTCTAAAAGTATTTGTATTTAAGTCTCTATCTTGTACAGCATTCATTTCAGCTTGAATAGCATTGCTAAAGTGGTCGAACATTTCTGAAGTGTTGAGTGCGACGCGGTGTCCCATTTGGCTGAGAGAGGCACCAGCTTGTTGAAGGTGAGCTGCGGCCTCTTTGGCCCGGGCAGCGCCAGAGCCTGGGAGATGTTCAAGCTGTGCTACTGCTTTGCGACGTCCTTCATCTACCACCTGAGGGAGATTTTTAGCGACATGCATGGTCCTTTGTCCAAGCTCTTCTGTCACTTCTTTGGCCTTTTGACTGATCTCAACGGTGTCTTCTTTTAATCCTTCTTGAAGTGCATTGATTTCTGTCTTCCAATCGGTATTTTGTAAGCTGGCAGTGATCTCAGCTGTCTGCTGTTTGACAGCATCTTTGAGAGCGCTTGCAACGCTCCACCACGAATCCATTGTGTTTGAAGTAGCAGATTTTCAATAATTCACAACAACTGAAAAGTGATCTAGATTGCAGGTGAAGCCTTGCTGCGGCCTTGTGCCTTTTCAGGTGGATATAAAACAATGTCTTCATTATTAGCAGCAGTCTGCATGGCTTATTTTTACTTGGAGACTTCAGAAGGTCATCTGTGCTGTTACTATCAATTCTTTCCTTCAGAAGGATTCAAACCATGCTTTACAGACGAAAAATTGCCATGTTAACGCACAAGAATTACAATATTAACATTTGGGATCTTTAGTACAGTTCACAAAGGTTGCAAATTGTGCCATGCATACATATTCAGTTTGCTCTAATATTAAAATTGTATCTCTGCATTAAATATTCGAAATCAATAAAAATGGCAGACCAGGCGGGACCTAGCGCTCCAAAGAGTGGCAAAAGGGGTAAACAATATCATAACAAAGACGAAGGCGATGGAGATCAGGGCAATGAACCTCCCAGGGCAGTCCTTGCTCTTCATCCTTCACAGGCCGCCATTGCTCTTGCTGTAGGTGTAGAGCTCAGGATTTTTGATAACAAGTAAGAGAACGCTCTAATGTAATGAAGCCTATTGTATCAATGAAAACAATCCAGTTTACTCATCAAGCTAATTGTTCATTGTTATACAGATCCAACAAGCTTCATTTATTGTTAGGGGGGGACTCTACCACCACCGCCGCCGCCACAAGCACCCCGCACCCCGCAACTGTTCGCTGCATTGCGTTTAGCAAATGCGGAAAATTTCTCGCAGCAGCCACAGATGATAAAACAACGTATCTCTGGAGTACAGACACCTGGCAATGCATTAAAACTCTCAAATCACCTAAAAAAATCAGCGCTATCAATTTCAGTACGGATGGGTCTCTTCTACTGGCTGCAAATAAATTTGGCGATGTAGGAGTCACCTCTACAGCTGTTCCCGAAGATGGGCTATCCAATGATACCCAATTTGAGCTCTTTTTAGGCCATTATTGCAGTATAATTACCTCGTTATCTTTATCTAATGACGGGGCGTTGCTTGCCACGACTGATAGAGACGGTAAAGTGAGAATTAATAAAATGCCTGAATCTTCTCCTTTACAAGGCTGCCATGATATCCAGTGTTTTGGATTCGGCCATACTGATTTCGTCAGTTGCTCGGCGTTTGTGCAACAAGGCGATGATGAAGTCTTGGTTTCAGGGGGTGGTGACGGCACTTTGAGAATGTGGAATAAGACAACTGGTGCTGAGCTTGCTATGCTTCAATTAGGAAATACTAATGATGAAGATAATGATAAAGCGCAGCCTGTTTTAGCGGTGTGTCCCTCTCAAGATGGTAAACATCTCGTTGTTGCTCTGGACGGAGTGAAAGAACTGTGTGTGGTCTCTGTCGACATTCCAGGCGGAAAGTTGGTGGACACCGGGAGATGTGCTGCAGCTGGAGTACCTTTTGCTACAGATATTTCCATGGACACCTCAACTGGTAAGTTCTTGATTGCTAGTGGGCCTTTGAATACCACTGCACAAGCGGTACTCGTTTGTTGTGAGCTTAATAGTGAAGATAAGACGTTGGCTGTATCTGTATCTGAAGAGGTACTACCTGCTAATGCAAAGAGACAGCTTCAAAAGTGCGATGAAGCAGAAATGCAAATAGGAAAGATTGCGCCACAAAAGATGCTGCCTGGGTACTTACACAAACGTACGTTTGTTCCTCAAGACGAATACATTGCTGGAAGGAAAGCGCCAAAGAAGGAAGACGCAGGCGGTCCAAGTGCAGGAGTAGTGGAACGAGCAGAAGAGAGCTAAAAGTTTATTATTTCTATATCAATTAGTGTTTACAAAACAATGGAAACTACAACAACAGCACACTTATTTTAAAAATGTAAGAATGGAGAGGAGAGGAGAGGAGAACAACACAATGTTTTTCAAAAAAAAATCATACCAAGTTGTGTAGCTGTTTATCGTCGCATTTCTAAACAATTAAAACAAAACTATCAATCTAACAACTATATAATGTGATTATCTAATCAGCTACAAGTCTACTAAGAGCTTCAATTAACTGTTTTAAATTTGAAGTTACTCTCTTATCACTCGTCATGCCACCCAAGTCCCCAGTGATCCTCTCTACATGCTGAAGAGTTTTTGTGAGCGTCTGTACCGACTCTCTTAAGGCTTGCACATTTCCTTCAGTCAGCACTTCAGTTTGTAATCTCTGAATATCCGCAGCAGCTTCCGCTGCTACTTGTGTCAACGCCTCGACATTGCCAACTAGGTTACCAGCACGAAGCTCGGTGAGTAACGGAATAATCTCATTGCTAAGCTCGACAGCACGTTGAAGTAATGGCTGAGCATCAGCAATGACAGCTTGAGCAGATTCCATGGCTTCAAATACCTTTTCAACACCCTGTGCGTCCATTTCACGAGCTATTTTAGTGCAAACATATACCAAATCGTCCAAAGCGACACCCCGCTCGCCTTTAATACGGCCTTGGTGGCAAACTACTTTACCTTCTCGCTCACACTCCTCATCTAGAGGGTTTGCAGTGTATTCTGGGACAGGGGCTTGTGGGGTGATATCAATTAGAGGCTCGGCGATAAGACCAGACTGATTAGCTTCGATTAAAGAATTTCTCGGAATGACAGTAGTGGTGTCTTTGATCTCTACTAGAACATCGACACGTTCCAAGCTAGGCTGGACGTTGAGTACACCACCTACAGGGACACCACGAATTCGAACTGGTGTACCGACAGAGATACCGCACGCGACAGGAAATTCTAAGATTGCTTGATAGCCTTGACCACGTCGACCGAGTTGGCCGCCTCTAGCCCAGGAAATAAGCATCAGCGCAAAGCCAAGACCAGCAAAGACAAAAAGGCCAACACTGCCTTGTACCATGCTACTTTTTCCGATGCCAAAGTCGCGTAATGGTTTTAATAAGTTTGTGAAAATGGGGGGTAGAGTTGGACGGGACGCTGCTCCAACAGAGGACGATGAATCTTTATTAGCCTCTGATGAGGATATTTCTTGATTATCCGAGCTGCTACATACTATAAATGATGCAGAGCGACTATTTATTGCAGATAACGTGATAGGAGCCCGCGTAAGTGGGCTGTTCAAACGCACTAAGTTGGTGATCCGGCGGTGGCTAGGTGGAATTGCAGCCAACCGGCAAAAGGAGCCGGCAAGGCCAATGGGCATATCCTTGATGAATAGCCCTTGCATTTCAATGATGAATATTGCAATGCAGCAGCACCACGAGAATGATAACTTGCTTTTCTGAAAATTAAAAATTGCTTTTTATGTTGGTTTGGTGCGCTGTGCTTTCCGCCGTCCCTAATTCCTATAGGTATTAATTGTTATCTTTGATTTTTAATGATGAAATTCGGCTCCGCGTTGATCTAAAGGCGAGCCTTTTGGCTTCCAAATGAAATGATCCGAAACCTTCTTCCTGACACGAAACCCACTTTAAAACCCCAATGACAGCAAATCTCGAGCAGATGGCTAGTGTACTGGTTTACTATAGATCTACAGAACTGAATGCTTTGGCGCATTGTTTAAAATCTCTCCAAATTCTTGCAATTCTTTTAGATCATTTCGTCCATAAAGATGACTTCTTTCAAGCTTCTCTTTTCAGACCTGGACGGAACCTGTGTCCACTATCAGGACGGCGATGCCTTCAAATTCGAACCTGGCGATAGTCTTGGTGATGGACGACTCGTGCGTGCGCAATTTAACAGCGACAAGCGGTGGACGACGGCATTGCTTCTCCCCGCCAGCACCTCTGGAGCACAAGGCATCATTAGTCTCCGAACACTAGAGCTCTACGCCTCGCTGCGTGCAATGAGACGTAAAGTAATCTTAATCAGTGGGTGTAGGTATAGCACCCTTATTCAACGATTACCATACCTGCCGGCAGCCGATGCCTACGTCTGTGAATCAGGGGGGCGTATTTTCTACCCCGATACAAGCTTACCTACAGCTGTTGGTTTAAAAGAAGACATGGAATGGAGAAAGCGCCATAATTTAGCTGCTGGAGCATCACCACCAAATGAAGAAACAATCACTACTATTAGCGAATTTAAAAAACTTGGACCGCTTTGGCGTCAATATTGTTTTCTCAAAGACGAAGGCTTAGAGTTGGATAGACATCATTATAGCACGGCATTCCGTGTACGGATTCCACGTCAAGAATGGCAAGAGAAATATGCCTCAGAATTACTTCCTGGCCTTGATTTTGCTGAAAATCTCGGGGCTGTTGATGTTTATTCAAACACGTCGGGAAAGAAAAATGCAGCAGTGTACTTGATGGCCAAATTTGGAGGAAATACAGATGGAATTGACTCAGTTTTTATGTGTGATGATGATAATGATATTGAGCTTGCAAAGGCTGTTAGTAAAGCGTATTTACCTAGTATCACCTCTGATAGCATGCGCCAATTCGCAGAAACAAATCCTGAAAAATTTGTCGTAGCGACTAAGAAGTCAGTGTGGGCAACTGAAGAAATATTACACATACTGCTTAATAATGTACTAGAAACATCAACAATTTAGTGAAATAGAACTGCTTTCATTCTTTATTACTAAACATCTAGAGAGAGAGAGAGAACTGATAGTGTACTAATACGTTTAAGAAAGGCGGCGCAATAGCCATCATCTTCTTGTTATTTTATTAGGCTTGCTGCCCTTTATCGGGACATTAATGAACCTCCATTCCCACTGGCCTCGTACCTTGCCCATTATCCGGTACTCCCATACCTGAAGCCCAATCTGCGTCCGCTTGATTGTGTGGTTTAGCTCCCATTAATGCTTTGCACCGTCTTTTATGTGGTTTTGTTTTTATATGGGTAGCTAATGCAGTGTCAGAGACGAAATATTTAGCACACGGGGTGCAGTAATGCTTGCCCTGGGCAGGGAGATCATCATCTAATGCTATTCTGCAAAAAATTAACGAGGGGATGAAAGTTTAGTAACTTTATTTGTGAGGGAGCAGAGTAGCAGCCAGAGGCGACGGCAGAAACGGTGGGAATTCGAAACATGTATAAATGAGGCCTTCTGTCTTGAACGCACTTGTCTGTAGTTCCTAAAGGTCCAGATTTTCCATCATGCACGCCTTGGGGCTTTCTAACGTCCTCCCACACCTGTAGAGAAAGAATGTGACACATGCATCAGAATCTTTGAATCTGCACAGCAGAATTGTATATCGTCGAGCATGTATATACCTGATCGATGTGCCTTGCACGAAACTTTTTTCTAACTCCACGCTTATGCTCCTGAGTGCCTTTTCTATTAGTTCCTGTCTTTTTAGACCTTCCTGATCCCACCATATCAAATTTCTTCTTTGAAACTAATTTTTTTGCCCTCCGCAGTGCTCTTATGCCAAAGTTAATGGTTTGAGAAATTTATAAATGCGATTTTAAGTCAAGTGGGCTCCAGTATTTTAAGCTGAGGCCGAAGTGGCGGCGTATTCGGCGCCTTGTCTGCGAGAAATTCATGTTTTGCCAAAGCTCTTAAACCTGACGTATTGAGTAGTTTCTTTTGTTGCGTATCTCGCAAGGTTGTGCACAAAGTGGGGAAACCTATCCAAGGCGCCCGAATTTCCGATCAATATAAATTCGAATAGTTTTTAGAATAGTTCTTACTTTAAATCGCACAGAAAGATCATGTCGACCGAGGATAAGTATGCCCGGAGTATAGCCAAAGTAGTAGTGGGACAGTTGATGACCGCGGAAGGATTAGATAGTGCTCAGCGATCAACAATTGATATTCTTTCAGATTTGTTGGTACGCTATATTGTGGAGATAGGATCGCAAGGCCACATGTATGCTGAGCTTTCACATCGTACAGAGTGTAGCCCAACGGATATTGTACGTCAGAGAAGCCCCTTTTCCTGTGTTTTTCTCTAACTTTTTAATATCATCAAATTGACGGTGATCACAAAACTACTCCTTTTTCCTCCCTTGTCAATACAGGCTACAGCCTTAAAAAATATGGGTCAGAAGGTCCCCGGACTTCTTCAATACGCGAAGAAATTGGAAGATACAACTTTAGCTCAAAATGTAACCGACTTCCCTCTTACCAAGTCATTACCGACCCCACCATCATTTGCCAGTTGTAATGAAACCCCTCCTAGCCACATTCCTTCTTTCTTACCTGCATTTCCTGATCCGCATACCCTCATGGAGACTGCAAAGTTCGTTCACAAAGAGCATACCACTCATAGCCGCCAGCAACAGGTGACGGAGCAGCAACAACAAGGCGAAGAGGCTCTTGTCAATATTGAAGCAAGACAACACCCTGAAAGTGCACCACTGCAAAGCGCAAAGGAGAAGTTAGGTGATGGTAATAATGCTGAGAATGTAGCTGAAGAGGATAACGCGTTCCTGGCTCCCGTGCTTTGGGAAGCTTCAGAACCACAAACAACGACAATAGCAAGGCCTGCTGCTGCAAATGGAGAGAAGAAGACTGAATTAAACGTAGAATGGCTCGCTCCTGAGGATACTACCGCTGCTGGTATGCCAGATTTAAATTTTGAAGGCTTCCAAATGACTGGAATGGGCAATAGAGTCACTTTAGCTACCAGCGGAAGGTAAGGCACAACTAACTAAATTTGTCCTACCGCTATTTTTTTTCTCCCTTTCTTGCTCAGTAAATTTTTGATTCACCATTCCTAAAGCTCTCTGCGCATTTATAGTTTATTTAATTATTTATTTGTCTACTATATTGCAGGCTACACGTTCCTGATGCATATGGCGATGACGGCACAGCTCCTGATCTCTCAATTCCTTCGGGTGCCAGGCGACGTCGTTTAATTGGAACGTCAGACGCTACTAGAAATAGAGTTAGAGATATTCTATCTACACGAGCTGAAGATGCAGATATGGCGTATGGTGGTGAAGATATAATGATGGATCATGAAATGATTTAAATCAAAATATATTTTACAATTATCAGAAGTGTAATGACCGACAACTAGCATCAAGAAATTATATTTCCTCTTTTTTATTTCTACTCAATCAAAGGAAATTTCGCATTCATCTTCACATTCGCCTTCAGGTTCATCATCTTCTACGAGACGGTAAGCAGCCAAGTGCTTGTCACCAAATATAACCACAGAGTTCAGAGGGAGAAGGGCCTATAAAAAGCGGAGGGAACGTGAAAGTGCAAAATTTAGTAATGGCACTCAAATTACTTGACTTTTATGCAATCTGATATGAACAATAAAAATAATCAACTTACAGATTTCATGGGTTCCAGCTCCATTGAGTCAATACTTGTTCCATTTGTGCTCCCCAAGTCAGTAATAAAAACTTTTTTATCGTCTTCAATTCTAATCATAGCGTGTCTCCCCGAGACGGTAGGAAGCGGAACAACGATATCTGCTGTATCTACTCGCCCAAGTTCATAAATACCTTCTGGTAAGACAACGACAGGTGCAGGTTCGACTTCAGCGTTCCCTTTGATGTGAGCGGTGTTGCCGTCGCCAATGGGCTGAAGAGCAAGTCGGGAAGCTAGGCACAATACTGGACGGCGAGGGACGAAACCTGAAATTCGTGCAGGGTGGATGTTAAGCTTTACACTGCGTGGGTATCTTGTGGACATCATAGTTGCAACTTGAAGAATGTTTTCAAATGAGATGATCTTGATTTTTGCAATTTCTGAGTAGTTGCGCAAAAGAAAGCAAAAATGTTGCGTTCGTCGTCAATAAGGTTGATACCTTAATTTGGGTTTTTGAAATTGGTTGCTAGAAGAAGACTTCTTTTGTTTCAAGAGGGACTAGTTGATCTGACCCGCGCTTCGCGTACGGGCCCCGGGTCTTGCCAACGTTTTTTGATCTTTCTTTGTTATCTTAAAACAGAAATGTTTTATCAAGAAAAATGGCAAAATATGTCGCAAACAATGATAAAGTCTTCACACACATGCAGGCAACGATGAAGTAATACTAATTTCTACACATTTTTTCCTACCTAACTACTTGATAATCAATTTTTTTCCTTGATGCTCGACCACCGCCATTTTCTATCCTATAAAACCCGAACACCAGCAGCAGCACCCTCTTGTGTACACAACCTACCAACTAGTATATATTCACTTCTACTAATATACTACAATTCAAATTATATAACATCAAAAGTATCTACCACACAGCACCTCCCATCTCCTGACGTTCCTTCTCATAAGACTCCCAATACTGATAGATATTAGTCACTGCCAACAAGATACCAGTTCCAGAGCCAATAGCACCCATAAAGTCAGCGACAATAGTCAAAGCACCAATACACATACCACCAAAGGCAGCAGCAGTAGGGATATAACGGTTAAGTTCCTTTCTCAAAGAACCAACAGTGTCGCGATGTCCTTGCAAGAATAATTGCTGCTCACGGAGATTGCGTGCAACGTCATTAGCACTTTGGCCGGAAACTTCAATCCACGTGATGGAGAAGAGAGCGCAGGCAGAGAGCATAAAGGCGACGTATAAGAGAGTGTGGATAGGGTTGGCAGCAGCCTCGGTAAGAGAGTGGGGAGGGGTAATATAATACACCAAGCCACCGACGGGGACCATCTGTTCAGAGTAGTAGCTGTCAGCTTCCCAACGTCCAAGCAACTGGACGAGAGGGTTTCCACCGTAACGCTTAAACAGAAGCTGAGAGATGAAGTAGACGTTGGATACCAACGCAGACTGAAGGATAATAGGCATGTTGGAGGTGTAGAATAACTTGATGGGGTAGTTCATACGGCCACCACGTTTGTTGCGCATGGGGAGCTCGACCTTGAAACCTTGGAAATAGACAACCATGCAGAAAACAGCGACAGTAGCCATAAGCTGCATCATGTTGGGCATGCCAGGGCGGTAGAAAGCTTCCTTGAGAGCTCTGGTTTTGTCTCCACGGGTCAGTAAAAGCTGGAAAGTGTTGATTAAAGCGCCTTCGAACTGTGGTCCCGCGCCTTGGTTGAAGGTATAGGGAGAAAGAGCCTTCCACATGATGCTTTCGCAAATATTGGTGGAGATGAAAAGGGAGATGGCAGAGCCAAGACCCCATCCGTTTTGAAGCATATTATCAATCAACATGACCAAGAGACCGGCGATGAAAAGTTGAGCAACGATGAGAACGCAATTAAACATGCCAAGCTCAGAGGGAGGGCCATACATACCGGTCCAGACGTATACAATAGCCTGACCTAAGGTGATGAGAAGACCAAGACTAGATTCGGCAGCCTTCCTGCGAACATTAAGTTGCAAAGGTAAAAAAGTAATGTAAGCAAACAGAGGGGCGGTGGAGGAGAGAGCATAGCAATAAAGTATTTGGGGAATCTTTTATAATAATGACAATGGAGAAATGAAACGTACATGAGATCACGATCGGATTTGACACTCTGGTCAACTTCAATAAGCTTCGATCCCACCAGTAGCTGCACTATAAGGCCAGCAGTGATGATAGGTCCAGTTCCGAGCTCCATGACGGTTCCACGACTGGAAGCCATAATCATACGAGCCCAGTAGAGAGGGTCAGCACCTTGAGAGGCCTTGATGCCGTAAAGAGGGAGCTGAGAGCATACCAAGAAGATGGCTAAGCACGCGAGGGTGGTGATGAACCTCTTCCTGCAAAGACGAGAGAAGGGTAATCAATCAAATCAACAAATGAGAACAAAATGGATAGCTGTGACACTGGTAGCGCAGCCATCGTGTTCTTTACAATCTACAAGAACTAAAATTGCCAACATACTTGAAGGGAACGCGGCGTCCTTCCGGCGGAGGCACATCAGGGATGATCTTCTGAAAAGGCTTGAAGATATTGAGGAGTTTGAACTGGCCCATGATGCTATATACAATAGACGTCGAGTTCTATAAGAACAAGGGTATAATGCCACGGATCTAGCTGTGTCCGGGAAGTCAAGCTAATGATCGTTGTTGGAAATAAAACTCTTTCAACCAATTGATGACGCAGGCTGACCAACCAGCACTCGGTCCACTGTAGCAACTATATATTCTACGGTAATCGATGTGATGGGGGATCCATCTAAAATGTTATCGAGCTTCTATTTGAGCAGCTTCCGCCTTGACGCGCAAATTAGTTGTTGAACCCAACATTGTTGGCAACAAGTTCGGTGCAAAATTTCTCTTCTCAGATGCCTGCAATTGACGACTGATTAAAGTGATGGATATTGCATTAGGATGTCAGTATAAAGAAAATGCGGTGCTAACATAAAGCTTAGGTCAGGGGCCGCGGCGTTCTTTCTCCGCGTTCTCCCGCCCCGTCACCGAAAGTCAATAGTGCTCTTGCCGCTACTTTTTCTCAAGTGGAAGGGTAGCAATCACTTACAAGGTGCTACAAAATGTCATTTGAGACAAAAATTAACCGGTGGCGGCACAAAACTGCCATTATAGGCTGGCTGGCTTAGAACTTTATCGGGCGGGACGCCACAAAATAAATTAAACCTCGAATTTTCACCTAGCAGTGGGCATCTACTCAACATTCAAATCCATTTAATGCGCAAATTGTGTCTCCTCTTTGTCTCCGAAACTTGAAATTCCTATTATTTCACGCCGCAAGTGCACCCCCATGCGATTTCATTGCATACATTTGAATGCCTCATTTGATCCAGGGCACCAAGCTTGTAGAGCTCTAAAGCCCAGCCTTTCGCTAATTTCGGTACATAGTAAATTAATCAAGATGCGTGCTAAGTGGGTGAGTAGTATAAAACAGTATTAGGGGCTATGCGGGGGCGAGAACGTGTGCATGACGGCCGCCATGGGAATTTTGATGCTCATCAGTCCTCGGCTGCCGGCAATATGCGATCATGTATCTGCTTGAGCATACCCTTTAGATTATCTAAAGAAATGACCAAGCAGGTTTCACCCTTGCAAGCTGTTCGAGCAGAAGTTTTGGCAACTGGGTTGATTTCGCATTTACAAGAGCAATGGGATCAACCTAAATACTCGTTAAAGATTGAAGTAGCAGCCTAGCAATGTTGTATTTCCTGATATCGACTTGACAGTTTATTTTTTTTTACTAACTATTCCCCTTTTATTCCCCTTTGCTCTTTGATTATACTTACAGAGAAAGAAAAGGATGAGGAGGTAAGATTTACATATATTCTTTGTAGATTGTGTTTAAAACCCGTCATTCCGGACGAAAATTTAATCACATAATTTCTTATCATGATGCAGGTTGAAGCGCAAGCGCAGAAGGCAGAGGGCGAAGTAAATGTTGCCGCTTTGCGTCGCAGCGGCGACTGGCTGACTCGGTTCTATTTCATTGAAGTAAATCCCTAAGAAGCAGCCACAGGTGTTATTGGAGGCATATAGGATATTCATGAGTGGTTAATGTTGATTCATTATCATTAAAAGGCAATTCCTTCTTTCCTTTGGGAATCTATTTTCAGCGGCTTGTCGGAGTTGCAATTGTTTGTCTTTTGAATGTACATATTGCTCACGTTTTATTTCTGCTTTTCAATCACCTGTAAAAAAGCATAGTAAACAGCCATATAGACGCTGCCTAGAGTCGAAGCTTCAGCGCTTAATACAACCCTAAACCCAAAAAAAGCCGGCTCTTGCCCAACTGGGTCGAAAACTTCGTTCTAGTAAAACATTGCAGAGTACATTAAGAAATCGGCTTATATAATTCAATTTAATACCATTCTAAGAATCATCATCTGCGTGAGGAAGGCAGAGATTCAACTTCAGTGCTTAAAAATAATAAATTCGAGTAGAGGTGATGGATAGCAACGCGAAAGAACCACGAAATGAGAAGAGCAAGGTAAGAACTGAATCTTCTAATAATATTGGAGATGTGTATACCCTGGGCATTGCTCTAAATGCGAATTCCTTCTCTAATGTTTGCAGCGGCAAGCATGGCTCGAGTCGTTGTCTCCAGAACAACTGGAGACCGTGCGTGGCTATGTCTGGGAGAAGCTCCTTCGCGCCAGAAAAGTCAAAGTTGACGGAAAGGTAGGCAAAATTCGCACCTTTAAATTGCGCAATGCATTAACAAAAGGCGTTGTCCTCTAACCCTGCTTTTTCCTCTCCCGCTACTCTCTCACCTTTTGTATTTTTCACTTCCAGCAGCAAGTTTCCATGAGGGCCTTGATTGAGGATGTCCGTAAACGTCAAGAAGAGTTTGATCGTGGTGTCTATGATGAAGATGTCCGTACTATCTCCCGTGCTGAGTCGCAAGAAATGGTCCCGTCGAGTAATCTCCGCCCGGGTAGCTATAAACAAATTTTAAGGCCAGAAGACGAAGAAAAGCTGGAATTACAAAGGTTGGGCAATGGCAACTCTTTTGCTGCAAAAAAAGGTATATTTGGAGTGCATCTCCCATGGCAGCGCAACTTTGCATATGGAATCTTTGGCAGGCCCAATCGTGTTCAAAAGTATATGGGTTCTAGCTGGGCTGGTCAAAGCCCTGAAACAGTATTAGATGATCAAGCGTTGTATAATGATATTTTAAGGCGCTGCAATCAATTAGAACTCACATTAATGCTCCTTACTTCAAGACCGTTGAAAATTCAAGAAGTCCGTCCTGCTGTGGAAGGTGTCTTGCGGCAAGGAATGGAGAGGTTGTCTGGTAGCACATCACTAAAAGAAGAAGAAAGTACCGCTCTTAAGAATTTCGTACATCAGATTGATGGTAAGATTTAGTTCCTTGATTAGAATTTTAATGAAATCAACTTTCTCTTTTATTCTCAACCATCTTCCCTCCAAACTGTTTTCTACTAACTGCAGAATTTCGTCTTCAAAACACTGGTTTAATCCAAGACGGCACTATCACCAAGGGCACTCACTTCATTTTCGCTGCCGACACCAAGGGAGGTCTCACTGCCGAGGCCATCTCACCCGGCACAATTTCAGAAAGAAAAACAAGTTTCATTGGTGCTTGTCAAAACCCTTTGCTCACTGCTGCTGTCTTTGATGCCTTTATTGGACCTCATGCAGTGGATCCTGTAGGGAAAAGGCAAATAGGAAGAGGGGTGTTATGGGCTGCAAGGGGATTGCCGTTCCAGCCACAGAGGGGGCGGGATTTTGCTGTTGGCGTTGTAGAGGAGAATGGCCGTATGGATTTAAGTGGTCAAGGATATGCAGAAGAATTAATAGCGTCTACTGACTTGTTTAAGCTTGATTTCGGTGGTGGTGAAGTTGAGAAGCCTCGTCGCATGCTCTTGAATAAAATTGCACTTGCTCGGTAAATAAAGTTAAAAGTGATTTACATTTTGTTTTCTTTGTTGGTTTTATATGTTTGGTTTGGTAAGAAAACGCAGAACAAAAAAATTACAATGCTGTAGAGAAAAGAATAAAAATGGTATGGACTTTTTTTCTATTGGTTGTATCAAACCAAATTGAAGGGTGAAATGGAAAAACAGAAAATGCAACGACGTACCGCAGCATCAATCGATCAACACACAAAATATACGAACTACTTTAAATCAGATCAGAGAAAACGGAAACAAATACCAATAGTATATCAAAAATGGAGGAAGAAAAGACGAAACGAAAGAACGAGAATTAGAGATAGGTAGTATACAAACAGACTTTTATTCAAAAAATCGAAATACAAAAAGAAGACGACCGACAACAAAAAACGCTACAACACAGAAAAAGCCAATGGGCTGGTTTTTTATGCTTCAATAAAGACAAAAATTTAAATGAACAAGAAAGAGAGATACTTCTTATGTTCACATAGATCCAAAATAACTATCAGGAGATCCCTCACCAAAGGAAACTGTATGTATACTACCAGGACCAGTAGGCACACCACCACGGACACCACTGCCGCTCCGATCATGAAAGGTAAAAGAAAATCCAGCAACAGGTACCCCTACCGTACTTCCTAAACTTCCCCTCTCACCCCTATCACCTCCTCCACTTCCTGCGTGATTGCTATCGGTCTCTCCAGAGTCGGTGCTATCCATCATTTTCCCACCACATTGCATCAAGGCGCCCTGCACCCTCTGTCGATCTGGAGGACCTCCATGTGCATCCATTACGTACAGAGTATGTCCTGAACTGTTGGACGTAGCAAAAGTACGTGCTTTGGCACGTGTGATAGATAACCCAGAGAGCTGTAAATGCCGCGCTAAAAATGCAAGGCAGCCGAATCTATCCAATGATCGAACATGAACTTTGATGCCTTTTGGGAAGCGGCGTTGAATTGAACTCGTGAGCATTGCTTGGAGTAACGCAGCTGCCTGTGCGGTGAAATCTCCATCCCCAGAACGTGGGCGTAAAAAAAACTCTTGATGTGCCCACCCCTCGCTATCAGAATCGATCGTTGCGTGGTGAATATCGAAATCCATATCGGCCAATGTGCAGACGGAATCAAATAATAATTTTGTTCGATCCCGACAACGGATATTGACTGTCCAATAATCTGGTTGATGGCAATGGCTGATATCGATAGTAGGTCTATCAAACTTCGGGGAGCGGTACTCTTCAGTTGAAGCTGAGTTTACGCCATTCCCGTTGCCAAGATTCCCATTGCTCGTGGCATCTTCGGCTGTATTATCATCATGGACCGACATGACAGAATCTGTAGGTGAACTATTATTATTCTTAATAAATGAAGATTGTTTAGCAGCACCATTTGTATTACTCAATTTCCAGATACCTGAGCGTGCGTTTGCACGTTCCCATTCCAATCTCTCTTCTTGAAGCATGAGTTGATGCAACCGTCGATCGTGATGGACTTCACCCCGTACTTTTAATGTGCGGACAGTGAACGATCCACCAGCGCTATGCATAATCTCTTCTACCATTTGCCGTAACCGTTGCAGCTTCATTTCGTCCACTACTGGCTTGCCCTTTTCAGTCACACTGAACACAAAGGCGACACGCCCTCTGTACGTCCAAACAGCAGCAGAACGAACGTCACAGCCACTATGGCCAAGAAGTTGCATCACATCAGCTAAAATACCGACTCTATCAATACCTGCAAGTTCAAATACGGTGGTTTCTATACGGTGGGTGTCGTCTGTATCGTCTCCATTAGCTACAATGTCTTCGTCTTGCATATAGACATTGAGCATTTGTTTGATGGATTGGAGTTTTTTAGGATTGCGAACTTTGCCCCCCTGGGCTTCGCTGACTAAAAACACTGCAGAATAGAGAAAAGATTATATCGTTAGGGTTTCAAGGTATAGAGGCTTGAGGAAATCAAGGGAAAATGCCCTAGCTCTACTTTCAAAAAAATCAACCACCACCGCCCATCCCACTTACTGTCATGAAACCAGCCTCCATCGCTAGAAATACGTGCGCTATTGATGCGAAGACCGAGCTCGGTGAAATGTTGAACCACCTGAAATAAAGAGAAGGTAAGAAAATGGCGAGAAAGAAGATCAAAATTGAACCTTGGCAGAAAACTGGTAGAGAAATCAGGTCGGCATGGTGCTTACAAACACAAGGCTTCCAGGGCGATTTGCCGAGTCAATGGTCACTAAGGTGGATTGAGGATCTCCAGAGTTGTCAATATGGACTTCGGGAGGGTGAACCCGGAGCTCTAGAGTGAGATTATCGAGCAAACATCCTTCTTCGTCAACAGCACAGTTCAAGGAATGCTTCTCCTTTTCTTGCCACTCATTCAAGGCGAGAAGCGAAGGAGATGTCCGAAGACCCCCTGACTTGTACAGAAGCGAATTCATGCCGCAAACTGTCTAAATATTTAACTTCATTGCTTTTACGAATTTCTGTCACCGGAAGCTGCGTTTTAAATCTGCCAAGAGCCGGCGAAATTTTATTTAAGAAAATAGCTGAAGTTGCGTTGAATAAAAATTACAACAAAACTAATGTTCTATGACTCTTTGTGAGTGTCGGGACACTTTTGACTCATAAAAAGTTTTGAGCAAGGGCCATTGAGTGGGCAAATCTGAGAAAGCTTGGCCAGAAACCAGCTGGTTCAAACGGCACCAGCCTTTGGAGATATTCAGGGACAAATTTGCTTCATTTGGCGTGTATTTACCTTTATACTGTCCTCACAATTGACCCAACTACTAGCCTTCAAGTTTAACTTTGAAAAATATCTCAGCCATCACCACCGACGCCTTTGCCCACCAGCTGTCAAATCTGTTGTTTCTTTTCTCCTTTTGAAGCTATTACGAAAATTAAAGTCTTATTTTTCAACTCATTTATTCAACAGAAACACGAGGTGAGATATTGACAATCTTAATATCTTCTAATGGCTTATCATCTTTACTTACTTTTGCTTTCTCAATTGCCGTCACGACATCCATCCCTTTCACTACCCTTCCAAAACACGTGTGTTTCCCATCCAACCAGGGCGTAGGCACGGTGGTAATATAAAACTGAGATCCATTTGTATTAGGCCCAGCATTCGCCATCGATAAAGTATAGGGGCGATCATGTTTCAACGCTCGACTAAATTCATCTTCAAATTCACCTCCCCAAATAGACTCTCCTCCCGTCCCATCACCCAAAGGGTCCCCAGTTTGTATCATAAACCCTTTAATAACACGATGGAAAAGGACTCCATCGTAATACCCATTTTTCGCGTGAGTTATGAAATTTTCAACCGTCCTTGGGCATTCATCAGGAAACAACTTGACCCAAATATCTCCATAGGTAGTATGAATAATAGCGCCACGTGGTAAATCTAGTAACGAACCCATAGTCAACGCACCAGCTGCAGCAGCAACTGCTGCTTCACCCACAGGTTTCTCATTAAACACATCCCGCCCTTTTCCAAACTCGTCCTCTTCTTCTGAAGGCTCTCTTTGAGTGAATAAATACAGCCTTTCTTTACGGTACGCACAGCACAACAGTGTAGGATCTCCTTTAGGTACTCTACTATCTGCGTCTACAGGGATACGCATCGCTTTACGAGATCCACGGCCTTGATATAAAGCAATTTGCAAAAAGCGCTCTGTATTTTCCACTTTCCCAATCACTTTAACCAGTCTATTCGTCACCAAATTCAATACTTTAATGCCTATAAGCGTAGGATATAATAAGAAGTTGCCACTTGCATCAAAAACAACGTTGGGGTGGGGTGCATCAGGGTCTAAGGCCAGTTCTTTCTCCACCGCCACTCTCCGCCCAAAATCAATAGGGTCTTGAATCTTATAAAGCTCACCACCAGCGCGTTGTACATCCTGAGCACATGCCAAAGATTCATCGTACGTTCTTGATAATTTACCATCTAAAAATCTGAAAAGTCTAACCTTATGGTCGCTGGAATAGACAGCAAAACGAGTTCCATCAGGAGAAAGGGCGAGAGACCACGCCACCGCTTTTGATTTCCTTAAACTAAATAAATCTGTATCGAGCTTCGAAGTGAAATGCCTTTCATCCTTAGATAGTTGGTAATCTTCAGGTGACCAATATTCAATCATCCCTTTAATATCTGCAGAGATTACTATGTTGTATATGGAATTAAAGCGCAAGGCAGTGACAGCAGCAGAGTGGACCGAGACAACAACAATGGCGTCATTGCTCCCGCTGCTGACGTCGTACACGTGAATATTTGGGCTATCAGCATCAGATACAGCTAATTTCTGCTCTGCGTCTCCACGTTGGAAAATCCATTCTACGCAGCCAGGTAGGTAGGCTAATTTAATCATTGCAATCATGTCGAATGTGGCGACGTCAAATACTTTTATTGTTTTATCAGAAGATATACTTGCACAGAGAGATCCATCGAGAGAAACTGCTAATCCAGTAATAGGTCCTAAATGCGCTTTAAATTGTTTAGCAAATTCAACTTCTTTTTGGCCTTTTTTCCAAAACTTGATGTGGCCGTCAATGCTGGCGGTGATGAGGAAATCTGCTGCTTCTGCTACTGCTACACATGTGACAGTGTCACGGTGCATGTAGCTTTTTTCATACATGTTGGAAAGAGGTAAAGCTTGCAGGTATTGCTCCTCAAAAGGCAGAACTTTACGCTTCTTCGCTTTTGGCATTTCAGGCCCAACTAACTCGGGGCCGACCATACCGTCCTCTTCCGCAGCGTCAACGTGCTGTTCTGAACTCATTGGAAAATTATTCACAGAGAGAATTGAGGAACAAAGCCTGGTTGAGAACAGATATGACGAATTGGAGGACGATCAACAGCGCTGTGAGGGGCGTTCGCGTCTCCTCTGCACTTGGTGTGCATTATCTAATTAAATTAAATTTATTATGAAGGCTCTGGGAGCTTACAAGGGCATGAAGGGGTGGTTTATAATGGAAAGAGGGCTATGCTATGGAATATGGACGCCGCTGCAGCTGCCGGCAGCAAAATGGAAGTGCCTAGTTTAAGGATGTTCCTTGCGATTTGGGTCAAATTAGACTAGTTTAAGCTATAATTGAGATGATTTCCTGACTTCCAGCTGACTGAGAAATTTAAAAGACACCCCTTGCCTCCCCACCACTCCGACTTTGTTGAAAAGTTTTATAAAAAGCTCCCATTCAACCAAAAAAGAATTCTTTCTCCTACACCGACGAACAATAGCTATGGCACATTACATGAAGTTTACTTTAAACACATGTCTCTAATTTTAAATTATGCAGCATCTTTTTCTGCGGCAGCAGCGTCAGCAGCACGCTTGGCACGGATACCAGTCATGCGCTTATTCATGCGCTCCAAACGGATAGTAGCATATGCCTTTTCAGCACGCATAGCCTCAGTAATGGCAATCTTCTCAACAGCAGCCTTGGCCTTGGTGACAGGCATAAGAGCACCCTTGAGCTGGGCAGCGGTCTTAAGCTCCTCAGCGGAGGCATCTCCAGCCTTAGGCTTGTTAGCACGGCGGGGGAACACTACGAGGTTGGCCTTGAATGCCTTTAATCTGTTGACATTTTCCTGGAGGCCCTCAAGGGAGCGGTTTCTGCGGCGATGGTCCACAGCAATTCCAATAGTGGGAGCGAGCTTGTTAGGAATTCCTGCCTCCTTGAGCTCCTCAAAAGTGAACCCACGTCCAGTGCGGCGTTTTGTGTTATATTTAACAGTCTGGCCGCGAACTACGGGGCGCAAAGCACCAGCAGTGGGGCGAGGGAACACATTCTTGGCCTTCTCGGCGCGAGCTGCAAAAAGAAATGGATACAGGAAGAGTTTAGAAAACAGCAAATTTGAAAATCGGTGATTAATATCATCTGCTTCGTCTAATATGCCGCCACAGTTGATCAAGCTCCTCCGCCGCTGCTCATCAATTTAATTGAAATCAATCATCCTGCATTACTCACCATTCCTTCTCCTCTGCTTGCGGGCAGGCTGGTTGAACCAGGTCCTGACACCGATAACCTGATGCCACTTCTTCTTGAAGTGCTGGTTGGGGATTACGTTGTTATGGCGCACCATTTTTCAAGATGCCCTGCAAATTTACAAATATTATATAACCAGTGAGTGATAGCGCTAAAAGGTGTTATCCCAGTTCAGTAATTGTCTTCACAAGCCTCACCTTTCGCCTTGAAAGAGGGGCTTTCTGATCTGGAAGCAAGTATTTAAGCACTGGCGACGCAAACAAGGCCCCATTTCCTGGGTCGATTCGTTCTGAATTTCGTTCCCTCGAAAGAAGAACTTTAATTTTCTAAATGTTAACCTTTAGGCATGGAAATAGGGAAGGTGACGGGTATTATTCTTGAAGTTTGTGAATAAAATTGGGTGTTGGTGGCATTGCATTGCATCGCAGCATATTTAATCTCTTTTTCAGAGATCGAAATCTCGAAATTAATCTATTTTATGCTAGCCAATGTCATGCACCCGCAATAAATACCAGTCATAGAGAAAATGGATCCAAACTATAATCAATCCCGGGGACCAATTTCCTCTGACTACGAGGCAGGAGTGCAGAATCCAGCCAGCCATGCTCCGCAAGTTCCTGCGTCCCGTGTTGGTAAGTGCCCTTTTTGCATTGTAAATGCCAATGCAAATTGATTATAGGGTGCATCAAAGCTTAAAATGGCAACGATAAGCACTGATGGGAATGCATCAAGGGGATTATAATCTTTTAATTATTTCCCCCCTTTACTTTACAGACCGCCTGCTTTTGCAACGCTTACGCAAAAGCCAGAGCACCACTGTTCTTTATGGAGAACCAGCAGAACTTCTAGAACAATTACATTTAGGCCCAGATAGCACAGCTGGTGGACTCTACCCTCCAATAGACGGCCATGCTGGGCAAAGACTTTTAGTTGTCGCTAATCGCCTCCCGGTCTCTGCCTACAAAGATAGAGATAGCAAATGGCGGTTGCAAGTAAGCGCAGGAGGTCTGGTCAGTGCTCTTATGGGTGTAGGTAACTTTGAAACTCGATGGATTGGATGGCCCGGTGTGTATATCGAAGAAGGAGAAGAGAGGGATGAGCTGACTGCCGCTCTTGAAGGAGAAGGCTATGCACCAGTTTACATGGATCAGAAAACCTGTGATTTACATTACAATGGGTTTTGCAACTCCGTATTATGGCAGCTTTTCCATTACGTACCCTTAAATATCGATTCCAAGCTTTCTGAAACCCGCACATTACAATTTCAATGGGCAGCACATCAGCTCGCTAATAGAAAGTTTGCAGAAGTGGTTCTAAAGCATTATCAACCTGGTGATATTGTCTGGGTACAAGATTATCATTTAATGCTTCTTCCAGCTGTCCTTAAAGAACATTATCCACGTATGAAGGTTGGTTTCTTTTTGCACACCCCATTCCCGTCGTCAGAAATTTATAGAACGCTTCCAGTGCGTGAAGAGCTGCTACGAGCTGTCCTACGTGCAGATCTTATTGGGTTCCATACATATGATTATGCGAGGCATTTTGTTTCTGCCTGTACGCGTATTCTAGGCCTTGAAGGCACACCTGCTGGTGTTGAAGACAATGGCTCTTTAACCCGCGTCGCAGCGTTCCCTATTGGCATCGATCCTGATCGTTTTACCGCAGCATTAGAATCTCCAGAAGTACGTGCCAACGTAGCGCAGCTTCTCAATCGCTACGCAGGGAGGAAAGTCATGCTTGGTGTTGACCGCCTCGACATGATCAAAGGTATCCCTCAAAAGCTATTAGCATTTGAGAAATTCTTAGAAGAAAACCCAGAATGGAGGGATAAAGTACTATTGGTACAAATTGCAGTGCCATCTCGTACAGATGTACCAGAGTACCAGCGTCTCCGTAGTATGGTTCACGAAGTTGTCGGTAGAATTAATGGGCAATACGGTACTTTAACGCACGTGCCTATCTACCATTTAGATCGCCAGCTTAGTTTTGATGAACTTGTCGCATTGTACGCAATTACAGACGTTGCTCTAGTCACTTCCCTACGCGATGGAATGAATTTAGTGTCTTACGAGTATGTAGCATGCCAACGAGATAATGCCGGTGTATTAATTTTATCAGAATTTGCTGGTGCTGCTCAAAGTCTTGGTGCTGGTGCTATTTTAGTCAATCCATGGAATATTAATGATTTAGCGCATGCCATTGAGTATGCATTAACTATGAATGACGCAGAAAGAAGGGAGAGACATCGTCAAAACTACATGCACGTCACTATTCATACAGCACAAACATGGGCTGATACGTTTATTTCAGAGTTGAATGATACTCATGTAGAAGCAGAACTACGTACAAAGAATATTCCACCACATTTAGACTTGGATCAAGCAGTTTCTGCATATAAATCAAGCAGAAAAAGACTACTAGTACTTGGTTATAATGCAACACTGACAACGGCAGTTGAAGCACCACGGCAACCCAAGAAGCATTTTGATCAAATTCAAGCTTTAACAAGAGTCAATCCTGCAGCGTATGCATGTTTGGCTGGATTAGCAAAGGATCCTTCGGTAGAAATCGTGATTTTTAGTGGAAGCGAAAAAGAACGTCTTGGAGAAGTATTTGCCAGCTTACCAGTATGGCTTGCAGCTGAGAATGGTGCTGTTGTACGACCTCCAGATAGTCAAGAATGGATGACTGTGATGGAAACTTCCGGTGGTGAATGGAAAGAAAGCGTCCAACTCGTTTTAGAGTATTTCTGCGAAAGAACTCCTCGGTCATTTGTTGAGCAGCGCGGTACGTCCCTTGTATGGAATTATAAATATGCTGACGTGGAATTTGGACGCATACAAGCGCGAGATTTATTACAGCATTTATTAACTGGACCAATAAGTAACGCCCCCGTGGATATCGTTCGTGGAGCGAAAAGTATTGAAGTCCGACCAGTCGGCGTCAGCAAGGGTTCTTCAATGGAAAGAATATTGCAATTAATGCATACTGCACATGATATCTCTAGTACAGACTTTGTACTTGTTGCAGGGCATTTCTTGGCACGTGATGAGAATGTATTCACTCTTTATGAAGGGCAGAGATCTTTTCCTGCAGGCAGCGGGGCAGATGGTAGTAGTCCTACTGTCGATACGTACACAGAGGATGGCAGCGGTGATGCCTTGAAACCTGCAGATTTAAGGATGCTTGAAGAGGAAGATCTTGGGTCGTTAGATCGTATGCCAAGCGATGGTACAGCTGCCAATGGGATTAGAAATGCTCGGAAAAATGCTGTGGAAAAACGGAGAACGCCGCCTGGTCAGATGGATTTGCCTTTTCAATTGCCACCAAAGCACTTGTTTACATGTACTGTAGGTAGAAGCATGGCTTCAAAAGCAAGGTAAGAATGGCTATTCATTTTAATTAATGGAATTATGTAGTAATTAAATAGTAAGTTGTTGTTCGAGTGAGCAAATTTTCACTAAAAAGAGTTTTTGTTTTGTTTTGCAGTTTTTGTTTGAATGGCTCGATGGAGGTAGCTATGCTGCTCTATCAGTTTGCATGCGAAAGTGGCATGAAACCTGAAGATTTACCACGATCTGCATCTGGCTGGTTTGGTAATGAGATTGTAGACACAGGAGGGTATCAAGAGTGAGCGTTACAGAGAACAATAAAATTAAATAAAATGTTTTTTACCCTTCTACAAGATGAGTTTAGGCATAATTTGTTTTTTTGGTGACGATGTCATATGCTAAACGGACATGTTAAGCATGTAGTGTAAACCAGCAGCTAGCAAATAGAATTATAATATAACTACTTGGGATTACCAGCAGGGCATCTGGGCGCAATGCTGAAATATGGTTTTGAGTCTGAAAGCTCCACGACCATGAAAGTCAACCAACCCGCCATGTGCATACAAAAAACAAGCAGTAAATATATTTGGCTAGCAAGCATCAGCCTAACTACAGAAGTTTGCTATTTGGTTGTGAAAATAAGTCTGGAATTTTCGCTAAATTCAGCAACCAAAATATTTTACGCTTGAAACCTAATATGCAGTGATACTCTCTCGGAAATATATACCCGAACACTATTACAAGTTGCATAAGGAGGTTTACTTTAAGAAGAAAAAGGTTTTTTCCCAGTCATTCAATTCCAATGGGGGCTTATTTGAGTAGCCCCATAACCGAAAAAGAAGTAGTGACGGGCCGAAGCTCGCACTTCCACTATGGAATTAGTAGTCACCAAGGGTGGAGAAAAACACAAGAAGATGCCCATATCGCTGAGGCGTTAACTGATGAACATCACCTGTTTGCAGTCCTCGACGGGCATGGAGGTGCCGAAGTCGCCAAATTTGTTGCCACCTATCTACCTCAAGAACTAAAGTCGCTTGACCATTTCCAACAAGGCAAGCTTGCTGAGAGTCTTATTACAGCTTTCCATAGAATGGATCAGATGATGCTCTCTGAAGAAGGGCGCCCCAGGCTTGATGCCCTTCGGCCACCGAAAATCGAAAGTCGTTCAGGCTTATCGGGTTCAGCTCGAGAAGATGCATTTGCAACTCTGCGCAAGATCATGGCTATAAACGAACAATCTACCGATAACCTACCAGCAAAACCATCAGAACCAGATGGTCCACTCTCTGAAGAAGACACCAGCTCACAAGCAGGATGTACAGCAGTTGTAGCTCTTGTCACTAAAAAAGTCGTCGTGGTTGCTAATGCTGGAGATTCTCGTGCAGTTCTTAGTCGTGGTAAGAAAGCCATACCCCTTTCCCATGATCACAAACCATCGCATGTCACTGAAAGGGAGAGAATTGTCGCTGCTGGAGGGTTTGTCTCGGAGATAGGAGGTATTTGTAGAGTCAACGGCAATTTGTCACTTTCCCGAGCCATAGGTGATCTGAGATATAAAACAAATACTGAATTGGACCCTGCTGCACAAATAATCACAGCTGAACCTGATATTAAAGCCATGGAATTAATTGAAGAAGATGATTTTATGGTCCTTGCGTGTGATGGAATTTGGGATGTGTTGGAAAACCAAGAGGTCGTTGATTTCATTCACGAGCGTCTAGGTGAGAAAACACCTGATCAAATAGCAAGCGAATTGCTGGATCATTGCTTAGCATCAGACCCTAGAGAAAGTAGAGGGAAAGGGTGTGATAATATGACGTGCTGTATAGTACAATTTAAGCAGCAGCCTGGTAGCACAGCATAGCAGCAATGATGGAAACCTGATGAAGAAAATATCGATATTGGTACATAGGGAAAAAAACTGTTTGTTCTTTTCCTTTCTTCTCTTTATTTGAATGACCATCCATTATTGTTTCTCTATATCTATTTGAATTTATTTTTTACTTAACTCTCTATTCATAGTCCTGTTACGTTTCCTACTTTAAACTATCAACTAAACTACATCATAACTATCATCAAATACCAAAAACCTCGTATTATAGAATATTTACTTGAATCCAGGGATACCTTGCCACCATTTCTTCTGGAACGCAGGATCTTGAGTAAATTCTCCATATTTCTGACTCATCCTTTTCGTCACGCTCTTATACATTTTATTAGAGGCTGCATAAAAGTTTCCTTCAGACGGTGCCGGGGAAGTTGCTTGTTTATTTCGACTCACTGAATTCTTTAAACTTTCCATTTGAATTTGAGCCATCGCACTGCGTGCACCTCTTTGCTCTTCAAAATCCTCGCTTTCAGTCACGTGTGGAAACTTGACGCGCATCACGATTGTCACAAGAAGAGCGATAAACTGCAAAATAATAAACACTAGGAAAACATAGCGGCCTATTTCCAAGTTTGAGGTGAGGGACTCTTGTTCGGCAACCTGGTCAGCAGTCAAGGGAGCAAGCCTGCAAGAGAGCATTAAACAATAATACGTTAGTTTGATAATAAATATGTAGGGATGGAAGAAATAAACAACAAAAGTGAACTAAGTAATCTAAAAAAACATACAATCGACGGTCTTTATTTTTCTTATTGTCTTCCTTTGCTGCTTCTTCCTGGCTAATTTGGTAGCTGAGCAAACTCTCTACCGTGCCATCTAAGTTTGCAAAGAGGGAAATGATGATAGCAAGCTCTCCAACTGTTAACAAACACATGAAAAAAAGGAAAATTGAGAGGCAGCACCGTCCACACATAGAATGGAATAGTCCTACTAAGGCCAGTACAAGGGCAAGAGCACCCAATACAATAAGACCACTGTATAATTCAAGTAAATCAGAGAAGGGTTTAGAGGAAGTGCAGAGCGAAAGAAGACAAGTGGTTTAGTATCCAGGCAAAAATAAATCTGACTACGACTCACACTGGCAAAGCGGATTTAGGTGGGCTCTGAATTATAGTCGACCAGATAATAAATCCAATTCCTATGACTGCTGAGATTGATGAAAGAATTCGCAAAGACCATTTCAAGCCCTTAGATGTTTCCTGTCCCATTTTTTTTTTGTATTTTCTGTTGAGCTTGCGTTGGGACGTGAAGGTCTATAGGTAGTTGAGAGTTTAAATGAGTGGTAGACTCGTTTTTGTGAATCCAATGCACAGGATCTTACGCTGTAGGTATAGAGAAATTAGCAAAGTTAGAAATGGTGGGCGTAATACGGTTGCAAGAATAAATTCGAGCCATAATCATTCGGTCCAATTATCAAGAAACGCAAGTAAACAGCTTGGATACCAGTCTATTGGATTATTTAACTATCAATTAGACTCTTTCACAGTAAAGTTGTTCATTAATGGCTGCCTACCTTACCAAAATTACAACAAGATTCTCCAGCAAATCTGCAGTTGAGTTGGAGTCGTGTCTAAACCTGTCTGACAGGACTTACGTGTACAGGTGACTGGAGTAAGGAGCGCTGCTTGTGATTAAGTATAAATTTTGCGAATGTGGCGTGCTGGTATGAAGGAAATATTGCTGGCAGCACGGTTTTGCCAAACTTAACCTCAACTTAACGCGCAAATGGGTTCCGCTCAAGAATTCGTCAAAACCACCCCTCTGCTAAACATGGGACATCATTAATTGGGCATGCCAAATCTATCCAAGGCCTATTAAAACGAAGGCTGTGCTCCTCGTAGCACTTCATGCTCAGATCACTAAATTCCTTAGTCCCCAGCTGTTGTCGCTTTGGACATTCCTCAGAGTCAAAAGCTGTCCTCAGAAGCCCCGTTGCCTTCTTTTACACGAGCACGCCAACGCAGCACAACAAAATGCAGCATTTAAAGGAGGATTTCGATAATTTAGCATCGGTTGTCCTCCCGACACATCACCGGGCCACAAAATCAATTTTTCAAGGTCGTTTTGAAAACCCATGGCCAACATGGGAAGACAGATCTACTCTGGAGGTATTCAAATGGGTCCGAGAGCGCCGTCGACTTGGAATTCCTACTGAAGGATATTTAATCAGCAACCGAACCCCGACACCAAGAGACTATTCCATAGCCTTTCCTTCAGAAACCCCTGATGCAAAAGCGTTAGCCAACCCCCCTGAAGGTGCTATACAAGCGTTTTGGATTGGTCATGCATCCGTTCTAGTCCAGATCCAAGGTCTTTCGTTCCTGACAGACCCAGTTTTCGCTCAACGATGCTCACCGCTGTCGTTTGCTGGCCCAAAAAGAGTAGTCGCACCAGCATTAACTGCGGCCAGCCCTTATTTACCTCATATAGATGCAGTCTTGCTATCTCATAACCACTATGACCATCTTTGCGAAAGCTCTGTGAAAGCGTTAGTTAAGAGATTTCCCAATATGAAATTTTTTGTGCCACTTGGGTTAGCTTCTTTCTTCCAAAAAAGAGGAATTAGCAACGTCATAGAGATGGATTGGTGGGAAGAAATAGAGCTTAAAAATGTCAAAGTCACCTTTACACCTGCGCAGCACTGGAGTTCAAGATATGGTTTCGATAAAAAGGCAACACTATGGGGTGGATGGGCCCTCGAAGGCTTACAAAATCCAAATAATAAGACTTTAAAGTTTTGGTTTGCGGGAGATACTGGCTACGCTCCGGTATTCAAAGAAATCGGCAAGAAATTAGGCCCCTTTGATCTTGCTGCGATACCTATAGGTGCGTATTCTCCTCGTTGGTTTATGAAAGCACAACACGTTGATGCTGAGGAAGCAGTACAGGTGCACGAAGATGTGCGCAGCAGGCGCAGCATGGCCATCCATTGCGCTACATTTTCTCTTACTGATGAACCTTTGGATGAACCCATTGTGTTGTTGAAACAAACTCTAGAGAAGAAAGGTTTGCCAAGTAACGAATTTGTTGCGCTGAGGCATGGCGCTCATATTAGTACTGCTGCCGGTGAAGATTTAAATGTACCCAAGTTAATATCTGTACCCAGTTTACCTGATGATTATGTCCCTGCTGTATGAAACTGCTATAATATTTTATTTTTCTCCCTAATGATAATTATTAACAATTAAGAAACAAAGCACTCGGTAACAATAATAGCAGCAGTTACATATACATAGTAATTGCATGAATAGATAAATCTCAAATCAATTCAACGAACTAGCATCCCCATCCTCTTTCTCGGTGTCTTCTCCTTGGTCTGTCGAAACTACAAAGCCATGGAGAGTCTGGAATGGTTCCAACTGTGACGCAGGCGGTGGCGGGTGTTCTTGGTGTTGTGGGCCTATCCCAGAAGCATTGGTGATACCGCCATCAGGCAAAGATGTAAGTATAGTAGCAATAGCAGTACGCGGTGGACTCCACATCATATTTTCTGCAGTAGAAATACCTTGCATTAAGGAACCATGAGGAGAGTGAGGGGGGCAGGGCTCCTCTATCTCGAAACTTGTCCCACCCGACGGCTGTACTTCCAGAGCAGCATTTTTAACGCCATCAATGCCTGTTGCTCCTATTGGCCATGACGCAGATGCTCCACCGAGACTATTTAATGGCTGTAGTTGCGTCAAATGCTGAGCCGCAAGGGCTAAACTAGTATCCTGTGGTAATGGTGAAGGCACAGGTCCTGCTGCTCTTCCTCCGCTTGCAAAAGGGTCAGTCTCTATGTTTTTGCTCGTTGATCGATTGTAATCAAAACTTTCTTCCTCTGTAAGTAGATCATCTGTCCATAACGGATCCCAGTCAGCATCAGGATTTGGCAACTCTTCTTTTTCATTCTCTTGCAGTTGCTTTTCAGCGGGGCTGGCTTCTTCACCTGTGCTAATACCAGCAGAGATATCAGCAGGGGCAACAGCAGTGTAATTGATTTCGACTGGAACAGACATAGCCTCTTGAAGATTACCACTACCATCTTCACCGTTACTAGCACCACCAGGAACAACAAAGCCAGCAGTACGCTGCAAAGGTTCCCTTCTAGCAGCCGCCACAGCAGCCACGGCAGCGCTCGTGTTATATTGTTGCTGTTGCCGTGCCGATGGAAGCATTGATTCAGCACCAGATGCAGCAGCGGTAGCTGCCAGTGTTGATCTATACGTACTCACAGAAGATGGTTGGAACGGAATTGGACTTGCATTTGGCTGTTCTCTACCACTGCCAGCAGGGAGATGCATCAACGGCATGATTCGATGTGGGCTAGTAGAGTAGCCAGGATCATAAGAAGGAGGTGGTAACTGTTGATCTGGAGCCATCGATTGTAAGTGTACACCAAAGGACCTTGATGGAGGACTGAATAGCGACATTCCAGCAGGGTTATTTGATAGAGAAGAAGCATTATATGGTTGCCCGCCACCACCAGAGAAGGATCCAACTCTCCATTGATTATTGATTGATTCTCCGCCTTCTGACGATGTCGTTCTGGCAGCAAGGAAACCTGAAGAAGAGGGTGGTCCTAGTGGAGGGTCCATTATTCGCTGTAAACTGTGAGCGGCAATATAGGGTGATGAGGAAGATGCACCTCCGCCGCCGCCACTGCCACCTCTATTACTATAAACAGGAATAGACCTGCCTTGTTGTTGTTGTTGCTGCTTTTGCATATCCATTTGCATTTTGACTGCTGCCATGGCCGCAGCATGTGCTTGTGCATGCATTTGTGGGGAGCTTGCTACGACTGCAGCTGCAATGCTATCCAACGCCGAAGGCGTTGTCGCTGTTGCCGTCGTTGCTGTTGTCGTTGTCGTTGCCGCCGTGTGGATTCCTGTTTGAGGAATGCCTATTGGGATGCCTTGAGCCGTACTCATAGACACATTCACGTCATTATTAGCAGTAGGGCTACTAATAGGATCTGGTATAGGTTGGAATGGTCCTGTAAAGGTACTGCCAGCAATGAATGGATGCATCTGTGCCTGTCTCGGTGTCCATCTGCTCACCGGGTCGACGTTCAACAAGCCTGAAAGAAAGTCTATAAACGATTCTCTACGCGCACATTCTTGTCTAATTTCTTTCTCATTTAAACCCTGTCGAAAGGGGTAGGCGGTAATGATGTCTGCTAGAGCTTTATATTGAAAGTATTGCTTCCCTTGCGGCGCCTTTTGCCCGGTAGACTTGAAGAATTCTTCAGATGTCTTCAATCTCATCGAATTTTGATGGCTATTTCTAGAGGTAGAAAGTGGTATAGATATTGTAGATGGTACTTCTAAAGAGGTAGTAGTAAAGAATTTAGAAGTATTTTTGGACTGCTCTAGAACATAGTCTGGCAACGTCCCAACAGTTTCGATAATTCTGTGCAACAAATCGAGCTCACACGCTGCAGGGAATAGAGGTAGACCGAGAAATAGCTCTGCAGCAACACACCCTAAACTCCACATATCTATCGACATGGTGTATTTATGCCCTAGCACGACTTCTGGAGACCGGTAGAATCGTGATTGGATATAGGTGTAGACTGTACGACTAGAAAAACACGCTGAACCAAAATCGATTAATTTAACTTCTCCAGAAGTAGCATCTGCTAATAGAATATTTTCTGGTTTAATATCACAGTGAATAATGTTGGATCTATTCAAAACTGCCAATGCTTTAAGTATTTGGGATAGAAAGACACGGATGAGAGGCAGTGATAAACCTCGAAAGCGGTTGTGCCGTATCAACTCAAATAAATTTAAATTGAGGAGTTCAAAGACCAAGCACAAGTGGTTTTTGTGTAGAAAAAAATCTTTTAGACGAACTATGTGAGACTCATCAGTTGGATCGCCTCGGGTGTTGAGAAATTGAAGAACGCCGATCTCTACTCGAGCTTGGTGGTAGTACGCTGCTTGATTTTTAATCACTTTAACGGCGACTACGCCATTGGGGCCAGCACCAGTGTTGATGTTGTCGTCTTGAGTGCTACATTTGAATACTTGGCCAAAGGTTCCTTGACCTAGCATGTCGTGGACGAGATATCTGGTATATTTGGGAAAGGAAACGATGAATTAGTGTTGTTAATTTGTGGCGGCCAAAAAAAAAGTTCTTGTGCTAGCAATTGTTCAGGAATTAATTAATGAAAATTCTTTTCTTACCTAGTTCCTAATGGAGCGTTTTCTAGGATATCATCTACAGATACTATTAGATCATCGTTGATATTATCGTATCCACCTGGAACAGAGGGCTCATAGGGGTTGGTCAGCGTTTTGGCAGCAGGCACGGGAGAAGGAGGGACCAGCGCTGCTGCTGTTGTTGATGTCGGCTCTACAAAATTATCACCAGTCGGGCTGCAGGGCTGGTAACTCGTGCCTAGATCAACAGTTAGTGACGACACAGGCTGCATTAGTGTCAAATGGATCAAAGAAAAGGGCGTCAGTATAAAACTTATAGAACACTGCAACAGGCAAGAGAGCGGGAGCATATGGAAAAAGAAGCAATTTTCTTAATCAAAGGCACGTACAGATGGTCCAGGCTCATTAGCCCCTGTCGATGGACCCAAATTGCCCTGTATACGACCAAGAGGGTGTAGGATGCCCCCACTCGGTTGCATTTTTGCGTGGTGGTAGGTATGAGCTGAGGATTCGCTAAAATTTCAGATTTGGATGGTTAACCAAATTGCGTCAATGCGCTTGCAAAAGGACGTATATTTCTGCTTCAGATATGCAACGCATCATATATGTTGGCTCTTGGCTTAATGGCGTTCCGAAATTTAAGGCTGATCTGATATTTAGACCTAGCAAATTAGAGATCACTCCTCAGAAAAACGAGCAAGCAACAGCCAGTCCTGTGTGAAATCACGAAGACGGAATTTTTGATGCACGCCGGAATAAGCGATGCGTGAATTTCAAAGGAACATGGAATCCCCAGGGTCCCCGGAGTCCTGTCGGTTTTCGATTCTTGGCCCAAAAAACCCCAAGCAAAATGCCATGATGTATTTGTCTGTAGAGCACAAGTTGGAGTTATAAGTGTAGCATGCAGGGCTGCAGATGGTATTGACTCGTTAGTTTCTCAATTCGTGGCAAAATTTGAAAGGTTTTGGCTTGTCAACTAGTTTTTTAGAATAAACTAGAAATGCGGCCGTGGCAGAGGAAAATATTCTTTAATTTTTTGAAATTAAAAGAATATAATAAGATTAACAGTAAAGATGACTTTTAACCGTTCGTAGGGTATTAAAAAAAGGCTGAATAAACAAAGAGAGCACATCAATAGCGGGGACAGGCTCACCATGTAAACATAGACAACAAGGAAACAGAAAAAGCGGCAACTAACTGCTTGACACCCTGCATAGCTACCCGAGAGGAATATGTCACGATGACACTGATAAGAGGGTTTTCGAAATAATCAACATTTGGAGAGAAAATTTTGGTTCTTATCCTACCGGGGACGCTGGAGTGAATTAAGAACGTAGAAATCAATCCTTCTGGAATAGAAAAAACTGGCTCAATCAATAATTCCTTACATGCTTTCCAATTTCTGTAAAATCTATTCTATTTTAAACGATCAGCAAGCCAAGAGAGTTCTTCATCATCAATCAACACAAAAATAAGGTCATCTGAAGGCACGTTGAGAGCAACATTTGCTTTCAAGCGTCTGTGTCCACCGTCGCACAAAATAATTCTACGTGCAGCTAACGACACAGCGCATTGCAACACAGCCATAAAGGGAGGGGATTTATTGTCACAAAGAGAAGTTAAACGATTTGCGACATTCTCCAATACGACTTCTAACCTCCCAGTGTAGCGAGACTCTAAATGAATAGCAGCAAGCAATAAACGTTCCAGCTTTGAGCTTTCTCTCACCATATTAGTGTGTGGCGTATTGAAAGCTTCCCTGATTGCACTATCTACATCCCTAATATTTACTTTAACATCATTACTAGCACTATTTTTACTACTTCCATGCCTTTTAGTAGCAATTTCAGCAGCACGGCGGCACAACTCCAGGCACCGTCTCACGTCACCCGAACAATTGGCGACCTTTCTAGCTACCAAAGTGATTGCATTAGGTTCAAAGGCAGCATCACCTAACCTCGTACGCATGATAGTTTCCAACTGATCACGCTGATACGGGTGAAATACTAATCGACGCCCAGCTAAACGACTACCAATACGAGGATGTAACCGTTCAGGTAAATCCATAGTATTGGCGATTCCGATAATTGTAAGATTTGACCCAGGACGAGAGGGCCAGTCAAACAAGTTATAAAGTACAGTTTGCGTACGATTAACTAAAGAATCCAATTCATCAAGCATAACGACAGTATGTTGAGATTTTCTAGGTTTATTGAAAATATCCTCGAGTGCTGTAGCGGCAGCATTGGGGCCTAAAACATTGCCAGTCAATGCTTCGTACAGGGTTGAATAGGCATGTTGAGGGGAAGGAAGACGTAAACCGTTGATTTCTACGAATTGGAAGTGTTTTATATCCCCAATTTGTGCTTGTTCTCGTAAAGAACGCATTACCTGGAGCACAGTTGCGGTTTTGCCAGTGCCAGGAATGCCAGAAATGTAGAGGCAACGACCCTTTCCATCATCGGCGTTGGCCAAAACTTGTTCCACAAAAGTTTCGATATTTTGGTGTTCTTCTTCACGACAGGGGAGAGACTGAGGGGTTGCTGCCAAAGTCAGAGCATGGCATGCAGCATTCAAGGCATGAGAAGAACGTCCTCCGTTGCTTCCACTTCCACTTGCACCATTCTTATTATTACGTACATGTTCAGGGATGGCACGAGTTCCTAACTGGACTTGAAAATCTTGCCCACCTTGAATTCTTTTTCTACCTCTCCCACCACCATTGCCTCTGCCGCTACCGCCACCTAGCCTATACCCACCAAAGCCAGAGCCTTTTTCGAGGACCATAGCATCCATCACTGTAAATGTAGCATCGTACTCTTCATCATCAGAATGTCCTGCATGAGCTGGATTTTCCCAATCATCAAAGTCTGCCATACCGTCATCACCGAGAGCGTCCCAAGGTGCATACCTTCTAAACCTCTGCCAGATACTATCATATTCGTAATCACAGACAAATACATCATCGCCAATTTCACCGCAACGGTTATACTCAGCCATAGGAATAACTTGAGCGTGACGAAAAATGGATTCAATACTAGCAGTGTCATAACTACGGGAGAGGAACACTTCACGGGCGATGTGGTGGTGTTGACGGCCGATATGGGTTTCTTCAGGGACGTGATACCATTGCGCAGTGAATTCAATCCAGCCAGTCTTGCCGTCTTTCCATATAGACATGATTCGAGCAAGAGCAAGGCCTCGCTGTTGGAGGAGACGCTCACGAGCACATTTAATGGAACGGAGGCGAGGAGCACGGCCTGCAGAGCAGGTAGGGCATACCCAATCGCCTTCGGGGATCTCTTTCAGAGGTGGATTGAGGCACCCCAAGTGAAATCCTCCTAAACATTTAGAGCATTCGAGTAATTTGCCTTTACGCTTGTCGGCTGATCCACAAATGCCACAGCTGTAGCACTCATCTTCTTCATCATCCAGCTGGCTACCAAGGAGAGTCTCGTCTATAACGACGTATACGTGGTCTCCGACGCGGAAAACCTCTTTATCTATGACGGCTTTATCAAGAACTGTGTTTCTGGGGATCTTCTTTTTCTGGCTCTGTAATGCCTTGGCAGATTTCTTTTCGCTGCCCTTTCCACCGCGGCTGTTCTTAACCTGTTTGGATTTGATCTGCATCATAGACAGGTGGGCTGTTGTCAGAAATTAATGAGAAAAATAGAAGACAGACTGAAAAATAAAAAGAGAAATTTCAAATAATGATCCCGCACTAATTCTCAAATACCTACCGTCTGACGGATAGCTGGCGTTTTAGGCGATGGAGTTTGTAATTCTCCACCTTTCTGTTTAGGCATCTTGCGATTTTTTCGACTCTCCATTTTAAATTCAAAATGATCCGCAAAGTTCCTCCCAACTACTAAGCAAGTATGAAGCTAATCTTAGTCATTAATTATATACTGGAGTCTATATTGGTTTCAATATTTATATTGAAAATGTATTGTCGGTGCAAGAAAATGAATTAATAGAACACACTCAATTTGAAAATGGAAAACTTTAAAGTTTGAAACTTAGTTTCTTTTTTGAGCGGCTCTGAAATTGAATAAATCGACCCCAAGCACTGGCTTTGTGTACATTTATTATATATTTGCACATTTTAGAAAAATACAGTACGAATAACATCGCTCGAAGCGGCGTGTGCTGCCGTTTGCCGGGGCAAATGAACATTCGCAGCAAATTTAGCGGTTAGATATGTTGTCCATTTGCACTGCATTTATCTGCCAACATGGATACAACAGTCTTGGGAAGGCTTGAAAGTGCGATATAGCGTTTCCCTTTGGGTATAGAAATTTATTCACTGGGGAAACTCGGGTTCCCTGCTTTTCCCAAGAGGAAAAAAATGTTTCCCTCCAGCCTTTCTTCGTCGTTGCCAACTGAAGTTTTCAGTTCCAGGCCCACTGCTATCTCAATCTAGCCTCTGCCAGCAACGCTTCTAGCTTTTTTACCTTACCTTCTTCTTGCCCCAGACACACAAGCAAATCTTCCATTGCAGCACTAGCTTCTTCCTCTGCTTCCTTTCTCGCAGCTTGAATCAATGCTTCAACATCTTGGCCTCCTCCGCGGCCACGAGGAAGAGATACCAACAACGCCTTGTCCAGCCGTGCCTGTAGCTCAGTTGCGTGACTATCTAATGCAGTATACGCCGTAGAAAGCCCCTCTAAATCAGCTTCTGCCTTTACTAAAGCTTGTTGCAATCGCTCTGAATCTGCTTTCGCTTCGCCAACTTCTTTTTCCAATTGAGCGTTTAGCTCTCGAAGTTGCTGAACTTCATTTTTCAGCCCTTGATACGCATTCCGGTCGATACCAGGTGCGGATGTGGGGGATGAGGGGTGCATAGAAATAGCATGAGTGGGAGGTGGAGGCGGCATAAAACTCCTAGGTGAGACAACTCCACTAGATACAGCAGCACGAGTAGAGGAAGTAAACTGCTGAGACTTTTGCTGCCCTAAAGGCGGCGGAGCAGTAAAAGATTGCTGCTGCTGTGGGGGTGGGGCTACAAAAGATTGTTGAAGCGGCTGCGGTTGCACTGTGACTGGTGGTCGTTGTTGTGGTTGCGGTACCGCTCCAGTTGTGGCCAAGGCTTCAACATTCCGATGAACCTGCCCTACGACTCCAGCCAACCAAGTTGCAGCAGCAGGTGACCATACCCGTTGCTGCTGCTGCTGTTGTTGTTGCTGCTGTCCACTGCCACCAGGAGACCCACCTGCTGCTGTGAAGTTTAAAATTTCGACGAACTTTTTCATCGTTGTGCCATATCGAGGCAGTCCAATTTGATCCACCATCGCTTTCATCAGCACTTTAGGATCTACTGCTGAGTGTGAAGGGGCATACAGACAACATAGACCTAATATCACAGCGCAATATCCACGAATAACAGCACTGCCACTACCAAATTGATTATTTTCAGTCAAAACCACGCCAACTAAAAACGGCGTCTTGCTGATACTTGATAAGAACTGCTGCACCCCAGGTGGGAAATCTGGTAGCCAGGCAATCAATAGAGTGCCAAAGTTGACTATAAGCTCTTGACCTTCAGGATCAGCACCGTGTTTCGTTACAGAGGTAGCCAACCCTTTTGCACAAGCATCCAAAATACAGCCTTGTTGCTGATGAACAGTTCCCGATACCTCTGTGGATAACATCTCTTGTTTGGTGTTGGGGTTATTAACTACCAGAGGTGCCAATGCTGCTGCTGCTCTACTACTTATCACCAATTCAGGAAGGCTGCCTTGACGTAGAAGAGCATGAATGAGAGGCTTAATATGTTGAGATGCGGTAACAATTTTTAATAAAGCGCTTTGCACAGTTGGGGTTGCTACACAAGCGACAAAATCACCAGCTGATTGTCTTCCTGCAGCTAAAGGAGAACTCAAACATTCGTGTAATGCTACCTGTACGAGCGGCATTCCCTTTCCTAGTCTAGAAACTTCTACTGGCTGTTGTTGCTCAATAGAGTGGCGAAGGCTCCCGCTGTGCTGTGCACCCACAGCCAACATTTTCCAAGCACTCGTTCGCACCCACGGCGGCGATGATTCCCACGCAGCAAATTTCTGCAATGTAGGCAACATCTCACTCTGTTCTAGAGCTCTAGAAATACCACACGCGTCCAAAACATCCAAAGCAGCAGCGATATTTAAACACCGCTCCTGAGAAAACTCCGACGGTGTTCGTTGTTGTTGTGTGTCTTCTTGAAAAGAAATCATGGCTTGACATTCCTGTTGAAGCGCGTTTTGGAGTACTTTTTGGTATCCTAACTCCCCAAACATACGTTGGTTGGGTTCGTTGCCTTTTAAAAGACCCACAGCAAGCTGTAAACAATCCAAAACAATGATACTGCCCGACATGTAGTCCTCCTCCCTGTACAAAATATATAAATAAATAAAAAGGCAAGTTAATCATGAGCAATAAGCTGATAAGGTGTACACAAATATAGAACAATTGTTATCATCTCTATAGAATACTTAATACTCCCTCAACAAGGAGGTAAATCCACTACCACGTACTTTATAACACTGAATATTTTATCTAGACAGCCACTAAAGACAGCTACTTTTTGAGCATCTGGATTTCCAGCAACTAATCGCTGTAAAATGAGAAGAGCTTCATTTCTCATGACTTCGGACTCGCCAATAAGCTCTACTATTTGCGAGACGCCAGTTGGAACACGAAGGAGAGCCTGCTGGGCAAATATTGTGTTGGCTTCCAGTAAAGAGTGCAATATTTGTAATATAGTAAACTTGACGTGTACCCCATCAGCTGTCCCCGAAGACCGGCCTTCTAAGAGTCCCAACAATAGAGGAATCGCACCTTCAGTGCGGGCAAATTGTTCAGCGTTCACTGCAGCCGCTCGAGCGCTCTGTAGACCGACAGTGGTACTTGACTCCGCAGCCACCGCTAGAGCAATACATTCTAACCCCGTGCGAACTATAGTAGGATCATCTCCATCCATTTGCATAGCAGAACATATAGTAGGAAATCCTACGCTAGCGAATGCCGATTGAGTTGCTGGGTCGTCATTAAGCACGTTGCACAGCGCTAGTAATGCCTCCCGTCGATCTTCGACAACTAAACTCTCGCCTATTCTCTGGACGAGGTTATTCATCGCCGCATCATCTTCGGCCCTTTGTTGACTTACTTGTGCGTTCATAAAATTCTTAAAGCCCAACATAACGGCAGAATACTTTATTTTATTAGTTCTCAACAATGAGGTTCGAATCAGAATTATTTAGTTTGATCCTCGACCAACAATATAGCAAAATAGCATTCTTCTCAATGAATAGTTTTTTATGTAATTTATTTGGAAGTTACACCGTAAATATAGGTGTGAGAATTCATTTTAACCAACCTGTCCACCATTTTTTTTTGGCAGTGAGCCTCGGAGGAAGAAAGGATGAATGTCAAGCATCCAACAAGGTTTAGTGGTCGGGCACCTGTACTACCTCCATAGTTTTTATTGCAATTAAACTTATTTCAAGAAAAATGCGTTTCTCTGTAGTTGTATGCCTCTTAGTGGCTTGCCTGGCAGTGTCTTGCCTTGCACAGAGTAATGATGACAACTCAGATTTCGTATACACTTATGGCGTCTGCAAACAAGCTTCCAACAACGCCGTGCCTGGCGGTTGGTCTTTCTTAACCAAGGATGAAATCAAGAAGAATAAGGCAAGTAATTAATGGTCTATTTACACAAAACTAGTCAAAAACTCATATCATCAATGAAAATTTTTGCAGGCACTGCAAAAGCATGCCAAGGCCCACATCAAGGATGCTGATCCTGGTTATCAGTGCAAGAACAGGAAGACCAAATTTCATAAGGTGCAACTCGCATGCGACCAGATCGTTAATGGCAAAAACTATCAATATGGCGCTCTCGCTTTTGTGAGCTGCAGCGGACAAGGTAGGTTTTCACTGACGACTTGCTGCGTGCCAACAGGTGCTTTACTGCCCCAGCAGCTCTCAAGCTAGATTAAGGCTGAATGAAGACTCTCTCTCTTGCTCCTTGGAGCGGCGTTTTCACCCTGCAATCTTGCAATATATACTCACCACAATGCCCTTTACGATTCTGCAGGTACAAGAACCATCCCGTACACTGGTAAGTTCACGGTAAAAGCCTCTGGCAAGTAATCAGTCTAAGATTATGCTCCATACCCATTGCTCGTGATTATCGTGATGCTGGTTCCTTCTGCCGCCTCGTGCCGCCCTCTCCCTTTTCTCATTACCGCCTCTTTCTGGCGAAGTTTTTTTTTTTTTTTTTTTTTTTATTAATTTACTTCCATTTTGTTTGCGCCTTTCAAATGTAATGCACGTTCATCAAGATTAATTTTACTTCCTCTTAGCTGCTCTAGCAGGGGGAGCAGTAGCAGTACTAGCAGATCTCTTCTTCCCGGGACCAGCACCTGCTCCCGCCGCTGCCTTTCTAATATTCTGAGCAGAAGGTTTTATCTCTGTTTTCGGTGCATCATCATCATCTTCTGCTAAGAACGAAACAAGCCTTGTCAAATGTACATCTTTTTCATTACTTTCCAAAGCCATTGCCAGAGCTTCAGACAACTTCTTCGTTCCTTTAGAGCCCAGCACAGCGGCAAGTCCATCACCTTTAGCACTCAACGCTTGTCCCACCGCACAGATCGCTTTTAAAGCTTCTACTCGCCTCTGTTTCTTCGTAAACTCTCCATTAACGATGTTCAAAATCACATCTAATAACGTATCTGACCTTTCCTTAAGAATCTCAGAAATATCTCGATCAACAGACTTTGTTGCCAGCTCCAACATTGAATATGCCTCTTGACGAATAAACTCATTTCGAGCAGAGCCACACGCGTCCAAAATAGCATTAATCGAAGCAAACGAGGCCTCAGGTAACCTTCTGAGTAAATTTTGGAAGAATGGACGGCCTAACCTAGTCTTTTTCTTCTCAAAAAAATCAGCATATGCTGCAGAAATAAACTCTGTTGCTATGTTTTTAGGACCGACAAACGCTGCCTTTTCTAAAAATAAAAACACAGAACTTGCTGCTTCTTGAATTGCTTTATCCTCGTTACGTGATGCAAGATATAATGCTCTTTTTAATTGAGATTTCAGCTCTTCTTCTTCTTCTATTTCCATGTCGGCAGCAGCTTCAGGTTTGCACCGAGGCAATTGATTGCGGAGAATACCAGCTAAGCGCTCAGACAGACCTACATCCCCAGAAGGTCTACGAGCTGATACAAGGGCTACAAGCAATGGAGATGCCATAGAAATGATTAAAGAACTCTCTGAAAGTTTTTTCATTATCATTTCGAGGCAAGCTAAGGCGCGAAGTTTGAAACTGACTAATTCTTGACGCAGCTTCTTAGTATCTCTTCCTTTTTGCATTGTAGCGAAGTAGGCACCGAGCTGGGCATCCATACGGAACATCTGTTCATCAGTCATTTCGTCTGCATCTGCATCGGCATCTACATCTTCGTCATCCTCTCCAGCTGCAAATAATTTTTCCTCACTCTCGCTGTCATCGTCGCTGTTTTCTTCTTCATCACTACCAGAAGCATCATCCATCTCTTCATCGCTATTATCACTCCCACCACCATCTTCATCATCATCTTCCTTTTCATCTAAAGGCTTGGCAACAATTTGAAGTAAATCATCGATCCCAGTTGCTGTGATGTGAGAAGCAACAGTTTTGAAAAGACGCTCTGCAGCGTCGCGGAGTGGTGCAGATGGCAATGGCGCTTCATTACGTGAGAAAATAGTTAGTATTATATCTACAAGAGCATCAGCCCAATGCACAGACTCTTCATCTTCTTCGTCACCTTCCTCAGCTGAAGGAGCAGGTCCAGGAGCGCCGCCATTTTTAGGGAAGACATCACCAACAACGCGTTCTAAATCACTCGCCAGAGTTGGATCTGCTGTAGCAGGATGTCCGACAGCGTGTAATTCTAATAAAATAGTAAGATGTTTGAGAGAATCAGCCTGTTTATGAGCTTCTGAATATAAATCTTTAGTTGATGCCAATGTCACTAAAGAATGCCGTAAGTTGCTTAAAGTCTTATAAGCTTCGGTAGATTCGTCAGTTGCAGCGATAGAAAGCTCTGATTTACCAGATTGATTATTGTGGCGTTTCTCAACATAGGCAGCAATAATCTCCAAGGGATCTTGAGCAGCAGCAGCGGCAGCGGAATTTTGTTTATCTTTGGCGTTCTTTTTCTGGCGTTGTTGCTGTTGTTGAGCCATAGATTGAGCCCTGCTGACGGCATCAGCAGTAGAAATCAGTAGGCTAGAAGAATGAGAGGCAAGATCGAAATCATCACTGCTCTCATTACCATACTGCGAAGGGGAAATTTGAAAAAAAGAAAGAATCGGTTGGATAAAAAAAATTGCGCATTGAAAAATGGACACCAGAAGCTTTTAATCTTTCTTACTTTGAAGAGACCTCTATCTACCAAAAATTTGAGAATATCCGTAACAACACTTGCACCTCCTTGCTGACGCTTTGCAATTCCAGCAAGCTGTCCTAAAACAGACTTTTGGCGCCCTACACTGCTTTCTCCATCTTTCACTAAAGTATCAAATTCTTGTTTCAATTGCTTCACTCGAGCAGCAACATCAGCATCTGAAGATTGCATATCGTCGATTTTCTGTGAATTCAACGTTTTCACAAGGTATCCATTGCCGTGGCGCTCTACAGCAAGTAGAATCTCAGCTCGTACACTTGCATTTGCTTTCCCGACAGCAGCACCAAGTTGCTGCATGCATTGCTGTGCCACAGGACGCAGCACGCTGTCCTTTTTGGATACATTCGTTGCTAAAGAATGCATCAAATTAGGTGTCAGTAGCTTGCAAATCAACTCAATTTGAATATTTGGTAAGATTTTCCCAAATAAAATAAAACCAAGATATTTCCGCTCATGTGAAGCAGACTGGAAAATATCTGTTTCAACTAGTATATTCCAGAAATTAACGATTTTAGATACATCATCACTATTACTGCTAGTAGTTTCTAAAAGGAGACATACGAGGGTTGGCCAGACAATATGAAGACGGGGGTGGCCTTGGGTGGTTGCACGCAAGACCGGTTGAATTTTTTTCAAGTGGGCTTCACTAAAGAAAGCTGCTGCTACAGCTTGATCATTATTATTGTTGTTGTTTTTCTCATTCTTCGTTGTCGAGTTGCTGTTATTCTGTCCATCTTGTATAAAGAGACTCGAAGAAGGCACAGAGGTGCAGTTAGAGGGTAAGACATGGCAAGCTTTTATTAACTCTTTCGGCATATATTGCCACAACCTAAGAGCTAACGCCAACGCTTCAGGGCATGCTTGTTCACAAGGAGCAGTCAGCCACGCGCGCAATTGACCAGAAGAACCACTGCTGCTACTACTTAAAACTCGAGCCATGCACTCAGGGTTTTTTTCTGCAAGCTCCGTAATCAGAGTGGCAGCGGCTTCTTTAAGGAAAGATTTCTTGTGTGCCAGAGCTACAGCTTGCTCTGTAACAGCTGCTGCTGTTGGCGCATCCAATTTCTGAGCTCTTACGATAGCTCCAAGGCCGAATATCTGTCCAAAGAACTCATCTCGACCACCGCCAACAGAGAGATCATTCAAACTCTCAACCAAGGAAAGAATATTTTCAGGTTTAAAGCAGTTCAGCTTGCCTAATACAGCGGTTAATGCCAAAGCAAATCCTTGACGAGCACCTTTCCTTCCTGATGTCAGGCCCTTGTGCAGCCTACGGATTGAGTAGGCAACTAAAGGAGAACAGCCACCAACAGCGGAATCCAGCGCCGCCGAAGCATTTTCACCGGTGCTAGCTTTTGCAGGATTTGCAACATTTATGTACTGCTCCTGAGATTTAAATAAATGGTCTAATAGTTTTGATGCGGCTTCTGCTCGTTTTTCACCCTCGATAGCCGCCAAATCCCAAAAACATGCCAGCACCTGCATCATAAATTAAAACAAGAAATTACTCACCGATGCAATGCATGCATATACTCATTCGTGTAGATAGTTTTATAGATGCGATTGATGCAAAATTCAATTTGCTCACCTCTTCATTGACGTCGAGGGCCGTTACTGTGCCTGGCATGGCGAAATCTTCTCCTGCTCAGAGGGGTTTTATGGATATTTGCAGGCTGCAGTTAATTCAATCATTCAGATGGTTATCTTTAAAGCTCACTGTCCTTGTAATTTGCCTGTTTTGAAATGGGTCTTTGAGGAGATGGGACAGCAAAGCAGAGCATGATTTCAAAGGTCACCTTTAAGGTGTCCAGGTAGTTTTTTGCTAAGAGCGCCGGCAGCTTGCTTGGCGCCAGGCGCGCATACCACAGTCAATAATGTTCAATTCCCATGTAACAAGACCATCAGCAAATCCTACAGATAGTAAATACATAATTAAACCTTTGGGCTCGCATATTGCAGCGGAGAATTGAACCTTTGGGCCCGCCCCTTGCTCTCTATGAGCCCGCTGGGAGCCCGCTCGGGGCGCGGACATGCCCTCAAGTCCGCTGCAGAATCCTCTCAAGATTTTTAGGACCTCCTGTGCGCGCTGCGCCCATCAGCGGGCTTCAGCGGGCCGCAGCGGGCTCCGCTTCGGAGGTGGGCCTGCAGGCGGGAGTTGGGCGGACAGGCTCGCAAAGGCATATAAAGGGGTGCCGTGTCTATACATTCATATGCAATCCAGTATGATGGCTTTTCCTACGTGTAGATCTGCCGGTGCACCCAGAATTTATTATTGAAAAAATTGATCCTGACGGGCGATTCTGATCAACTCATCTGGGTTTTGGGAAAGGTGGAAATCGGTGCAGGAGCAGAAAGGCGAAGAAAAAGCAGCCATAACCCCTTATGCACATGTGCTTATTTGCAAAGTTACAACATACAAATCCTACAAGAGAGTAAATAAATAAATAAAATGATAGTTTTAGTTTTTTAGTTTTTTTCCTTTACTCTATTTCTTACTACTTTCTCTGCCTGTATTTTTTGTTTACAGGTTAAATTGCTTGAATGTAAATGTATAATGGCGTAGTCCGCGAGGCAGGGGTTTTATCCCCCGGCGGAGGAATGTTGTAATTTAAGAGCTTGGCGGTGGAGGGCGGAGAAAATTTGCATCTCATAAAACTGGGGTAAAAAGCCAGTGTAACCGCAGGCAACTCGCTACAGACGGGCGGCGCAACAGTAGATGAAAGTGTGGGGATGACTGCCCGATGTTTCTCCACCAACTGGTGCTATTAGACAGGTTGGCAGCCACTAGTGGCTGGAGGATGGAGGCAAGATCAGGGCGAGGTTTCCTCAAGGCAGCAGCGACTCAGCCAGAAGGAAAACGAGCACAGCTGGGTATTCAAAGAGCTGAATGCGAGGATTTGATATCGTGGGCGCTGCCAATCAGGGGTGCAAACGCAGCAGGTGATCAGGAATCGCCCGAGCAATCATCAATAATGTGATCAATACAGCACTTTTTAAGCGGGCAGCTGTAGCCCTCCCTGGTTTTGTTCTTCATTTTTTCTTTGCAGGAATTGCCCAAAACGGCGTTTAATTGCAATTCCCAGCCTTCTCCCAGCCTTTCTCCCAGGCTTCTCCCAGTCTTGATTTCTCATCTGAGATCTGATCAAGGCACACAAAGAAATGCCGCGTCTCTAAGAGCAAAAGATTTCATTCCTTGCCGCGTCTACGCTCAAGTAATATACCATCGCTGTGCATACAACGTTATTATTGGGTTGAAACAGTGTGTGATCACTCTCCGGTCCTCAGGTCGGATCTGACTGAATCAGCTTCAGATAGAGCTCGAGAAAATGTCCCTTTGAGCAGGTTGTTCACCTTCAATTGCGCTGAGGGGCTAAACAAGGCCGTTTCACTGTCCCTCCCACTAATTTATTTTTGTCTCTCAAGCAAGCAATAGAAATTTTCTATTGAGATTTTCTAATAGAAAAAATTCAAACAGGAGGCTGAACTTTACAACAAAGATAAACGATTAAGTCCCAGGTTTACTAGCGCTATTCTAGTAAGCAGTACAGCATAATCTCAAATCAAATAACGATGGAGCCCCGCGACTGGTATAAACAGCCTTGCCTTTTAGGAGTTGGTAAGTTAAATAAAAAATGTCATCTATTGAAGACAAGTATGGTATTTAATGACACTTTTTACTTTCTTAATAATGAAGATGAGGCTGGTAGAGGGCCTGTGATCGGGCCTATGGTCTACGGAGTCGCCTTTGCCCCAATTTCAGAAAAAGAGAATTTGAAAAAGAAGTAAGTTTTAATTTAAATAAATGACACCCTATGTTACTGAGCTATCTAACGAATCCGCTAATAATCGTCGCAGAGCGTTTGCCGATTCCAAGACACTGACATCTGAGCGACGAGACAAGCTTTATGATCAAATTGAAAAAGATGACATGATTGGTTTCAACGCCGACGAGATCTCTGCTTCGTTTATCTCTGGCGGTATGCTCGGATGCCAAAAAGTGAGCTTGAATGCCATGGCCAACGAGTCCACCTACAAGCTGATTCGCTCTGTATTAGATGCTGGCGTTAATTTACAAGAAGTATATGTAGATACCGTCGGTGATGCCGGTATCTATCAACAAAAACTTTCTAGAGAATTCCCCGGTATTCAGTTCACCGTATGCCCTAAAGCTGATGCATTATACCCTATTGTCAGTGCTGCAAGTATTGTCGCTAAAGTTAAAAGAGACAGAGCTATAGCTAACAATGAAGGCCTCACTGACGTTGGCAGCGGATACCCGGGGGATCCGGCAACAAAAGCATGGCTGGAAGCGAATATTAACAACACTTTTGGGTATTCTAACGATGTGAGGTTCTCATGGAGCACTTGCGTCACATTAATGGAGAAGAATTGTATCAAAGTAGATTGGGAAGCTGATGATGATAGCCCTGGAGGACAGCCTTCTTTGGCTGCAATGATGAGTGGCGGCGGCAGCGGTGGTAAAAAAATGAAACCTCGGCATTCTTATTTCCGTGCCAGAAAACTTCAGAAAGTAATTGCTGGGTGGTGAAAAGTATTCACATAGAAAATAGTAATTACATCAATCAACAAAGTAAAGAAAAAACACAAGAGTAGGAAATCAACGACAAAAGAATTAGTAGTTTGTTTCTTGTTAGTACAACTATACTATAGTTTCATTATTAGCGCTGTTGTGAAAAAACGAAGAGTACCCCAGAAAGAGAGAATGGGTCAATGCAGCAAAAAGGGACAGTTGTTTCTTATTATTAAGTGCAAAATTTAGGGTAATTCAAAAGAGATTCTTATTAATCCTGGCAATGGTCATTTCTGCCCTTTGATTTAGCCTGGATAGCAGCCTGAGCAGCAGCAAGCCTGGCAATGGGCACACGTAAAGGTGAGCAACTGACGTAGTCGAGACCAACACTATCACAAAAAGCAATAGACTTTGGGTCTCCACCGTGCTCTCCACATATACCGATAGACATTCCTGGCCGAGTACCACGTCCTCTTTCAACAGTTAACTTGATCAACTCCCCAACACCTACTGCGTCGAGCGTTTCAAAGGGATCAACAGAGAGAATTCCGGTCTTTATATATGTAGACATAAACTTGGCCTCTGCGTCATCTCTGCTGAACCCTAAGCAGAGCTGTGTCAAATCATTAGATCCAATAGAAAAAAATTCAGCGACGTTGGCAAGATCACCGGAACGAAGAGCTCCGCGAGGCACCTCAATCATCGTACCGACCTTATAAGACACAGTAATGCCAGTTGCTTTGAAAACTTCTTGAGCTGCTTCATGTACAACCGCAGCCTGATTGGCAAGCTCTTCTTCGAAACCCACTAAAGGTATCATTATGTGAGGAGTTACTTTAATGCCTTTTTGAGTCGCATCGACCGCCGCCTCCAAGATAGCCAAGGCCTGCATCTTGGTAATGTCAGGATGGACAATACCCAAGCGACAACCGCGAAGACCCATCATTGGATTGGCTTCATTTAGGTTCTCAAGCTTGGATTTCAAAATCTTGTGGGCATTCATGTGTGTACCACGATATTGCTTTGCCAATTGGTCGCACAATTGATCGAGAGCTTGGCCTTCATGAGGGATAAATTCATGAAGAGGAGGATCTAACAGACGAATGGTGACAGGCAAGCCGTCCATCGCCTCAAAGATGCCAAGGAAGTCAGAACGTTGGAATTTCTGCAACGTCGCCAAGGCTTCTACTGCGGACATGTCCAGCTCCTCACAAGCAATCATATTTCTCACAGCAGCGATACGTTCAGGGCTGGAGAAGAACATGTGTTCGGTACGAACGAGACCGATGCCTTCAGCGCCGTTCTTACGGGCCATAAGAGCATCATCAGGGGTGTCGCAATTAGTCATGACGGCCAATCGGCGGTGCTCATCGACCCAGCCCATAAAGACAGCCATATTGCCCGCCAGCTCGGGAGCTTTTGTAGGTTGCTTTCCAACCAACACCTCACCGGTAGTGCCGTTAAGGCAGATCCAATCTCCTTCCTTCAAGACAGTGCCCTTGAATATTGCGGTTTTACTAGCGTAGTTGACTTCAAGAGCATCACAACCCACCACAGCTGGCTTACCCCATCCACGGGCAACAACGGCGGCGTGCGACGTCATCCCACCCCTACTGGTAAGAATACCTTTAGCAGCATGCATGCCGCCCACATCTTCAGGTGAAGTTTCAGTACGGACCAAAATAACATCTTCTCCGTTCTTGTGCCAAGCTTCAGCCTCGTCAGCAGTGAATACAATACGTCCACAGCCGGCGCCAGGACTTGCAGGCAGACCTTTGGCAATGACCGCAGACTTGTAGTCATTACCACTGGCATTGGCAAACATGGGGTGAAGTAATTGATCCAAATGACGGGGTTCAACCATCAAGACTGCTTCTTCCTTGGTAACGAGACCTTCTTTTTGCAGATCCACGGCAATCTGGAGCGCAGCAGGGCCAGTGCGTTTCCCATTACGAGTCTGGAGCATAAACAAAATGCCATCTTGCACGGTAAATTCACAATCCTGCAACAACAAGTCAGATTTTGAATATAAATAACTCCATTAAAAGTGCAAATGCAAAATCGAAATTACGACGCTTCAGCTGACGGTCCGAGTGCGTGACCAAATAGAGGAGGACGTTAAAATGTAAATTCTATTCTGTTCTATACTTACTTGCATGTCAGCCATATGGCGCTCAAGCTGGCGGGTGTTTTCCATGAGGTCATGGTGAGCTTGAGGGAACGCTTCGGCCATCTGTGCGACAGGAAGCGGAGTGCGGATGCCTGCAACGACATCCTCGCCTTGTGCATTCACCAAAAACTCGCCATAAAGACCAGGTGCTCCAGTAGCAGGATTACGAGTAAAGCAGACCCCGGTTCCACAATTGTCATTTTTGTTACCATACACCATGGATTGGACATTGACAGCAGTTCCTTTAAGAGTAGTGATTTTGTTGATCTCACGGTACTTGACAGCTCTGGGGGTATTCCAAGATTTGAAGACAGCATCGATGGACATTTTCAACTGCTCCATTGGATCTTCAGGCAGGCTTTGACCTGCTTTCTTGAAGACACCTTTGTAGCGCTCTACAACTTCACGAAGGTCTTCAACTTGCATTTCAATGTCAAATTTGTAGTTTTTGGCAGATTTGACAGCAGAAATCTCATGTTCAAACTCCGCATGCTCAATGCCAAGCACAACATCACCGAACATGTCGAGTAGGCGTCGATAACAATCGAGGGCAAAGCGTTCACCATGCTTTTCAGCGAAGCCTTTGAGAATTTCGTCATTCAGCCCAAGGTTAAGCACAGTGTCCATCATTCCTGGCATCGAAAGGGCAGCGCCAGAGCGGACTGAGAGGAGAAGAGGGTCATTGGGGTCTCCAAACTTGCAGCCATAGGCAGCTTCGACCTCAGCCAAAGATGCGAGCACGTCTTCCCAAACGCCTTCAGGAAGTTGTCCACCAGCGAGTTGGAACTGTTCACAAACTTCAGTCGTAATAGTAAAACCTGTGCAAAAGAAAAGATGAATTTAGATGTACGCGTTAAGTGTGTGAGAGAAAAGCAAAATTTTTACTAGCGTTTTTATAATTACTCACCTGGCGGAACATTGAGACCAAATTTTGCCATCTCGCAGAGATTAGCACCTTTGCCACCAAGCAAGGCTTTCATATCCTTGCCACCATCTGATTTCCCTTTGATAAAAGGATAAACTCTCTGCAGACAAGGAAGAACGAAAGCGATTTGTTTCACAAAGGTGAATGACATGAATCCCTTGCAAGATTCCCTTGATCAGCAAAAACCGTAGATTAATAACATACACAGTAAGATACCTTGGATTTAAAAGGGTTGCCATTCATTTCCGCGTTCGCAACACGAATTCCAGGCATTGTAAAGATTAGATTTAATTGGCACAAATAGCCAAAAGTAGTAGCTTTGAAGTGGACCTCTGTTTCTATCTAGGTCCTTGTTTATATTGAATGCTATGTTGGGTAATTAATGTTTTAATTAATGCCCAAGCTTGCTGTGAGCTTGCGATTTGTTGTTGATGGTCACGCAGCCTGCCACGGTGGATTATCGTGTTATCGGCAACGTAATTCGAGTTTGCGCGCTTTTATACTTGAAATCTCTCCGATTGCTTTCTAGAGCTAGCAGAGCAATATTTATGCTTTACAAAAGTTAAGTAACGCAAATTTTTCGTAACAATTAATTATTAAGAGCTAACCTAAGCAGCCTGCCTGTCAAACTGGTGGTTTGCCTTCTGGTCAGGCCCCAGTGCACCGGCTCTCGGTAAGAGTTCACACTGAGCATAGTGCTGCAACAACTGATCTGCCAACACTAACGCCACCATCGCTTCCACCATGGGCACAGCACGAGGTACCACGCAAGGATCGTGACGTCCTCTAGCCAGCAACTCAATATTTTCACCATTTCTGTTCACAGTTTGCTGTTTCCTAGCAATGGTCGCCGTCGGTTTGAATGCTACTCGCAAAACGATATCTTCTCCGTTGGAGAGACCACCCTGAACACCACCAGATCTATTGCTAGAGGTTCTGATCTGTCCATTGTCCATATAATATGGATCATTATGCTCACTGCCGACCATACGAGAACCTGAAAAGCCACTTCCAATTTCAAACCCTTTTGTAGCGGGCAACGACATGACAGCCTTGGCCAACTCAGCTTCAAGTTTATCGAATACTGGAGAACCCAGACCTTTAGGGCAGCCACGTACTACACATGTTACCTCTCCACCACAAGATTCACCACGAGTTCGCACCTCATCAATTGCTTGATACATCAGTTCAGCTGCGGCAGCGTCAGGGCAACGGACAGGGTTGCTTTCTATCTGCGCCATAGTCATAGTAGAGTGATCAACATCGCACCCAACATCGCGGACTCTGTTGACATATGCCAAAACTTCAGTGCCAGCGACTTCCTGCAATAACTTCTTTGCAATGGCGCCAGCAGCAACACGGCCAATGGTTTCTCTGGCAGAGGAACGACCGCCTCCTGCAATAGCTCTGATACCATATTTTTGATCATAAGTAGCATCAGCGTGAGAAGGACGGTATGCTGCTTCCATTTCACTGTAATCTTGAGACTTTTGGTCTTTATTTCGGACCAAAATGCAGATAGGCGTGCCGAGGGTGGTGCCGCCGTCCGGAGCCATTCCAGAAAGAATTTCACAAGTATCAGTTTCTTTACGAGGGGTCGTAATCTTACTTTGTCCTGGCCTACGGCGATCAAGCTCATACTGGATATCTTCCTGCAAAAGTAAAAGTAGGGGAGATGAGAATATATAAATAAGCGGCTTGCTGGTTGTCGGCAACGAGCTGCTATAAATATCTTGTGGGAAATGTCGTAGGGTTATCGTTCGGGTCCAGTGCGATGCATTAACAGTACTTACCTGTGTAATCTTGAGTCTAGGAGGCACTCCATCAACTACACAGCCCACACCTCCACCATGGCTTTCACCAAATGTGGTCACACGAAAGCTGTTTCCAAAAGTGCTGCCAGTAGCCCTGACGATCACTGTGCTACGGCGTCCAGAGGGGCCTCTCGATCTCTTAGATGACAGACCATTGGCCTGAATCATTATAATATTCGCAATCACAGACATTTTAGGGGATGTCAAGTAAACTTTATGGTGCTGTTTCAGCCCAATTAACTTTACAGGCGCAATTTTATAATATACAATTGTAATTTAATTTATAGGTTAAACCGGGAGGCTCTTGATGACAAGGCTTATCATCGCGCTGCTCTTCTTCTTCGCCTGCGGGGTGAATTTATTAAATTTATGAATTTCAGCTTGCACATCCTCTGCAAAGGTGGGTCTGATAGGCAGCTATTACATCCTTATGCATCAAATTGTTACTGTATAGGTGTACTGCGTGGATATGACATGTAAGAAAGTGTTGAACAGCTAAAATTATCGTCTCATCCTATCGAAATTTTGATTCCAGCCCCTCTGCCGGGACGGGTCTCAGAGCAGAACAGGCATGCTGGAAAACCTATTATTCCCCCTCCGTTTCCAGCTCTATACGGCAAACAGGACAGGTATTATGTGTCCCTAGCCATGGCTTAATGCAGTCTGCATGAAAGCAATGACTACAACATAGTTCTACTACTTTACTTTTCTCGATAAATTCATCGTGGCAGACCGAGCAAGGTTCACCAGCACAAGCAAAAGCTTCACCAGGGCCAGGGTCTCCCTTAGCGCTCCGGGGTCTGACATTATAGGTAGGAAGTGCGGAGACAATTCTAGCAGCTGTAGGGAAAGAAGTGGGCTGGTACTCGTCCATGAGCTGAGCCGCTACTTGCTCCATCCAAGCTTCTCCCATACTTCCCATCGTATCTATATTTATTCCACCATTGCCTGAGATGTAATCTTCTAAAAGACTTGAGAATAGTCTCATCATCATTGGATTGTTTGCTAGTGCTCCATCTTCTTCTTCTTCTTCTTCTTCTGATTCAGTTGACCTCTGCCGACCAATGCGCCCCGTAGGGTTGTTGGTTCTACTTCCGCTACCTCCTGTGGCTCTAGCCGATTGCCCACGAGGCTGGTCCCTGGCCTACAAAGAGACGTAAAGAAGAAGATAGCATTAGCTTTGGAACGAGATTGTGGTCGGGCGAACTATAACTAGTTGGTAAGTTATTTATTGCACTTCTGGAAGGAACTTACGTTAGTGCCGAGTATTTCCGTAAAGCTGCTACCGCAATGTTCACATCTTCCGGACCACGTTGAAGCTCTCACGGTGAATCGTGCTGAGCAATAGTGACAGAACACTCTTGTCATGAAAGTTTAAATCGACCAAGCAGTTCACCGTTCCGTGCACCGACTCGGAGACGAAACGACGCGCCGTATCGGGTTCCTATCGCCCTGTTCTTGTTCTGCTTTTCTAATAAAAATCTGCTGCCATTGCGTTCTCGAAGCTCTTTTGAAGGCAAACGCCGAGCGCAACTCTCAGTCTGTTCGACTGCAGGGGGTGCAGCTTTTCAGTCTGCTTTTAACCTCGTTATTTTGAATTCTAGAGTGAGATCATTGCAGACCCACCTCGAGATTTAAGCCAAAATAGGAATAGCCTTCACTTTATCTTGATCAGATAACTTGATCGAATTCCATCAAATGGAGGCTCTCGAAGCTGCTCGCTCTCACGCAGGCGAGGCCAAGCAGGCCAAGAAGTTTGACAAGGTATTCAAGGATGAATGCATGGTGTGCTTCCGCTCCCCCTTTTCCCCTGATGGGCTGTATGTCAATCTTAATACCTTCCAAGGCTTTTGCCGCCACCACGTTGACCTCGACCACGAACGTTCAGGAAACGTTTTGTACCTGAATATCAAGCAAACAAAGGTAAGCATGTATATGCATCTTAAAGTTATCTTGTTAAGCGCTGGACGGCTTGTTTTGCCTCTAAAAAGGTGGTTATCTCAAGATCCCTGCCGGCATTGATACCTAACATTGGTTCCTTTCTTTATTATTTCAGGTGCCTGTTGAAGCTGCTGAGGAGCCGGACAAGCCCGATAAATTAGCTATCGGTGTTCCTGGAGGTTTTGACGTCGGTAAACCTAAAGAAAATATCGAAGAAGAGTGCTCTTTGGCAGTTTTGCCTCTTGGCACTCTCGTCCCGCTGCCCTGCCCCGACCTCCCTGCTCCAGTACTCGAATCCATCATCTCTATCCAGGTATGGCGCACAGAAAGTAAATATGCATATCTAAAGCTATCTTGTTGTGTTATTAAATTATCATTCAACTCACTGCTGCTGTCTATTGGAGGATGCAGGCTCATGAAAGTGCGTCGGCTCAGACCGAGGCAGAAGCTTGGGAAGAAGAGCGTAATATTAGCAAATATGCTGATTCTTTGGAGCAATTACCGTGTAGCAGGAAGATACCTATGGATCCCATGCAGGTGAGCTAGTTAAATCCACGGATTTAGCCGGGTTTGGGGAAAGAGACTTGCCACCAGCTGTTGGTCGGTCTGCTGAGATAGACCGTTTTTTATCAACTCTGGTATTACTGCTTTCTAGCTACCCAAACCGCAACTAAACCGTTCTTCAATATGTTTTATAGTGGAAATGTGATGAGACTGGTGTTACAGAGAACCTCTGGCTCAATCTTTCGACTGGGCACATTGGGTCGGGCAGGCCGGTGAGAACATACTTTTTTTTTTTACTAGCATCCTAGGATATTTTTAAAGGTTTATAGCGTTAAATTGCGAAACAATGACATATTTATGCATCTAAAATGCTAACTGACGGTCAAATAAACATTTTTTCCAGCACTGGGACGGCACTGGCGGCAATGGGTCAGCCTTGCGGCATTTCGAAGCAACCGGAAAGAAATATCCTTTGGTTGTGAAGCTTGGGACCATCACTCCATCTGGCGCAGACGTTTATTCGTATGCCGAGGATGAGAATGACATGGTCCTGGACCCCAAACTGCCACAGCACCTGGCTCACTGGGGTATCAACGTACTTCAGGCGAGTTGTGAGCCGAACAACTGTTCGGCAAATTTTAATTGCCCTGTTCAAATTTGCTTAACTTATTTTAGTCCTACTTTATTATTCAAATATGACATGTGCAGATGGAGAAGACGGAAAAGACCATGGCTGAGCTTCAGGTAGAGAAGAATTTGTCCTACGAGTTTGATAAAATTACTGAAGCTGGTGCTGACCTGCAACCATTGTCTGGCGAAGGGTATATGGGTCTAAAGAATCTTGGCAACACCTGCTACATGAATAGTGTGCTGCAAATTCTTTGGACAATGCCCGAGCTTTATCAACAGTATGTGCCTTCCGCGGAAGCCATCTACAAAAGTGCTCCGCCTGCATTGGCTAACGATTTCCTTACTCAGTTCGCCAAAGTAGGTGTCGCTCTTGCTGGCCCCGTCGCATCCGATGTAAGTGATGTTGTCAGCGTGTCCCCTATGAATTTTAAAACGCTTGTGGGCAGAGGGCACCCTGAATTTTCTTCGCAGCGCCAGCAGGATGCGCAAGAATATTTCAGCTATCTGATTGACATGCTTGGTAGAGCTGAACATACTGATGGCTCCCGTTTGAACGCTCCTTCAAAAACTAGCACAAAGCTCTTGGAGTTTGGAAGTGAAACTCGCATTGAATGCTTGACGTCGCACAGAGTCTCTTACATGAACGAGCGTAGCACCGTCCTCAGTCTCGAAATTCCTCTGGATGCAGCAGTAAACATCGGAGAAGTTGCGGATTATAATGAGCGCGAACAGAAACGCCAGAAGCTAAAGAGCGAGGAGGTTGCAGAAGAGAAGGTGTTACCAAAAGTGCCCTTCGCAGCTTGCATAGAGAAATACGGAGCTGCGGAAGAAATTGAAGACTACTTCTCAGCTTATCTAAAAGGAAACTCCAAGGCTAAGAAGACAACGCGTTTTGCTTCATTCCCTTCATACTTAATGGTTCATCTTCGCCGTTATTACATTGCTGAAGATTGGTCTCCTAAAAAGCTGGAAGTTTTAGTCGATATCCCCGATCAGATTTCTTTGGAGAGCTTAAGAAGCCGAGGCCCCCGGCCAGAGGAAGAATTGCAGCCCCAGAGCGCTGGTGAAGAGGCAGATGAGACTTTGGTAGCCCAATTAATGTCGATGGGCTTCCCAGAGTCGAAATGCAAGCGTGCTGCGCTGTCGACTGGAAATAAAGAAGTTGAAGCTGCAATGGAATGGCTTCTTGTGCATGGAGATGAAGGAGAAGAACCATTGGCTGCAACAGCTGCCGCCGACGCCGATAGTATTGCGATGCTTGAAGGCATGGGTTTTGGAGCTGAGAAAGCCAAAGCAGCTCTTGCTGCCTGCGAAAATAACGTGGAACGGGCTGTTGATTGGCTCTTTAGTAGGATAGATGATTCCGCGCCAGTTCAGGAAGAGACCGCTACGCCCGTAGATGACGCTGCCGATCACAAAGGGAACTACGAGCTTGTTGGCTTTATCAGCCACATGGGAAAGAACACTGGCTGTGGTCACTACGTTTGCCATATAAAAAAGGTAAGGCATATTATCTGCAGGTGTAGAAATAGTCGACACGTACTGTGGATATTGTACCTAATGTGGATATTTTATTTGCAGAATGGCCGCTGGACTATCTTCAATGATGAGAAGGTCGCAGTTTCTGAAAAGCCTCCAAAAGAGCTTGGTTACATGTATCTTTACAAGCGTGTAGAATAATTGTCGAATCAATCTTGTTTCTGAATGACCGTGACTGCACTAACTTCATCGCCTTCGCGCACCTTGACAACTGTGCCGCCTCGGGCATTGCGTGAAGAAATCCTGCATTTGTTCATTGGTACGCGCAGCACCATGCCATTCATTGTCGAAATCAGAATGTCCTCGCCACTTTCTCCGCCAGTTTTTGATACACCCACGAGTATAGCTGCTGCTACTGAATCTCCACCAGTTAACTTGACAGCTATAACTCCTCTTCCGATGCGGCCCTTAGCAACACGAAAAGAAGAAATAGGAACTCGCTTTCCAAGACCCTGCATGTAATAATGTAAACAAGATCATGAAAGTACGCAATGTTAGCAATCAAGGGGGTAAAAAACATTTTTCAGCAGAGGACTCACCTTTTTAGTAAGGGTAAAAAGCCAAGGGCCATCTTCAGCTATGCACACTTGTTCTTCTTCGCCCACATCGATACTCGCATCGCTATCATCCTCCGGGGTCATCCCTTTCGGCAGCACACACATTCCTACAAGAGAGCCGTCTCCAGTGTTCATCGTCTTCACTCCCATAGATGTCCTGCTTAATCTGCGCAGATCTTCTATTGGGAAATGCAGAGTTTTCCCCAGGCTTGATGTAAGCAGGACACTATCGGTCGAGGAACAAAGGCTGACAAATTTCAAGTTATCTTCGTTTCGTAGGGCCATAGCAGTGACGCCGCGAGCATTAATTTTACCAAACTGGGATAATGCGATACGCTTGATCATGCCGTTAGAGGATAGAAGAACCATATCAATATCATCTGAGAATTCCGAAACAGGAAGGATCGCGGCCATGTTGCTAGGCTTGATACGCAAAAGCTGCGTGATAGGTGTACCTGTAGCAGTGCGTGATGATTCAGGAATTTCGTAAGCGTTCAGCGCAAAAGCCTGTCCTTCGTTGGTGAAGAAAAGAAGATGGTCGTGGTCGTTTACGTAAAGGATATCTTCAAGGCTATCCTCTTCCTTCAACCGAGCCCCCGTTTTCCCTGTGCCTCGAATGCCTTGTACAGTGAATGTGTCAACGCTCATACGCTTGATATAGCCCTTGCGGCTGTAAGACACAATACTGGGGGAGTTAGGAATAATGTCTACTTCTCGCAGCTCAGTTTGACCTATACAGAATAAAAGTCGAATTATAGTCAATTTCGGACGAGTTGAGTAGCTTTGCCAGATAAACTAAACTTGCCTTCGTCTCGAACGATATTAGTTCTGCGATCATCTCCGTGTTGTTCTGCAATTTTATCAGCTTCGTCCATTACGACTTGAAGAATGCGCTCTTTACGCGCAATTAAATCCTCTAAATCTTGAATTTTCGCGTTTAACCCCGCTTGCTCATCTTCAAGGATTTTAGTCTCCATGGAGGTCAAGCGGCGTAAAGTTAAATTCATCACTCCCTGCGCCTGCTCCTTTGTCAGCATGAATGTCGTCTGGAGCTCTTGCATCGCACTGTCACCATCCTTTGCTGCTCTTATAGTATTGACGACTTGATCCATGCGTGCCATTGCCAGCAAGAAGCCATCAACTAAATGAAGCCGCTTCTTTGCTTTCGCAAGCTCGAACTGTGCACGTTTCTCTACAATCTCACATCTGAAGTCAAGGAAGATCTTCAAAAAATCTTTCAGTGTTAAAGTCTTGGGAAGACCATCGACCAGACCAATCATATTGCAAGCAAACCTAGATTGAATGGTGGTGTGCTTCATCAATTGGTTCAAAGTAAGATCCGGAGTTGTGCCTGCATTCAAAAGCGAAGTATGTAAGAAATTGTTCGCAACATGAGCTTTAATAACACATATCATTATAATGTATACTACTTATAATATTACTTATATAAAATTAATACTTACCGCGCTTCAACTCCACGACTACTCTCATTCCATCGCGATCAGATTCATCGCGGATGTCCGAAATGCCCGTGATCTTTCCTTCATCCACTAGCTTTGCAATTTGTTCCACCAGAGCAGCCTGCAAGAGAAGAGTTACATATATGTGAACGGGAGCTTACTACGCACGTTGTTATAGATTATGATATTTATGATGATTAATTACCTTATTAGTCTGGAAAGGAAGCTCAGTAATGACGATGAGCGGCTTTTTCTTGCCGCTGCCATCTTCTACATGCACTTTTCCGCGAACGAGAACGGATCCTCTCCCTGTGGTATAAGCTTCAAGTATACCATCACTGGCGATGATTTCTCCTCCAGTGGGGAAGTCAGGAGCAGGGACATACTTCATCAGCTCTGGAATAGAAATATCAGGGTTATTAATGAGCGCTTTAAGACCCTGCACAACCTCTCTCATATTATGTGGCGGAATTTTGGTCGCAATACCAACAGCAATTCCGCTGGAGCCATTGATAAGCAGATTGGGGACCCTTGCTGGTAGAACACTAGGCTCGACCTGCAAAAAACACAACAAAAGAAGCATTTTAAAATAAGGCGGCTGCGAAAAGACTATAAAACGACTCCTGCAGGCTACTATAATAACAGCATTATATTACTAACAGTTGAAGCATCGAAATTTGGAAGGAAGCGAACAGTCTCGGAATCCAAATCTTCAAGGAGGGCTGCCGCTGCCACAGGCTTTAGCCGGCACTCGGTGTACCTCATAGCAGCTGCTGGATCATCATCCAGTGAGCCAAAATTGCCATGCCCGTCTACAAGTGTTGCACGCATTGAGAAATCTTGCGCCATACGCACCAAGGCGTCATACACTGCAGTATCTCCGTGAGGATGAAATTTTCCAAGTACCTCACCGACCACACGGGCACACTTCCTGAAGGTACAGGAGCATTCAGAATATCAGTATTTATTTATATAAATCAATTGAAAGCATATCCTAATCATTTCAATGATAATAAATAAAATTAAAATACAAAATATACATAATGAAATCCTACTACCTAAAGGGTTTTTTCGGTTCCAGGCCCAATCCATGCATGGCATACAGGATGCGTCTGTGCACTGGCTTGAGACCATCTCTAGTGTCCGGGAGAGCTCTTCCAACAATAACAGACATAGCATACGCTAAATATGACTGTTCTGCTTCCTGCCTGAGCTCAGTTTCGATAATTTTCTGGCTTGGTTCGTTACCTTCAACAGCATCTGGTGCTACTGGCGGAACGGCACCAGTGGCCACCAACCTACTCTGAAAAGTGAGTCTCTGGGGGGTCAGTGAGAGCTGCCGCGCATTAACAAAGTTACTTCCACCAACCTGCAGTAGAATAAAGTGATGAATTTTAGAGCCTTAAACATTAAAATAATAATATAGAGGGTCTTAGTGGCTACAAAAGACAAGTGGCCCTGGGGAAAACAGGGATGCTGTAGTAACTTCTCCAAGGCTAATATACTCACCGAAGGGATAATAAGCCTCGCATAAGTTAATTGAGTAGCTTGGGCAGGTCTCCACCAAGAAGCTAGACCCCGCAAACGGCTTGCTGAACTGGTCGAAAACATTGTTGTCGCCCTGCCGTCGAGAGACATGGGCTGGTTCAAACTAAGAAAAACACAGAATACGCACAGAACGTGACGCTCTTAATTCAAAGTTTTGATTTGGTTTTAAAGATATGCAAAAAATGCTTATTCAACTGACTGCGAGTTCAATATAGCAAGGATGCAGGCAAGTAGTGATGAATTTTAAATTTTATAGGTGTGTATGCCAAGCTTGAACCTTGTCCAACACCCGTGATCTAGCAAATTTCATAAGTTTTGCTTCTCTTCCGAATTCTCTTGCTGCTCGAATTTGACAGAGACAATGTTGTTTCAAACTATTTTCTTCGCGGAAACGCCCTTAGGGAAGCAGAAGACTCTGAGAGGTTGGCGAGAAACGGGTGGGAAACCTTGTCTCGCCTGAACCTCGCCAAAGTGGCTAAAGTAAATCAAACTTTTGTTTCCCAAAAGGGAGAGGCGGGAGAGGCATGCGCGGTGATCACATTCCACAGATCGATCGCGGGCTCAGCTTTGCTCGAGCAGCAGTTGGCACCTCTGCAGCCTCTCCGCCCGCTCTCTGCACCAAATGCATTTACGTTTTACCTTGACACCCCTACTATCGGGTATCGGGGCAGGTTGGAAAAAGTGTGCTGCAGCCAGCCGCTCCTCCTCCTGCCCGCGGCTTCTCCTGTTCGGCGCTCCTCCTGTCCGCGAGCCTGACCCTACCCCTGATTCGAAGAGGTCGCTCTCCTCGGATAAACTGAGATGACATTGCGTCTTACCCCTATAGACTCGTCATCTCTTTATGCCTTTACACTCCAGCCCGAACATGCCCCGGCCATTGGAACCAACGGTTGCAGCTTCCGTCGGTTCCAGCTTCCGTCGGTTCCAAACCCAATGAAATAGCATAATATCGTTCAGCGGACGTTTCTTGAGGCCCGCTGTGGGGCGGAGAAGCCCGCTATGCCAACCATTGTTTCAAACAGCCATGCTGCGCTCGGCGGCAAGTGGAGGGTTTCATGTCGCCAAATCTTGAACTGCCACAAGTTGTCCTGCACAACATTTCTATGTAAAATTTCTATTCGGCAATAGAATAACATCACGCGCTTTTAAAGTGCACGTAAAGGCATCGGAATCCTTTGATTTTGCGATCAAAAAGAATGCTGCGCTACACCTCTAGCAACCAGCAATAACTTCGCTACCATGTAGGTTTGAACTTTATATATGAAGCTTCGCGGCCAGTAGGGTGAACGCTGCACAACCCCTGTTGTTTGAATCTCCATTTTCACTGTACTACGATTTTAACGTTTTATCTTGCTTCCTCTCTCACCTTGGTTCAGTATTATAAAGAGCATGCATTTCGTGCAACCTCTCTCCGTCAAGGCAGCAGCTCCTCGAGCCGTTGCCGCTCGAGTAGTGGCGGCGCCACACTATGGTCGTCGTCAGCAGCGCCCTTTAACAGAATTTGATCTCTGGCGCTCCCAATCTAGTTACACCAAGCTGTCCTCCATCTCTCCAAGGGACCTTCAGCGGAGTGTTCTTCCTATAGTGTCACACATTCCACATGCCACAAAAAATGATGCTACTATTGCTGATGCTCAACTTGCGTCGGCGGCTGAAGCATTTATGCCTGAAGTGTGGCCCGATTTTTCGAAGAAAAATGTAGATTCAGATATTGAGGAAAAGTTCTTCAACCGTAACAAAGCGTATAAAATGATCACGGGCCACTTGAAGCAAAGACCCGAAGTATCTCTTCTGCTTCTTGGCCCTAAGAACAGCGGAAAGTCGGTAAGTCATGCCTCAACTGAAAGTTGAGCATCAGCACATTCATCGTTTTGACACATTGTACATCACTCATCCATTGCAACCTAATATTTCCAAACCTAATCTCTCTGCAGGAATTAATTAAAATACTTAAAGAGCAAGAAGGCCCACGCATGTTGCACTTAGACCTCGGTATGCATGATACCTCCAGCCCAGCACTAATGGCACAGGCAACTACACAAGCAGGCACGCAAGCTTCCTGAGGTGGTAGGTATGCAGTTTCTTAGCGCACTTGCTTCTCAGCTAGGGCCGGTTTCCAAGCTTTATGCCCTGTTCAATTCAAAGTCTGACAATACCGCTATCCTTGCAGCAGCTGTCCCAGGGGAAAAACTAGTGGATGCATTTATGGCAGACGTTTTCCCCCCGTACACCGCAACCAACTTAGCAGCTATCATTGATGCATACAATACGACCTTGGATAACCTTCCACCTGGGCAGAGGAAGCCTGTTATTGTTATCGGTGCGCTGCTTAAAAATAAGAACACGTCCCCCCTCTCCCTTGTTGATTTCAAACTCATTATTCCTTTTTCTTTCGCTCCATTTTCCTCTGCAGATGAGGCTAATGCCTTGCAATTCTGGAAAAGTGAAGATTCGGTTGCTTTAAAACAGTTTCTGGAGTTTTTAAAGCGCAGTTGCAAGCAGTACAAAACTGCACATGTAATCCTCGCCTCGTCGAAGTTTTTTATGATCTCGTGGCTACAAAAACGTAAGTTCTATCCATTTCCTTTATCATGAATACCAATCAAGGATATCTTTGTCGCATTACTAATAAATATTTGTTTTACTAATGGTTGCAGAGGGTTATGATGCAAACTCGCGTGATGACCAAGTCGTGGGTGATCTGACGAGCGCCGAGGCGTTTGTGTATCTTTGTGGAGGTAAAGTGCTCAACAGGTGGGAAGACGAGGAAAATTGGCCAGGCTTGGTCACTCAATCTGCAGAGACCTTAGGTCTGGGCATGACACCGGAAGACTGGAAGAACGTGTGGTCTGTGTGTGGTGGCAACATTCATCTTCTCAAAGTTTGTGTTGGCTACGCCGAGCAGTGCAATAGCTGGGAGAAAGGTAAGAAATTGCTTCTAATGTCTTTTAAATTCTTGTTTGCTGTTAAATGATTCCTCCTAGCATGTGTTTGCTTGTTATTTCTTGCTTGCAGGCGTGGCTAAAACGTTGTCAAAGCCTCGAATGGAGGTCGCTGAAGCTTTAGAATTTCCAGAATTAATTCCTCCTCCAGTTGGCAGCGATGGCCCTCGTATCTGGGAAGCAGAGCACTACAAAGCAGTCCTGCGCCTCATTGCTGCCAACCCATACCACGCTGTCCGTCGGAATGAGGTACATGCTGCGCTCGAGAAGGTGGGCGATATTCCTAAAAACGCCACAGCTGCTGAAGTGCTGCTGTCCATGGTGGAATTTAATGCTGTATCTCTGCGTCCCTACTCCATGATGGCTGAAGATATACCCAGGGAGGCGTTCTCAAAGGAGGAGTGGGGTGTAGAAGAGGAGGGAAATGTGGTGACCATGCCGTCGCCAGCACATCTTGCTGCGGTTCTTCTCCTGGAAACAAAGTTCCAGAAACAAGATGAAGCGGAAGGTAAGAGTGCACGGGCCGAGGAGTTCGATAAAACGAGCAAACAGCTGAAGAGATGATGTTGATTTGCACTGTATTCATCTGCTTCCAACATAGTTAGATGAGTTTTGAAAAAGGCTTGAAAGCTCAGCTTTTTACCGCTTTTGTAAATACTTTTCTATTTTTCTATTTTCAGTTGTATTGTTTTTAAAATTCTGCATGTGTAACATATATAGAATCTAAGATCTCACGTTTATTAGTCAAATTATGGTTACAAGAGTGTGATAATTAGAAAGAAAGAAATTTGCACCACTGCTTCCGCCACCGCTGCTACCAAGATAAGTTGGTCTGAGAGCGAGCATCGCCCGTTTGCCAAGGCTGTGTTGTGTGCTTCTAAAAGTTTTTAAGGAACGCAGAGCAGCATGCTTCCTAGTGCGTTTTTCACGGGTTCCAAATAGCCATGCTGTGATCGTCGGCAGCTGCCCATGCTGCAGGTGAAGTCTCGCGCTGGCAGGGACTGTGCCAAGCCTGTTGGAGCCACTAAGGGCTATATAAAATATCTACGGAGTCCGTGAGGAAAAAAATCCCTCCTTTTATCTATATGATCATGATCCAGCAGCTTGATCGATTCTTGGGAAACAGCAAGGTCGCCTAATGCAGTTTCCCCGCGCGGCATCGAGTTTCCTCAGATGTTTGAAAATTCATTCACTGGGGAAACTCGGGTTTCCCAGCCTTTCCCAAGAGCAAAAAAAACTGTTTCCCCCGAGCCTTTCTTCTCACGGTGGCACCTGGCCGCATCACCGGTCTTTCCTTCTGGCCCGAAATAAGCTTTAGAAGGAAAGACCGGTGATGCCACCTGGCCTAGTAGTTCGAAATATAATCGCTCGCCTCCTGGGTTCCAAATTACGTTCAATATTCTAGGTATACTCCATCGCTCAATAAGTAGTTGAAGGAGATAAAGGAAATTGCATTTTCCAGTTTCCTATTATTAAGTGCAGCTTTTGTGATCGAAGAAGATGAGTTTCAAAGAAGATGTTATGAAGAGGTCAATAACGGTGGAAAATGTGGTCATCACAGGCTTGCGGAGGACAAAGGAAGAGATTGTGATGCGAGAGCTTGCCGATCTTAAGCGCAGTGGCACTTTGGAAGAGATCAAAGACAGCGTTCTCCGTGTTCACGCCAACTTGATGGCTTTGGATATTTTTGAGGCTGTAGATATCTCTCTTGATAATGGAAGCTCAGTAAGATGATAGTTTAGGTGTTCCGATGTAGCGTCATAACTTTAAATGCCCGTTATTCCGTTATGAAAGGCTTAAATGACTATCACCGAACATTTGCCTCCGCTCTTTCTATCTTATTTCTTTTGCAGACTGATGGGTGTACTGTTGTAGTGCGTCCATATGAAACCAACTTATTAGGCTTCCATTCAGGAACATACGTTCAAGGAACAGAAGGTACGATTTTAATTACACGCAGATTAAGAAAGAACCTCCCGCCTCTATTGCTGACGTTCTTTCACCTTTGTTTGTTCCTTGCAGGCACCGTTGAAGCTTCTCTGCACCTCCATAACCCTATAGGACACGCTGAACAGATTACATTTGGTCTGGAATATGGTACACAGAGAACAAATCTAGCTTCTCTTACTTATACTATCCCAAAACCTCTAGGCTATCGAATGATTGCCGACGTTCGTCTTCAGCAACTGGTCACTGATCGCGAGTCCTGGTCGTCATATGTAGAACGCCTTCGAGGTGGAATCGCAACAATTACAAGGTAACTGGTCAATTCGTTTATTTAAAATCAAATTCTTATACAATTCGATCTTTTTAGATGCATTTAAAACATTTCTCGTCTTGATTAGTAATTTGATGGTGGGGGCAAATATATTGTTGTTTGCAGTGAAACTGGTAGACACGCCTTATCGTATGAATTAGGATGGCGTAGGTTGAGTGATCCTTCTAGGAGAGCATCCCGTAGCACCATTAATCAGCTAGGAGATCAAATTAAGTCAGCTTTTAAATATAATTTTATGACCAGCACCATGGACGATATGACCTTTCCTAGAAATGGTAAGCTAGATAAACGATAATTTGCTAGGAAATAATGGCTTCTATAATTTTTGTGTTATTATGACAGTAAATCTGTGCAGCAACCAAAAAGGCATTTTTATCATCCCAATTTTTCATTACTACTAAATTTCAGGGTGGAACCTGAGAGCGTCTTCAGAGGTCGCTGGAGTAGGACTGGATTCAAACCTTATCCGCTTCACAAAACACCAAGTCAGTGGCCAGGTATGTTTCTCTACTACTAAATATATTTTGTTATATTAAATCTGATGCCAAAAACCCTTATTACCATGTATTTTCACCGTCGCTGCTTTCTCTACAGGTGGCTTTTCCGGTCGGCGAGGACTCTGCCTTTCACGTCGAAGGAACAGCTGGATTTTTACTGCCGTGGGGTGGACAATGCACCTCAGTTAGTGACAGATTCTTTTTAGGAGGTGTTTGCCCTGAAGGTTTGAGAGGATTCAATCTAAAAGGGGTTGGCCCTGCAGATGGGCGGCGCCCCCATCGCAACCTCGAAGCAACAACAACAACAGGTGCTCAAGAAAGCACTGCTACTTCTGGTGTCCGTACTGTTGATTCACTTGGTGGTGATTTAAGCTGGTCCTTATTAGCAGCGTTGAGATTTAATTTACCAAATGAAGCTCTTCAGGCTGCTGGTTTACGAGGTCAGATCTTTCTTAACGCCGGAAATTTAGCTAGACTTCAAGCACCTACCCGGCCTATGAGAGATGTGCTGAGTAATTTTATTGGAAATTTCCGATGCAGTATGGTGAGCTATTATAAAATATTTAGCGCAAATACCTATTTATATAATTCTGTATTCCAACTAGATAGAGATAGAGCCTTTTTTCTTTTTTTCTTCCCCTTGCAGGGTGTTGGTGTTATTTGGCCAACTGCCATTGGTCGGCTGGAGATTAATATGGCACAGGTATTACGACGCCAAGCTACAGATCAAATCAGAGGTGGAATACAGTTTGGATTCACTACTACAATTTAAGATAAAAAGCTCTGTCTTTTTGATTCCTATTGAGAACTCGGCTTGTTCCTGGTTTTATTTAGTGTTAAACAAGAATTACTTTATATTTTTTCTAAGCCAACGAAATAATTAAACCAGCATACAGGAACAGTACTATATTATTCAACAAATCATATTTCAACTAACAGTATTTCTCCAGCCAATCGTAGGTCTCAGCCAAAGTATGAAGAATACTTTCACGAGCAGTATATGAATGAGACTCCAATGGTAATATAACAAGCCGAGAAACACAGCCATGCCCTTTAATAGCAGCATACAATCTCTCACTTTGCAAGGTTAGTGTGCCAGGATTATTATCAGCTTCTCCGTGGATTAACAACAAAGGTTTCTTAATTTTATCAGCGTTGTTAAAAGGCGACATTTTTGTGTATGTCTCAGGGGCTTCCCACAGCGTTCTTTCTTCGCTTTGGAATCCAAAGGGAGTGAAAGTTCTATTATAAGCTCCACTACGGGCAATACCACATGCGAATAAGTCGGGCGCATGGGCTAAGATACCAGCACTCATAAAGGCCCCGTAGCTATGCCCTGAAATCGAAAGACGAGTTATATCAACAGTGCCTTGCCGCTCAAGTTCTTCAACAGCAGCTCGTGCAGAGGAGGTTAATTGCTCCACATAAGTATCATTTGGTTCTTCTTCCCCTTCACCGACGATAGGCATTGACGGTCCATCCAGCACTGCATATCCTTTAGTGAGGAATAACAGCGGGGAGGTACTGCCAATGTTATCAAACTGATGAGGAGATTTTCGTAACTGGCCAGCAGCATCTTTCGATTTGAATTCTCTAGGATACGCCCATACAATGCAGGGAAGCTTGCCATCACGGTCTTGATCATAGCCAGGAGGAAGAAAGAAAGACCCATTCAGCTCAACGCCATCACTACTACGCTTGTACCTAAGAACCTGTTTGGTTAACCCTTTTAAGGTAGGATACGGGTGTGGGAACTCAGAGATCTTACGCCAATCAGTAGTTGCAGAATCAGCATTGAAATTTACAATATAGTATTGAGGTGGCTCTTCCATACTTTCACGCCGACCCAGCATCTTCAAATTTTCCAAAGGCACAGGCTTTTCATCTACATCACTAATGACTGATGAAAGAAATTCGTAGTATGGAGGTGAACTCTGCCAAAGACGCTTGGTTTCACGCGTATCCAAATCCAAGAGATCTAAAAAGGGGCGGGACCCTTGAGGAGACGCCCCAGAGCCTTGCAACAACAATTTACGTGGTCCGTTCACTTCCATTAATACATATTGTCCCAATTCAGTCCTACGCATCATAGGACTGCCTGGATCGGTGTAGCTATCTTCGTAATTACGGTCAAAAAGCAATTCTGGAGATTTTTCAGGATTGTCGGGTGAAAATATCCAACTACGAGATTTTCTCGTCTTCCATTCGCTTTCATAAAGAATAGCCAAGTCACCATGACCCCAAGTGATTCCTCCATACCGCATATCTGTTGCAGCTATTACTCTAGGAGTGGCATCATCTTTTTGGCCAACAGCGTCAGCGGCACCCAAAGAATAAACAACATCTCGAGGAGAAATTTCAACAGCAGGATCCCCTCCATCCTGGCATTCAACCCAAACTAACTCTGATGGCTTGTCATCACGCCACTGCATGCTACGAGGTCCTTTCCTGCAGCTATCAAAGGCTAAAGGGATATCCAGAGCGAGCGGTAATTGAGCAATTTCTCTAATAAAATTGCCTTTATTATCCCACAGTTCCACCCGTTTGGGAAATCTCCCACAGGGAACAGCAAACGACCACGGTGGTTCCAACCACGCTGCCACTATATATTGTCCATCAGGGGAAGGGGCTATAGCAGTATAAATCCTGTTCTCATTGGACAATGGTGTGACCTCACCGGTCGAAATCTTCACCAGAACTAATTGAGAGCTGCAATAATGCTCAAACAGCGCTACATCGTGATTATCTTTCAAAAGATCTTGATATGTACGACTTTGACTCTTTTGGCCACCGCTATTGTCTTCTATTTTAGGCCCGAGGGCGACAGCAGGCTTTGTTGGGGCTTCCGAGTGGCAGTCGGGAATCACAGATGCAATAATAGTATCCGAATCCAGCCATGTGTAGTCTTCAAAAATAGAGTTTATACTTCGATCAAGTAAACAATGAGCATTTCCAGTAACTAAATCTGCTATCCAAAGCTGCGCAGGGGGTCGTGCTGCCTCTGGATCATCGCCAGCTCTGCGAATTGTAAAGGCAACATGTTCGCTATTCAAAGACCAAGAAACGTCATTAATTCCATGTCCTTCGGGTATACCAGTGATTAATTTGGCAGCATCGCCTTCAAAAGGGAGGGTAAGCTCTTCTGTGAATGGAGCGAACGCCATGCCAGTGTAGTAGCTCATACGACTACGGCAAAAGCCTTCAGGATCAATTCTAATGCCGGCTAATTTTAATTCTGGGCGAGCAAACTCTGCAATTGGAGGATTTGCAGGTGGTCGTGAAAGCTGCAGTACTAGTTTGCGAGATGGAGAGAAGGAGTATGTTGGCTCTGGCGGGGCGTCAACAATGTCAAGGATCTCCTGTGGAGGTGTTTTATAGGTAGACGTAGAATTGGAAGTTGCTGCCGATGCAAAGCAATAAGCAGTTCGGAATCTATTATTGGTCTGTCGCTGCTGGCGAATGGAGCGCGACTCCATTATGAGAGGCTGTGTGCATGATCGCAGGGGCTTGAAAGCCCCTTGGCAAGCCAGTAGCCTACCCTGAGCGAGGAATTGCAACATTGTAATTATCCCACTGTTTTGATGTCGCCGAAACCGGCTACTTTAAGTAGCACTTGCGGAATTTGTGGCGGGCAATCTCGAAAGAAAGAAAGAAAGAAATTTTCGGTTTGTAAAAAATTTCCATCTGCTGCAGATAAAGTCGCATTTTATGCTCAAAAAGCCTGGTAGACTTGTAGAAGTATACAATAAAATTATTTGCTGGGGCTGCAAGTGCGTAAAAAGCATCCTGGAGCTATCTTTGAGAGTGTAAATGAAGAACTAACCGAAGCAGGATGCACGTCAAAGAAATCAGCCTGGACGGCTTTAAGTCGTATGCTCAACGCGTAGTAATTCCTGGATTTGATTCTCAATTTAATGCTATCACTGGTCTCAATGGTAGTGGGAAATCCAACATTTTAGATTCGATTTGCTTTGTTTTGGGAATTTCCAACCTCCAGCAGGTAGGAATATTACACTTTACTAGTGCAGAATTATTTATAGTATTTGATCGTCTTATTGAGTGTGATCAGATGAGGTTTTGAGAATCGGTTGGCTAACTTCTTATTAATTCGTGTCCATTTTATTACGCGCAGGTCCGTGCGAACAGCTTGCAAGAGCTGGTCTACAAGCAGGGTCAGGCCGGTATCACCAAGGCTACTGTCTCTATTCTCTTCGACAACCAAGACAAGGAACGCAGCCCTGTTGGTTATGAACACTTGGATGAAATCACCGTCACCCGCCAGCTTGTGATTGGTGGCAGAAGCAAATATCTCATCAACGGAAAGACTGCTGAGCCTACTCGTGTACAAAACTTGTTCCACTCTGTTCAGCTCAATGTCAACAACCCTCATTTCCTCATTATGCAAGGCCGCATTACCAAGGTCTTGAACATGAAGCCTCCGGAAATATTGGGTTTGTTGGAAGAGGCAGCGGGAACTAAAATGTATGAAACGAAGAAACAAGCTGCCATGCGTACTTTGGAGAAGAAGCAGGTTAAAGTTGATGAAATCAACAAAGTTCTCTCTGACGATATTATGCCCGCTCTGGATAAGCTGCGCAAGGAAAAGGCCCAGTTTATGGAATGGCAGAACGCCAGTGCAAATCTCGAGCGCTTGGAACGATTTTGTGTTGCTTACAAGTACATTGAAGCCAAGAGTCTTCAAGATGATGGAGAATCTGAAATACGTGGTATGGAGCAGTCTATTGTCGATTTTGATGCTGAAATTGGTGGCATTGATGCCCAATTACGTGAACGGGAAGACGAGATTCAAGGTTTGCAGACAGAAAAGGAGTTGCAGAGCAGTGGTGAAGTGAAAGAATTAATTCAGGAAGTGGATGATTTGTCCAAAAGGTAAGTATATATGATATTTAGTTAAGATTTAGCTATGCTTATAAACAGTAAGTAGTTCAAGATTTTATTCACCCTTTGTCTCGTGTTTTTCTCGGTTGCAGGCTTGTGAAAGATACTAGTCAATGGAACAACGCCACTGAAGGCCTCAACTCTGAGCAGGCCAATTGTGAGCAGATCTCTGCTAATCTTATCGAACTAGATGAGGAGAACCTCGCTCGTCAGGTACAAGAAGCCACTATCAAAAGAGACGAGGCCAATGCGGAGCTCGAAAAGTAAGCAGAAGGAGGAATAATTAAGGTTGTTATCTTTTAAAGTGTTATTTCTCTGCTGGGTATAATATCTCATTTGGTGCTGAATTACATCTTTTGCAGGGCTGTTGCTGATGTTGAAGCTGCTCAGAACGAGTTGGCTGGTGCCGAGGCTGGTGACGGTCGCGACGCCTCCAACCGCAGTCTGCAGGAACGCTTATCTGCTGCCCAGAATGCTCAGGTATGTTTATTGAATTCCTTTCCATTGTGAACTACTGGGACAATTCTCAAACAATTCTTTTTTCTTTTCTTTCTCTGCAGACTGCTGCGGAGGCTGAGGCCAAGGCTGCCGATACAAAGGCAAAGCATTTGACTAAACAGCTCGCTGACCAGAAAAGATCCCTCGCTGCAAAGCAAAAGGAAGGATCTCAGATGGCTGTTAAACTGCAAAAGGAGACTGATGCTGTTGAAGAATGCAAGCAGAAACTGGCTGCTCTCAACTTTGACCCGACCAATGCCAGTGCCCTTGAGACCAAGGTTCAAGAAGAGAAAGCACAGATGCAGCAGCTTCAAGACAGGGTCGACGAGCTTAATTCTCATTTGAATGCTGTCAAATTTGATTTCCGTGATCCTGAACGCAATTTTGATCGCTCTAAAGTCAAGGGTGTCGTTGCAAAGCTCGTCCGAGTGCAAGATCCTAAGGTAACTACCGCTCTTGAGGTTGCTGCTGGTGGCAAGTTGTATCAAGTGGTCGTTGACTCTGAGCAGACTGCTAAAGCTTTGCTGTCCAATGGTCAGTTGCGCAGTCGGGTGACCATCATCCCCTTGAACAAGGTTGCTCACCGACCCATCCCCGCTGCGGCGACTACCGCTGCTAAGAAACTTGTCGGTGATAAAGCACAGCCTGCTATTCAGCTTGTTGGCTATGATCAACAACTTGAAGCTGCTATGCAGTATGTCTTTGGTGGATGCTTTGTCTGCCAGGATACTGGTAGCGCCAAAAAGCTGGCGTTTACTAAAGAGGTTAATACTCGCTGTGTTACTCTTGATGGTGATGATTTCAACCCTGGTGGGACCCTTACTGGTGGTTCTCGTAACAAGAACAACTCTCTCTTGACTCAATTGCATGCTTTAGCAGAGGCTGAGGCTAACTTAATTGAGCGTCAAACTGCTTTCAAGGCTGTTCAGGCCGAGTTCCAAGCGCTCTCTTCAGCTATGAAGGAGCACGAGAAGCTGTCCAAGCAACTTGACTTGAAACAACACGCTTTGGAGTTATTGCAGAAACGCTTTGAAGGCAGTGAGCTTCATCAGCTGACTACAGCTGTCGCTACCTCTGAGGCTGAATTGCAGGAGGCTCAGGATGCAGCTGCTGCTGCCAAGCAGAAGAAGCAAGACATGGTTGCTGAGGCCAAGGCTTTACAGCACGAGATTGCTAATTTTGGTAAAGAGAAGGATAACCACATCAAGGCTGCCAAGAATAAGATCAACACAGCAAAGAAAAGTGTAGAGGCATGCAAAAAGGCACTTAAAGCTGCCGAGGCTGCTCTCCAAGTTGCTCTTGCCGAGTGCGAGACTGCTGCTACCGAACGTAAATCTTTGGCTGTCCAACTCCAAGCTGCTCAAGAAACTACAACCAAGCTGCAGCAGCAGGTTGACGAATTGACAGCTGTTGTTGCTGGCACCAAGGCTACCTATGATGAAGCCGTTTCACGTCTTGAAGAACGTCGTGCTCGGTTGAAAGAATGCGATGCCGAGATTGCTGCTGCTGTCAAGGCCAAGTCTTCGCTGGAGAAGCACAAGACTGACGTGGTTGTAGAGAAGAAGAAATCGGTAAATAAATTGGAATCTCTCCGTAAAGCTGCACACGATGCTGTGGACCGTTGCCGTTGCCTTGAGCGCGACTACCCTTGGATTAATACCGAAAGGGAGCATTTCGGTAAACCAGGCAGTGATTACGACTGGGAAGCTAATGATCCTACGGCTGTATTCAAGGAATATGAGCGTGCTACCTCAATTATCGACACTCTGGCGAAAAAGGTCAACAAAAAGGTAATGCAAATGTTTGAGAAAGCAGAGCAAGAGTACAACGAACTCAAGAGAAAGAAGGACGTTGTAGAAAACGACAAGGAGAAGATTGAGTTAGTCATGGATGAGCTTGATGAGAAGAAGAAGGCTGCCTTGCAGACTACGTGGCTTAAAGTCAATGCTGACGTCGGTTCTATCTTTTCTACCCTCCTCCCTGGTGCCACTGCCAAGCTTGAACCTGAAGAAGGCAAAAGTTTCCTCGATGGCCTTGAGGTTCGTGTTGCCTTTGGTGGTGTTTGGAAAGAGTCTTTGAGTGAACTCAGTGGTGGACAGAAGTCGCTGCTTGCTCTCTCCCTTATTCTGGCCATGTTGCTCTTCAAACCTGCCCCTATTTACATTTTGGATGAGGTCGATGCTGCACTTGATTTGAGCCACACACAGAATATTGGTCGTATGATTAAAACTCACTTCCCTCAGTCTCAGTTTATTGTGGTCTCACTCAAGGAAGGTATGTTTAATAACGCGAACGTTATCTTTAGAACTAAGTTCATCGATGGTGTGTCTACAGTGACAAGAACGATCAATGAACATCCTGGTGGCGAGCCAAATAGGAAACAAGCTGTGGGTGGTGCTAAACCCAGAGCTGCACTGAAAGAAAATGTGCGGGGTTAATAAAAAACAAGTACTTCTGGGTTGTTTTCTACAAAATAATTAATTCTCTTTTCTCTTTATGCTTTTTTATTTGACTATTATCTCTATCAAATTAAATTTAGCTGATTAGTACAAAGATGGTAGAGAAACAAAACAACTAAGATTTTCAAACTTGTAAAATGCGACACGTTGGTATGGTAATTGATTTAAGGGGTTGGTTAATCTAAAGGTATCTCTACATCAGCAGCTGCTTCGATCCGTTCATCTTCAACTACTACTGAAGCTGCTACTACGTCAGCTTCAGCCTCTGCAACTTCTTTTTCTTGAACAACTTCGACTTGTTCAGGAAGTGACGGCAGCGGCGGTGGAGGGGAAGGGCTCTTCTCCTCAAGCGACTCTTCCTGCTGCTGCTCAATCACTGGCTGGTCATCATCAGCTGGCTCATCATCAACTGCTAATTGCGCTGCTGCCTCTTTATGCGCTTGTATACTAGACACCTTACGTAAATGCAACGCAATCATATCTTGAGTACACCCTTCAAGAATTTTCTCACTTACCGATAACCTCCTAATAGTATTCAATACATATTCTAAATCAGCAGCAGCTTGTTCACGTAGACCAGCGACTTCTAGCTCACTATCATCATATGCAGCAGTTATTACGCTCACGAAATTACGTAGAACTTGCTGCATTATGGTCTCTTTATCGTCAAGGAGTGCGGTTGTGGTGAGAATTTCGGCTAATATTTGTAGCTGTTTTATTGTACTTATAGCCATTCCACTCGGTGGTGGGGATTCTGGCAGGGTTGTTGAAGGGCCTAAAGATGCAGAAAGGATCCGGGCAAAGTCATGCATGGGTGTTAGACGTTCACACATGATGGCGATGACTTTGTTATTAATTTCACTGCAATGCATCATCATGTCCTGGAGAAAAGGTTGAAAGAAAACATTAAGGAGAAGAAGGATCATGAGTAATAATGCTGGATAGTAGTGAAATAGTTAAAGTTATAATAGAATATAAAAACAATTTCGCTTTGAAACCGATTCTCCTTCTGACTTTTCTTACCTGGCTCGTTCGTTCAACTTCTTTCAAAATCAAAGTACGCCGAGGCAAGCTGACAGGCTCTACAAATTTAATCATCAAGGCTGGAAACACCGCCAGCACAGCCCTAACACTGTGACATGCTACAGCCAAGTGTTTGACTGAAATACTTTTTAAACCAGATACTTGCATAGCTCCAGCACCTAATATTAATTGGCATGTCCGACTGTTGAACGTCCTCAACAGTTCAACGACACGCTGACTGGTATCAGCCAGCAAAGCAGGCACAGCTCCAGCGAATTCAAGGTTTTTATGAAGAACATCGAAGAGCACTTGCGTTGTTGCTGTTAAATGGAAAGATTTGCCATCTATGCTGATAGTTGGTGTGGACATCGCACTCACGTTGCCGCTTTCGTTGTCAGTGTCACCACTTTGCAGAGAGACCAAGTTGCCTCCTACAGCTTTTAAATGGTTTGCACAGCTGTCTGAAATAGGAGCATAAGCCCATTTTTCAACTTCCAAAGAACCTGCAACATTCAAAATTATTCAAAGAGTTGGCTAGAAGACCTAGACGGTTGAAAAGAAGAACAAAAAGGGAGGGAAAAAGGCTTTCTTACCATTAAGTCGTGCTACGTTGGAGGCATGCATCAAATCTAATGCTGCCTTACAACACTGCTGAATAGGTCCTTGCAATATAGCTACAGATTTCCCTAGATGAACTTCAGTCACACTTGCAAATAGATCAGTTACGTCCAATACAGTGCCCAATTGAGCAAGATTTAATTTGTTGGGGGTAGCCACCATTGACCAGGCAGTTAATAAATTACCCCAATAAGTAGCTGCAACCTGTGCTGCTCGGTGAGGAAATTCTTTAATAATAGCAAATACGTCTGTTTTGGACACTTGGTGCTGTTTCATAGTTTCAAAAGTAGAAGTAGATGAAGCAACCTCGAGCGCACTGAATAGCAAGTCAGTTAGTTCTTCACTATGTTGTAAATACCGCTTCACTGCTGCCACACACAGCTGTAACACACGCATGTACTGCTCTGTACTGCACTTTTTTAGTGCTTCACTTAATGCAATTGGCTCTAGATCATCAGAGACGTCTTCTGGATCGATATTATTGCATGACGTCACGAGGAAAGTTTTGACCAAAGAAAGTAACAACTGAGCCATACCGTGGTGTAGATCTTTTTGTACTGCTTGTACTGCTTCGTGGAGACTATTTATTCGACAAAGACTAAGGATCAGAGGGGTCATGGCTTCTGGAGAACGCAAAGAAGACTCTATTTCTTTTTCTTTTTCTGCCAATATTAGAAGACCTTCTCCTTTTGCAATGCCATTCACTGATTCATTAGTCTCACTCCTAGCAGTATTCAGAACAGCTCCAGCAGATTCTTCAATATTTAACCTCGTTCGTTCAACTACATCTGCCACCATGATGTCTTTTAATGCTGCCTGCACTCTAGTTAAATATCCCGGAACGCCCCTGACAGCAGCAAGGTTCATTACTTGACCTTTACAACTGCCTTCTAGTTGATGTAACACTTCTAAAGCACCAGGGTAGTCAACTCCAGCAAATGAGGCAGCAGATAGACTATTCTGCATGGCAGCTTTTGCGTGAACTATTTCTTGAACAGACGTAACAAGATCTAAAGTGCTTTTTAAATTTCGTTTTTGTCGTTGCAAGGCTCTTGCTGTTGCAGATGCGTCCTTTGCTTCTGCCGCTACCTGGGCTGTTTGTAGCCGCCTCTCTGCTACTTCATCGACAAGGCTCTTCAGATCTTCTTGCAACTGTTCAATATAAATTGAAGCTTCAAAAAAACGATCATAACGGCCTGCAATTTCACTTGTTAAATGCGTTTCTATTCTATCTAGTTGTAAAGAGAGCTCATCTACAACAGCTTGCTGCTTTTCTATAGAATCTAGAGGGCCTATTAAACCCCAATTTAGTGTAAAATCTTCTTGGAAATACTCCAAAGGGACCTCAACCAGAGCCTGTGCTAAGCCACTTGGTGATATAGCCGTCAATGTTGCTCCGCTAGAGGATGCTGCTCTTCTTGTAAGATTTCCTCCTGAATGTACTGATTCCCCAACATCTGCCGCCGCCCCTTTTGAATTCTCAAATTGCTCTAGATTTTTACCGATCGATGCTAAATACCGTTTGAAATCATTGATATTCACAGAAGGTATTGTGCCCTCTGGAAGTGGCGGTGGCGTCGCAGTGGAAGGGTCTTCGTTGATACCTGGTATTATAAACCAAGACCAGGGACTTGCAGCAGAAGATTGCGCTGAGGAGAGAGCGAGTTCGGGCAAAGTAGAGTCTACGAGATAGGCAGCTCGAGCGTCTTGGGGGCCATAGAGAGAGGAGTCTGACAACGGGCCTTGTTGGCCGACAGGTCTCCCACCTGACATTGTGTCCAGATTGCGGGGAGCAAAGTCTATGATCGACTATTAAACGGAATTTCCGTGTTTTATATCATGTCATAAATTTGCTTGCTGCGCATGTCGGTTTATCTTTTGAAAGTGTAGCTACAAAATAGTTTCTAAAATTGAGCAAAAGTGATCACGGTAGTCTTGAGATGCAAATCCCTCGTCACTTTTGCTCTGCTCTTCATTTATCATTTACAGCCTTCTAAATGATCAATAGCAAAGCCAGATTTAGCTTATCATCTCGCAAAATTTTCAAAACTTTGGCCTGCTACGTGCAAAACCAAGCCATGCGTGTCCACGAGCCACAGCATTTTAGTTTCTCTAGCAACTTGCTGGCGCATTGTTTAAATTTAGTTCATACCCACTTATTAGAGTATATTGCCGGCGCTATGGACAAGGGATTTGTTCTCAGGGGACAAACAACTCGTCCTTTGAATTCGAGCTTCAACACCACAAGACGTCACAATGTGTGTTCAAGGAGGACTAGAGGGCCTATTTCGGTAGTAGCACGCACGGTAAGATTTTAGTCTGTTTTTCAAGAGGCTATCCTAGCGCATTTTACCGAGATTACAACTCACCAACAATGGCTCTCTCTTCCATGCAGTCTGTGCGTGAAATGTCCCAACAAATGCGTGATGTTCGTAGCCAAATGGAGGAAGATGAGAACTTGAAAGTCCTCATGGCAAGTTTACGTGGACAGAATCTGTCAGATGCTGATTTTGCAGACTCTAATGTCAAAATGAGATTGGTGCAAGTGGACAACGACGACGGTGAAGGCCTTCCTCTCGTTTATGACCCAGAAAAAATTGCTGATTACTGGGGCAGAAGGCCTGTAGCTTTAATCTCACGGGTTCTCCAGCTCTTAGGTAAGGGAAAGGATAGAGAAATATATAGCTTTTGTTTTTTTGAAAGAACACACCCCGCATTATTATTGGATTGCTTCCAGAATTTAATTAATCCCTTCTTTTCAATTTTCAATTAAAATTCTTACAGGTATCACCGGAGGTTTTCTTTCCGGCATTCTCTCAGATTACCTCACCGGCAGCTTAGAAAAGAACCAAGTCCTTCGTGCAATTGAAATCAGAAATATCGTGACCTCTCTGGGCCCTGCCTACATCAAACTCGGACAAGCTCTTTCTATCCGCCCTGATCTGCTTTCCCCCGCAGCAATGAATGAATTGCAGAAACTCTGTGACAAAGTACCTAGCTTTGATTCTAAAGTAGCGATGAATATGCTTGAACAAGAGTTAGGCAGCCCTTGGTATGAAGTATATGCTGACCTGACCCCCGAGCCTATTGCTGCTGCCTCTTTAGGCCAAGTATATAAAGGAAAATTAAAAACTGGAGAAGTTGTTGCTGTTAAAGTACAACGCCCTGGAGTATTAGAAACTGTCACGGTAGATTTATACATTATCAGAATGATTGGAATGTTCTTACGTCGTTTTCCTAAAATTGTTGAGCGTGCCGACATCGTGGGTTTATTAGATGAATGGGCAGCTCGTTTCTTTGAAGAATTAGATTACGTACGTGAAGGGGATAACGCAACACGCTTTGCAGAGATGATTCGTGCTGATTTACCTCAAGTTGTAGTCCCAAAAACGTATCCAGATTACACCACCCGACGTGTCTTAACAACTGAATGGATCGAGGGCGAAAAATTAAGTCAGAGTAAAGCAGATGACGTCGGTAAATTGGTAAATGTTGGTGTTATTTGCTATTTAAAGCAGTTATTGGAAATTTCTATGTTCCACGCTGACCCTCACCCTGGGAATTTAATTAGAACTCCAGATGGCCGCCTCGCTATTCTGGATTTTGGGTTGGTGACAGAGATTGATGATAATATCAAATATGGAATGATTGAAGCTATTAGTCATTTAATTCATAGAGATTATGAAGCTATTGTCGAAGATTTCGTTACTTTAGATTTCATTCCACCTGGCACTGATTTGAAACCCATCCTGCCTGTCCTTGCAAAAGTATTCGATCAAGCATTGGAAGGCGGTGGTGCTAAAAATATTAATTTCCAAGATCTTGCAGCAGATCTTGCTCAAATTACGTTCGATTACCCATTCCGTATTCCCCCATACTTCGCCTTAATCATCAGAGCTATTGGAGTACTGGAAGGTATTGCTTTGGTGGGTGATCCGGACTTCGCCCTTGTTGATGAGGCTTTCCCATACATTTCAAAACGATTAATGACGGATGATTCCCCTCGATTACGTGCTGCTTTACAATACATGATTTACGGAAAGAGTGGAGTGTTTGATGCTGATAGGTTGATTGATCTTTTAGCTGCGTTTGAAGTGTTTAATGAGTCGTCAAAGTCTGCACGAGGTCGCTTGGATCTGAACGAGAATGTCGACGGAGTGCCTACTGCTTCAAATACATCTACGAGTATCGTTTCTACTAGCAATGGAAACCGTAACTTTAGCATAGAGAGTTTCATTCCTGGATACCGTGGGCCGGTACCTTCTAGTCTTCCTCCTCCTTTAAACGCTGGACTTGGCTTGTTAGCTGCTCCATTAATGGCCTTTAACGCGTTTGGCATGGCGGCAATGGGCGGTGGCACCAACAGCACCAGCAACAACGCCATGAATGACGATATTTTTAAAAACCGCGAAGCTTTGAAATTCATTTTAGCACCTGAAGGTAGCTTTTTCCGTGATTTCTTAATGGAGGAGGCTGTCAAATCAGTCGATGCATTATCTCGGAATCAATTTAAAGAATTATTACTCCTTCTCGGTTTACAAGATTTGTTGATCCCGGTACTGATGCCCGGTGCTGCCCGTCGTTTGATTCCTTTATCGCCTACTTTAGATGACGAAGATGAAGCTGTTGTCCAGAATGTAGCTAAAGTACTCAATTTCTTAGCTGGCGGTAATGCTGCTGGTGTTGTCTATGGTTTTGTCAGCCCTTCAGGACGGGAGTTGTTGCCCTACTTGCCTGGCGTGGCAACTGAAGTGCTGCCTGAGTTCACTAGGAAGCTGTTTAGCCGTGTGGCTGCACGAACATTGCGTGAAGTCTTTGTTGGGGTTTAAATATACTAACATCCAATCAAATAATATCAATTATCTGTGCTATATTTTTCTACTATTTAGCTTTAATTCTTTCTATTCCCTTTGTTTGATTCTTTCAATTGACGGACAAGTCAAAGCACGTTTACATGTCGTGTAATACTACTAAAAATTGCAAGTTTTGGCAAGCAAAAATTCAGTTCAAAGAGAAAAACTATTAATTCTTAATTAAAAAACCCATTTAGCTCTGGACACCGGTGGAGCCATAACCAGCAGCACCACGAGAAGTATCATCAAGGTCTTCGCACTCCTGGACTTCAGGAGTCATGATACGCTCTAGAATAAGCTGAGCGACACGGTCACCCTTCTTGACTGCAAATTAAACAAGAGAAAAATCTTTTTCTCAATCAGCGGCGGTTGGCAAACGGTAGAAAAACTAAAACAAATAAAACAAACTTACCTTCGAAGTCTACATCACTATGGTTGAAAAGAACCACACCAACGTTTCCCCTATAGTCCTCATCGACGACCCCAGCACCAACATCGATGAAGTTTTTCACTGCAAGGCCAGAGCGAGGAGCCACACGAGCATAGGTGCCGGTAGGAATGGCAATGGCAAGATCAGTCTTGGCGATACCCTTGCCACGGGCAGGGATCACAACATCATAAGCGCTATAGACAAGTAAGAGAATGTAAAAATCAGCTTTTCGCGGTAATAATGTACGAGGGAAAGAGAAATTTAAAATTAACAAAATTAACCAACCTGGCAAGATCATAACCAGCGGCACCAGCAGAGCCGCGGATGGGTAGAGTTGCGAGTTCTGTGAGCTTCTTCACACGGAGGACTTCATTGTTGACCTTACGGATTTTGTTGGGCTGTTCGGCCATGTTTTCTGCACCAGTTGCTGCGAGGACCTGCATGTTGCTAGGTTTACGTATATACTGTGCTGCGCTGCGCACACCGGTGATCTTCTGAAGAAATCCTCGAAGAGCAAACTGCATAATGCAGTCAAAGGGCGACAAGGGAGGCCATTAAGTAGATGAATTTGAATTTGAAAAGAACGAAAATTTGAATTTCACTCGTGAGCTTGAATTGAAATCTGCCTTCTTTGCTCCAAAACTAAAATTTTCAGAAAAAGATCTTTTAACGCATTTTTAATACGACAAAAGTATACAATGGGAGCAGATACAGGAGGAAATATTCTGATTTCAGGAGGCGATCTTGAAACCCAGCAAACAGCATTGCGTACCTTTAAGAGAAGGTAAGCTAGCACCTAACTCTAACTCCATAACATATATCCATGGCCTATATCTCTCGCTCACATAGTTGTTTATTCCTTTAGACCTCGTTCAACTGAACCTTGGAATCCATCCCCAACTCCCTTTGCCGCTGCCGCTACCCCGGCAGTTGGAATTTCCTTAGCTGCTCAGCCCTCTACCGCTGCTTTAGAACCTAGAACTAAACGACATAAACAATCTAGTGCTCCTTTTAAACCAGCAAAACAACTCGTCCAGGTCCATCTAGATTTAGGTCAAAGGAATTTTCATTCTACCCGCTGCCCAACCTGCGGCCTCATCTACACGCCAGGCAAAGAATCAGATGATCGTCTGCATGCTACCTACCATAATAAACTAGCAGCTGCCCCTCGGTATAGTGCATCTCGTGGGGATACAACTGTAGCAACGGATGGAACGATAGGAGATATAGTACGTCTTTGCACCACAGCTCAATCAAAATCTGTAAGTTTGAGGGATTGATTTTTATCGATTTCATTTTTTATAATACTATAAAACTTCATTCTCCCTTCCTTTTTGTGCCCTTCCCTTTGCTTAAAGTACATAGCCCGTGCTAACGACAAATGTTCTTTGTCTTCTCTGCAGCTTAAAGATTTAGTGGCTATTCTAGAACCAGAGCTTGGACTGGTGCCTGGCTGGCTGTTGGCGGTACCTGCCACGGTGTTTCTTTACGTTTGCCGCAAGACTAGGAACATCCTTGGATGTTTAGTAGCAGAGAATATCACTGAAGGGTGGAAAGCGTCCGCTAGTAGTGATAAAGAGGAATCCAAGCACCCGAAAATAACAAATAGCTCTGGTAATGGCAGCTGCCGTCCTAGGAGCCCCTATGGCGCCGACGATACTATGAGTGCTCTTGGTGGTGGTGCTACAACAAACGATAGGAAAAGGGGAATCGTGCTAGTAGATAAAGAAGCTACCGAGAAGGTCCGTCATGGCATTCGAATGACGTGGACATCGTCTCAAGCTCGTAGAAAGAATATCGCAACGAAATTATTAGATTGTGCTCGATGTCAATTAGTACGTGGCTATGTAGTGCCAAGAGACAGGCTGGCATTTTCTCAACCTACATCTGATGGAGCAGGGTTTATAAAGGCGTATTCTAACTCAAATGAATTCTTAGTGTATGATGCAATGAGTAGTACATAGTCTGTCGTTAATGAAAGATAATCAAGGTACAAATAAATTAAAGTGTAAAGACAGAAATCAGAATATCGATTGACGTTCCCATTTCTCAAAGCTAGAGGGGAGACTCTCCATGAGATAACCCTAAATCGTAATTTTTCCTACGTTCTGGATCCCTTAAAGTTTCATAGGCAGTTCTAATTCGCTGAAACTGGTCTCTTGCTTTCCTTTTTTCAGCAACACCGCTAACTTTGTCCGGATGCACCTGCATCGCTGCTTTTCTAAAAGCTCGCTTAATTTCTTCATTAGATACGTATCCTAGTGAAGGATCTAGTGCTAACGCTTTGTAGTATCCTTTGAAATCAGCACGTCCCTTGGCTCCACCAAGAAATTCATGATGGCTGAAATAAAAATAAATAAATAACGAATTTTGAGATTATTATGCACACACCAGCAACTAGTCCTTAATGATCTTTGTAAGCATAAATAAATACAATGTTCATCTTACGTGTATTGTGTGCTTCGAGGTCCCCACCGTGAACGTCGTTTCCGTTCTCTAAACTCCTCTGACTGCCTCCGAGCTTGCTCCCTCGCTGCCTGTTCCAACACCCTCCGGCGTTCCCGCCTTCTAAAATGCTGCGCTTCCCATAGCTGCTGAGCCCAACGCTGCCTTTTCTCTGCATTCCAAACCCTCTTTTCAGATTCCTCCCAGCGTAGCCATTCTAAATTTGTTCTTTGTGTCTCTTCCAAGTCTCTAATCATCTCAAAATCAGGCGGTGGTGGTGATGACGACCTCGAGGTTGCCGTAAAATATGTTTCACCTACTTCACCAGCAGCGATTTCTGCATCAAATTTATTTCTTTCTTTATTTCTAAGTAATAAATTCGGTGCCATTTGTGCTATTAATCCTGATGCCGCTCCTGCAGACATTGCAGAGAATACAAAATCAAAGGAAGTCCACATAAAGGGGTCAGCGCCAATGAGGGGAGAGAGTACCGACAGAATGCCCATGAGGCCTAGAGTAAGACTACCACCGAGTGAAGCAGCTTTTTGTACGCTCACGTGTCGCTCCCCAGCTACGGAGCCATTCTCTGCGCAGTTGAAATGAGAGAGAGAGAAAAAAAATCAAGGAAGAAGACAAAAAAAAGTTATTAGAAAATAACATAGCACGTAGAAAAAGCGGCTAAAGACCCAAGGAAAGTCATTTTCAAAAACAAGTAGAGATATTTATTATTACTATCCCTGTTCTCCCTACCTAACCCACTAATTAATCCGGAAAAATGCTGTGGTTGCCTCTCTCCATGTACATTATGTGTCTCCCCATGCACATAGCTTAATGAGTACGCAGGCAAGTAAATTAATGTTGCGTGCCGATACATCGGAGAAACAACAACACTAATATTTTTAACTTTTTCTGCTTGATGATCTTCTTTTAATCGCTCATAGGCACGTTTCGTAGCGATTTCATGACTGCCACGTAGTGCAAATTCCCACGCAATAGCTTTTCGCATCTCTGGAAGCTCTAGTTTAACCAAACTGCTTTTTGAAAACTTCTTTGAAATAGATATTTCTTGTTTCTCGGTTTCCGTCCTTGTCAATGGTTGCGCTTGGGATAATGGTGGCAGCCCTTGTTTCATTGCTTCAGTGAAATCTCTACGGTGCTGATAGGATGCGTTAATTTGCATTTCTGGCTGTTCGGGGGTGAACTCTGTGTTGTTTCTGTCTAAAACAGTCCACTTAACCTCGTTCCAAAGCAAGGACGAAGCATTATCGTTGCTAACGTTGTTAAGTTTACTCCTTGGTTTCAAGCCTACTGTGCCAGTGTATTGAACTTTCGCTTTCAAACTAAATACCCAGTACGGTAGCATGACTGGGGTGAGTTTATACTTGTCTGGCGCGAGTAAATTGCTGGGTGTAAGCCAATTTTCATTTTGCCACTTGAGGTACCGCTGTTTAGCTTGATCTGCCGTCACTTCAAAGGGGAAGTATTTGGGGTGCAATTCATGCAGCTCTTTGGCTGCAGATATTTAGGAGAATATTGGGGTCGCTTTCAGTTGGAATCAGCAAAGAAATACGTTCAAATGTAGTTAACAATTAAACTCTCTTACCTGCAGCGGTGTGGGCTAGGCGGTGATGAGCAGCTTCCCAGCGCGGCCAAAGGGCCTGGGAGCTACGCCGGAGCGTGATCCCCCAAAGAAGCATTAATTTAATTGCTTCGAAGCGGTGAAGTGATCATTCTGCGCAGATTTAATTTTCAACAAACAAGTAGCTGTCTAAATGGATGCAATTTTCAAAAATGATCAGCACCCAGACTCAGCTCAAAGAAGGCGCACGGAGTTGCACATGATTTGATGCTATTACACGGAGGGCTAGAGAGCTATTGGTTGGATAGATTTCAATTTGGAACCAGCTTGCAATGCAAGTTGCGCTTTAAGAGGCAGGCGCAGCATCAAAGTCATCCCGGAACCTTAAAGCGGAAATCCGGCACAGTTTAACCGACCATACAGAGTGTCGAAAATTTTATTAATGCAATGAGCCGAGAAAGAAGTGGTAGCGGAACGTGCTACACTTGTAAGGAGCCTCTTGTAGGTCAGAAGTGCATCTGCAGAAGCTGCCTTGAGAACCCAATTCAAGGGCTTGGAGACCTCTATGCTAAGCGCCGGGAGTTGATCATTAAGAGTAGTGAGCTCCAGGAGTCGCTGCGGGTGCTCATGAAAGGACAGGTTGGTCTACAGTTTTTGATTTTTTTTTTTTTTAAACTGTCATGGCAAGATCTTGTTGCGACTAGTGACGCTGCATTTGTCCCCACATCTCACTGCAGGACATTGAAGAAACGCAACAGATTGAGCTACGTATTTGGCGCGACAAGGCTCAAAAGGCACGGATTGCCCGTGAGAGAGCCCTAGCTCAACTACAAACACTCTCAGCAACTGGCCAAGCCGCTGAGAGTAATGCATCTTTTGCATCTGCAAAATCTGCGCTGGCATCATCTATAGACCAGGTAATACTTAAGAATCTAGAGTAGTAATAAATATCTTGCACTAGCTTTATTATGGTACTCTACTCTACTGTATCTCTCACTTCCTTGGCACTGGTGCTGCCGGTCCTCCCCCTTGTTTTCTTTATCCTGCAGCTGATCCTCTATTTAGAAACCAAGAGACGCAGATTCTTATCTTCAGAACGTCGGTTATTGGATAAATTACATGCCTATGAAGTAGAGAAACAGAAATATAGGCGGTGGTAGGTTTCCTAGTAGATATTGTTGTTTCTCAAACGGCTTTCTTTATTGCATAATTTGCGGGAACTGAGGCATTTTTTTTTTTTTTTTCCATGTTCGCAGGGCGGTGGAGGATATTAAACTGGTGCTTGAAGGCACTGTGAAACCACCTGATAAGCCTCGTAGTATCTCCTCTACAGCTGATCTGGTAGAGCAGTGTGCAGCAAATAATAAACTCGCCAAGGTTAGTAGTGAAAAAGCAAAAAGCGCCCTGTTTTTCTGTTTAGCTTTTTTTTTGTATTTCCTTCTAATCTCCTGAGATTTTGACCTTCTCTCTTTTAAAACTACTGACTCCTTCTACTTCACTTATTCTTTAATCGTTACAGTATTATTCCGAGGCATTTGGTCAATTTGTTCTCCTTTTAGGCGCAGTCAGCACCGTCTTTCAACTCCCCCTCCAAAATCATTTTAAATATCAAGGATCACGATCAGAGATCTGGGTACCCTCTACTTTCTACGATTGCCAACCGAGCCAACATAAATCTACACCACCACATGTATTATGTCTCACTGCCGCATCAGGCAGCTCTTCCAATACTGAAGCACATAAAAAAGCAATCTTACAAGCTGTGTCGTTTTTAGAGCGATCTGCGGCGGTGGCTCTTTCGGCCCGTCCTGAGTTGGCACCGCGCTGTTCTGTAGTGGTTTCTCCTTTGGAATGGATATCAGAGGTTTGTGAAGCTGCGATTAGGGAGAGAAGTCCTCGAAAAGGCGCTAATGACCACGTACAGCAATCTGTGGAGATACTTAAAGAAATACCTGTGGAGGCGGCAGTGGAAGAAGACAATGAAGATTCTGAACCCTTACATAGAGGTAAGAGCACAATTTTTACATTATTTTTCTGCAAACTTACGAGAGTACTATTCATTTATCAGTTTAGTATCATATGGTTTAATTTTTTCCCTCCTATATAATGCAGATCATCATCTTAATGAAGCCAACAACACTGGCGTTGCCGACGATGGGGACTGGGAGTTGTTGAAGGCTGCAGACGCTGAAGCAGCAATAGAGTTACAAATAGAGGCAGAGAGTAGTATTTCAAGCTTGGTTTCTATGGTAAATAAAGTAAAGACGTTTGCATACAGTTACAAAGTAAGGTAGTATAGGAGAAAATTTTCAAAAATCGCAAAAGTTTGTCGGTATTGTTAAAGTTTGTAAACTACTCGATTTAGTCCATTTTAAGGCGCATAATATCACGGACAGTCCGTACACGGAAGTCTTGGATATTTGCCTGGCTGAAATCCATAACAGCGCACTGAGACTGCAGTTGTAAATGAAGAGATTGATAAAAAGATTAATAATACCAGCAGAGGCCTCACCACGGAGGGAGAAATAAAACATTTCCAGAAAAAAGAAAAACTTACAGCATAGTCAGCAAATAGAATAGTAAACATGCCACAATCAACGCAATTCTTTTGCATAGGAATATCTTTTGGAAATTCTCGTGGCCAGTCCATAATATCTTCACGCTGCAACGCAATGGAAAGGAGTTCAAAATCAAATCAGAAAAAAAAAAAAAAAAAAAAAAATGGCGGCGAATCAAGCTGGTTTTATTATTTAAATTTAGAAGCGAAGACCCTGACTTACATCCTCTTGTCGCTTGTTCTTATACTCATCCACGAGATATCGGGCCAGATTCTCAAGGCATGCATGGTCATTACCCTGCAACATAACGTAAAAGAAAGAATAAAAAACACCATGACCAAAACACCTTTGGTCAAGACAATTTTCCACGTTTGAGGGCGACTTTTTCTCCCAAAAACAGTATCAAAACTTACGCCCAATGAATCATACATAATGAATTTATGATTTTTGATATCAATTACTGCACAGACCCAATGCATATTGCCTTGGTTCCCTGGAATGATAATCCTATCACAATCAAGAATTGACGTAAAAGGCTGTCCTGCATTTTTAAGACGAACAGGAAGGGTCCACCGTCGCACATCGTTGTAATTATACTTCCCAGAGTCTTTATAAAGTTTATTTAGGAAGAAAGAATTAAAGAAATGGCACGTCGGGCTTCCTTTCAGTGCTTCTCGATGCCTTTTATCCCGTTCTTGAAGCATACTCATACAGACATTTATAATTTCATCATTAAGCCATGTAGACGGGCCTAGAGTAGCCATATCGTGGCCTTTGATTTCAATATTTGAAAGGGTATGGTCAGCGAGGATAGTTCTTTCGGCTGCATGAGAGGAAATGAAGAGGGCGGGAGGAAAGTATCGTCAGTGAGATGAAATTGTGATCTTTCTTTAAAAGAAATTAATCTTTGACTGTCAAGAAGAAATAAAAGACTTGCGTTGTTTAGTGAGACGTTGATACTCTTGGTAATCTTCTTCAGTGAGCACTGGCAACGCCACGCGGACTTCTTCTTGCTGGAAATGGATAAAAAGAGAAAAAAACAAGCAACGGTGAGACGCCAGCTGACGGTTTAAATATCTTTAACTAAGATAATAATATCTTTTCTAAGCTACTTTACCTCTGGTTTGCCAAGGCGTAAGGCTTTCATCCGCGACATATTATCCTCTAACTGCACATCCATTAAGAAAAAAGTACTTTCGGTTAGTCAGGATACCAATAATACACGTCATGATTAAGAAAAACAAAAAAAACACGACCGTCACTTTTTTTCTTCTCACCTCTTTCAGCTCTAATTCAGTCTTCTTCTCTCTTTGTAAAGAGATCTTTGACTCTTCTGCCGCCTTCTTTGCTAACTCCATGCGGCTTTTTAATGCCTCTAAACGTTGGCTATACTTTTCACTGGCCAGCTTTGCCTCTCTGGCGCCACCGGTCTCCCCATCACCGACCCAATGATGAAGACTTTCTAGAGAAGAAGGGACCCCTCTGGCATTAAATGTAGAGCGAAATTCACTGGTATATTGCGAAAGAATCTCTTGAAATTTATCTACTTGTTGCGTTTTCTTTGCAGCAGTTGCCTCTTGGCTCTTGAACCCATCATTGACGGCACCAGCACAGGCAGCAGCCGGGCCGTTTTGAGCTTTGGGAAAAGCTCTAGGCGGCAGCTCAGAAGCATGGTACCTCTGAGCCTCTAATATCTGGTGTGCTTCTACACCCGCCTTGTATATTTCAAGCCCTTTCGCATCTTCCCCTACTTGTATATGAGCTAATAGTGACTTTTTCTGCATTGCACCACTATGCGTGTTGTTTTTATTGTGTCGGCGAGTAGAATGAGGAGCAAATTGACCCCATGTAAATGATGTTTTGGGGATCGCCACGGGTGTGACAGATGCAGTAATGTGGTTCACGTTGGTGTCTTGAAGAGCGTGGGATTGTAAAGTAGATAGGCCTTGTTTTGGTGGTTCTTCAACAACAAAACGTGTTGTTGCGTGCCGCTTAGAATAAGGGAGAGATTCCACTTCAATGTTTTCTGTCGCCTCTTCTCTTCTTCTCTTCTTGTTATTTGGCGATAGGAAGTTTCTCACTTTATGTGGAAGCTCATACAACGCTCTTAGGAACGACATAAGCCCTGAAATTTTTAAACAGTTTAAATTATTTCACCCTGATCAGAGACTTCAATGTCATTCAGAACGCTTAACGACGCTAGAAACGTAATCTACGAGATATAGTTTTGAAGAATATAAAGTTTAAGCACTGTATTCAAGCTTTAACTGGGAGAAATTTGGAGGGAGTTAACCATAGACATAGCACAGCGTCGCCGCAGGGCTCTAGAGCTCCTGACCTAATAGGAGCCCACCTTACCGAACAATTTCAGTTTGTAACTGTTTATATCAAATTTGAAGCGTAGGTATAACGCTACATAACTCTTGGATTTGCCTGATATAAGCTTCGATTGCCTCTTTTAAAATAAGAAAATAGTTAGCAACAGCTTTATCCCGCAACAATGAGTAATGCTCCTGATAGATACGAAAAGTTCGTTGTTCCAGAAGGGGTGCTCAAGTAAGTATCCATAATTCTAGCTCATATGTTTGTAGACCTGCACAAGATTAACCATTTTGTATTTTTTTTTCGTTTGCAGGATTGACTATCAGAAAGATACCAAGCTTGATAACTCTGGAACTTTTGTCATTCAACGTGAAGATCATACTATTGGAAATATGCTCCGAACGTAAGTCTTAATTATTCTCGGCACCGCTCCATCGCCGTTTTTACCGTCTTGGTTTTGGAGGCATCCTCCCAACCCCCGTTCCTCTTCTTTTTCCTCCTTTTTACAGACAATTACATAGAGATTCTGACGTGATCTTTGCTGGATATAAGATTCCACACCCTCTAGAGTACCAAATGCTAATTAGGGTAAGCCAAAAGATAACGGCATTTTTTGCTTGATTTATGTGTTTTATATTTTGTTCTGTTTTATCTAATTTTTCTACTATTAATCCGCTGCAGGTCCGTACTAGCGGTAAGAAACCACCTGCTGTTGCTGTTCAAGGAGCTCTTACAGACTTGAAAGAGGAGCTTTCGGGCTTGAAGTTTCAATTCCAACAGCAGGCCGGAATGATGCAGCAATGAAAAAAATCTTTAGAAGAGAATACACCTTTTTCAATCTCATGGCACCAATTACTTATCTGATCAACCTATTATAAATTGTTACATATATGTAAAGTATCACACCCTTTATTAGGAGCCGTCAAAACAGAAAAATAAATGAAAAATAACTTTAATTTTAGAAAGAATCAAAGAAATCCCGTCAATCCTGGCCAGTGCCTCCAGCTGTCAATTCCAGAGCCGGTCGAGGAGTCCTAGCGGACAAGACATTATCAGTATGCTGTAATAAATCAAAATGAAGAGTCTCAAACTCTTCTTTTAGTTCTTGAAGAGCTTGTTGACCACGATGTCGTAACATTTCAGATGATGTTAATCTTTGCCGTAAGCGAGCAACCTCTTGTTTTAACAATTCCAGCTCACTACTACTGTTGGTACTAGCAAGATTGCTTGTAAGTAATGGTGGGGCCAGACTCTTCAATTTTTGGTTTTCAGAGAGGACTTCTTCAATAGCTTGTAATGAAAAGTCTGCAGGAAAGGAAAGAAAATTGAGCAACCGAGCGGGGGGAGTTCATTTAAGTTTCTGAAGCTTAGTAAATAACAAGGCATCGTTTAATGCATTATTGGAAGCTCTCTTACCTGACCCGTGAACATGTACGGCAACATTTTCACACCCATCAGGGATGTAATTTGTGTTAGAAATAGGCATCAAAGCATATAATTGAACTCGATCTTGCCTAACACCAAATTTACCGGCACATTGCACTTGTAAGTTGGTAATATCACTAGATCCTGCTCCGGCAGTATCTACTTCTATTTTAAATGCTGGAGATAATAATTCTACAGCCAATTGAGTTGTTTTACTCCTTCCTGAGGCAGGTTGTTTACTAGTCATAGGGCTGTTGGTGTCCCGTTGCAAGTTGCCAAGATTCAGTGGGCCTGGTTTCAACATAGGGGGTGCCCCTACTCCTCTTGACGCTGTCTCCACAGGAGGGCCAGCACCTCCACTACCGAGATCTAGGCGGGGAATAGATAAACCGAGCTTGGGGACAGGAGAAGTTCTGGGTGCACCGGCCGGGGGATCTTGCCTTGGGCTCGCAATGCCAAAACTAGAGGTGGGACTGCTTGGTGTCTCGGTATCAGAATCTAAATCGCAAGAGCTGGTGTCGCCGGTGGATTGGGTATCAGGGGTGGCGTCGCTGGCTAAGCTAGACATCTCTTCAGAGTCTTCTCTTAATTGGTTTGAAATCCTCATTTATTGAAAGATGCGTCCGGTAGGAGTGTAGAGATCGGCAAAATAGAAGCTTCTATACTTTTAGAAGGAATACTTAGGCAGAAAGTTTGATTTAGCAACTTTCTTGGCTAGTTTTTAGGCCTTTTATTGCCGACAACCCCCAGAATTGAAACCCTTCCGCAAAATTTAGCCTGCTTCGAAGAACGTCGCAAAGCATGCCATGCCTATCTTCAGCAACTTACAGATTAGGCACGTCGTCTAAGTTTGTTACGTGTACAAAATTGACAGTCTAAAGCTCTGAACAAGTTACATTTCAATACATTTCATATTCCCTCAATTTTCCACTAAAATTTAATAACAATGGCTGCCCGTTTGGTCTGCGATGCCCGCATTCAGGCTACTTCAACTGTTGCCAGCAGCAAGCGTGCTGCCCAGGCAGTGAATGCTGCCCCTATAAAGGCATTCTCTGCTCATAAATGCAAGGCTGCACCTGCATTTGCCCCTACTCTCCTCTCTACCCGTGCTCGTGATGTCACCATGCGCTCAGTTGCACCTGTGGAGGCAGGAGCCCCTGTCAACCCCAATGTGGGAACGGTAAGCATGAAGCATTTTTTCAATGCATTGGGAGTCTCTCGCCATTTTAGGGTTCCACTCAGCTCATAACTTTCTCTTTTCTCACCCTTTTTCTGATCTTCGATCTTGCAGCCTGAATGGGTCGCCCTCGTTGCCAACGCAGAATTCTACTTCAACGACCCTCAGAACGAAGCCCTTGCAGAGCAGGTCCGTGAATTAAGGAGATATTATGAAGAAATTGGCCGCGATGTCGATTTCTTCTTTGTATCTGAGCCTGCTTGGCTTGATAAATTCCCTGAAACTAAAAAAGTCGGTAGACCATGTGTCGCTCTCGTATGCACTGACAAGACCTGGATGACGTAAGTAGATCTTTTACTTTGATATATTGATAATTAGTTTACCCATCTACTCTTCTATCTTCTACTGTTTATCAATTGCTTAATTCTATTCATCGTCCTCTCTGCAGATTTATGAAATTACGTCTTGATCGTGTTCTTAAACTCGATCTTGGCCCTATGAGCATTGATGATGCCACCAAGAACACTGCCCCTGTCCCCAAATTCAGCCCTCCTAAGAACTGGACTGCTCCGTACGCACCCTACGCGTACGGTTGGTGGGAGCCTTTCATGCGCAACCCGTTATGATAAAAATAACGAAATAATGGATTTTAAAATGAACAGTAGAATAACATTATAAGTACGTTATGATACACCACCGCAGCAGCTCATGTCATAATGCCATTTTATGTCAGTATGATATAGATTTTCTTAGATAGGTTCATCTTTAAAATGATTTTGTAGAATAATTTTCAACAGATTTCATATGATTCCACCTTTTGTGTGCTTAGAGAGGATCCCTTTTTTCAGCTTTTACTTTGGCATCAAAGTTACAGTACAGTTGCCTTTGTACCTTGTAAAGAAAACATAAGTAATGTTACTACGAATATAATACAATGGGCCTGGGTCCTATTGAATGAATGGACACCTAGAGAAAAACCCACTATAAAGGCCAATTTGAATCTATCATGATATATTTTTAAGCGGAATTCTCCAAAGCGACTTCCAATTTATCATTCCACGCTGATATCCATGCCTGATCAAGCACTGTGAATGCCCTCTGTGTCCCTGATCCTATAACAACAACACCCCGCTCACCACACGGCTGCACAATAACAGATTGACTATTTCTTGGAAGGTAGGTGTAGAATTCAGCTCGTCCTGGGAAGAGAGCTAAATTTGCTAGAAAGTTCCCGGTGCCTTTCCGCTGAGCTTCGAGGCAAATAGGACCAGGTACTGCAGTACCAGCAATGTGGCCAGGCAACATACACCCTACATGCATAACACACTTTTCATCCTTAAAAACAACCATGAATTTGGCTTTTGTTGCCCAACTGACGGCCGACCAGGCACTGCAAAAAAAAAAAAATGAATTGAAGTCAGCTTCTGTTTCTTTTTTTTTTGTGGCTCATTGTCATTCATATACAAACAACGTACGCCTCGAGGTCTTGAACTGCTGCTGGTGGCATTTCTTCTCTAAAATAATTCACTAGTTCTCCCTCCAGCTCCACCATCTTCGGCGCTTTGGGTTTCAAGGAAAGCCATTGTAGGCCTGTGAGGCAAAGCACTGCTGAGAGAAAGATTGCTACGACATCTGCTCTAGATTGGGATGATGCTGCGAGCAAAGCAGGCTCAATCTATTTATAAAGAAAGCAAGAAATGGTTATCTGATTTTGTAAAGTTTAGAAAAGTCATGTGGCGGTTTTTCTTAGTTTTAGACCTATTTGGAAAGTATAGATTTCCGATTGTTTCTGAAAGACTTACCCCCGAGAATAATCGGTTGGCTAGAACAGAGGTGATACCCAGTGCTCCAGCAGCTAAAGGAACTGCTCTAATAATGTCGCTCTTATCCTGCAAGCAGGCAAGAAAAAATAAGGGTGGTGAGAACAAAATAATATCACCGACACGGCAGAAAATTGAAATTTGACAATGTAAGATGCTAGTGAAGTCGATGCGAACGCACGGTAGTTGCAGAGCATATTATTTGGGGTGATCTGTACGATAGCTTGCAAATTCTATTGACTAATACTGGTCTGCGAAGAGGAGACCCGACACTACGTGTCAAATCAATTGTCTGGATAGCCACCATCGCTGCTGGTACCTATGGCAGTGCTATGGTGGTTCTCAAGCTATGAATGGACCTCATTAGGTCAAGATGCTGTATTATGGCCGGAATTGGGGCTTAAAAGCAAGCTTTCTTTAGGTGGCCAAAACAGCTCGGAAAATTATTTGAAATACAACCGTCCATCATCCCCTTATTAATCTGGCTTTTCCCTACGAAGAAGACTACCCAACGCTGGCCTGATTATGCTCACTGCTTGTGGGTACAAGTGCGTTCGCTCACACCGATTACAACATGCTCCAACAACATGTTCCACCTTACCGATCACTTCCTCTGCTCAGAAACCACCATCGGACAATCGGATCATCATAAGGCAAGCATCAACGTCTATAGAATACCGTGCTGCTGCGTATTTGCGCGCGCAAGCCTTTTCCATTTTCCTTGAAAGCAATCAAACTACCGACTTTGCCCGCCAAGCTTATTTGAGGATGAGAGGGGACGAAAAATGGAATGAATTAGAACTCGCAGTAAAGAATGAAAACCCTAAAGTTATTCCACTAATAGCTACATCATTAGAAGGATCAATACGAAATAATGCATCCCTATGTATCCCTCAACAAGGGGCACCACCAGAGTGGACGGTAGCTACTCTAGATATAAATATAGGGCCAAAATTACCTTCTGAAGAGCTCCTAGGCACCCTCCCTGTAGATTCTACTGAATCTCTAACCAGAAGGGGTTATCTGAGCAACGTCTGTGTGCTAGAAACTATGCGAAGAAGGGGATTAGCTAAAAATTTAATTCTTAGAGCTACGGAAATTTCTATTGAGTTGGGAATAGAGCATTTATACGTGCATTGTATTCATAGTAATACTCCAGCAAGGAGTTTATATATAGACCATTGTGGGTTTCAGTTTGAGGCTGAAGAAAAGGAAGCTACAGCACGAGCTTTGAACCGTCCTCGAAGGGTGTTGCTTCATAAAAAATTACTTTTGTGAAAAGAAAAAAATCAAGTCGAGCCTTGTTGTCGTTTCCTTACTGCAGCTATTTATACTGTCATCGTACCTTTCCACGTATTACTCTTCTCTCGAAGTATGACTGTAACTAAGATGTATATGTTTTATTTGGAAGAAGGTGGACTGGGATAGGTTTATGAGAAATGAAGATTTCTGTAGCAGTGTACTACGAACACGTGGACTACCGTGGGTACTTTATCAATGACGTAATCAATAGCGACGATGATTTGTGTGTTCAAAATGGGAACCAGAAGTGCAATTACTCATTTATTTATTCTTTATTACAATCAAATCAAATTGTAGATGTATTAAATTAAACGGCAGTCGAGTGCGTTTCTATATATTTTTTAAGTTTCGTACACGTATTTGTAAATTGCAGAAAAATCTAAATTAGGCCCCATTTTTTCAGCTAATTGTTGATACAAATCACATGCTTTCTTCGTCATGGGTAGCTTAACGTCACCGGCCTCCGCTGCCGTCAAGGCCAGTCGTAAATCTTTCAACATGAGGGCAGTTGAAAAACCGCCTTGGTATCCACGAGCAGAAGGGACACCATCCATCAGTCCAGGCACGGGGTTATATTTTTCACTACTCCAACAATGCGCTGAAGAAGAATTAAATATACTCGTCAACACTGCTGGATCTAATCCTTGCTGCACGCCGAAACTAAGTCCCTCAGCAACAGATGCCATTTGGATCGCCAACGCCAAATTATTTGCAAGTTTTGCTGCTTGACCACTACCACTTTTCCCACAATAGACAACTCTTTTGCCCATATGACGCAAAATAGGTTCAGCATGTTCTACAGCAGAGGCTTCTCCGCCAGCCATGAAGGTCAAAGTAGCACCAACAGCACCAGGAACACCGCCGCTGACAGGGGCGTCTATCATTTGTGGAGAGCGTGTAGAGAAGGCATTAGCAGAGTCTGGGTGTAGTAAAAGTGAACTTGCTGCTTCGGCTATCTCTCGTGCTGTGCCAGGGTCCGTAGTGCTAGAATCAATAAGAAGAGAAGGTTGGAGAGAGTGAGGAGAGGTCGAAAATAGGCCGTTTGGGCCTAGATAGGCTTCTTTAACGTGCTGTGGGTTTGGAAGCATGCTAATAACTGCCCTTAGACCTACGAGATGAATAGTTCTGAAGATTTATTGCTAGATGCTCTTGCTTTTAGGAGTCGAAATATATCCTCAGATCAGCGGGATTTCGCTTACCTGGAATGGATCCAAGATCACGAGGCGTTTCTACGATCTGAGCACCTTGTTTTGCTGCCAAGTCTTTAACTGCATCTGCATTTGTGTCGCAAACGAAAAGTTTGTAGCCTGCCTTGAGTAAATTTGACGCCATTGACGAACCCATTTTCCCAACTCCAATAAATCCCAATCGCAGCGCTGGTGCCCCAGGCATGTTGTATCTCGTATGTGTGACTCTTAGATAAACTGTTTATTAATTTTGCTTTGATTTACCGAGTAGAGCCATGGAAGTAGAACAATAAGCTGAAGAGAGCCAAGTCAGCACTTTGACCAATCGCAAGCTTTGCACTTGCTGTCTTGTATTACTTCCATCTTATTTCTAGACTTTGAAATTCATTTTTCCACATGTCTCTCTTCATACCCATCTCAAGGCTAGGATCTCTCGTTTAGTAGATAGTCCATCTTCTATTGTTGATACTACTTCACATTTCATTTCTCCGTCTTTTGCAACCATCTCAACAAAGGCAGCTATACCTCCGCCTACACCAAAATAGAAGGATTTTGCAGCGACATAGCATACCCCGTTAGATTTACTAAGACACTGCATCGCAAAAAGACAATTTAAATGCAAAAAGATTAGAGACTTTGTTGTCGGAACTAAGTTCTGTGACGGGTTTGAACAAAATCATTTTTCTAATCTCTTTTACCTGTTTAATGCATTGGAACAATCTATTCATTCCATCTAAAGTATAAATAGTTTCTGTCGTCACTATTATATCATAAATCCCAACTAGATTAATCTCTTTTAATAAAGCTCCAAGCGTCCCCCAATCACCGCTAAAATATTTAACAGGTGGCGGAGGACTCTGTTTGCTTCTATTTGCTTGCCAATTTGCCATGACACTAGGGTAGGTGAGCATTTCTAGCACTTGTTCGTTATAATCTTGAAAATCTACGGTTGCTCCCGCAAGCATGGCTACGATTCCAGGTATGCCATGGCCGCAGCCAAGCTCGAGGACACGTAATGAAGCAGAGCAGGGTTTGAAGAAGACTGTATCTACGAGATAGCGAGCGAGATCAATGCCGCCTTCCCATAGCTTAAAACCACCTTTTTAAAGTCAGTTATTCAAAGAAGAGGAGGATTCAGTCCCTTTAACTTCTGTGCAATGCCTTTTAATTGAATCAAAAGTTTTCCGACAAAATAAATAAATTTAATCTGTGCTGATGATCTGCTGCTTTCTTACCTTCATATTTGCCAGGGATTAGATCGCTATGTAAAACACCTTCTTGCTGTAATGCTTTTGAAGCATCTGTATCACTAACTCTTCCCTGTATTATCAATTTTGGATTAATTTGACTTTAGCAACGGCGGTGGGTTATGAAAATCTAAAAATAAAAGTGGGGGTAGATGACGGGAAGTCAATTCGTTGTCTCACCTTGAGAACAACAACGGTATCCGATAGCTCAATACCATCCCATGTTAATTCTGAACCCTGCAAAAATTTTGAAAGGAAAAAGGTTAGCCTTTGGAGGAGACAAAAGGCGTAGGAAAAGACGGCGAGAGGAGACGAGGAAACTTGCCGTGCCATTTGGAAATATCTCTTCTGAAGGAAGCAAATCAGCGGCAGCTTGAGGGCTATCTTCCTTGGTATCATTAGTATTCTCTGGATTGAAATTGAATTTAAACATTGCACTATTCCTAAGTTCTAAGCCAGATGCATGTCAAACACCAAATTTGAATTGCAGATAAATTCTCGAGTAAAAGATGTTGATTGGGGGATGCAATGAAATTTCCAAGTCTTTATTCATTTGTCAAGTACAAATTTAATGAGAAAGAATAGAGGGAGATGAAAAATTTGAGGGAAAAAATTGGAAAAATTGCCTTCCTCCAAAGTGTTTTGAATCAAACCTCAACATAGGTGAAACTGTACTGGTTCTTGCAACTTAATTCAATTCACAGTTAGAAATGAATCGAATGATGGCCCTATAAGAAGCCGATTCGTACCACTTTCATTATAAACTTTTAGATCACTATGGCTGAATCGCCACGCCTGCTTTTTTCTCTTTCGGAGCGAGAGGTCAAGGTATTCAGGGGCAGTCTACGCAGTTTGAACAAAGTAGGAGCAGAGCTTATGATCTGCGCAACACCAAACGAGGTACGTGATCAAATTTCAGTCCATCTCTTTAAAAATGATCTGCGACTTAAGTTCTAAATAATTCTTTCCCTACAGGTCCAATTCATTACAATTAGCAAGACACAGACTGCGCATCTAGCATTAACCTGCAGCGCTGACTTCTTTGGCAATTATGCAATTTTTGGTTGCATTCTTCTTCAAGCGGTCGTCCCGATCAAGGCAAGCTTTTATGTTCTTACTCCCCCAATATCCTCAACATCTTTAATCACCACGATAACCCATTAATTATCTCCATCGTTGCTGCCTGTAGAATGTATTAGCGCCATTCCGTTCCCAAAAGATTGAAAACATCACTTTTGAGCTCCCTGTCGACGAGTGCCGCCTTATCGTCACTGTAGATTGCGAAAATGGTAAGTTGAAACTTCAATCAATTAAAGTCAACACCTCTTGTTGCTAGTTGATGCAAGCAACTAGAGTGGATAAAAAGATCATACTTGATCCTTAAATTTTGTTTTTTCTCGGTATTTAATGCTTTATATTCAGGTTTAGTTAAGAAGTATACTTTCCCTGTGATTGACCGAGAAGTCAGTGTTATGGGAGAGATAGAAAGCCTTCCTGTTCGTGTTATCGTCGAGCCAGCATCCATGATCAAATATCTGTCAACATTCCATCATCGGGTAGAAGAGGTGGCGTTAATTGCTCACCCTCAAGAGACTGGTGGTGGTGGCGGTGGTGGTGGCACCAATAGTTGCGGGGCACCTACGGTCGAATTTAAAAGCTATATAGATCCCAATAAAAGCCAGATCGACGACTCTCTTCACGCGATGATATCTATCTATAATACTTTACCTTTTGCCAGTTATAGCAACTCTCTGGACTCTGTAGTCGAGATTATTTTCAATATCAAAGATTTTAAAGCAATGCTGACGCTCAGTGAAATGATAGGCACCAATATTGAACTTAGTTTTAATGAGCCGTCGCAACCTCTTGTAGTGGTCTCTCACTTCTTAGATGGATATGGAGGGTATGTGAAAGCTCGTCTTGTCGTTTCTACCATAGACAATCCTTATAGCGCAGCTTATCAAGAGGAACAAGAGCCAGGGGCAGTCCGGAATGGTGCTGCTGGGCCCCCGCTGCTGCCTGGAAGACAACAACAACAACCGAGGGAAGAAATTCAACTTGAGGATAACTATGGTAAGCATTCGGTTCTTTTAGTGAAATGAAGATTTGAAAAAAGAGGAAGCGAGGTAGATCTAACTAGGGATATTACCATTTTTTTTCTTCCCCCAGGTTACCATGTCGGCGATGACGAGGAAGATGGAGGCATTGCGAATACTCCACCTGAAGACATGGAAGTTTTACCCTCAGCATTCCCAGGCCTCATTTCTGCGCCGTCAAGGTTCTAGAGCACACCAGAGGTGGAGCAGTGCAGCTAGAAATAGGTCAATGAAATTTTACCTAATAGTCTTTAATCTTGTTGTTTCTGCCATTTTTTTTAGCAATTTTAGGTAGAGATCTCGGTCCATATCACAAATAGGCAATTCAACCAGTGTCTCTAGACACCTACACACCGAAACTTGCTGCATAATCCAGCAATTGTGGGCAAGTGAGGGTAAGTGCAAAATAATAGTCAAGGCAGCGATTTGAATAAGGCGCAGAGACTGCTTTGAGAGACCGAGGGACCTAGGGAACTCCGACCCTTCAAGGCTGTACCCTAGATGCTTCAACATTTAAAATTTAGACTTAACCTTGTAATTTAGATTTATTGCTCTTTGAAAATAAGTTGTATATAGACAGAGTGGTGTCTCTTATTTTGAAATCGCAAGATGAGTTTGTTTAATTGCTGCAAGCCAATTATCACTCCAGAAAGGCGTAAAGAAGTGGCACTCGCCGAGAGAGATGTCTGTTGCTCTACAGCTCCACCTATAGATGCTGAAATGATGCGTAGTAAGAGCGAATCGCGGATTTTAAAGGCAGCGACTGTGAGCAGCAGTGATCGCAGGAGCTCAGCCAGCTCCAATGCTCGCTCCCTATTTGAAGCTTCAGCCTACCGAGTAGCAGCCCACAGTACTAGTTCCAATGGAGAAGATATGGTCCCAGATGAGGATAATGCAGGCATTCCAGACAAATTTTTAGAAGAATATATTGCTGCCCTTCGTGACAGCAACGGGAAATGGGCCGCTGAAACTGATGTAGCAGATTTGTTTACTTCCAACGCGAAAATGATTACTCAAGATAAGAAGACACATGAAGGGAAATCAAACGTTCTCAAAAGATTAGATCAAGGTAAAGAAATTATTTAAAATGTGAATCTTTTTCTTCTCGCCACTGTCGTTCCAATTTTGTTTGTGCCTAACATTGTGTCCTTCTCTTTCTTTCTTTCTCGCAGGTGTTGAGACGCTCACTAAGATGGCAGGTAAAGATGCAGTTGTCCCTGAATGGGAAATTAAAGGTCCAGTTCTTACTGAAGCTATGGCCCATCAATATAAATGTACAATCAAACGAGGCGTTATGAAATTTTCATTTTCTTTAGAGTTCACTATTATTGGTGGAAAGATTGCTCAATTGAAAAATTCAAGGCTGTAACTCGATGACCTAACAAGACCTGACATAATGTAATCAATATTTACAAAGAAAGAGTGCAAGAAAACTCATTTTAGTGGGGGACAAAATCAAATTTCCAAGAGCCAACGAGGTGGAAAAGAAGAAAAAAGCAGACAACACTTACTTTCTTTACTATTCCATAATCTAAATTCTATATTTATACTATATATTGTACAACCTATACTACACTACGCTGTAGGATTGCTCTTATACGCTTTTAATACCAGGTCTTTATACTCTGCTTGATTTAGGTCCCACAATTTAGCTGCGTGGACATTGAGCGGAGAATCTACGTTGGCATCACCGAGCAAGGACTGGATAGACTGAAGAATGGTAGTAACACTGTATGCAGCTGCAATAAGAATATGAATAGCGAGAATGAATGAGTGGTAGTAGTAAATAGAAGCAAAGTGTTCCTGTCAGCAGGCACGGACGGTTGCATCATTTTTATATTTTAATTTTTCCTTACCAGACCATTTCTCTTTAAGGATATCCAAGCAAATATTTCCTTGCAAGTCTACGTTAGGATGGAAGCATGGGGTTTCAAATTTGACTACGGGGGCTTTAAAAGGATAGTCTGAAGTAAAAGTAAGCCCAAGACGGAAGCTTAAACCTTCATAGGCGGTTCCGCTAGGGCCCTGCCACGAGCAAAAAAATTGAGAAAATTAGATGTGAGTGACGGGTATAGGCCATAATACAGGATAAAAATAAGCAAAAGATTACCCAGTATATGCGGTAAATAGCCGAAAGTATACCTGAATAGTTGCAATCCAGTTGAGAAGAGAGTCTCCACTAGGAAATGCAGAGACAGAACTATCTCCAGCACACATTATGCTCATGAGTTCTTGCTGGAGTCTTTTGGTGACTGCTCCAGAGTCAATGAGCGTATTGCTCCCTGTAGCTTTGGCCTTGGTAGTAGCGTGCATTGAGTCTGAAGAGTTCATGATTTAATTTCAAGGTTTTTGCTAGATCCGAAGCTTTCACCCTTGAGCAGCCCCACCGAAGAATAAACACAGGTTATCCCAGAAGATATGAGGTATATTGAAATTATCTATTACAAATAGCGTTTGCAGCTTGGGGCCAAAGCTTTATGCCAAAGTTGGTTAAACAGACATAGCGCTCTAAAAGACCCACCGAGTAGCTCTAAAGATGTCGGCTGCCTTTATGGGCATTTATATACTGCAGAAATCTAATGACTTTAACCCTGCTGCACCCCTGCGGGTGACCCGTGAGAGTAAACATCTCTTGATTTTCCTGGAGAACCATTTGTAGAGAAATGCAGAATCTTGCTCAAGCGGTACGTGCAGGAAACCGCATGGCCTTGAGCAAGGCTCTAACTCTTATTGAAAGCTCAAAACCAGAGCATGAAAAGCTAGCCTTAGAATGCCTACATTATCTACAAACCAGCCTTAAAAACCACCCAGTGACGGCACTGTCAGCAGCGGCGACAGCACCTTCAACAGCCCTAGGAGAGTTTAGAATAGGCATCTCAGGCCCTCCTGGAGCAGGAAAATCAAGTCTCATAGAATCTATGGGCTGTTCTCTCGTTGAAAAAGGTGAAAAAGTAGCTGTCCTTGCTGTTGACCCTTCTTCTGTTGCAACTGGGGGGTCGATTCTTGGCGACAAAACAAGAATGTCAAAACTTAGTATCCTAGACGAAGCGTACGTGAGACCCTCTCCAACACGTGGGACCTTAGGCGGTGTTTCACGAACAACCTCTGAAGCCATGGTAGTCTGCGCAGCTGCGGGGTATTCACGCATCTTGATTGAAACTGTCGGTGTAGGGCAATCTGAGATTGCTGTAGGAGATTTAGTGGATTGCATGGTATTAGTACTTCCCCCTGTAGGAGGAGATGAATTACAGTCTATAAAGCGAGGTATCACTGAAGTAGCAGATATAATAGTAGTCAATAAAGCGGATGGACAGACTCGATCAGCTGCAGGTAGAGCTGCTGCTAGTTTTAAAGCAACTCTACATTTGAGACCACCACGAAAGAGAAGCTGGATTCCGGTTGTGCTGCCTGTAAGTGCACATACTGGGGATGGGATGGACGCTTTAGAAGTAACGCTAGATGATTATTGGCGGAAAATGTCTGGTAGCGGAGAATTGAGTGAGCTACGGGAGAGGCAAAGAGCAAAAGTAGCGTGGACCGCAACACAAGAATTGCTGCTAGAAAAGTTCCGTAGAGATCCGAGAGTGAAACAGCTGTATCAGAAATTGCTTCCAGATATCACTGCGGGGTATCTAGGGCCTAGAAATGCGGCAGTGCAACTTGTTGATTATTTTCAGAAATGCGGTGAAAGTTAATCGAGTGTAGTTGGTTAGCAGCAGAGGTAGCTGAGGAGCTGCTTCTGGTATGAGATAGACTGTAGTAGCGATAAGTAAGTATTTCATGTATTGAGAGTTGAAAATTAACTGTAAAATGAATTGCTTGTGTCATAAAAAAAATTTCGCCGAAACGAACCTCATCTTGTCGGCGGCCATTGGCTTTCTAGAAAAAAATGATGGAGTTCTAGAGAAAAGAGCTGCGATGGCAGGAATGGAGGCAGTTTTAAATTGCATTTGCATATTTAAGAATCATGGCTCCCGTTATGCAGCAGGTAAGCAGGAATTAGGCCGCATTATGATAAAAGGTTCACTCACATGCGCTCATTCTCACATTCCCTACATGCTTTTAATTATTATGCAGTCATCTGCTGCTTTGACCCAGCAGGTGTCCATGGGAGGTAAACCTATGGGCATTAACCGCCCCAGTCAGCGCAATGCGCGTCTCCAAAAGATGGTAATCCGAGGACCTCCAACCCATTGATTTCTAGAAGATTTCATCTTTTTCGGCCCAGTGTTTCATTACCATTTCTCTTTAAACTGTTCACAGGTTACTCGTGCTGATGCCAAGGACATTGTCTTTGACAACGACTCCCGCAAGAGGATGCAGGATGGCATCAATAAGATTGCCGATGCTGTCGCAGTGACTCTTGGACCTCGTGGTAAGTTTTTTACCCCTCTGCTGGCAATTTCATATGTAGCTTTTTATATAGTGCGTATTTTGCATACTGATTCCCACTGCATTGTTGTAGTTATCTGACATCTATTTTTCCATTATCCTACATGCCTCCAACAGGTCGCAATGTTGTGTTGGAACAGGACTATGGCGTACCCCAGGTTATCAACGATGGTGTTTCTATTGCTCGTGCTATTGAACTTGAAGACCCCGTGGAGAATGCTGGAGCCCAGCTTATCAAAGAGGTTGCTGGCCGCACCAACGACTCTGCTGGTGATGGTACTACTACGGCGACTGTACTTGCTCGTGAGATGATTCACTTCGGTCTTCAGGCTGTCACTGCTGGTGCCAACCCTATCTCTATCAAGAAGGGCATTGATAAGACCACTGATTTCTTGGTTGAGAAGCTCCAGTCTCTCGCCCGCCCCGTTAAGGGCTCTGATGATATTAGAAATGTTGCTTCAATTTCCGCTGGTAACGATGACGAAATCGGCCGTATGATTTCTGATGCTCTTGACAAGGTTGGTGCTGACGGTGTCCTCGCTATTGAAAGCGGTAACTCTCTTGAAACTACCGTCGAAGTTCAGGAAGGTATGGAGATTGATCGCGGTTTTATCTCTCCTCAGTTTATTACCAACAACGAGCGTATGCTTGTTGAATTTGAAAATGCTTTGGTATTAATCACTGACCAGAAGATTGAACAGGTAAAAGATCTTATCCCTATCCTCGAACAGGTCACCAGGGTCAACCGCCCTCTTTTGATCATTGCCGAGGATGTCGCTGGAGAGGCTTTGGCTACTTTGGTAGTCAACAAACTCCGTGGTATCATTTCCGTGTGCGCTATCAAAGCTCCTGGTTTCGGTGAGCGTCGTAAAGCCCTTCTCCAGGATATTGCTATTGTAACTGGAGCTGAATTCATTGCTAAAGATTTGGGAATGAACGTCGAGGCTACTACTTTGGAGCAGCTTGGTACTGCCCGTAAGCTCAGTATTGCCAACACTACATGCACCATGATTGCTGATGCTGCGAACAAGGATGAAATCCGTGCTCGCGTTGCTCAAATTAAAAAGGAGCTTGCAGAAACTGATTCTGTTTACGATACAGAAAAGCTTTCAGAACGTATCGCCAAGCTTGCTGGTGGTGTTGCTGTTATCAAGGTCGGCGCTGCTACCGAAACTGAACTTGAAGACCGTAAATTACGTATTGAGGATGCTAAGAATGCTACTTTTGCTGCTGTTGAAGAAGGTATCGTGCCCGGCGGTGGTGCTGCTCTCCTCCATTTGTCGGAATTGATCCCTGAATTTAAGAAAACGTTGACTCACCCTGAAGAAATTATGGGCGCTGATATCGTAATGAAAGCTCTCCGCGCTCCTTGCCGCGCTATCGCTAAGAATGCCGGTCTTGAAGGTGAAGTTATTGTTCAGAGATTGTTGGGAGAGCCCTTTGAGGTCGGTTACAATGCAATGTACGATCGCGTTGAAAATTTACTCGATGCTGGAGTCTTGGATCCCGCAAAGGTCACTCGCTCTGGTCTTACGAACGCATCTTCTATTGCTGGAATCATGCTTACTACACAAGCTGTTATGACTGAAAAAGTGAGAAACAGGGGACCTGCGCCTGGAGGTATGGGCGCCAATGGCATGCCTTCTGGATTAACGATGTAATCTGATCTTAAATATAGATCAATTTCGGTAACTAGCAGCAGCTTTGGTCATATTTGTGTTGGTTGCTCAAAGCTTAAAAAGTCATCATGATGAAATAAAAATATAAATACATTTTAATCTTCATTTTTTCTTGTTTGTTTGTGCACCTTTATGTGTGCCGGCGCTTCACCTTTCTTTCTTCATTTTTATTAGCTATTTCCGTTTAACAATGAGCTTTTGAAAGCAGAGTGTACTTAAAGATAAATTCAAGTCTTCCTGGTGCCAGTTTGAGATCAAAGTTGATGAGTGAGTTAAATTAAGGATAGAATGCCGTGTCAAGTAACGTCAATCAGGTAGGTTCTCAAATAAAATTCTTTACTTAATGTAGTCAGTTAGTTGATATAACAGGTATGTCCGCCAATTCTATTCTAAATAGACTGAATTTATTCTTCTAGTGATATTTTAGCCTTATCGTAATATAATTGAAAGTTAAGACAGCCCTTCTGGCGCCATAATTTTCCTCAACAAGAATTTTGGTGAATCCACATGTGGGAAGTTTTCAAATCTCTTTTTATGATGCTGTACATGCACTTCTTGTGCTGTAGCATTTGCACGGTCAATAAGATCTTCAATATTACCTACCAGTATACACACACCGTCCACTTGCATAGTTATCTTACGGTGGACGTCTCTGTTAAGTGCTCGAAGGGCGGCCAGTTCTTCTGGAGCGTATTTATCACCTACTGCAGCTATTTCTTCATCTTCTGCTTCAGGGGAGACCTCTCCAATATCTAAATCTTCGACCTTGGCGAGAAGGTCGTGCCATTCTTGCTCCTCCTGTAGAAAAAAGTTAGGAGGAAAAATACTAGTTAGCGAGCCACTGAAAAATTTAATTAAACGAAGGAAATTTTGCTATAATGAAACAAATCTATCCAGTTACTCTCTCACCTTCTTCAGTAACGCTAATCTGTTTCGTAATCCCGCTTTTCTAGCTTCCAGATCTACTCGTAAATCTTCATCACCCAACTCCAACGCAGTACTACTTGGCGGCACAGCAAACTGAATTGAGCCACTTTCTGCAGCAGAATTTAGTGATTCCAAGAATGATTTAAATACTGTTTCTAACACGAATGCGTCTTCTTTATCTCCTGCTTTCCTTAAGATGTCCAATTTAGCATCGCAGACACTGCCACACAACGCTAGGAGACGCTGAACGGGGGCAGCATTTTCTGGCAAGTCGTGCAGAGCTTGGCTCAGACGTTCGTAAAGCTCTGGCGGGAGTTCAAATTCTTCGACATTTGGGGTACGCTGTGACGTGCCAGCTGAAAGACATTTAGTTTCCTGTGGCTCGTATGGTGTTCTGAGGTAATTGGTCTGTGGCCCGACAGGCACTGGAGGTGGAGGGGCAACGCTAGTTTTCCGTCGCTTCATAACAAACCCATTCATCTCAATAATTTCGGATTCTGCAAACAAACAAAAGTGTTTGATCAGCTTTGGAGTGAAATTGCAGAAAATCTTCGCTTGCAACTGAAAATCGCAAAAAACTAACCTTTTGTGACTCCAACGACTTTCGCGCGCCCTCCCTGCAGAATTGAAGACGTAGAATTAATTATGTTTTTCTAGTAGGGTCTTAGGCACCAACGCAACACTGCTCCTTTGATAATCCTACCTCATGCTGCCCAGCCTGAGGTAAACTAAGATCGATAGTCTTTCTGCGGTCTGCCATGATTTCAGGTCAAACTCATCATCCACTAGTTATTCAATTTACATAGACATTTGCCCTGAGCATGTCTTTATTGCTCAAAATCACCCTCACCTTTCCTCCTATCAAACCGGCCTCGCCAGTTCTTCCTCGGTGGTCAAGCCAGAACTTCCCTTCTAGAATTAAACTTTACACAGGTTACTCAATGGAGTCATTATATTCTAAACATCTAATTAAAGCTAAGCCAGCTCTTGCAATGCCACAAGTAACTTGTCAGTATGTTCCGGCAATCCCACAGAAATTCTCACAAACCCATTCAGTTCTTTAGTTGCATAATGCCTTATCATAATTCCATATTTCTCAGCCAATATCTTCCTTAAACCTGCTGCATCACGTCCATCGGTCACTTTGCACAAAATGAAATTAGAGTGTGATGGATAAGGTTCCAAATATGATAATTTTGTCAGTCCTGCAAATAACCGCTCTCGCTCTAGCACCAATGCATCCCTGACTTTATCGATATATGCCACATTTGAAAGTGCTGCGACTGCTGCTATTTCTGCTGCCACAGAGACGTTATAAGGCTGCTTTGCGCGCCATAAATATTCAATCATATCGAGAGGAAAGGCGCCGTAGCCAACTCGGAGCCCTGCTAATGCAGCACATTTACTAAATGTACGCAACACAACCAGGTTAGGGTATTTAGCTACCCAATTCATACGTGATTTCTCTTCCGAGAACTCAATATAGGCTTCATCCAAGACCACTAAAACAGGCAAGTTAAGAATTTCTAATAATTCCGGTTCGGTAATCATGCTGCCGTCGGGATTGTTAGGAGAGGTTAAAAAGACAATTTTAGGGTTGTGCTCTTTAACAACACGTTTAATACCTGCAGAACGTGGAAAAATTTCAGTGAGAAATTAAGTTTATGAATAATTGTCTATTATTCGTTTCGAAACAAAAAATAACGACGGCTTGTTATTCTTTATTCTCTCACCATCAACGTCTATTCTAAATCCTGGCAGCCTTGGGACCGTCACTACCTCTGCTGCATTAACAGCAGCATCAAAGACGTACATTGTAAAAGTAGGAGGGCAATCGACAATTTTGTCACCGGGTTCTAGGACGCAGCGCATTAATAAATCAATTAATTCATCAGCACCACAGCCCACCTGCGGGAAAAAAGCAATTCAAAAATCCAAATTGTGATTAGAAAATTTGAGCATATTCAGGGGAATCTGATCCACTTGTCAATATTCACAGTTTGTGATCTCTATCAATACAAAGCAAAGAACGTACCAAAAGGTGTTCCATTGGGACGTCTTGCCAGTCAGCCAAAGCTTTGCGCAGGGCACGGGTCTCCGGGTCGGGATAGATATTGGGAAATTGCATATTGCCTAGAGCTTCCAATACTTCAGGGGGTGGTCCATATGGATTTTCATTTGCATCAAGCTTGACAATGTCCTTGGGGCTCTTGCCTAGTTTTTTAGAGAGCACTTCAAATGGCTCGATGGGTGTATACGCCTTCAATTTTTTAAGATGAGGGCGAATCAAGCCAACTCCAGTCACCACTATTTCCTTCTGAGCTGCCATTGGTGTGGTTGAATTCCTGCGAGCTGTTAAGGTAAGAATTCTAGCTGGGCGTGCACATGCCTTCGCGGATGTGCAAGAAAATTGTGTTTCCAACAACATAATAACACCCTCAAGCAGTCCAATGGACTACTTGACGTGATCAAAGCAATGTCTTTTAGTAAGCCCTACTAAATTTACCTTCGCTGTAGCTGCCATTTCGCTCTCTTTTGAGGTCAGGTTGAACAACTGCAAAGCGCAACGGGCGGAGGCTCTCATTCTCTGCTCTGCTTGCATAGCCTCTTGAATTAAGGGCTGACGTACAAAACTGCTACCCGATGAGTGCTATTTCAGAGCAAATGATCCTGGTTTTTGGCTGTGGGAGGCCGTCACTTAGAGAGCACTGTTGCCTGGCTGTCGTCGAACTGCCGTGCTGCACTTTCCAAGTAAGGTATTGGTGCCTAATGCACCTTGGCCGCTGTTCAAATTTTAGTGCAATGCAATGGCTGAAGACATAGATAGGAATAAGGCTGCCAGTGACTGGGTAAGCAATTAAAATTATAGATAAATTAATCTAAAAATTAATCTTGGGGTTCAGGGATCAAGGGCTGCGTTCAATATCTACAAGAAAGCAAATTTGATCCCTCAATGTGCTTATCTGATCATCCATTTGTGTAGTATGAACTCCCTTCAGATATTTGGAGCAGAATCCTGAGCTATTGTGATTATTCAAATCAGCACACAAGTTGCCGTCACCTTTGCATTTTCAGCAAAGTATAGAAAGATATTGCGCTTGTTAGATCCATTAAACATAACAAATCTTTTGAACTGTATTGAGAATTCAACACGAAGGTACGAATTTTGCTTTATGTATGATATTATATGCCTTCTATTGGCATGAATAAAATGTTGCCTGGCACTAGCAATGCCCGCTCACTACTTTCCTTCTTTAAAATTTAATGACCTAATTAGCTCCTGTAGCATAAGAAACCAAATCAGGCTGTTGGCAACGTCACTACGTTTAAAAGCGGCAACTCTATCGAGCGCATATCCAATCCCAGCTGAGTGGCTACTGCACATCCCAGCCGTTGCCCAGCTGTTGGAAGATTCCCTGGAAAACTTATCATGCTATCTTCAAGATTTCTCTGTACTGGAAAGATTCCATAATCTAAGAGAGCTACAATTACTCTGTTCTGAACGGAGAGAAATAGAAGATGGCGTTGCCTTCTCCTGGGACTTAGGCCCTCAGCAAGCCGCATCGTTATCGCAACTTCAAAATCTCACAAAACTTTCTGTTGTTGGTTTTACTACCGTAGAGCTCAACACTGTTGATATTGCACACCTCAAGGTCATTCCCGTAAAGATCAATTCCTTAAAAATCCCTGTATTGACCAATTTCTCTCTTTCTTGAACTACTAGATAACCGTTACTTGAATTTTCGCAGGAGCTGACGATAAATTTCCAGACCACCAGAGGAACTCTGGAAACCCAAAATCGCTGCACTTTCTCGTTACCAAAAGATTGTCTGTTGGATAAAGTAACTATATTAGGACCTGAAGATCAGGAAACAGATCCAGAAGAAGAAGGAGCGTTCAGTATAACTACAAATATAGATTTGGATGATGTAGTAAACAAGTGCAAGGTAACATAATAACATATGGCGGTGACGTAATTCTTTTCTTTTCTTTTCTTTTCTTTTCTTTTCTTTTCTTTTCTTTTCTTTTCTTTTCTTTTCTTTTCTTTTCTTTTCTTTTCTTTTGCTGTTACTCTTTTATATGAATAGAAAAAACACTTGTCAGGATCATCTAATATATGTATCATTCTTATTTCCTATACAGTTTATCCATATTTCCGGTGCGAGTATAGTTTTAGGCATCAACTCTTTCATAGACCTCGACCATCTCACAGCTGCCGCAACCTGCATCGTAACTGCAACAAGGTGGATTGAACTGAGAATAGAGCTCATTAAGTATTTAGAAGACCTTGATAATATAGACCCTGATCTTTGTGTGTATCATGGGGACCAAGGCACTGAACAGATATTCATCAAGGGCGGGTTGGTGGAAGCGATCAACACCGCTGCACACGCTCAACGAAAAAATATCTCTTGTGAAATCATTGAAGAATTCGTGCCTCTGGGCTTTGATTCAACCATGGATTTGAGTGGTAGTGATAGTGAAGATAATATTTGTAGTGGTAAAGAGTTACGAAGAGAAGGATCGGTGGTCATTTCAGGAATGATGTCAATTACCTTGTTAGTACAACGAAAATGGTAGGGATTAGACGCCGAGCGACAAATTTAGTATTGGTGTACGTGAAGCGTGTAATATGCGAAGCAAAATCAAGGAAACGTCGCTATTAATGGACTTATTACATTACAGTTTTGAATCACATTACATTACATTACATTTATATTATTTTAATTATGCTATTAATACCATCCGTTTAAAATTATGTTTTATCTCATGTATTCGAGAAAAGCCAAGTTGCCGCCTCAACCACCTCGCCATGCCCTTTACTTTTTTTCACTTCAGTAAACCTGCCCTGTAAATCTGTTGCCTTCCTTGCCAAGTATTGTTGACTTTTACCTACAAGAGCGCTATTCCCTTCTTGATCATATAAAGAATGCATCCCATTCAAGGTCGTTATCAAAGACGGTAAATCACCCACCGATTTTAACAGAGTCGTTGCTGATTGAAACATTTGTTTGGCTCCTGCAAGATCCTGACGTTCTTGCTGAACTGGGGCTAATACGTTTAATATCTGCCCTACAAGCTGCGTGCTACCAATTAATCCATGCGCTTGTTTTAAGGCTTTAGTTAACAGCAAACGAGCACCAGTCGGGTCGCCCTTCCTTTTCATAATAATACCATTTATCAGCTGAGAAGTTGCCTTTACATGGGAAGGAAGGCCTTGTAATGAAGATGGTATCAAATTCTGACCTTCCAACCATGCTGCAGCTGCTGTAAGACCCTCACCTTCGCTGTTTTTCTCTAATTCAGTCATTGCCGCAGACAATGCCGCTAGTTTGTGCATTGATTTTGTAGAGCTATTTAGGACAGCATCAAACAGAGACAAAGCGAGATCATACTCTCCCAAGGTATGCATATAATGGGCTAAAAGCATACACGCTGAGCTGGCTTGGTCCTTTAGTACAGAGGGGAAGCGTTGAATCAAATGCACTGCATCTGCAGAATGTCGAGCAGCACCGGCAAGGTCCGTTGACAGCAAAGCAGCAAGAGCGCGCTGTTCACTTAACGCTGCCTTTAATCGTAAATACACAGTTCCGTTGACCAACACACCAGGTGATACTTCACTTTCTGTTTTCCTAATATCTAAGCGCAAGTGGCCGAGTGCCTGATCGACCAGCTCCTCGCCTTGCCCCAGCTGCACCGCCGCTGCACTTCCTTTTCCTGCTGCTCTAAGGACAGCACCATGCATCATGTAGCCCAAAGCAGCTGCTGCAGGGCCAGGTAACCATCCATTTCCATCAAGACTAGCCCCAGATAACGCTTGTTGTAGCTGTGTAAAGACAGGGTAGTCGTTGTCTTGTTGTAATTGTGATGCTCTCCCAACCGCCAAAGCAGTGGCGGCATATAATACGAAATAGCTGCCACGTAAACGGTTTGCTACTTCTCCTTCATCATCTTCGTCTCCTATGATACCTTCTAAAATAGCGGCGCAAGCTGTTAATTGTTGGTCTGCGACGTCCATTCGACCACAATGAAGATTCAAAGCAGCTCTGCTTAAAGCCACAACCGCTGTTTCAATAAGAGTGAAGGTGGCTTGTGATTCAGTAGTATCCAGAGCTGCTAAAGCAGCTTCTGCATCGTTGTTCTTTTCAAATCCACATTCTACTATGCGGAGAAGGAAGTAGACTTTCCAACGCATCAAGCCCTTTGCATGAGGGTCCTGTGCCGCGGCGAGCCCTGCCCGACATGCTTCTAAAGCTTGATCAAGGTCGCCGCTAAGACGGTGGCAGACGATGAGAAGGTGGAAGACTTCCAACCTTAATCCATAGTGAGCTCTAACAGCTCGTAATTCTCTCTCAGCTTGCAAAAGAAGCGTCTTGGTGAGGTCTAAATTTTCAAAATGATCCATCAAAAGTTCGCTATAATCTAAGCACGCCAAGGCTCTGTGGGCAGGCAAGGCTTGGCTACATTTGCATGCGGCATCTAAACATTTTGCAGCCTGCACAAAGCAACCTTGAGCTTGCAGGTCGCGAGATAATTGCAGTAGAGTTTGAAAAGCGTCCATATTTCTTGATTAATTATCGAGTGCCCCCAAGGGGAAGAAGTTTGCCGTCACAAAATTTGAATAAGAAGCAGGAGTCTCCTGCTGCAGAGCTTTCATCCTGGTGAGCTGCAATTTGAAGTATCATCTTTTGCCGTCGGACAGCGCAGCAGGCTTGCCTGTTGCATCAAATTTACTAACAAACCTAAGCTATTAACGAACAATTACATGCTACGTAACAATAAAGTGGAGTTTAAGCTTAAGAAAACAATTCAATATATTATATTTCTCATAATAAGCTTTTCCGGTGGCAGTCGGGGAACCCCCACCGCCTCCTTCACAAAGCTTCTTTTATTTTCAAATATCAACGCCTCTTGGGAGTTCTCTTTACCACTTGACTTGAACAGTGCACAGCTCCATACATTGAAGTAATAGGACTGTAATCGATATATTGTACATCTCCATTAAAGTGCGGAGATTTCACAATTTGCCGGGCGCTTTCCAAATGGACAGCAATAATCCTTTCATTTCCAAGATTAAGAATATTGCACGCATACTTTAATTGGTCCTCTGCTTTTATAGGAATAATATTGTATCCATTATCCTTTAAATATTTACTAAATTCAACTGCAGAACGGCTCTTTGTATATTTACCATCAGCTCCTCTTGTGTATTCATCAACAAGTCTTCTGGTAGCTGCCTCTTCTCCCATCATTTCATCAAGCATTAAAACACATGTATCAGAAAGTAGAGAGAAAACGCAATCCAAATGCATACGATCTTGGTGTTGTTCGAAATCGTCGCGGACGATTGCAAGACGGCGAGTGCCCAAAAGATCTCGATCCATCAATTGATGGCATGCTTCCTCGTTAGAACGAAGACCGATACCCAACATAGCCAAGTCAGCATTCATTGCCACGAAATCTCCACCTTCCAAAAACCCAGGCTCGTCAATTGCGCCAATCACCTTTAATCCAACTTTTTCAAGACAAAATTTCATTAACGAAACTTCGAGATTTCGTTGAGGAGAACGCAGACGACCCATAACGATCCCACGGGCTGTAGTAATCTGTTGATCACGCGTATACACCAGATTAGACAAAGGTTCAAATGAGTACGTGGCAGTGAGGCCTGTATCACGATAAGAAGGCGCCAGATGGACGGTGGGGTTTGTAAGAATAGTGTCTATGAGTTGCGGGACGGACATATGCTCCAGCACTTTGCGTTTGTATTCATCGCTTAAATAATGTCTATCTTCAGCTTCAATATCTTCTAAAGAGGCACCTTCAGCAAGCTTATAGGTCAAAGCTTGCATGGCAAAATCTTCAAGTTCGGATCGAGCGCCGACATGCTCTGTAGTTCCAAAGGCTAAGATTTCTCTGACAGTGAGAACACGGACGCCGTTGTTACGCATGATGCGACGGAATTCAGCGTGGGCATTCTTTGCTGCTTCGAGATTAACGGGCTTTTCGTAGAGGGAAGCGCGGGGATGGAGACCGCCAAGTTGCAAAGACATGCCCTCGGGTTCACAGACAATGACGATCTCGGCGCGATCATTTTCACCTTCTTGAATTGCCTATATACATGGATTTTTAAATACATTGATTAGAAGCTGTTAGAAAAACATGTTTGTAGGGCAATAAATAAATAGTGCCTGATCTCTTCATCTTACCACTGGCACAAATTTATCGCTTTTCAAGAGCTCAGCTGCTGTGCTTCGCTTCTCAGTGCTTGATTGGAGAGCTTGGGATAACTTGGAAATTGGCTGCACTGGACGGGGTGCTACAGCGCATAAATCTTGAAAGCTTTCACTCAACATGCTGCCCCTTGACAAGCCCTTGGGTGGCAAACGCGGAGTCGATTCGGACATTAGATGAATTCTTGTTGGGTATATTAGTTGCCTCTAAGAGGGAGATGAATGGAATCCGCGAGAAATTCGGTAGAAAAGGGTTGTGCCGTGCTGTCACGTGTTTTTATGCAGTTTTGTGACTCGGAGCGCAGAACAGCAAATTTTCGTTTCTAGACTGAAGCATTCATTACATTCCACTTGCATTCTCTAAATTTTCAAGATGCTCTTTTGGAAGTGAAGAGAATCAAGAGGAAAGAAGGAGAAGAAGAGAATTCTTTTTTACCGCTGAGGCGGCGGTGCAACTGAACTTCTCTATCTTTCTGCTCTGAGTTTTCTTTTTTAACTGGAATGTATTTCTGGAATTTTCAAAGTATTGAGGGGAGAAACATTGAGTGCTAAAATAAGATATCTAAAATGCCAGGCATTAAGTTCCCAATATTTCCAATGCAACGTTAACAGGATGGAAAGCATTTTTTTCTTCATTGCGCGATTTTGCATTATCCTGAAGGCCTCAGTAACTGTCGTTGGAGTTATGTAGTCTTATTTACGTAAGAAGAACTGCTAAATTATAAAGTTATATTTGGGGTTCACAGACCAGAGTCTGGACCCATAAGCCAAATTTCAAAAGTAAGTTGTAAGTTATAATTCATGCAGTCAGCTGCATCGATAGTTTCGAATCGGGATAATGGTGTAGTGGTATCACGCGACGTTTGGATGTTTATTCCGAACATAAATATCGTCGAGGTCCCGGGTTCAATCCCCGGTTGTCCCCCTTTTTGCTCCGGGAGGAAGGCATACATACGCCCAGTCGCAGCCAGGTGAGCACCTTAGGTGTCACCTGATCACATTGGCACCATCGGAGGTGGCGGGAGTAAAATTGGAGGAAGAACCTCAAACTTAGTGATTAAATCATCTTTAAATCATTACAATTTTCAGTGATAATGTCTTAAATGCTGCAATATACTTTACATATGTAAGAGCTCTTTCTAAAGGCTTTCTAAAAATCTTCCGATCTCTTGCCCCAAATTTCCACGACATCTTAAGCCTTAAACGTCTTCAACATATACCTCAATTTACTCTCTGCTTTCGCCCATTGCTTATCATTACCAGCTACTACCCACAAATACGCAAGATCACCCTTGGTAGTAAACGCTGCCAATTGATGTGTTCCCACCTTTGCATACGGCGCATTAATTTCATAGGTATAATACGTTCTTCCATCTGCAAATTCTTCAGTATTCATAGATAACACATCATCATCTACGCTATCCAAATAATTTCCAGTAATAAAGGGCCCAATTTGTTCAATCACTTGTTGAGGTGGGCCCAGATCTTTCATAGTGGCGTTTGCTTTGGAGACTAAACGATACAACGGCGAAACGACGAGCATAGCACTGCCTTCTTCTGGGGATTCCCATAAAGCTTCATACCAGGGCTCATCACAACGAGGCATGCAGAAATTGCCACTGAGAATATTCAAGATTGTTCCCTCCGCCCACTTCGTTGGAAGTTGGAAGGAATAAAGGTTGGGGGAGGCAGTAATGACACCAGCCCGCAAAGCAGGAGTAGCACGTTCGGCTGGAGTGTAAAGAACATATCCATCCGCGTCAGCTTTGGGTAAGAAGTCGCCAGCTGTGCGGGACGCCGTCTTAGCAACGGCGGTGGGAACGGGGGTGGCAAAAACACCAGCAGCAGCTGCTGCAAGTGCAAGCATTGTGCTGCGCCTATCGCCATTGCCGGCAGATACAGATGCATGAACTACCAACCGCCTTCCATTACTTCGAATGCTGCGCCTGGTGGAGCAGAATTTCTGTGCAGCATGCTTGACGATCAAGCATTTGTCTGATACAACCGCAGCCATGACGATGTCCTCTTGTAGAACTTGTTAGACAAATGTTACGCAATTGTTAATTAATATCAAAATAGTCTCACGCTGGGGTTGATCTGCTTAATTAAATTGAACACTGCAAAATTCCGAAAGCTTTTAAGGTGCGATCAGAAGCTCGATAGGGAGATTTATATTTATTGAATCACTACAGTTATAAAAGATGGCAAGTTCGGGCCGCCAGCTGTGCCAGCACTGGACCTGATGGGCAGGAGATTAATGTAAATCTTTGTAAATAATTTTTTTTTCCGCCGCTGTGATTCTTCTTCTTTATTTCTCTTAAAACATCTATACCGTCAGTCAAATATGACAATGCGTTTTCCTAGACCAGTACATCTTGCGATAGCAGCGGCAGCAGGTGTAGCTGTTGGCGGCACAGCTGTCTATGTTTGGACGTCTTCACGTCGGCGGGAAATCATCTCAACTAGAGAGGCTGCATCCCCTCTTCGTGCCTTGGAGCTAGAACATCCCGCATTAAAGCATGGTGTCCCTCGAACCACCCATTTCCGCACCTTCTCCAGCTACGTCGCAGAATACGATCCCCGTCTCCGAAATCCTCGCTACGTTTTAGAACATTTTACCCCCGAGGTGCTTCGAGGCGACGGGAACCGAAACAACTCATTTTTCAAAGAAGATTCTACTCTAGACCCGCGTTTCCGCTCACATTTAGACGATTATAGAAACTCTGGATACGATCGAGGACACATGGCACCTGCTGCGAATCATAAACGTAGCCAAGAAGCTATGGATGATACTTTTATTCTCACAAATACATGCCCACAAGTCGGCCAAGGATTCAATCGGGACTACTGGGCACGGTTTGAACGATTTGTCCAGAAAGTTGCGGAACGGTGTGATGATGTGTTTGTAGTCACAGGTCCGTGTTATTTGCCGCAACCAGGCCCAGCAGGGTGGGCTATGAAACACAGCATGCTGGGGCAGCCTCCAAGAATGCAGGCAGTGCCCACACATTTTTATAAAGTAGTTCTAGGAGAGAGAAGAAATGGCAGTACAGACAGTACTGTATTAGGTGCATTTGTATTGCCGAATATGCCAATTGACCCAAAGACACCGCTGGCAAGCTTTGCAGTACCAGTGAGCTCATTAGAAGAAGTTGTCGGGATTTCTTTCTTCCCTAAATTTTTAGAAAAAGAAAAAAGATTGGCCGTAGATCAAGTTTCTCTGCAATGGCAAAGAATAGGACATGCAGAATTGTCTCAATTGAAGCTTCCTGCTGGTAGTGGTGGGGTTGGAGCGACAGGGTCCCCACCGCTGTTGCCGCCACCGCCAAGTAGCGTTATTGCAATCCCAGAATTGAAGCCCAAGTCGCCTGGATATGGCATGGAGCATATTTGTGAACGTAATGGGTGTAGATTGCCTGGAGAAAGGTGGTGGGAAGCGAATAAAAAGGCGGTAGCAAAGGACTTGCGGAGGACGAAAAGTTCACCTGCGCTTGCTAGAGCCATGCCTCCTAAATAAAGTTAACTCTGCTCTATTTAAATTCAGTTCATATTATTTAAATGTACAGTATCCTGTCTCTGCGATCGTTGTAATTTGGATTCTTAAGTCAATGAGGTTGCAAAAAATGATCATAATCATCGATCTAGAAATTTAAAATCATGGACTTTGCGAGTTCAACCCAGCGGAAAAAGTGGTTGTTTACCACAGATACGTTGGTGAGTTGAATAAAAGTCGCTGAATCTCCTTTTTGGAGTCTTTTGCTAGGAATACAAACAATTGATCAGGATTGAATATCTTTTTTCCTCGCACTGCAACTCAATTGGTCCTCTGAGAAATTTTCTGCAGACGAATGAACGTGAGCAAGTGCGGCAGATCTACTTGGCCCAGTTCAAAGCGGCAATTCCAGACATCAACACAGATGCAGATCTAATATCCCCACTAGAAGAAAGTGGTCTTCTTCGACATTACCAAGAAAAAATTGTCGCCGTCTCGGTCAATCTCAAGCTCCCTAGAAAAGTTCTTAGCACTTCTATCAACTTCTTAAAGCGGTTTTATCTCAAACGGTCTTGTTTCGAATATGACCCTCAACAAATGGTCCTTGTATGCCTTTATTTAGCATGCAAAGCAGAGGATTGTTACATCTCAGCAGCAGAACTCGGGCGTCTCGTAGGGGTTCCTGCCGACCTCTTATTAAAATTAGAGCTCGTGCTGCTGCAAGGTATTGAATTTGATTTGCAAATACACTCTATGTACCGAGCAGTAGAAGGCTGTCTCCTAGATTTTACAGAATGGATAGATAAGAAGGCAGTATTGAACAAGGAGGCAAGTGAAAGTTTAAAGGCGGCGGTAAATTTAGCAGCAGATAGAATACTACTATCAGATGCACCTCTGCTGTTTACTCCAGGTCAATTAGGTCTGTCTGCGTTGTATAGTGGCGTTGTAAAGACTCATCCAGAGTTTTGCAACAGGAAAGGTGACAACAGTGAATTTAAGAGTTATTTAGAGCATGTAGGGAAGGACCATAGCGGCGTTCAATCAGCAGCAGCAGCAGCAGCAGCGGTAGATTTACTAAAGACAATAGAAGCAGTGGAGGGCATTGCTAATGAATCAGGAGAGTTTTTGCAGCATGAAGAGGTTGTAGGAATTGATAAAAAGCTGAAATCGTTTAGGAAAAAAATAGCTGTCCTCGCAGCGGGGAAGGGTAAAAAGAATAAAGCTTGAGTAGTAGAGAATTTGGGCCCCTTGTTTTAAAATTGTAAGTTTGCTTAACGCACATGCTCCTTAGGTCGATTTGCCTCGAAATTTTCTGAGCGCATTTGTTCAAGTAGATCACATTTTGAATATTTCTCGAAATCAATAAGCAGCTTCTCCCCACAAAGATGGTGAAAAGTGCGTTCATTACCGGAGCTGCCGACGGTATTGGTGCCGGACTAGCGCGTCAACTGTCCTCCCTTGGATATGCAGTAACTCTAGCTGACATCAACACCGCTGGCGCACATGCGATTGCACAGGAGATCACCATGACGACCCAAGGGGCCCAAACACTCGCTCTTCATTGCGACGTCATCAATGAAGCAAGCCAAAACAAAGCATTCCAAGCTCATATTCAACGCTTCGGTACCTTAAATGTTGTTATTCTCAATGCGGGTATCATGGAAAGTGGCGACCTCTTTGACTCTAGCTCTAATACCTGGCAGCGCAGTCTCCAGGTCAATTTAAGCGGTGTTCTATATGGAGTACGTATTGCTGTTCAGTCTATGAAGGCACTTGGTACCACCCAGGGTGGTGTCATCATGCCTGTCGCATCAGCTGGCGGCATCTATCCAATCCCAATGGGGCCAGTTTATAGTGCAGCTAAAGGTGGTGTAGTTATGCTAACACAATCTCTAGGCCGTAATTTAATGAAAAATTATGGGATAAGGATAGTAGCGCTGTGTCCAGAGTACGTAGACACTGCCCTAGTACGAGGCGTGAGAGAACAGCAAGGGGCTGCTGCTGCTGATGCATTGCTTAGACCAGTCAAGGGGAAGTTGTTGACAGTAGAGCAAGTTGCAAATGTTGGAGTTGAATTGGTACAAAATGCAGATCAAGTTGTCGGGAAATGTGTTCTTGTGTTGTCAACGGGAGAAGTGATGATTCCTGATTGGCCACGCCTACAGAACTTAAATTTAAGACCCTCTCCTCCGCCATTTACTGCTTCTTCTACTACTACTAAATCTACCTACGAAGTACCAAGAGTTCTTTCAAACCAAGCACGGAAGATAATAGTTACCCGCTTGTCACCAAACTTCCGTGAAGCAACACAAATTGTCACTTTTCCTCTCCCTCAGATTCCAGAAGGATGTGTCTTGATTAAAAATCTTTATTGTGGAATTAATGCCAGTGATGTGAATTTCACTTCTGGTAAATATCAACGTGGGGGCGGTCCTTCGGAGCCGCCCTTTGATGCGGGCTTTGAGGCCTGTGGTATAGTAGTAGGGGAGGGAACAGGGCAAAAGACACTATCGATAGGGCAACCTGTGGCTACGATGCAGTACGGCGGGTTCTCGGAATATTCAATCGTGCCAGCAAAGCAGTGTTTACCTATGCGACGAGCTGCACCTGCGGTTCTTGCCTTGCTCACGTCTGGACTCACAGCATCAATTTCTTTAGAGCATACAGCAAGATTAAAATCTGGAGAAATTGTACTAGTAACTGCTGCTGCAGGTAAGCTTCTGTCAGTCGTACAATTATTTTTTCCAATAAGCATCCTTTTGATTAATGATTTCAAATTTTTTTCCCTATATCAATATTTCTATATTGCAGGTGGCACAGGGCAATTTTTCGTCCAACTAGCAAAAGCAAAGGGAGCCCACGTGATTGCCACGTGTGGCAGCAACGAGAAAGGACAATTTCTGAAATCACTCGGTGCAGATCGAGTTATTAATTATAAAACTGAAAGTTTGAAAACAGTTTTGAAAAATGAGTATCCACAAGGCGTCAACCTAGTTTGTGAGTTGGTTGGGGGTGAAATGTTTTCTACTTGTTTAAACGCTCTTGCTCCTGGAGGGAGGTTGCTTATCATCGGTGCTGTCTCTCAGTATTCTACAGGATGGAAGCCGAGCACCCATGTCGGTTTACCTGAAAAGCTACTAGTGAGAAGCGCCTCGTTACTAGGTTTCTTTTTGCCAATGTATGCTGTTCATTTTAAACGGCATTTAGCACAGCTTCTGGATGCGGTGGAAGGTGGGAAGTTGCATGTGGAGTTGGATCCGAGTAATTTTGTTGGTTTAGAGGCTGTTTTTGATGCAGTAGAGCATTTACAACGTGGGCAAAGTATGGGCAAAGTGTATGTGACGTTGGATCCAGCAGTGTCGGTGGCCGAGACAGGGAGAGGGAGTGGAGGAGTAGCATCTCGGTTGTAGAAAACTTGTTTATATTCTTAGTTGATTGGTAAATTTGTAACCTTGTTTTCAATAGCATGCTGTATCATAGATGTAAATTGGTTGTTGCAGAGGCAGCGCTTTGGCGGAACGCAGAGTAAAATAGAAAACTCTTCCCTGGGTTATAAACAGAGAGTCGCTGCCTATTGAATCACTACTATATAATATTGAGCATTCAAGAGGTTCTCCACAGCTATTTTTGGTACCTGCAGCTGCAGATCCTGCTTGTTTTTGAGAAGAGATTTATTTTAATTCACTTTATTAGAAGGATTGCTCCTGCACGTGCTTTTCAGCTCTGTGCTCTTTGAAATAATTCTAGAATCAATTCTTCTTAGTAGGATAACAGCCGCAGTCTTCCGCAATCACACCATAAGGTCTAGATTTTACGTTTGAGTTTCCCAAAAAATAAAAGATGAGCGTACCCATGATCCCTAACAACGCCAACGATCTCGTAGGCTTGGAATCTACAAACCCAGCTAGTAAATCTGCCGACGCCCAGGCCCAGCTTCCTAATGAAGTCATCACCATTGCCGACCGTCGTGTCCGTGTCGCCCAGGCAGGACTAGAGAACGCTACTATCTACGCATATTGCCGCCAATGGACGTATAATAACCCGAATCCTATGTATTCAGCCCAATTTGAAGAGGGGCAAGCACTCCCACGTATTCAACACCTCAAAGAGGAAGAAGAAAATGCGGCCAACACAACTTCTGCTCCTTTGGAAATTTACAATGTAGGCAATAAGGAGCTCAAAGATTTAGAAACAATAACTAAAAAGCAGAGACAACGCTGGAAAGCACTAGGAAATGATATGAGAAATAATGCAGTAGGTAAACGGGCGCCCTACTTGCAGCGCTTGCAGGCAGCTATCTCCAAATAAAACATAAATTAACCGAAAAGATATAAAATTTAGGGAGATTCAACTCGAGCTTCTTTCTTTATCCAAGGTTGCCACCTCCAAAGGAACCACCTGCCATATCCTGATCTAAATGCTCGTCATCTGCCCATGATACAACAGCCCACACTGCTGGCTTTTGGCTACAATCTATTCTTATTGTGTTGATCGCACAATTTGCCGATCGCCCTTTTGGTGCCGTATGAGTTGCTTTGCGATGGACTGCATGAAGGATACCGCCATGTGTGACTATGAGAACACGTTGCTGAGGGTGAGATGCAGCTATACGTTCTAATGCAGCTGTTATTCGAGCGAGCATGGTGTCTAGGGGCTCAATTCCCGCCTACAAAAAAGGGAGAGGAGAATATAGTTTTCCTGAATACCTTTGAATTTCTTTCCTTTATAGGACCTGGTCAATCGACTGGCTAATCTTTCTGTCAAATATAGGTATCTAACAATACTTCTAGTTACTTAGCTACATACCTGGAGTGATGCTTCATTTGGTGTGTTGAGCCCAAGCCACACAACTGGTAGAGTCATCTTTGCTTCTGTCATCGCTTTACCTTCTAGTTGGCCCAACTTGCGCTCTCTAAGATCAGTATCCCTTTGTATTATTAGATTAGTTTGATTGTAATGGTGTTTATGTACAATATCTATAGTTTGTAAAGTACGTGTTAGATCGCTTGTATAGAAAGCATTGAATTTTTCTTCAGCTAATCGAGCGGCAAGTGCCTCAGCTTGTTTGATTCCACTATCATTTAGTGCCGGTCCTGGGAACATTTGGCCCTGTAGCCTTGATTCAACGTTGAAGTTTGTTTCTCCATGCCGGACGAGGACGAGTTCACAGGCTTGACATGTAAGTTTTGTCATTGCTTTGACCTGCCTATCTAGTTCTTGGGCGGAGCGGCGATCGGCTCTTGAGCCAAACATTGTGCGCACGGCCAACTACTTATTCCATCCCATCGCCTTTGTAGTGAATATATCTCAACATGTTACAAGTTATAGAGATGAAATCATGTCAAGATAGTGAACTCTAGTGGAGGTGATCAAACTTGATCAATTTGTTTTTCAGTCCTAGTTTAAATTTTAGAGCGATTCAATCCCAATTGCAGGAATCGCATCTATTCTAAAATGGATATTAAAATAGAATTGGGATCAGCCAACATAATGGAAGGGACATAGATCCTACTGGCTGGTCAAAGGCTGTTTTGGCACTTAGAAACTTCGGGATACTTTGGGCCGCCCGGCTCCTTGATTTGCTTCTTTTACACAATCCTTTGGCCTCTTGTTATCATTCAAATTAGACATCGTGTTTCTGAAAAAGACATATAGCGTAGGAAACAGACTGATGAGCGTGGCTGGTATAGACATTGGTGATGCAGCCAGTTGCATTGCGCTGGCTCGCAAAGGAGGTAAGAAAACATCAATGAACATCAATGGCATTGATCACCCTTTGAATATCCTTAGCAAAGCGTCTCACCCTATTTTTCTCATCTCATCTTGCTCTCATCTAGGAGTCGACGTGCTTCTTAACAAGGAGTCCACTCGTGAGACTCCTAGCGTTGTCACTTTCTCAGCCAAGCAGCGCATGATGGGTACCAGTGCAGGTAAGCCCTATCGTTATAAGAACCAGAAAATCAACAGTGCCACTTTTCAAGTTTGCTTCATCTTGATCTCATGCCGTTTATTCATTTTACCAACTTCTCTTTCCACTAATGTTACAGCTGGTGCAATGACCACAAACCCTGCCAACACCATCAGCCAGATCAAACGTATCTTGGGTAAACGTTTCGACGACCCTGCTGTCCAGGCAGATATTGAATCTTTCCCTTTCAAGTGTGTCACTGGACCCAGTGGTGAAGCAATGGTTGAAGTAGACTACCTTGAAAAAACCATGCACTTCACCCCTGAGCAGATTATGGCAGCATTACTTGTAGATCTTCGTGAACTTGCTGAGAAGGAGCAAGGGACCCCTGTTACTGATGCTGTGATCTCTGTGCCTGTGTTTTATACAGAGGCTGAACGTCATGCCATGTTGACTGCTTCTCAAGTCGCTGGATTTAATTGCTTGCGTCTATTGGATGAAACAACTGCTACTGCCTTAGCATATGGTATCTACAAAACAGATTTACCAGAAAACGAGGTGATCAACGTCGCGTTTGTTGATGTCGGGCACAATGCCACTCAAGTATGCATCGTTGCCTTGAAGAAAGGACAGCTTGCTGTACTTGCCAACGCTTGGGATCGTAATCTTGGTGGCCGTGACTTTGACCGCGTGTTGTTTGATCATTTTACAGCTGAATTTGATGAGAAGCATAAAATCAATGTCCGTTCAAACCCCCGCTCTGCCTATCGCCTCTTAAGAGCATGTGAACGCACAAAGAAGGTGCTAACTACTAATCCTGAAGCTCCGATCAATGTGGAATCGTTGACCCCTGATGTGGATGCCAATGGAATGATTACCAGAGACATTTTTGAAGAAAAGGCAAAGCCTATTTTGGACCGTCTTTTGGTTCCTGTCCAACGTGCTGTCCAAGATGCTGGTTTGACCCCGGACCAGATTCACAATGTCGAAGTTGTCGGTGGAAGTACTCGTGTAGCTTCAGTCTTGGGATTACTTACCAGTTATTTTGGTAAGGAGCCTTCTCGTACCTTGAACGCTAAAGAAACCCCCGCTAGAGGGTGCGCTTTGCAGTGCGCTATGCTCTCTCCTGCCTTCAAGGTCCGTGAGTTCCAAGTACAGGATGCATTCCCTTATGGTGTTCAATTTTCTTGGGATAAAGATGGTGAAACTGTGACTTCTACTGTCTTTGAACGTGGTAGTCACGTTCCCTCTGCTAAAATGCTTACTTTCTACCGCTCAGAGCCTTTTGAATTGACTGCCGAATATACACCTGATTCCGATATCCCCTCCCCTGCTGAGAGACATATTGGAAAATGGACTGTCGGTCCGTTCCCTGCCCCTGCTGCTGGCGGTAAAGCCAAGCTGAAGGTCAAGGTAGTGTTGAATTTGAATGGTATTGTAGCTGTCGATACAGTCAACATGGTGGAAGAGGAAGAAATCGAGGTGGCTGCTGCAGCAGAAGGTGGTGAAGAAGCTGCTGGTGCTGCCGTTGCAGCGGATACCCCTATGGCTGATGCTGGTGCTGCTGATGCTGGTGAAGATGGTGCTGCTACCGCTGCAGCACAGGCACCTGCTGCAGAGAATGACGATACAGCCACTGCTGCTGCTGCCACGGCTCCTAAGAAGAAGATTAAAACCAGAAAGACTCCTGTCCCCATTAGATCTGAAACTGGTGAACTCAGCAAGGAAGCCATCCAGCAACTCTATGAAGCTGAATGCGAAATGGCCTTACAAGCACGCATTCAAGAAGAAACCGCCGATGCGCGTAATGCTGTGGAATCCTATGTCTACTCTCTCCGTAACCGCCTCGCTGACTCTCTTTCTTCATTCACCACCGATGAAAAGCGTGAACAGCTCAAGGCTGCTCTTGAAAAGGCAGAGGATTGGCTCTACGACGAAGGCGAAGATCAAGCAAAGAGTGTATATGCTGCTAAACTGGCAGAATTGAAGAAACTGGGTGATCCTATAGAGAGACGTGCCAAAGAAGCTGAAGCCCGCCCTGCTGCGTGCGTGGCATTGAGACAAAAGGCCGAGGGATATTTAAGCCTTGCTCGTGGTGGTGACCCTAATTTCGTTCACCTCAGCGCTGAAGAGCTCGAGCAAGTTGCCCATGAGGCTGAGGCTGCGTTGGCATGGTTGAACGAAAAAGAGAAATTGCAGGCAGCTGCACCTGCTCATGAAGATCCCGTGCTGGTGGTATCTGACATTGAGAAAAAGATGGATACTATTTCCCGTGTCTCTGATCCTATTTTGTCAAAGCCTCCTCCCAAACCTGAGCCTGTTCCTGCCCCTGCTGCAGCTCCCGCTACTGCTGAGGATGCCGGTGCTGGTGCTGCTGAGGGTGAAGGTATGGATACTGAGGAAGGCCCCCCTCGTGTTGAGGAAGCTAATGAGGAAGATATGCAAGAGTAAAGTAAAGAGAATGTTGTATCGCTCAATAGATTATATAATAATTATTTCTTCTCGAAACCCCAAAACAAATCTAACCGCCTGGTGCATGGTCTCTAAACTCTCATTTCATTTTGTAAAAACTTTTGCATTTACACCAAGCAGGCTATATATGTATATAGAGCAGTATGATGTGTCTATTTAGAACCCTCTTGAATTCCTTCTCATGATCCAGCGTAGCTTTTCTCTAAATACTCTCTTTCTCAGTCGCTTGGCGGTTTCCATTGCCGCCATCTTGCGTTCGTGAGTAGGTTTCATAAATACTTTCTGTGCGTCCCAAGTATCCTTGAATCCTTCTTCTACAACCTTTCTTTTCAAGGTACGAAGGGCCTTTTCAGCTTTGTTGCCATAAACGTCAACAGAAATGATTCCTCGCTGCTGGACGACACTCCAAGCCTCTGGAGCACAGCCTCTCAAGGCCTCTGGAGCGAAGCCTCTCAATGATTGTAGCGATGTAGATACTAATCTGACACCCGCCTGCTCTAAAAGACCCCACATTGCTTAAGAAGATCAATAATGTGATAAATATGAAGTCTTAATTTGCTATGTTGAGTGCTCACAATGCCGCTGCCGCAGCTCAAATGTATGCTTTAGCGATGCTAGATGGAATATATGTAATGTTATTAACAAAATTAATACGATCAAGGCCCTAGTCGAGCAATTTATGAGGTTACCATGGACAAAAGTTCAGGTCGATTCTTCCACCACTAGTAGAATTTCGAGTTCTAATCATCATCTATACCTCACTCTTCCCGGCATTCATTTCCAAACAAATATTTATCTTGTGCTAGTTTTTACCGAATTTGGTGTGTCAACAGCTGTTCGATATTTGGCCCTGACGAAACATTTGTGATTTGACTAATTTGTTTTGAAGCAAGGTTATTCTTGCTGTCACCCACCCAACTATGCCTTGCTAAGATGTCGGGGTGTAGAATGCTGTCAGGCTCGGAAGCCTGCCATAGCGGGAGGCTGTTTGGCAGTGAAGCCCGCTGTGAGATTAATAATAATCGATTGAGAATGGGATTTTCACGGTCCAGACTTTCGTCGCTTGGGAAAAATTTGAACCCCAGCTATTTTGGAAGGTCTCAAGCCGGCAGAGGTTCGTTCCGAGATGCTCTGCTAGTGCGAAGTGAAGCAATTGATGTTCAACAACAAGGACCAGGAGTAGCAGGAAGCCACGGCCAACTGCGCTCTGGATTTATCAAATCAGATACAGAACTTAGAGGGTAAGATTACTTCGCCGATAAATCAGCGTCATTTAAAGCCTTTGCGTATTGCAATTCTCATTTTGATCCCCCTTTTACAATTTTGCAGCCTTTTAATGAGGATCTACCAGGCCAGTGATGCTCCTAGCTGTTCCCTTCCACAGCAAATTACCTCCCCAGTGCGTGGCGTACCTGTCTACGTCATGCTGCCGCTAGATACTGTCTGGCTAGTTGAGAATGGTCAAGGCAGTAATGGGGCCGAGTCTGTTCTCATGAGAGAAAAGGCTATGGAGGTTAGTTTAGAGATGCTTCGCGCATCTGGCGTCGAAGGCGTCATGGTAGATGTCTGGTGGGGTATTGTAGAACACGGGGGACCAAAGAAATACGATTTCAGCGCTTATAGAAGACTCTTTGAACAGGTCTCAGCGGCGGGTTTAAAAGTCCAAGCAGTGATGAGTTTCCATGCAGCAGGTGGCAACGTTGGTGACACCTGCACTATCTCACTTCCTCCTTGGGTTCTAGAAGTAGGTACCGAAGACCCAGATATCTTCTATACCGACGCAGCAGGCTTTAGAAATAAAGAATGTATCTCATTAGGTTGCGACAATGAACCTGTCTTGCGAGGTAGAACCCCGATTCAAGTGTATGGCGATTTCTGCGCTGCTTTTGCTGATGAATTTGCTCCCATGATGGGTAGTGTCATTGACGAAATCACCGTTGGAATGGGCCCAGCAGGAGAGCTTCGTTACCCTTCATATCCTGAAGGTGATGGTCGGTGGAGGTTCCCAGGGGTTGGCCAATTCCAATGCTATGATAGATACATGCTGAGTAGTCTACAAGCTGCAGCTGGTGCTGAAGGTCGACCAGAATGGGGTCATGGCGGTCCACATGATGCTGGGCATTATAACGCACGTGAAAATGAGACTGGATTTTTCAAGGACAATGGTGGCAGTTTTGATACACCGTATGGATCTTTCTTTTTATCTTGGTATTCATCAAAGTTAGTGGATCATGCTGATGCGATATTAGGCACTGTACAGCAAGTTCTTGCTGAGCGTGGTCGCCCAAGAATCGCCAGAGAAGTAAGAGACACCTCAGATGGTGGTAAAATGTTTGCCTTTGAACCTGCGGCAAAATTAAGCATTAAACTTGCTGGAGTTCATTGGTGGTTTAAAAGTAGAGCCCACGCTGCAGAAAATACTGCAGGGTATTATTCAACATGGTATCGTAATGGATATTTGCCAATTTTTGAAATGTTGGCAAGTCACCGTGCAGGTGCATCATTCACTTGTGTAGAAATGAGAGATTGCGAGCATCCAATGGAAGGTCGCTGTTCTCCTGAAGGGTTATTGCATCAGGTTCTAGCAACTGCAGCACGATTAGGAGTCCCTGTATCTGGAGAGAATGCCTTACAGCGATACGATCAACATGCTTTTGATAGAATTGCCGAGTCAGCATTTGGTCAAAGTGTGATGGCGGGTCGATTAGAAAGGTTGACTTTTTTGAGGATGGGGGACATGATGTTGGATAATTGGGATCAGTTCTACGCAGGAGTGATCAAGAGGTTGACATGCCCTCCTGATCACTGGCAAGGACGAAGATAGAATGGCGCTTTTTGAAAATCCTATAACACAAAATTGATAAATAAAAACTTTGAAATTTGGCGACGGTGGTGGTGGCGTTGGTTTTGGTGTATTTTTTTTAATTATATACAAGAATTTGGATGATTTCTGTGCTGGTTGCTGGATTTCTGGAATTGGGTATACATGCATATATCATTTTGACGAGCAGCATCGATTTCGTTTGGTTAGATGAGTGGAAAGAAAGAAAGAATGAAATTTTATTTTTGAGAGAAGCAACAACACCCGATATTCATTGATTCATTCAAATCACATTAAATTTGAAATCTGATAGAAATTTGCTGTTTTTTATTTTGCCGGCAAAGAAGTTTTATAGTTTTTGAGAAAGTAGAGAATTCCAATTTTCCTCTGCTTTGTGTTTTTTTCTGTACTTTTTCATACCTTCTCGGTGTTCAAACCTTGAAACTTTTACAAACAAAATGTCCATATTTTTCGTCTTTGTCTTTATATTAGCGAACCAGTTTTTGTAGCGTCTTGTAAAATATCTCCGTTTCTTTAGCAAAGTGTGTCAAGAGAACTTGATTCTGAGTGATAAATATTGTGGTGAGGCCAACAAAACAACGCCAGAAACCCACTTCTTCTTTTTTCAGCAACAGTCAATTGATAAGCTTCTGTAAATAATTAAAGTTGACAATATGAGTAATGAGATTGTTTTACATGCTTCTAATCCGGAGGAAAAGAGCTCTAGAGCTCTTGCGCTTGCAAACCCCTGCGAAATTGCCACATCACAACAATCGAACCAGCTTGTAGAGAAGCTTAGGAACGAAAGAGAGGAGCATAGACATAAACAAATATGGATTAAAGACCCTCACGGAGGGCCTTATCGAAAAGTAGGTGTCTACAGTGACAGAAAATACTGGTCAAAGGCATGTTTGACCGATCATTAAGCATCCTTAATTCGCAGGCAAAACCTGGAAATGGCTATGATCCACTCACGCAAAACCCAGATGGCACATCCAAAGATGTAAGAATTGCTATTCAAACAGGTGTTTATTCTTATCTGGAAAAAAAAACTTACTCTTCTCTAAATATTTTCCGTCGCTGGTTTGCTTGCAGCTGGAATTAGGCTATCACTTCCCAGTAGAGACAGGCCCCACGTCCAATTTCGTAGGAAATCACATGACTCAAGGTGCCATAGATCTCGTTCAATCCGAGCTTGGCCAGAAATCTGCTAAAACTCTCCGTTTGCGAGCTGCAGCACAAGCTCTTCACAACCAAAACATAACTCAACCGCTATCATTGCCAGCAACAAATAGAACAAATCCACCAAAACTTTTGTTACATGAACATGAAATGACCGAAATGAAAGTAGTGGATAGCACTTTAGACGATGGGATTGCTCCTATTCTTGCGGTGCAAGGTGGAAGACCACCAGATTTGTCCGAGCTGAGAAAGACGGTGAGAAGGCAAAGAAAAGAGCAAATGGTTAAATAAATCGAGTTTTATATTTCTTTTCAAAGGAAAAAATTGATAACGTGTAATAAATTCTATCTCACAATGATGATAGCTAAGACGAGCTGATTCTATTACAAATTGAATTACAAAGCCATGACATTGATTTTGCGATTGCTAGATCGCTTATTGACCCCAAATGCAACGATTGCCACCGCAGTGCGATGGTCAAGCTCCTCAGGCCATACTATAAATGATACAGTAAAAAAGAAGCTTAAAGAGCTATATAGACGAGTGCACCCAGATTTCTTTCACGGTGCGAACGAAGCCAAGGCAGCGAATGAAAAAAGTTTTAAGCTTTTACAAGAATATCTATCAGCCGCTGATCACAAGTATGGCAGTGGCAATGGTGGAGGCCATCCGAATCTACCTTACAAGTTTAATTTCTACATAAAACTTCAGCATTCTATTCAGCAGCACCAAACTGATAAAAATGACGACAACGCAAAAAAGGAGAAATCGTCCCCGTATCATAACGTGTCCCTTACTCTACCTCCCCCCAATCGCGCACTGCCGCATACAACGCACCATGCACTCACGAAACTTTTCAGTGCTTGCGGTATAGAAGCGTCAGCGGCTGAAATGACCAGCGATGGCACCAAAAACACCACCACCACCACCACCACCGGAGAATCACTCTCCCATTGGCTTCCAGGAATTGCAGAGCTGTATTATCAATCACATGGAGCTTATCAAGGCGATCCACAACTCGAATTGAAAATTATACGTACAGCTCTCCAAATATCCCACTCAATCTCTCTATTATTTGGTGCAGAACTTGCTACAAGAAGTGTATTGCCACAGCTGGAAGCAGCCCGGAGGTTTGCTAATATTCTCGATCAATGCCCTCTTGAGATATATGGCCTTCGAATAGGGCTAGGAGATGGCTTTGGAACTGACGCTTCGGGCACGGTATGGCTCCATGCAGAGGCAGAAACCACCACCTGGATGAAATATCTTCAAGAACCTGGCGTCATAGAGTGGTGCCACCGCCGACGAGAAAAGCAGTTTAAAGTTAGAGAAAAAGAAAGACAAGTAGCAATTGTTCTAGGCATCAGCCTAGTTCTAGCTCCAGATTCTGATGTATCGAATAGTGAAGAGTATGAAGTATTTCTACAGAGGGTACTGGATAGTGCAGATCAAGGGCTATCAATAGATGAAAATAATTTTAATAAAGTGTGTTTGCACGTCACAGCAGGTTCGGCTTCTTCTTCTTCTTCTTCTAAAGAGCAACAACGAATAATTTCTGATGGAGAAGGAAGGATTATAGTCCCCGTATCTAGTTCAACGACAGAACTCTTTTCTGCACTACGTAGACTCGGCCCAGAAGCACAGCGCTGTGCTGAGATCGCTTCAAAAGAAGAAGCAGAGATGTTAAACTTGAAAACTCGAGTCGAGCGGAAATTGCATTTAAGAAAGTTAAAATGGCACCCAGACTTGCCAGCGCATAAATTCAGAGCTGGGTGTTTGAGGATGTTGGAACATTCAAGTACATTAGGTCCATTGCTTGATGGATTGCCTGTACGGTTGGGGGAAGTCAACGCTTTCTACCCTGGTCAAAGCCATATTGATATTTCATGGTCATTTAGTCCTTAGAGAAATTTTATTTTTTTGAGTTCTGTATTACCTCTCTTCGGCGAATTGTAAGATTTGGATTCTTTCCATGTTTAAAAGGACAAGCCAGTGTCAAGTACAGCTTTGCAGAATAGGTAATTAAGGACAAAAGAAAAAGGGGAAAGAAAGAAAGAAAAAGTGGAAAGCGATCAGAAAATAGAGAAACAGAAAATTTGAAAAGGCCCTTATTTTGCCTATAATTCCGTTTCACTGAATTTGAAAGATTCTAAGATTATTGTTTATGCTTGTTTATTGTTATTACTACTATAATACGGTACATAGTCTACATATTTAAACCTCTAATGTCTACTTCTATTATTCTCTAATTGATTGGACTGATGTGGCATTGTACACTCTCCAAATGGTCTCACCTAGTAAATTAGCGACTGAGAGCACCGTAAGAGCAGGGAACTGATGTTCTTCAGGAACCATAATCGTATTCGTCACGACAACCTCTTCAAACACACCACTGGCCAATCGTTCCACAGCAGGGGGCGAGAACACAGCATGCGTGGCACATGCATAGACTTCCCGTGCACCTTCTGCCCTTAATACTTTCGCTGCGTTTGTAATAGTTCCTGCTGTATCAATCATATCATCGACAAGCACAGCCACTTTCCCTCTCACATCACCAATCAAGTTCATTACTTCGCTGACATTATGAGCACTTCTTCTTTTATCAACGATTGCTAATGGAGCATCATTTAATTTTTTGGCGAATGCACGGGCACGAGCAACACCACCAACATCAGGGGAAACGACAACAAGCTCTCCAGTAGAAATACGTTTTGATGCCAAGTAATCAAGGATAACAGAGTCTCCGTACACATGATCTACGGGAATATCAAAATAACCAACACACTGGCCGCTATGAAGGTCCATAGCAAGAACACGGTCAACGCCAGCTTCAGTAAGGATGTTGGCTGTTAATTTAGCAGCAATAGATTCTCTGCCTTGTGTTTTACGGTCTGCACGCGCATAGCCAAAGTAAGGTAGGACAGCGGTAATAGTGCGGGCAGAAGCACGCTTGCATGCATCAATAGTGACGAGAAGCTCCATTAAGTTGTCGTTAACTGGGGGAGCGGTGGGTTGGACTAAGAAAACATCACAACCACGAATAGATTCGCCAATTTGAACATAAATTTCGCCGTCGGCGAAACGTTTTATGTGAACTTTGCCCAATTCCAAACCCAAATAACATGCAACTTCTTGAGCTAAGCCAGGGTTTGCAGTGCCAGAGAATACACGAAGACGATTAGGAGGGGTTCCTGATCGAGGAAAGAGCTGAGGAGCAGTGCGGACTGCGTTTTCCCAGCCTGTGTTTGTTAGGACTGGGCGTACGAGACCAGATGGGCTTTCACTACCATTGCCTGAGCTAGGAGTAGCTTCTAACCTGGAGTCGGTTGCCTGAAATACATAGGAAATGACATGAGGAGAGGCGCAAAAGAGGCATTGGTTGAAAATAAAAGTTTAAAATATTCAAAACTAAAAGGCAACAACACGCAGGAATTTCAAATTTTAAATCACTTAAGAGCTCACCTGTAACAGAAGGTCCTTGCTGATGTTGAACTTAGGAAGTCTAAACGTCGCTAAGCCTAAAAGCACGAGAAAAGAAAATCTTAGTTGTAAGAATTGTCTATATTTTCTGAATCATGCACATAGACAGCCGACCAAGCTTCCCGCGTACCTCCTAATGTTCTATTCTGCACATTCTTGCAGCTCCTCATTCCCTGAATTTTATTGCTAGCACCGAGGGCCGAGGTTCCGGCACGAGCTTCAACTGCAAGCTTCATAATAATAATAATGATAATTAAAATTCGATGTTTAGTTCTTTGCTAAAATATATGCACCAATTCACGAGGTGCCTGTAGGCGGCTCTGCCTAATTAAGGTATGAACAAAGAAGCATTTCAAACATTTGCACACAACGAGTTTCGCTCGGCAGCCGGCGAAACTTAAGTAAGTTTTGCCGCCAGGATCGACGAGCAGTGCAAGACACTGCTGCGGCAGGCCCAAAGGTATTATTGCTTTGAAGCCACCTCAGCGGCCCTTTTTCGGCATTTCGCCCCGGCTCTTTTTGCTCCAAATGCGCATATCTTGGCATTTATTTTCTTCCCTGCAATAGCGACTTTGTCTTCTTTCTGGGCTTAACCTTGAGTTAAAAACAGGAAGAGAAATTAAAGTCTACTTTTACCCCTGGGTTTTTTTTCTCTCGAGAAATAGTGTTGCTTTATCAATTTGTTGTTGCTGTTATTGTTGACACGGAAAAGCATATACTACAATCATAATTGCATATTTATACAAGAATATGCAAAAAGAACCAGCAAAAACGGAGTTAAAATGAGTATTTAAGGTAATGATGCCACAAGGCGGGAGCCGCGGGGGACTTGTGACTTTTCACCACAATTGAGTTTCTATACAAATGTTAATAAATGCCAGTTGTACTATCTACCTTTATAAACATCAACCACGGCGGTAAAATCCTAGAGAAAAGTATTTACACTGGATGAGCAGTCAATCATTCACCCAGTATAGCCTTCGTCAACACCGAGGTAGGGCATTTAAGCGATATTATATTTGTTGTTGAGCGTCTATATACAATCTGGAGGCAAGTTGCTAACTCCTTTTTTGCTCATTAATGAAGCCATATACTAAAGTATAGGATGCCTGTACACATGTGCTACGTGTGTTTATGTCCATGATTGCTATCGCTGTAGGAGAAACCCCTAGCGTGTTGGCACCAAGGAAGATTTGTAATTGTTGCTTTGGCGGCACAAGATGCCGGCATCTTAAAAGAAAAATTGGAAGCTATGGAGCGTCCGGGCGTGGAACCAGCTAGCGAAGTTGGCGGCAATGCTGGCTTCTATAATTATTCCATCACAGGGATCGTCACAGCAGTAGTACTCGAGTACAGAGAAGGTCCAACAGAATTAACAGCTCGAACTCTGCAGTTGTACGTTGCACCACTGCTCAGACCACTTATTGAATGGCTGCAAGAGCTTCCAGTACAAACAGCAGCAGCAGGTACCCCAATATCAGTGACAACATCGGAGGGCAACACTGAGTTCGTGCACTCAATATCGTATGAAGTAATAGCATCGCCACCATCAAACGCAGGGGCAGTCCATGTTCCAGTTGCTGTTGCTTTTGCATCTGTATCGCTATTGGATACAAAAGTGAATACTCCAATAGTAGGCGCATCAGGGACTGTGGCAGCCGCAGGCATGACCAAGCTTGAACTAGCACTCGAGTACAGAGAAGGTCCAACAGAGTTGACAGCTCGCACTTTGCAGGTGTACGTTGCACCACTGGTCAGGCCAGTTATTACAGTACTGCAAGAACTTCCAGTACAAGCAGAAGACGCGGGTACCCCAATATCAGTGACAACATCGGAGGGCAATACTGAGTTCGTGCACTGAATATCGTATGAAGTAATAGCAGCATCGCCATCAAACGCAGGGGCAGTCCATGTTGCAGTTGCTTCTGTTGCTGAAATCGCAGTGAATGTTCCAATAGCAGGCGCATCAGGGACTGTGGTGGGTATACCGCCTGAGAACTCATCGTTGGTCCATGCATTATTGTCGATATGCTCAACACACCTGCGGTATCCAGCAGCCCATTTACTGGATCTGGCCCTGCGCAAGTTAGCCTCCTCGGTTGTACCAAGGTAGCACCACTTGGTGAGCTTGTTGTAGTTGAAGGAGTAGCATTCTTGGTTTGAACGACACTTCCGCATGCAGTCAGTGACAGACAAGCCAGAGGCCAGGCGGGAGTAGGAAATAACGTCGATATTGCTGTGGCTGTATAATAAAGAGAGGCCAAATGGGGGAACAATAAGATATTTTTTTCTTCTTTGAAAAGTGCTCCAGCGATGGTTCTGGTTCAGTGGGGCCCCGGCGGGAGTATCAACCTCCAGAGCGGTGGGGGCAATTGCAAACAATAACAGTGTCCGAAAGCAGGGAGGGTTTGCAGCGCAAACATCGTAACTTACATCCACGAGTTCTTCAATATCATCTTGGTAGTCTTGCAGTCATCCCAGGAGGCAGAGGCAAGAGGTATGGAGGCCATGCCCAGGAGGGCAATGGTCAGCAGCAGAGTTGTTGAAGCCATGCTGACCCGATTGAGGAGGTAAGGATGCTTAATAAATACATATATGTAGGAATAGCCTCAAGTATGCGGGAAAGGAGCATTAAATGTTCAGGAGTTGGCAATCATGGTGTCCTTTGGTTAGGAGTCAGATGACTTGGGATTGGGGGAGAACTTTGAAATATCCTTTCTTGGCCGCGGCTGGAAGCTCCTATGCCGCGGCTCGAGCCCCTAGGAAACCCTGATTGCCAGGCCTGACAATGTCAGGCTGACCTTGCATCGAAATAGAATCGCAATTAACAAACCCACACCGGATAAACTGCAGCGATTCCCATTCGACGCATTCACATTTAAGCATTTTAGACCGGTATTGAAAAAAAATTAACCTTAATTTTGTTTGCACTGGCAGCGCTTTGAGGCCAGCCCGGGGCAAAGAAAACCCACCGAGGAACAGACTGCCTAAAAGCCCGAATGTTCACAACGAATGGATTGAAGAATGTAGGCGAAACCGGCATGATCAGATCCTGACTCTGGAGAATTTGCCCTGGTAACTTGCTTTCCTGCCTAAATATGCAGATACGAGAAGAGGTTTGAAGTGCATAAATTTTTAGGCTGTTAAACAGAATGCGTGCCGACGAGAAATATATTGATTGAATATTTAAACAATGAAACCGCGTTGAGCTTCAAATTTCAGGCCATTACCAGCGTCACTGCATATAAATTTTTATAAATCTCATAAATGTGAAAGTGTGCTTCACTGGAACAGCCTTTTCTATAGGAAGACGTGTCTTTTAACAGTGATTCTTTATGCGATGCACCCATAATATTTCTTATAATAAACATCTTCCTGCTGACACGATACAGCCATGCCGAGCTGGCTAAAGAAAGCATTCAGCAAGAAGGATGAGAGGGAACCGTCTGCCTCTCCTGCGACGAGGCCTTCCACCTCGGGAGCTGAATCTTCCCCGCAGCAGCAATCCTCCCGTCAGGCGCAGTCTTCTCGCTACCCTTCTCAACGTTCAAGCAGTACACCCTCGAGTTCCTCCCGTATCTACAGCGGAGTAGTAAACACCGGTGGTGGGGCACCGTTACCACGCACCAGGATCTCGACTCATGATCTTAATATGGCTGCGGTGACCCTTGGCGTCGCACCACCTCCAAGCCCACCTCCAGTGCAATACTCCCCCTCAGGCTCTTCTTCCTCCACACCAGCAGCTGGAGGAAGCCTTCGCCCTGACTTACAGCAGCAACAAATAGATTATGACCTTGCTATGGCATATAACATAGCTCGCCAAGAATCAGGAAGCAGTAATAACAATAATAATGAACAACAACGGAGAATGCAACCTGCACCACCACAACCGCCCTCACAACGTTCTCTCCCTCCAGTGAATCACCAACAGCACCCTGCAATGCCTATGACTTCCCCCTTTGGAGAGGCTGTAAGCTTACCCCCACCTGCAGCAGGCACCCGTCCAGACCTGGCCATGGCAGCTGCGCTAGCTGAGTCACAATTCACTGCTCGACAAGCGGATGAGCTTGCTCGCACCACCGAAGCAGTCTACCAAGCAGCAGTGAACAAAGCTTTGGAGGCCTCATTACAAACTGTAAATTATGACGATCTCTTACGGGATATTAAACTATGGGTTATCGATCTTGCTGCATCGACTGACGACGTTTTGGCTGCTTTAGATTCAATAGTAAGACAACGGAAAGAAGTGGCAGTGCGGCTGGAAAAGGCATTGGAAAATTCTGAAGACTACGACGAGCGTAAAATTAGAAAATTAAGTTGGATTGCTGAACAATTACCCAGTACTGAAGACAAATTACGTAATCTAGCAGATAAAATGATGCCTATAGGTGTTGCAGTGGTAGAACTACAAGATCTTAGAGATCACGTCGTGGCGACTTCACCGCCATTGGAAGAGGCCGGCCGCGAGAGGGATTTGATCGTTACTCGATTATTTAATGCTATGGAAAAAGCTGGATTACGCCCACCTTCCCGCAGTGATGGTGAGGTTGATGATCATAATGGTGCTGGGCCCAGTACTTCACGTCCTGTATCTCCGACGACGGTGCAAGCACCGGCAGATTTAAGAGATCTTGTAGCTGCATTGATTGATGAAGCACAGAAATTGCCTAAAATGCCAAGAAAGAAATCTTCTGGAAGTATAGCTACCTCAGCGACGACAGCTACGACCTCTTTGGCAGATCCTAGTGAAATTAGAGAGCTTCCTATGACTCTGAGCAATCAACGCGATGGCGCCGGCAACAGTGATGCGGGAGAAGGTACCCCTCAATCTATTCCCTTTGTGGCTACTGGTGTTGCAGCCGCTGTTTCCGGTGTTGCTGCATTAAATTTGGCTAATGTAAAGGGAGAGATAGAAGAAGAGGAAGAAATGCAGCAGCCTAGTGCCCCAGAGGCAGACCAAGAGGAGCAAGATCAGCGGCTAGAGCACGAGCAAGTCGAGTTATCTTTAGATGTTTTGCCAACCCCTATTGGGAATGATCTCATTTCATCTGTATCAAAAGAGGAAATAATTGAACCTGATGTCACGGCCACTGCAACTTCGGGCTTACTTCAACCTCATCGACTAGAGAATTTTGAAGACGACGACGACGAAGAAGTGCCTCAACAGGAGCCTACTTTAACAGCTACTACTTTAACTAGCGTTCCTCCTCCTCCCTCTAGAGAAGAACCACAAGAAGAACAACTTGGCACTACTACCGATGCGGAAGTTGCCACCTCAGAAGAAAAGAAGGAAAAGGAGCAGACGGTACTTAGCAAGAGAACTCCATTGTGGCGGCGTCTGAGTAGCCGCTCTCCAACTACCACACCCACTCCTGGCAGCACGAGCACCCCTTCATCATCTATCCCTTCAGCTACATCAACCCCATCAGGCTCTCGTCGTACAAGTATTTCTCCTGGTACTTTTACCACTCCCGTACCATTCCAACTTTCTTCCTCTAGGTGGAAAGCAAAAGGACCATCTGAAGCACCTACAGCAGCTGATACCCTCCGTCGTTTGCCTGCATTGATTTCTTTGCATTATGAAATGGAAAAGGATTCTGGAGTCGTTGCTGATGCTGTAGGATGGACACGCAGCAGCAATAATGATAAGGGTAAAATTGAGTTGGGGCCAGCGGTTGCGGTGGCACCGCCTGCTGCATTAAGTAGCAGCACTACTTTCGAATCACCAGAGGAGATGGTCACATTCGTTAAAGCGCAACCGGAACACAGTTTCCCTGTTACAGTCCCATCGAGATTCAATGCAAGCAGTCGCTGGAGCGTCATGTGTGCTGCTGCTGGCGCCCACGAGGTGCTCACCACTGCTATTCAAGAGCTTTCTTCTTGGGAAACTCAGACAACCTCTGTAGTGTCTGAATCTCACCGACTTATAGATTATCTCGCACGAGTCAGTTCCATTCTCTCCACAGTAGCAAATACCCACGACCCGCTTCATCATGCTGTGGTCAAACATCGGCTCCCCTGGGAACAAAATTTGACTGCTCAGGTGCGTTGGGCAGCACAGCATGCAGGAATTGCTGTTATGAGTCTAGCTATTGAAGCTTCAGAGGAAGCAGAGCGCACAAAGGGTGCCTGGCAACGTCAAGCTGTATTGAAACCTTTAGGCCACGGAGTGATGGCGGCATTTTCAGTCCATCAATTAGCAGGTGGATTTGGCACTGAAGCTGCTGCAGTGTGTGACTATTTGGTCGAAAGAACTGTGCATTATGCACGAATGATTGATCCTAAATGGTTTAGGGGCCATAAAGTCGTCAGTTCTTAAGATAAAAATATATTAAACCCAATTTACTTAAAAATTACCACCTGCCCACCTTTACCAATACACCTTTATTTCCCTCTAATCTATTTCATTTGTACTTTCTACAATTTTTATAAAAGAAAACGTTATTGTTACAAACAAAACAGTCAATCAGCTACTTCTACATCTATACTATATCCCACCTCTGTTCCAATGCATTAGTAATCCTACTCAAAGCGTACGCAGCGCTCAACGGAAATTGAGAAATACTTATATATTCATCTACCTGTCCATCATCAATATGTCCATGAGAAAACGCACCAAGAACAAATACTAAAGGACTTTCTGTACGGTCTAGAGCAGGGTGTCGGTGTATTGGAATAATCTCAGGAGCTGAACGGGAAAAGCCGATGCGGTGAGCGCCTACTGGAAGGTGCTTTCCAACTGGTCCTTTAATCACTTTGAGAAGTTTATCAGGGCCATTTGTAGCGCGGATACTAAGTTTTTGGAGTAATTGAGCGATAAGACCGGAAAAGCGGCGAAAAGTACGAGGTAGACGCACGTGGGGGTTGACTTGAATCAAGACATTTTTATTTGTGTGGACAAAAATACCTTTGATTTTGCCGGCTTTGTTTAGTGGGCTGTCTAAAATCATCATTAAGGCCTGCAGTAAGCATAGATAGGAATTAGAAGATATTCTAGGATCTGATGATATATACAATAAGTGAAGAAAAAGCCAGCACACAAATAGCGAGTTAAAGAAAAGAACGTCATCATTGATAGCCAGATATAGTAGTTCACCTGGTGGGAGATATCTGGTCGGTAGCTGGCTGGATCTTTACCATGCCGCTTCAAAAAGTTGGCATGATCATCGCAATTTAGTAATTCGTAGTTTTTACCAACTTTAGCTACTTCTAAATTAGCCCCTTCAAGGACAAAATAAATAGCGTGTTTTTGAGCTTCTGCCGCCGCAGCTTCAAATTCGACATCTTGTGTCTCTATTCCTCCAGCAGACATGGTTTGTGCTGTTAGTGTGTTGATCAAATAATCGTAGAGGATTTATTGGGTCTTTAGGGTAGTTCCTAATGACATGCATACAAAACTAAAGATGCCATTGACATGCAGATGTAATGAATTAAGCAATAGAGATGAAGCAGCGAATATACTAGGACCCCAGCTTTACTGCAAAGTACTAAGTAAACCCAAATGCGCCGGATACTAAATTTATGAAGTATTTGTTCTGAAAACGTTTCTTGCCAAAATTCAAGTTTTGGCTTGAAAATCGTAGTCGCTACTAAGAATGCACGTTGATAAATGCAGTAACTTGTCAAAAAGAACTGAGACACACCTACTGATTGCCTTGAATGTAAGTGAAGGGTCTCCCATGCCCATAGTAGCAAAGTAATCTATCAAGCGAAAATTGACATATAATTTTTGAAACGTGCAGGTGGGGCGTTGTCGCCAGTGTTTTAGGAGCCAGTGTTGCTCTAGCAGTAGTACATACCGCATTCGAAAGTTTCGGCTCCAAAAGGAGCGATCCTCAGGAAATCAAGCAACAAGCACTTCCAAAGCCGACGCCAGGTGAACGCCACCCAGGTAAGGCCCACCCGACAGTATTTTGATCACAATTTAAAATATACAAAGCTTTCACAGAGGGCATGTAGAGAGAAAGAGGCAACATGCTTTTATAAATTTTCTGCAGGCAACAAGTGGACAGCTCAACTTTACAAGACGGCAAAGAAAGCCAGTCGGAAATAGTAAAAATTAAAAAACTAGTGAAACAAAATGAACTTAGTCCTTAACCTGCCTAGTAGATGCGATGCGGGCGTCATTTTTAGAAGGAAGAACACTGCTGTTTTTTCCTCGTATAGGCTCTGTGGCAGCACTACTAGACACAGCGTAGCTTCTCGTTTAGGTCGTTTCCGCAATAGAAAGATCATTGTACGAGCAACTGCAGCTGAAGAAACCGCTCCCCCCATCGCTGACGCTACCATCCGTGTCAAAATTATGCTTGCGGAGGGTTCAGGCAAATTAGATCTCTCAGAATGTGGCTTACCTTCAATTCCAGCCCAAGTTTTTGAGCTGACCGAACTGGAGGAACTGTCTTTAGCTGGCAATAATATCTCGATCTTGCCCCCTGAAATAGGAAAATTGACTCTATTAGAACGCTTACAACTGTCTGGAAACGAATTGAAGCATTTTCCTGAGGAAATAGGAGAGTTAAAGGCCTTAAAAGGCCTTTGGGTGCATGGCAATCGACTTCAATCCCTTCCGGACTTGTTGCCTAAACTCACGAATTTAGTTCAACTATCGATAGCTGGCAATGAAATAAAAGCTCTCCCAGAAGGAATAGGTAGTTTATCATCTTTAAAAGAGCTTGCTGCAGCTGGGAATAAGATTAAAACTATACCTGAGGCTTTAGAAGGCTTGAAATCTTTGGAAATATTGGGCTTGTATGGAAATAAATTAACATCGTTGCCTTCATCAGTGGCCACACTTGCAGCTTTAAGAGAGTTTTGGGTGCAAGGCAACCCATATTTGACTTCTTTGCCTGCTGAAATTGGCGAAATCCAAGCTTTACAGCATTTCTCTGCTGCAGATTGTGCCTTGACAGAAATTCCAGAAGCTTTTGCCAAGGCACCAGCATTGAAGACGCTATCATTCTACGGTAATAAATTAAAATATATACCTCCTACGATATTAAACGCGCCGCATTTGTCTGCTATTTATTTAGAAGGCAACCCATTAGAAGCTGATGCTGTCTCTGCTTTAATAGAAGGTGCACAAAGCTCTGGTATTTCTGCAATCGGCATGGATACTACTCAGCTTTTAAATTTGGATGATTCCAAGCTGCTCTCTCCTAATATTAAAATTAGTGAAATACATGGCACTGGTCCTGGATATTTCAAACTAGAAAAATCTCCTCAACTGCTATCATCTACGTCAACAGCTTCAAATCAATTTTCTAAAGTGCTGGTCGTTGCATTTGGCTCGGCGCCCGGTGTCCCCAATTGGGGCGGTCTTCTAAAAAGAATCCGCACAGCAGGTACCGAACCTGCCCATAACGACTTCGATGTATTGTATGTAGTGGATCCGTACCGTGGATGGTACTGCGGCGGTGACGATGACGTGGAATATTCCAAAATCTGGGAAAAAAGATTAGAAAAAGTGACTCGGCACTACGATCATGTGGTTATGATAGGGGATAGTATGGGTGCAACGGCATCGTTATTATTTGCAGGACAAGCAACTTCTGTTCATGCATTCTGTCCTCAAATAGATCTTGCTGCATCCTCCATTCGACCCGGGCAAGGCCCCGAGTGGGGAACGGTGTTAAGAAAGCGAGCGCTAGATGGCATTGCAAGTTGTAAAGGGAAAGTGACCATCCATGTAGGAAATTGGAAACATGATTTAGATCAAGCGATTATATGCCCTAAAGAAGCAGCAAATGTGAAGATCTATAGTATAGAGAGCCATAGATTGGCTATAGCTTTGGACAGAGCTGGAAAATTGTTGCCGGCGATGAGGGCCGCGATTTTGAATGAAATGGGGTTGTCAGCTAATAATGTGCGAGTTTCTAATTTGTTATAGAAAAATAGTAATTAAATTTACCATGAAATAAAGAACTGTCTATCTACGTTTAAGAAAAGATAATAAAATAGAAAAGTACTCTAATTTAATTTATTAAGCCGAAGAGGAGGTGCCCATATGTTTGCTAAAATGAATTGAATTGAGGGCTTATGGGGTTGTAAAATACTACCCATCTTGGTCATATTCTCTTTTTGGAGACTGTTGTGCAGTACTTTCTTGCTCTTCAGATATTTCAGATATTTCAATTTCTTCTTCTTCACCCGACCCCTCATCTACCGCCACCTCTCCTTTTCCTTCCTCTACATCCATGGCTTGCCCCTCCTCCTCCTCCACTTCCATGGCTTCTCCATCGTCTTTACCTGCAGCTGCACGCAGCTGTTTCTTCTTTATATTTAGTAAAGCGGAAATACCTTCATAATTCTTTATTTCTGCTAAATCTTTTTCTTGCTTATTTGCTGCAAAGTCCTGTTTAAGAGCGCTGATTGCAGCAACTTCAGCTTCTAGAACTGATTTTGTTCTGCGAAGTCTTTCCGTTGCGACTTTAAGGTGATGTAAATTGATTACGAGGGTCTCTAAAGTAGAGGCAACGGCTGCCTTGGCATCTTCTACGGGAAACAGGTGTATTCGCAGCCTAGAGCGAGCAACGCCCGTTGATAAAGTGAAAAATATACTGAGAAAAAGATCTTCATCTCTACTACCGATGCTATAGGTATAAGTTTGGGTGCTAGGGAATTTATCTGTTAACGCTTCAAGGGCAGGTTTCATTCTGCCGCTGCCGGCAATTTTTGAGAGCTCTTCTGCAGTGATAGACTCCTTGGAACGCCAGAATTGATGACCATCAGTTAATTTAACGCTAAGGATGCCCTTTTCAATGTCTTCTTGGTCGTCTGAAGCCGTAAAATTTGTAAAGACAAAGAATTGCTCGTAAGCTCGATCAAAAATCGAAGCTGCGATGTGTTTAACATACGTCTCCGTCTCTGTCATATTGTGTTTATTATATTCATGAGATTATTTTTATAAAGGTAAATGCTTCAATTGCTATATGAATGAAGAATTTAATGGTGCTCATGCAATTGGGGCTGGCATTCGGGAAGGCGCCTTACATACTCTAAATTTCCCAAATTTTTACAGATTCAGGGATGAAATGACATATGTACTGTGTATACACCAAACTAGAAGAACTTTCGACTTATCAATTTATATCATTATTGAAGGAGGTAACAACAGACAGGAAAGTCAACTCCGCTATGTTCTTGCTACCGGCTGCCCTCTATTTAGTTCCTTCAACGTCGCAGAAAGCCAATCGAGACCTTCATACAGCCCTTCTCCACGCGTGGCAATCGCCCCTTGCACATGCCATTTCCTGGTTTTTAGCTGCTGTAACCCCAAAGCTTGCACAATTTCTGCTGGTGCTAATGCTTTTGGTAAATCTTGTTTATTAGCAAATACCAAGATAACACTATGCCTCATCAACGGGTCTTCAATAATGTGTTTAAATTCGCTAGCTGCTTTTGTAACTCGTTCTCTATCACAACAATCGACTACGTAAATAAGAGCGTCTGTGTTGTTGAAGTAATGCCGCCAAAGAGGGCGGAGTTTCTCTTGACCACCTACATCCCAGACTGTAAATACTACGTTTTTATATTGGACTTTCTCAACGTTAAATCCTGCACGCGAAAAAAAAAGGGAAGGAATGTAAATTGCGAGGCAAGGCCTGTGCCGGAGGAGAAACTCCTCCGAGCGGTAAATAATTTCAAGGTGATCAACAAGCAAAAAGCCATTGAGGGGCTATACTCTTCATCTTAACCAACCCTAAATTATTCACTAGTTCTTACCTATAGTTGGGACCGTCGATAAGACCTCTCCTATGTGAAGTTTATATAAGATTGTTGTTTTCCCAGCAGCATCCAAACCTGCGAGGAAACAGGGACGTGTCAGGGAGCTATATGTACCAATTGGGATTGATCTGATTTATCTAATTAAAAGAGCAGCAAGGCCAAATAATTCTAAGCAGGTCATTTTCCAAAACATTTGGCCTTCGATCAACTTGACTTTTCACAACTTCGACCTGCTTACCTAGCATAACTACTCTCATCTCCCGGCTACCCCATAAACTATCGAATAGCTTCCGAAAAGTGTTACCCATTGTTGTCAAAAGCTCGGAAAATAGAATTTTAGATGTTAAATGCTTGGAAACTCTGTCAAAGGACGCACTAGTTACCTATCTCGCGAACAATGAATATTCTAAATTCACCTTAATCACTGCCATATTGGAAAAAGGCGGGTGCCTCCTTTTGTAGATCACAAAACTGCGGCCTTTCGTTTTCGGCGCTCTGGGCCTTCCTGACGAGGCAGACCCTCGAAACTTTTTTAAAATCCCATTCCGCTCCGATTTTAGTCTAGTTTAAATACAGTGCACTTACAGTAGCAGGATGGAGCAGATCAAAGCCACCCGCGGGCCCTACGAGACCCTCCATGACGACCCTGCCGCTTTACGCAGCCCGGAGGCAACTCCTGCACAAACGTATATAGACCTGCAAATGAACATCAAACTAATGAAAAGCTCTGATTTACCTGAAGCTGAGGATATCGTCTCTGTTGTGGAGTCAATTGACGAGGCAACAGTCCACCTTATAGCTGATGAGGCGTCTTATGCAGCTGGGGCCAGTGGCCGAGTTGCTTGTATTGCATGTCCTGGGGTTTATGTCACCCTGAAAGAAGCACATCCAGACCACAAAAGTGATCTTTTCATCGATTTTGACCCTCGATTTAGGGTAAGTATTGTGATTGTTCTATATTTGTGTAAAAAAAATAAAAAATCTTGACGTTCTTTCTTTCATACTGCTTGTGTGTAAGCAGGGGTTTGGCAAGGATACGTTAATTATACCACTTGATGGGGATCAACCTTTAGACGCCATAGAACACCTTCCTTCTCATTTCCACCACGCTTTTAAAGTGGTTGTTGTAGACACAACCTTCTTGGTAAGTTCATTTTCAAAGGCGGTTTGGGTGTCATTTTGAAGGTTGCCAACGGAATTTGTTCGTTGATTCATATCTTCCGCAGGACTTCTTACCTTTAGAAAGAATTTTGGACATATCACGGCTCTTAGGCTCTCTGCATGAGCCTCTGAAATTGATCTTAATAGCACCGGAAACGGCAAAAGAAAAGGCGGCAGTGCTTGGATTGCATATGGCAAAGGTCCGACCACATGGGCGCCACGGTGCCACTGCAAGAGTGTACACAACAATTTCCAACCCCAGAAAATTGCATTAGGAACCGCCGATAAGGCTTGCAGCGTAGTCTATGTGTCAAATAGTGCCTTTCCTCCAATGAGCCCATCCTTCTAGACATTGCCCCTCTCATCAATGATTTTCGCCGTCTTTTCGGCCTCTTTAATAGCACATTCATATACAGTCGTTTAATCTAAGACCTGGAGAAGATGTATCAGCGTGTGTTCACTGCCAAGCCCGTTGCCGGCGCCCATGCGGCATCTCGCAGAAGCAGCATCACTGTTCGCGCTGCGACTGCTCTCCCCGCCGAGGTAAAAATCTAAACCAATATCAATTATACTGCATAATTTGCTTATGCATTGCCGACTAGAATGTCGTGTATTCTTCCTCCAACCCAATTTCCTCTCACACTCTACATGTTTATTAATATTTGTTTTCTCTTCCCCTCTCCTCAGATTAAGACTGTGACCCCTGTGGGCGATCGCGTATTGGTGAAGGCTGTCGAGCCTGAACAGCAGACCACCAGCGGTATCCTTCTCCCCACCTCTGCTCAGAAGAAGCCTACCCAGGGCGACATTGTCAGCACCAGTTCTTCTAATGTCAGCACAGGCGACCGTGTCGTCTATTCCAAGTACGCTGGCACTGAAGTTGAGCTCAATGGCGCTCCCCACATCATTTTGAAAGAGGATGACGTCATTGGCGTCCTTAAAGGTAGTGAAGACATCTCCGGTCTCAGCCCTCTTCAAGACCGCATTCTGATTGAGGTCGAAGAGGCCAAGGATAAGACTTCCGGCGGTCTCTTATTAACTGAAGCTTCCAAGGATAAGCCTACTATTGGCAAGGTTGTTGCTGTTGGACCTGGCCGTGCTGGTGATGATGACAAGGTCGTTGCCCCCACCGTCTCGGTAGGTTCTTCTGTTCTCTATCAAAAGTTTAGTGGCTCTGAGTTCGAGGGAACCAACGGCAAGAGCTACATTGTGGTCAGAGATATGGATATTCTTGCTGTGGTCGCGTAAGAAAGTAATTTAAAAATAAACATCTTCTTTCATTTTCCTATAAAGATAATCATCCATTATGAAAAAAAAAAGTTCGATAGCTTAGTCGGTCCTCTGTCCTTAAGAAAATATATATTGACGCAGCCTTGATCATTGGCTCTGGTTAGAGTTCAAGGCTGTCCTCTCAACGATACTGATAGTTGCTTCCTTGCTTTCTTAATTAAAAATTTAAAGCAAAACAAAAACAATAGATTCCTTTTTTTGGGGGGGGGGGGGGGGGGGCTGTAATCGAGTTGATACCGCCGTCAAGTCTTAAAATTAGCCTGCTTTACGCTTTTCTCTCTCAGCTCCTCCCCCCTATCCGCACACACTGCGATACACCAGGATATTCTGGCAATTTCAAATTATATTTCTCGACTATCTGGGGTGGTACAAACCTTCCTCCAAGGTAATGATGAACGCCTTCAAAATACCGAGCACAAAATTTAGGACTGGTTAATGAGACCAGCATATCAGGGGAGAGTCCAGAATGAGAAACATCACCTTGTTCTACATCCCATCCACTTGGGACATCAACTGCCACAATAACAGGTCGTCGCACTGTAGCTACATCACTTGCTCTATTCCTACTACCATCACTGGGCGCAGCAGAACTTGTGGCAACAGTGCCGCTCCCACCATCGTTCTCAACCATTGCCTTTATTAATCCATCAAAAGGAGGCCTTGGTGTCCCCTTAAAACTAAACCCAAAAAGAGAATCTATAACTACATCTGCCTGTGAAGATAACGGCTGTGCCAGTACTTCGTCAATCTCTAAGAAAGGAATGTCGAGACTAGAACACTGGGTAACTAACTTTTTATATAATTGTTTATCTGTTCTTTTTGGATAGCAGCAGCTCACTATGTAGCCAAAATGGTAAAGATGACGAGCTGCTACAAGCCCATCACCTCCATTATTTCCAGGTCCTGCTAAGACAAGTACCCTAGGGAAAGAAGTGATTGAGTATTCGGCAGCAATGGCACTGGCGACAGAGAGGCCAGCAAGTTCCATTAGCTGGTCTACTGAGAAGCCAAGAGGGCCCATAAGATCCTCATCTAACTCTTGCGCTGCCTTTTGGCCTCTATTTGGAAATAGAAAATGGAAATCAAAGTTAGAAAGTGATTCCTGTCTTGTCCGTCGCTACTGGATGTCAAAACTTACAGAAATGATATTTCCGCTGTATCGGCTGGATTGATTGCTCCAGCGCTCATAGTTTTATTATTTGAATGTCTTGAGTGACGTGTAGGTTTACTTTGTGGTCCCTGAAAAGCTGCGGCAAGTCTAAGTAGTCGGAAGGATGTTTGATCACTTTGAGCTATGCAACGGCGAGTTAGGTAAAGGAAGGCTCTCATGGGAGGTCCTAGCGTTCACTTTCAAGAGTTTGTTTAACGAATCTTTGGGTGTTGGGACAGGACGTTGAGTAGAAGAGAGCATGGAATGCTTTGGAACTAGGAAGAAGGTTTTACAAGTCTTGAAGAGGCGGCCTTTTCTTGCATATTCTCAAACTCTGCACGATATTTCCATACGTTCAATATATGTGCTATATCTTTCAGCCAGATCAACCGGCATCGTGGCCTTACTGCTTCAAATTTCCCAGAATTTGATTATTAAGTGATCTAATAATACATCTCGTTGCAAACGACTCTTGAAATGCCACATTTGCTATGAAAGACTCTATCCCTGAATCAGAAGCCATCAGCACCGTCAGAACTCACCTCAGCGTTGAACAAAATGAACGTTGCCCTGAGGACATGGTTCTCCGCTATTTACGAGCTACCGGAAATGATACTCGCCATACAATCAAAAGGATCCAGGACACACTCGCGTGGTGGGCGATAGAAGACCCTACAAGAATGTACTGCTCCGCTTGTCGAGACAAATGCCCTCATTCCCACTACATGCAAGTCGTTGGTCGTGACCTCATTGGCCGCCCTCTAATCTATTCTTGTATGGAACTCGCCACGAACAAAGACATTGAAGATAACCGCCGCCATATGATCAATATTTTCGAAAGTGCTATTTCTCTAATGAAACCAGGGTCAAATGTAGAATCATGGGGGTGGATTTTGGACTTCCATGGTTTTTCTATCAGAGATTGTGATCCTCGACTCGCTCGAGTGTTTCTACACCTGGCAGCAACACATTACCCAGAAAGACTCGGCTATTTCTACATTATTGATGCACCATTGATATTTAGTAGCCTATGGAATGCAATAAAATCGTTTATCGATCCAAAGACAAGGAACAAAATCACGTTTTTAAGTTTGCAAAAGAAAGTGAAGGTGCAGGAGGCGTTCAAAGAAAATTTTGATGAAGAGACAATGCAGTGGTTGTTAAATGAAATGGAAGAGAATCGTAAAGGAGGGGAGTTTGGTCAAAGGAAGAAAGTGTATGATCACGCAGCATTAGAGAAATTGGGAGGCAGTATGGGTGGAGATAAAATGGCGGCGGCGGTGGTGGTGGTGGGAGATGGAAACCTAGATGGAGATAGAAAGAAAGAAAAGTCAAAACACTGTCATTTAGGTACTCCTGCATTTCTAAGGGAACTGAGCACCTGGAAAGGACCTATTCCACCTCAACTTATTTTTAATAAATATCAACCTGATACTACTGAATGATATACCGGTAAATTGCAAATTTTTTTTCAGTTTAATTTTTTTCCATCTATAATGTATTTTTTCGGATCTAATATTTACAGTACTTCTGTCACTCTTTAATAGCAACTTTTGATAACACCTACATGTGCCAAAACAAAAATAGTACAATAGAATAATACAGCGTTACTTAATCTAATGAAGTTAAACGACTACCGTCAACATCACCAACGTCACTGCTGCTGGTGTTGGCATCCTCATCATCCTCTTCTCTGATACTCTTCACACTGCTCCCACCACTTTCTGAACCTTTTCCCATTAATTTCAACACTTTATTAGGTTCTTCACCTCCCTGCTCCAACACCAATTGCTGCCCTTGTCGTTGCTGTTCGATTTCTTCAATATCTTTCTTTTGTTGCCAACTCAACAATGGCACCGTCCATGTAGCCAATCCCTCCTCACCTTTGCTTTCCAACACCTGTTCCAGAGCATGCACAGTTCCATCAATCGCAACAGGGTATTGTAGCAACAAATCAAGCTCGTTTGCATCCATCGTGAGAAGCTTATCCATCACAGGAGCAGGTAATTGTGGGTGACGGGCTTCAATGCGTTTCCTCATCCATTCATAATAGTAATAATATTTAGGTTTTGGCTTCAAGAATGGAGGTAAATCTCTTTCTTTTTCCATTTTGAGAACTGTATGTAATCTTTCCACGCCTCCAGAACGTATTGCGTCCGCGTAATGCTCAGGAACGCGGCGAAGTAGACGATCAACGGCTTCTATGGCGAGGGTGGTGGCGCCTGCATCAGGGTCAATCTCTGCTGCACGTGCTGCGTGAAGAAGGGCAGGGACGTTTTCTCCCTTTAATTCCAAAGTAGAAGAGTAGATAATCAGCGCTGCAGCCCAAGTAGAGTTGCCAGAAATGGGTTCTTTTGGGCCATATGAAAGCGCAACAAGTGAATCACGCTGGGCCTGCTCTGCGTTAGTTGCTTGCAAGTAGGCTGCAGCCCTGAAAAACGCAAGTTCAGCACGTCCTGGGGTGCGTTTTTCAGTCCATGCATTCCATATCAAATTTTTAGCTTCCTCAAGCCACCACGTATTACTAATAAGAAAGCCATTGACCAAATCTTGCAACTCTGCTTGACAAAAGCGGTGTTGTTTAGGTACTAATTTAAGAAGTTTCCCATCTCGGGAAGACATAGGGTGAGGTTGCTGAGCTGCATCGACTAATTTAGACCAATATGCAGCAAACCAAGTGCAGGGAGCCTCGTCTAAAGCTAACCGAGTGGCTGCTGCAAGGCCCTGGGCGCCAGGACAGGCTGTAAGCCCCTCTTTGTATGTTCTTAAAGCAGGGATCAAGTGGCCTGAAGCGATTTGAGCTTGAGCTTTTCGATGGTATGCTTTAGAGAGAACTTCGTTGGAGGTGATGGCTGTGTCAGAAGGATCGTTTTCGATGTTGTCAAGAGCGTGGAGGAGCTGGACAGCGGTGTCTGCATCGCTAACAGCTTTCTCAAAGAATCCTGTATGCGGATATAGTTTGGGAAGAAAACAAGGTGATAAGGTTAAATAGATACAATCTATAATCGCATTATCATAGCTTCAAAATTTCCCCCTATTTACCTAATTTAAATGCTGCTAAGCTCCTGTTGGACAAGATTCTTGGATCGCCAGGAGACTCATCGAGAGCATGCGTATAAATCTCCAAAGCAGCTTCATAATCGGAAGCACGTAATGCTGCAACAAGAATAAAGGCTATTCAACGCTTGAAACAGGGGGAAAGTTTGCATGTTTACTGAAATTATAAAGCTTACCATCGTCGCCGGAGAGCTTCAAGCTCTCTACTGTCGGTGCCTCCATTGCATATATATCTCAATTTGGGTTCAAGTATTAGTAGTATCAAGTATGTAAGCTTGTTGTATAACATTTTTTCTACTTGGTCAAACTTTTCAATCATTGAATAGTTTTCTACCTCTGGGCCAGAGGCTCTGGCTGCTCAAAGTTCAAAAACTAATGCTTGCTTAAATTCGTGGCATATTGCCAATCGAACTCCTAGACATTGCTGTTGTATTTGTGAAGAGTACAGAAGAGTGAATACAAATCGATTTTCTACTGACCTTAAAAGGCTAAAATCCATCCTTGAACGTTTTTAAATCTATGCTCCATTTAAGCACAATGCTGCGCACAACAATACATAACAGCAGACAAATACTCCGTGGCAGTCCAATTGTCATGGTTCAAGCTCCAATGCGCCAAGTCCGCCAATTCAGAATGACAGAGACAATCCAAATGGGCAGGAGAAGTGCTAAAATCGCTGGCCGCAAGGGCAAAGCAGATGCCCAAAAGGCTAAATTATATGGAAAGATTGGCAAATTGATCGCTCAAGCAGTCCGTGCTGGAGGCGCCGATCCCATTGCCAATTCCCGGCTGAGGGATGTTTTGCAGCAAGCAACCGTAGCCCAGCTTCCTAAGGATATTATTGATAGAAATATGAAGAAAGCAGATGATAAGAACTCGGCAGACTTTAGTGAAATGGTTTATGAAGCATACGGTAGGTTTAAAATAATGATATAAACATTGTCACCGCCTTTGCCGCCAGTTTTCAACTTTTTTTTTAATGCTTAAAAGATATCGAAATATATTAATCTCGCTTCTATTTCATATTACCTTTACACAGGACCTGGTGGAACTGGATTCATTATTGAAGCCTTAACCGACAACGTCAACCGCACCGCAGCCGAGGTCCGCTCCGCCGTCACCAAAGGCGGTGGCAAGATGGCTGATGCCGGCAGTGTCCTTTTCAACTTCACCCGCACAGGCCTTGTCATGGTAGACCCTGAAGCTGATGAAGATGCTGCTCTTGAAGCTGCTCTTGATGCTGGAGCTTCAGATATGGTACCAGCTAAAGACGATGAAGGGGTTCTTGAAGGGTATAAAGTTTTAACAAGCTTGGAAGAATTTGCAGCAGTCAGTACAAATTTAGCAGAACAAAAATTGAAATTGAACATGGAAGCTTCTGGGTTGGTGTATATGCCATTGGCAGATGTTCAAGTAAGTGATGACGATTTCGCTGCGAATGAAGGTATGCTGGAAAGATTGCTGGCTGTGGATGACGTTGATGCTGTTTATACAAATTTCCAATGAGGTTTCATTTAATCTATTTTAGTTGAGATAGTCAATGTATTACTTTTAACATGAATAGCAGGTTGATTTAATGTTTCCAAACAACAGCAACTCTATGGTAGTAATAAAAAATTTCATTTCCCATCAACTATCACGCTGCCGCTTCAGCTGCAGAAATTACCACAAGCCCCTCAGGGGTCTTGCGTACTGGTGGGAAATAATCCGGTTCTTCAGTCAGATCATAAGCCATTAATGAAAATCCTGTGTGCAGATCCATTTCCAACAAAGTTTTCATATCATACTTGTCGGCCAAGAGCTCGGCACCATGGCGAAAGAGCTGGAGTTGATCAACTTCAATTCCAGCCTTTTTAGCAGCAAGCTTGCGCAAGTCGCCAATAGTTTGTTCGTACTTAACCCTGAAACAAGATAAATAGGTTCAGTTAGGGGCATTTGGAACTGCATTTACTGGTCAATGAGGAATTGAAGTGATGTTTGACCGAGGCTTACCTTATTTCTACGACATTAGGAGGATAATTTTTGCCCTTCTTGATGTTGATAAAGATCTGATTTCCTGTATTGGAGGCTGCAATACCAAAGAAAATAGGCTGTCAGTCAAGTATGTGCATCTCTATTTTTACTGCAAGATCTTTTTTGATTGTGTTTTCACGCTCACCCATATTGCTAACCTTCCTATCAAGGTTTATGTTAAAAAAAATGCAGTAAATATAAAGTATTACTAATAGCAGGTACAGGTATTGAAGACAAAAATATAAGCTAGCTTGCAACCAAATTGGCGCGGTTTTTGCGCCAAGGGTCTCTTGATAAGAAAACACATATGGCGTCTATTCCGAGGGCAAACAGTTAGAAACCAGTAGTATGAATTAAGGTAAGCAGATAAAAAGAATCTCAAAAAAACATCCTAAAGCGCCGAATCAGCTACCAGCTTCTTCTTTTTCAAATATGCTTCGATTTTCTCTCTAAAAGAATTATGTTGAACCCAACTCATAAAAGCAGCATCAATAACAGTAAACCCATTCACCACCAACAACTGATATTCTACTGGAACCTTCCAGAAATTTACTGCTTGGATTATTGGCCAGATCGCTACTTCCGCAGCAAGTGCCGGCACCAAGTCAGTATCTATTTTCCTCTTCACATCTTTCAGAGTGCCTCCTTCTACCAATGTGATGATAGTAAAAAACGCAGCGACATGAAAGGGACCGAAGATAACCGTATCAGCAAGAACTTTACCACCTACAAATGCTGCTGTACCTGGTACAGCAACTCGTTTCATGCCCTTGTCGAGAGCTATATACCAAGCATGGCCTACGACACCATTGAATAGACCTCCATAAGAGGACATCATAGCACATCTACGGGCTTGAAAAGGGTGCTTTTCTATATTTTGTGCTAGATAATCGCCAGCCCCCCTGCAATTTTTTTTGGGAAGACAGGGTAAATGAGTTTTATCTGTCGACGGGGGCACGAGCGGCCACGGGATGAGCAAAAGGCTAAAATCAAGTCCTTTCTCTTGTAGCAGGCATCTCGCTGATACTGGCCTCCCGTTTTACTGAATGTTGGTATTAGAACGTTTCTTTGGCTTACCATAGAAGTGCTGAAGACGCTATTTGGGTGGCAATCGGTCGAGACTTTAGAGATTTTGAATAAACACTAAAAATTGACCTTAGGATACTTGGCGCCCCCATATTGCCTAATCTATTAATATCAGGACCTTATTAAAACAAGACAATCGCTGGCTCGGTACTTTTGAAATGGAGGTTGGCCTTTTTAACCTTTCCAACGATCGTTCGCGAAGGGCAGAGTTTAAAGAGTCGCCCATCCATTTTCGCTGAATGCAATTAATTCTTACATAGAAAATTTTGAAAAATCAGTGAAACTGTATTGCGATCATCCAAACGCGACAAAGCTCATTAACAAGTAGTTGGTGCGATTGCAGTTGGTTGATTATTTCGATACTAGTATTAATCGACTTCTTAATTTTTCAGAAGCGAATCGATGGGAAATTTACAAAGTCTAGACCGGGATGGTGCCCTTAACAAGGCTGAAATTGATAGATTAGAACGTCGTCTTCGACGATTAGGATTTGGGCGTTCTGAAGTTGCCCGCTCAGACTTGCGTAGTGTAGACGGCCTTAGCCAGAATCCTTTCATGGAGCGCATCTTTGAGATGTATGATTCTGGTGTGTAGACGTTAGGAGAAACTTTATTAGAGACTCGCGTTGGCCTGCAAATTTTGTTTATGAATTAACATAAATAACCACTGCCGCCAGCCACTAATTTTCTTTTTCTCTCTTTGTTTCAGATATGGACGGCTTGCTTACTTTAGCCGATATGAAATGCATGATGGAACTGTTTACTAGGCTTCGAGACGAAGAATCTCGGTTTCGATGTAAGCCATTGTCCTGGACTATGTTCTTGTTGGTTTCCACTTTACCGTCTTCCCCTTCTACACGCCTTTCTTTTGATTATTTCCCACCCTCCTCTTTGCAGTTGCCTTTCTTGTCTTTGATTCTAACAATGACGGAAAAATAGATAAATCCGAGCTTATGACTATTTTACAGCTCACAAACAAGCGGAGGATGACACCAGCACAGCTTTCTCAGATAGTTGATAGTATCATGGCTCGGTGGGATTCTACAGGGCATGGAAGTTTAGAATATGATGCTTTTAAGCAGATGATGGGGTCTACTATATCAAATCTTACTTTGTAGACTATATAGCTGATGTTCTTTTCTTCAAGAGTTGAGAGAGCCGCCTGAGCTGCTTGCTATCTATTTGCCGTCACTAGTAATCATACAGTGATTTGTTAATGGAACTATGTGTGATAATCATAATGTAATAGATTTCTGTTTCAATTGCATTATTAAATGTAAGTACCATTGCTTAGGCTGTACCTGGTGCTCGGGTACAGTGGGTAGAGAGGCACTGGACGGCCACTGCCGAAAAGGAAAAGCTGGTTTATTATAATCATGCCAGTTCGATACCAGCAAAAAGAAACTCGGATTATTTCTCAACTGAAGTTTATAACGCCCTAATTAAAGCCTCAGGTGGCATTAATTCGAAGGTTTTCCGAACAATTTAAAATAAAATAAATCACCAAAATGAGTGGACAGCCTTTGGCCCTGGCCAGCGAAGCTTTTGTTGAACAGAAAGGATGGAGAAGAAAGGAAGAGCTTGTGGATTCTCTGCCTTATATTGATGGCCTTGAAGCAGGAGAAAAGGAAGCAGTGATGAGATTAGTAGAAGAAGAGGTAAGTGCTACTTTTCTGTTATTTAGGTTCCTTTTTATACAATCTACCGTGCAACAGATGACTAAACTAAGCTATACTTACCAAACATACTATCCAGGCAAGAAATAGCGATAAAAAGCCGGCTGATTATCTAAGTGAGCTCCCGGCAATGCCACCGTCCCGAATTGAGGTAAGAGCTTAGTTACTTACTACTTCAAACCCTACTTATTTTCACATTATCATTACCAATAATCTTACTCTTTTTCCTTTATACCCGCAGAAGAATGAACTGCTTCAATCAGAACTACAACGTGTATCCACAGGCACCCCTCTCTCCGCCCTTGACCTTCAACGCTATAATCTCAACCCACCCCCATCTTCCCAACGCGGCGATCCTGCTGCATGGCAGACTGCATTAGACAATGCGCATGCACAATTAGAACACCAACGCAACCGTCTACTTAATTTAGAGCTTCTATTAAAATTTGGACCAATAACATGGCGAGCGCATAACGAAAGCTTGGCTGCCCACGTCGCCAATTTGCAAAGCGAATTAGAAACCACTCGTGGGGCTATCGATCAGCTTAATCGTGAACGTAAATTACAGCAGACATCTGCCGGAAGGGAATTAAGGGCATTGGAATCTGAATACGTGGCTTTAATCGCTAAGAACATTGAATTAGAAGCGGCCTGCAAGAAAGTGGAAAGTGAAGCGACGGCTGCGGGAGCAAATGCAGGCAATCCTGCTTAATTACTGAATAGAGATCTCGTTGCAATAAATTTCTTAGTCTGTATACTTATTGACCGTTACGTAATTGATTGACTTTTAAGACAAGCAACATATTGCAAACAATTTTACAAAGCTAGCAACAGGAACAACAGACAAGGAAAACAGCAACTACGTAAAAGCACACAATTATTTCAAATCAGTCAACTATTTGTCAATTAGTATCCATCAAATCGAAAGTCAAACACCTACTCACTTTTTCCTTCTTTCTTTTTCCTTTATCTTTCTATCAAATTCATCCAACTGCATCCTTGCCTCTCGACTTTTCTCTTCCAAATACTTTCTATCTGGTTTTCTTTTCTGTGCATCAGCACTCCTTCCTACCCTCCCACTAACCTCTTCCCCTACACCAGCACCATATCTACCTAAAGCAGTCAGTGCACGTGGTAGAGAACGAAGTAAAGTCCGCAAAAGCTGCGGTAATTCGATTTCGACGGGTTCCGTCTGAGCAATTCTCTCGATTTGCATGTGTACGATCCCAGCAATAAGAGCAGCAATAGCGTACCCATCGAGTTCAAATCCATTAGCAACGTAAGGCATAGTATATATCCAAGCGAAACTCCAGTAAAGAACAGAGGAAGCTTCGTCATCAAGAGCTCCAAAGACCCATGCCTGCAGGGAAAGAAGAAAACAATCAAAGCGGGATAATTTTCCAAGATATTAAATCTGCAATCGACTAGCACTAGAGATCTAGATTTAGAAGGGTCAATTTTAAAGATTTAGTATCGACTTCGTGTATATAGCCACATTACAAACCATTAAATTAAAGTAAATTCTTAATTTTCCAACTCCTACCATTGGGTTTAAGAATGGCAAAAACGCAAGGGTGCTCATGACACCCCATCGAATATTATCAGCCCCTTCGTCCTCATTAGGCAGCAAGAATCGCCGTTCATTGCGTTCTTTTGAATCTCCGGTGAGTAAAGGAAGTGCAGAAAGGCCTAGACCCACGAGGATAGCGATGCTGGTGCCAGTGTGGAGGGCGTCGACAATGTTGTCACCGAGAGACCAAAGGGATGCTCGGATAGTGGAGGAGATGGGACGCACTTTGGGTCGTCGGTGGGCAAGAAAAACGCTTGGACTTATTTTTAAAATATTATGCCGGCATCCAAGCCTTGTATTAATTCCAAGGGCAGGAGAAGCTAGTGATCTGATCATTTTATATGATTTGTAGTGACGGGGAGTCAGAAGGCAAAATAAAATGCTTTTAGCTACCTTGAACACTAGCAAGGAGTTTTGTATGCACGTATGTAAAATACAGCGGAGAAACCCCGCTGAAGCTGTGCAGAATACGGTTCCGGAAGATTTAAGAAGAAAGGCTTTATCACCACCGATTGAAATTGCGTTTCCGAAGTTCGATTTTGTGGCCACACTGCCTCCAAACCGTTTTGGTGTGCACCCAGCTAATTAGCCCTAGGTGATAATGCGTGATTTGTATTAAAATTCATTACTAAATAATTCTCTGGAGGGTTCTAGGTATCAAGGCTTGGAATGCAGGGCACATTTAGCGGTGCTACGACATGGAAGGAGGGCTTGCAATTTGCAAATGGCTCTCCCAAAAGGTCGTTATCTCGCCATCAGAGATCGAGAATTACACATAGTAACAATGTCTCAGCTGTCCTGAGCTTACCAAATCCAGAGACGCTTCCCTCTAATCAACAAAGCGGTCGCAAAAGATCTGGTCTCGGAAAGACCTCAGGTGCCCCAAGCACGTCTTCCCACCCTTCATCGAAAAACTTAGCACCTCTTCCTATCCTTTTGGAGATGAACACAGCCGATAATGTACGTCTAGCGCTTTCCGTCTCAGGTGAATTAGCATTGTGGGACGCTACAGCAGAAAGACTGGTCGCTCAGGCCAATCTCAACCTCCCAATTTCTTGTTCAAATATCAAGCCTACCGTTGCCGAGCGTGAGGTAGAGAATGGGCTGATAGTCCGTGCTGTTGTGCGGTGGGGATCCGCCACTACCCCATTCGCAGAGCTGCACGTCTCAGCTTTAGAGGATAGCAAGAGCATTACATCATCGACCCTTTCTGGAGGTTTCAGCCTTGATTTTCGCGTCCCTGCCTTAACAAACGATTCCTGCGCTGAAATTGGCATCCATCTTGCACCGAGCGGGTTTTGGTTTGGCGGTGGTCACTTTATTCGCCAAATGTGGCCATTAAACGAAGCTGCTCTGGAAGTTGGACCCTGGTACGCCTTTGACAATGGCCCTAATGGGGTCAACACACTCTTAGGTAGCAATTGGATGACAAGTAAAGGTCTTTTAGTCTCTATTGACCCCGACACTCCCTTTCTCCACGTTGGGATGAACGCACCAATGGTTGAAAAAGCTCATTGGGCACAACGCAAATGGGGTGTAGGCATCCAAAACGCAACTCGTGAGTTACTGCCATTGACTTCGGGACATGGACGTGTCGCCAGAGCAGGCTGTGATGGTCTCTTAAGATTCCAAGCGAGAGCGAGTTACGAAGATCGAAGCATGGAACACCCGCTCAGAGATTGGAGAAGCAGTGTAAAAGAGAGATTCTGTGGTTCTTATGGCTCTTCTATCAATTCTTTGGAATGTTCATTTGACGAAATTGTAGATATCGATCCTCAAGCGGCTGCTGATGCTGTTCTTGCTGCTGAAGGAGAAGTGGAAATGGAGATGTTGTCAGTAAGACTCACGTTGTGCGCCACAGAAAACGCTGCTGCTGCATGCAAAATGGCATTAAAAACACATACTCCTCCCCGCCAAGCTCCCGCTGCTGAGGTTCTTCGTGCCCCCATTTGGACGACCTGGGCTCGGTATAAGACCAAGGTGAATGAATCTAAAGTACTTAAATATGCTAGAGAAATTGCAGACAGAGGGTTACCAAGAAGTGTGATGGAAATTGACGATAGGTGGCAAACAGCGTATGGAGAACTTTCTTTTGACGAAAAGAAGTTTCCAGATCCACGTTCTATGGTAGACGAGCTTCATGAACTTGGTTTTAAAGTGACTGTCTGGGTACACCCTTTTGTAGAGGAGAAATCAGCAGCATTTCAAGAAGGCGCCGCTAAAGGTTATTTTGTAGGCTCCGGCACTGCAAGATCGACTGCTGGTGGTATTATGTCATGGTTGCGTGGTGCAGGTGCCCCTCCTGTCATTCCTGTAGCTCCTGGTGGCTCCGCCCCTGGTTTTTTCGCTTGGTGGAATCAACCTCCTGTTGCGGCGTTAGACGTCACCAATCCGGAAGCGGTAGAATGGTTTGTCGGTCGATTAAAGGCCCTTCAAGCTGCAACTGGCATCGACGGATTCAAATTCGATGCTGGAGAGCCTTGTTTCTTACCTAGAAATCCTCAAACCTACGCTCCCTTAGCTACCCCTGCTGACTATACAAGATTGTATGTCAAGAATGTGGCCGGTCAGTTTGCTGGAGGTGTTTCTGAAGTACGAACTGGTCATTTGACCCAGGATGTCGCTGTACTATGCCGCATGGGCGATAGATTCTCTACATGGGATGCAGGGAATGGTCTCCGGTCATTAATTCCTACATTATTAACTTCTGGCGTTCTTGGATATCCATTTTGTCTACCGGACCTTGTAGGGGGCAATAGATATTTCGGTGCTGCCCCCGATTCTGAGTTATTAGTTCGTTGGACTCAAGCTAGTGTCCTTATGCCTACTTTACAGTTCTCAATTCCGCCGTGGGATTTAGATTTGGAGGCGGAACGAATGGTTGCCGGTGCGTTGGACGTCCGGAAAAAAATGGAAGGTCTGTTGTTATCTTTAGCCGAAGAGGCAGCACATACGTTAACCCCTATCTGCCGCCCCTTATGGATGCTGGCACCCCATGATGATCAAACCTATGAGATTCATGATCAGTTTGCTCTCGGTGATCACGTTATTGTCGCTCCTGTGGTGCATAAAGGGGCTAAAAGAAGGGATGTGTATCTGACAGACGGGCTTTGGAGGGATATCATGAACCCTAGTATCGTAGTTGAAGGAGGGCAATGGCTGCGTGGAATATCAACTCCTTTAGATTATTTGCCTGTGTTTGTCAAAGAAGGGGCCCCTGGGGTGTTCTTTTAAATTGAAGTGCCCATTTATTTATGGAATGCTGAAGTTTTGAAATGAAAATTTGCAGTTTTCCCTTGAAATTTCAGCGATTTGCTTTTTTTCTTTCTTCGGTCTCGGTTTCAACTTTCCTCCTTGTATTGATTTTAAAATTCGTATTGTTTTTTCGTACGCCACTAGTAGGAGTGTTCTGGAGAGTATCATAATTATCATTGCACTTATTAAAATTTTAAAGTATTTGGTTTGGGAAGAAGTTGTGCCATCTTGTTTAAAAATTTTGTCGTCGTCGTTAAAAACAAAAATGTTTAGTTATCCCCATTATACATCTGTTTTCATCTTTTTATTGGGAATGTTGGTGTTGGTTGGATTTGGAGTATATTATCATCTGTGGTTTGGCTGGTTTGTAGAGAGAAAAAGAGAGAAAAGGCAATTTCCTTTCCTCTTTTGCTCTACCTTGATTCCATTGAAATTTCGTTTTGTTTTTTTTATCTCGTCCCCTATTTTGATTTTAATTTTTCCCACATTCAGTTTGAGAGTGATTTACTTTTACTGCTATTATCCTTACAAATTTACAATCTGTAACCTATTGTTATCTCATTATCCTTACTTACAAAAAGGCGGTCTGCTTTGGCAACAGCTCGGCCCCAATCAAAAAAGACGACGCACCACCAATCAATTAATTTACAAGACTAAAGTAATAGTAATCTATTCTACGCTTTCATCATTCATTTTTATTCTTCTATTTAACAGCATGAAGTAGATGCTCTAGGTGCTGCAGATGCTCCTCCTACATCTACAGTATCTGGAATATACAACTCTTCTTCAGACTCATGAGACAAAGCATTACGAGCGACGGCTTGGAAGGCGGCATCAACATTAACATCTTCTTTCGCAGAGGTATCGAAGTGAGGGATATCTCCCTTTGACGCACACCATGCCTTTGCTTTCTTTTCACTGACTTGTCGTGATTTTCCTCCCTCAACATCGACTTTGTTCCCAAGAACAACAAATGGGAAATTGTCGGGGTCGTTGGGAGAAGCTTGAATGAGGAACTCATCACGCCAGTTTTCTAAGTTTTCGAAAGATTTAGAACTATTGACGTCATATACAAGAACGCAGCAGTCAGCTCCTCGGTAGAATGCAACACCTAAGCTTTGGAAACGTTCTTGGCCGGCAGTGTCCCAAATTTGCATTGTGACTAAGCGATCGTCGACCTGGACTTCTTTTGTAAGGAAATCAGCTCCAATTGTTGCTTTGTATTGGCTGCTAAATTTTTTGTTGACGTACTGGTTCATAAGCGAAGTCTTACCGACGCTGTAAGCACGCAAGAGCAAAAAAGAGGAGGATTGGTGATCAGATACGCGTACAAGGGAACAACTTGTATTAAGATTTGCAGAGTCTCATAAGCAAACATAGACAAAGACTTACCCTGAATCTCCTAGGATAATAACCTTCAGAAGCTGACGCTTCCTTGTTGCCATTTTTAATTGCTTTTCGGATTGGGGTTAATCTATTCAACTTGCGGAGGCAGCCTCAGATGATTTAATGGAAGTAGAAGATTCCAAAAAGTAAATTAATGCACTGTTGGCTTGCGGAGGTTGCTCTATGAGAAGGATCTCCTACCTCGGGAATTAAAGAAAAAAGGTCGAGATTTGTCTTCAAGGATATCATCTGCTCCAGACCTCTACTAGATTTCAATTTTAAAGTTGAATCTATATTTTAGCTGTCAATATTTATACCAATGTGGGCGCCATCTGTATGCTACCGCGCTATTAAGCCGGCAGTGTCCCTTGATAAGAACAAGATCACTAGGAGCAAAACTCTTTTCTCACGAGCAATCAGATCTAGAACAATGGTGATCAAATCTTCGCAGAAGAATGAAATTGAACCCCCTTCAGGCAAAACGAAAACTAACGTCGAGGACGTTGAAAAACTTCTCGCCGACCTCTCTATCAACAAAGACACTGCCAAACAAGTATTGAAGGTCTGGCGCAATGCCGGTGTAAATGACCCTGAAGATCTCAGCCGGTTGGTGAAAAAAAGAGGCTCGGACAAATCCATGGCTATCGCCTTTCAATTGGCTATCGACTCCTCCTCGGCGTTCTTCGCTTGGTATTCGGGATTTAACCTCTCTGCCAGTAGCCTCGGTTCTTTCACTATCGCAGCCAAGTTTGTTGTCTACACTCTCGCAATGTACCTCACAATCAACGCTGCGTTGGATTTATACACCTTGTATGCAGTAGGAATTTCAACCCGAAAGTACTCCACCGGGACCGCTGCAAAATTATTAGAAGCAGTCGAGTCGATGGCAGGGCCAGAGACTGGTCTTGACGTAGTTGACAAAGCTAAAAAAGCGATTGTCACTGCCCAGGTATTGAAAGCCCTGGAGCAAATCTTAGAGAGCTTAAAATTGAGTGCGGGAGATGTAGAAATGAATGACGGCAACTTCCTAAGAGATCTTGGTGCTTATGTAGTTTTATTAAAAGCGACAGAATCTGGATTCACCCCAGAGAGTGCTGGAGTAACTATGCAAGAAGCTGCTGACGTGGCAGCTGAGTTTTCTATGGTGGATAGTAATGGCGATGGTAGACTGGATAGTGCAGAGTTTAGAAAATTATGTGGAGCTTTGGCGCCTAATTTGAGTTCTGAAGAGGCGGAGGTGGCGATGTCAGTGTTGGATAAGAATAATGATGGTGCTATAGATTTTCAAGAATTTTTAGCTTGGTGGAAACCCATGGTGAAGAACTAAGAAGTAGGTATGATGCAAAACAAAACAAAACAAAACAAAACAAGCCCAACAGGGTGACTTGAGGGATCGAGAGAATGCATGTTTTAAATTTGAGAAATACATTCAGTTCATTGTTGGCCGCTTGCTTCTTTCTATGTTGCTTTTTATTTCTTTTTTCTTTCGTTCTGTTACTTTGATTTACAATGAATAAGTGAGAATATTTAATGTCCTAAGAATCATTTTATTCAACTATAGACAACTAAGTGTTACTACTTGCTTTGTCGTTTATTCCAACAACTTAAACAAAACGCATTCGGTGGCAGCTGGGCTGTTTGTTGATGTTGCTGCTGCTGTTGCTGTACTACTACAAAGACCTTTCCACCTAATCTTAAATGGCAATCAGGGCAAGCACGTCCTTCATCAACCACAACATGTTGCTTCTCCACTGTCGCCAAGGTCACCGCCCCCGCCGCTGCTTGCGATCGATGCAATGCCGCTGTTAATTGGCCACTTCTCCTTCGGTGAACACGTTCACGTAGTAATGGAGCCATTAATTTCACCGCTGCTGGCATTGGCATCCCTTCTGGTGCTGCCCGTACTACTTCAAGTGAATCTAAAGTATTCCCTAACAGTGTAACTACACGGCAGGCATCTTCCCATCGAGGCTGCTCCCTAGTAGAAGAACCTTTCCCACTATTTTCTGGGTTGAGCAGTAAATGAAGCAACATGCGGTGGTCTTCAGGGGGTAAATACACAGAAGCGTAGCATACAGCAGCATTCACATCATCTAATGCGACTGCAAGGACACGTAAGACTGCTTTGTGGTCACCTTGCCGCCAGTGCACCACCGCTCTTTCTTCTACTAATGACGTCCCTTGTAGAGAAGAGAGTATTTGGGCGTAGTCTATTTTTGAAGAGGTCTCGAGGTGGGAACGAAGACGGAATCGTAATGACTCTGTAGGGTCAACAGCGTCTTCTGGCTTAGCAGAACGCATTCCACTGACCAAGGCTGCAACGCTCAGAGGTGGTGAGGTCATAGTCGTTGTGGTGCCGTTATTGATGATATTGCTATTATGCGTTGCTTGTGGTAGTACCATAGGTACTACACTACGATGTCTAGCTACTGTATTCCTCTGTTGCCCACCACCACCACTATTTTCACGAGGTTCTCCTTTCAGCTCCGGTGCAGCTTTGAAAATTGCAGCAATTAACGCCTCCGCCAGGTCTGTATGCAGAGATTCTACCCCATCAATATTGTCATCATCACCAGCGGCAGTAGAACTAGACTCAAGAGCAACTAAATGTTCTAGATATCTCCATCTTGTCTCTTCCCCCATTGGTAACAGCGGCAAAATATCTTGAGATTTCAAATCATTTCGGGAAGAAAGCACATGACTGGCATCAGCATGGGACACATTTAGCAACCAAGGAATGTACGACAGTACCAGATGAATATCTGGACAGGTCTCTTCAGATTGTAGTAGAGTAGTGACACCTTGTATTGCCTCGTGTCGCTCTCTTAACGATAATTCTGTTTCTGTACTACGGGCGGTAATGGTAGTAGTACCAGTAGCAACAGTACTGCTACTATTATCTACTGTTGAAGCAGAGGAGCTATCTACGAGTTCCTTCCAAATTTTTAAAGCTGGTTCCGCATTCCACGTAGCAGCCCACAGCGTAGCCAAAGCATGCCTCCATCCTGCGTGTTCTAATCTCTCTGCAACTAATTCAGGTACAATAGCATGTGGAACAACTGCAGCAAAAGCTGCTGCTTCTTGTGCAGCGTCCAAGTCAATAAGTATATGCATTAGTAGAGTGTCGACCCCATCGAGGGTTGAGACCTCAGGTAGCACACGAGCTCTAAATAAGTACTGTACTATAGCCTGCCTAGCTTCTCTCAGTCGTTCCTCATTCATTAATACGTCGTCCCTACTACCATTCGAACTCGTATCAGCAGCACTAACATCTGTTGTTTGATGTCTCCTTCTGAGGAGCGGAGATTTGTCAATCATAATCTCTAATGCTTCCAAGGGCCCACTCAAACTCCAATGTAGAGGCGAAGGATGCGGTTCCCATTCCTTTGTATACTGGGGGAATAATGGAAATAGCTCTGCTGGTTGGAATGCAGTAGGTGAACAATGTTCTAAAGCAACGAGCGCTTCTAAAAAGCGACCTTCATGCATTAGCAGCATCGCTGTTTGAGCGTAAGCTTCCTGTGACCACGTTTTCCCTTGTGCAAGGCCTTTTGCAGCTAATTTTAACGCGCCAGCAAAGTCTCTCCGACTCAACATATCTCTGACTTGTTCTTCAACTGGAATTGGTGTCAATACCCAGACTTTATGCCTTCCTGCAACCACTATAACTGAAGAGTCTGACCCTCCACCACCACTGGCACGAAGGGGTTGTCCTGGAGCAGGCAACATATTTTCTCCATATCCTAGACCCTGGATCCATTGACCCGTCGCAGGATCTGCTATACGCATACCATCTTCACACACGACAGCTACCACACCTTCTCCAAAGGCCAGAGCACGCACCGCAGGGATATTTTGAAATAAAATTGGATTTCCTCGAGGCTCGCCTGCTGGGTTGACGACAAGGCCTAGTGACCCGACAGAGATAAAAGCGCATCCCTGTCGCGGTAATGATACTGCTGATACCGCTGGCGGTGATATGGCTGGTTTAGACGGATCTTCTCCTCCAGTACTACTATTACTATTACCAGGTGAGGTGTCTTCCTTGATGGTAAGTAAATCTCGCCAAGCGCCCACCACCTTTGAACCACCCTCGGTACTTCTGCTCTTGCTATTGCCACTCGTTTTACCACTAATACCACTCCTTTGCGGCCAAATTATGAAATATTTTAACCCGGCACCTAAAATTATACTCTCCCCAGCCCATGCTAAGCAAACAACTCCGCTACTTGTACCAGCAGCACTGACATCCACCTCCCAAGCTAGTCTTAATGAAGGAATTTGTCCTCCAGCAGGGACTATATCGTATACAGAGACACGTAGCGCCCTGCTTATAGTAACACGTGTAGCTACAGCTATTCTAGGTAGTGATATGGTGAGTGATGGTTGCGTAGGTAGGGCAACAGATGCAGCCAAGATGGGGCCCTTGAGGGCGACTCGGCTTTCAAGGGTGTCTGAATGAACGAGACGTAGAGAACCATCACCTGTGAGGAGTGCAAGGCAGTTTGATGCTGTGGCTGGTAGAATAGATAGGATGAGTTGCTGCGAAGAAATGTTTAGGAGATATCGTGAGAAAAGCGGAAGAGAGTAATAGAAATAGGCAGAGCAGAGGGGCCGAGGCGGTGTGTAGAGAATTTTAATATTGTTTTGTGTTTCTTACCTTGGCTGCGATGGGTTTGCGAGCTGTCAGGGAGCATACCGGACTTGCATTGATCATGTCGAGAGAATACTCTTCAAGCATGCCTTCTTCTAGGCCCAGAAATACTCTACTGCCCTCGTGATCGATGCCTACAGCAGTGATCACAGCCTTCCTGTCAAGCACAAGGTTGGCGTTGAAGACATTGCGGTGTTCGCCTTCCTCCATTATTTCTTAAATCATTGGCAGCGCACGACTAGATTATCGTCCATTTTTTTTCCAAAAGACAATTAGTTTTTAAGCAAGATCTCTTTCGATCAATAAACATTAAAGGAACATTGTGCCACACTGCAGCTCTCTACTACAATACAAAACAACACATTAACTATTTTGAACAGAATAACATGCAACCGGCAAAGGATCATCCTTAGGATGGCTTGGGTCTTTCTCTTACCTTCTTTCGCCGGTATTTCATATTTGCCCTCCCTCTCAACTAACTACATGCCTGTAATTCTTTGCACTTGGCTATCACATACACAGTGTACACGTTTACAGTGCCCTAAACAATGCACGGCACTCTTGTGCTAGAAATTCCCTCAATTTTCTCGCAGGCACCTCCCCTCCCATAATTCCCCTCAACTGCTGCAACGACATTTTGGCCAACCCAGCCAAACTCCCTGCCTCCCTCATTAACGCTCTATAGTTCGCATCATTCACACCTGGAAGACGCTTTAACAAATCTATCGCTGTACTATTCACTACAGACTCTACACCAGCACCTAATTCGTCCCCGGCGACCCCCACGGTAGCTGCAGTAATTGGGTCTGGCTCTTCGTGATTCGTTTTCAGCTGCTTAAAAATATCAGCTGTAGCATGGAGAGAGCGTGACCAAACGATACGTAACCGAGGATGGTGGAGACAAAGCAATACAAGGCGAGACATCATTGCATTTGATTGAATATCATCCCCCAGTTCACCGATACTTTGAAAAGCAAAAGCTCGATCTCCTTCAAATTCTATAAGAAGTACAGCAGTACGATAATGCCGGCACATAGCTTCAGCTTGTTGATATAAGCGTCCAGATATTAAACTGCCTCGAAGATCGGTCAATGACTTTCTTTCAACACACACCTCTGGACTCAGCACATAATCACCGACTTCGAGCGTCAGTGGGACAACCTGAAGACCTTTGGCGTGGAGAACAGCAGGCAAAGGACTCATAAATTCTCGAACGTCCACGATAACTTTAATACGTTCAGGACGCTCACCTAATCGACCTCCAGCGCGACGAGTCAGTGCGTTTCCAGCGGCACCAGCTTGCAGCCCAGGAATAATTGCATTCCCGCTCCCACCACCACCAGTGCTCGTAGCTAGTTCATTTCCTGGTGGAACGGTAGGATTCATCATTACTGGTGCCATAATACCTTTGCCACGTATTAAACTCTCAAATGCGGACCGTTCTCTTACGACTGCAGCTTGATATTTATCCATTTCGGGTGAGTCTTCATATCTCAATAAATAAACTCGTAGAGACCGGGACCGTCGTTGAGCTTTAAATAGTTCTAGAGAGCGTGTAAGAGCGACGTCAGGGTCGTAAACAACGACGTGGGTAGGGGAATACTGCCATAGAGGTAGAGGACCATCTGAATCGAGCGCTACGAAGATAACGTCAGCAGCAGCAGCAGCAGCAGCAGTAATAGAAGCATCAGAATTAGCGACTGTGGCTGTTGGCATAAAAGAAGCTTTATTTTTATTTTTGGTGTCCTTCTTCAATTGCGCTCCAGAACTGGCTGGAGGATCCTCTAAATTATCATTATCACCATCATTAATAACGATGGATGTATTCCCTGCTAAAGCTGACGTTGCAGCAGCCAATGCTGCTCTACTACTCATCCCGCGACCCCCTCTACTACCCCCTGGGTGCATCCCGCCTCTTGCCCCTCTCCCGCCGCTGCCACTGCTACCTCCTGGCTGAGGTTTATTTCGAGTCGCACCCATACCTCTCGCTTCTTTAGCTAACGCCTCTTCCTCTCCTGGTTGGTATCCACCCATTACTCTAGGGACAATTATCGGCACAGCTCTCCTATAAGCAGCAGCACCACCACCGTTATCGCTCCCCCCACCACCACTAATGTTCTTTCCTTTCTTTCTTCCTGCATTGACTCCACTATCTATTTTGTACTGGAGATATTCTCGGTACACTCGACGCATAAGCCCGCTAGGACCATCAGGGCCAGCTACTTCCCGTAACTGAGTACAAGTATAGTCATCCTGACAGAAGACAAGGATTGGCGGTGGTATTGCTGGCAATGTTGTCAATACTGTTGGTTGGTCAATAGCAGCTACAGCGATGTCGGCAGCAGTCTTGGAAGTACTTGGTTGGTCAGAACCCCTGTCTACAGCAGGTTTTGAAATCGTATTCGTAGTAATAGATGCCGCTTCTTCAGCTGCTTTCTTCATTGTCTCATTCCGTTCTTGCCGAGCTTCATCTAATATTTCTAATAATGCATGCCATTTAGGCAATTCATCTAATACAGGCTCTAGTGCTGGTACCGCTCCCTTTAATGAAGCTGCTGCACTTCCAATATCGGCACCAGAAGCGGCACTGGATGATGCTTTTCTTTTTTTTGCTTGTGCAGATGACCCTGGATTCCCATTATAAAGACCACCGTCATTTGTTATTCCCTGTGGACTACTTAAAGAATAGACTCGAGCCTTTGCCGCTTCGAACACGGTATGCGCTGCAGAATGAAACAACCATGCGCACCGGGTACCTTCCGTCACTCGTAACGTATCTAGATAATTTAAAAACGTAATAGGATCGAGTTTATTCAATAATCCTGCCAAAGAACGAAGCGTACGTAAATCAGCTACGATTTGCCGTGTTTTGGGGGAGACGGTGTGCCAAATTGGCGCTAGTTGGCGACGGATTGTTTCATCAAATGAGGAAGAAAGTCCTTGTGACGGGGTCAAATCAGTAGTATCTAGTCTTTCTAGCTTGCGCAATTCTTTAATACAGCCATCTACTAACTCAGCAAGGGCTTCATAGACCAAAGCTGCTCCAGGATCACATGGCAGTGACACTTCAACCAACTGCAGGAAAATGAGAAAGAAAGAAGAATTTGAGTTACTAAAGCGCTGCGTAATCAATATACAATGTCTGTAATATAAGCTGTCATATTGAAACAACTTTTTGATACAAAATTCTACCTCTGGTGGCCTAGCTTCGAGGTCTTCTTGCACCGCCACTTGAAATCTCGGCCACAAATGAAGTCGTTTAGCATATAATGCCTTCATAACTTTCTCTGTTTTGCCAAATTCAGATGTAAATGAAGATGGGAAATCTGAAAATCCTCGTACAAATCCAGGTGTGTTGCCTGTGGTATTGCCTCCTTGTGTACGGAATAATCGCACTACAAATCCTTCACCTGATGAATCAGTCACCCGATGAGCATTAAGTACATATATGCCAGCTATATCACCCGGGGAGAGTCTACCAGATAGCAAGTCTACCACAAGAATACGTGTGGTGACAAACATACAGGAGCAGCTGTTGTAGAGCCGAAGTCGTTCAGCTGTGGCAATGTCTGCAGTTACTTCTGCTGGCAGCAGGGGGGACGGGTCGGTTGGGCGGAGAGTAGAAGGACGAATTCTGTCAGTTTCAGGATGGATACGGGCTAATTCGGAACGTAGAGCAGTGCGTTGCCATGGGGAGGCGCCGATGATGAGAACAGAGCCGTGTTGGTCTCGGCTTTGTAAACGAACATCTTGTAGGCGTAGGAGGACGGAAACGATCTGATGCAAGCCTAAGCCTGGAGCGAGAACGCAAAGACAGTCGTCTTCTAAGACTTGTTCTATAATCGTCCTTTGGAATGGAAGCAAATCTGTAGCCATGATTGCTGCGTGCTTGTGCTATTTACTTTTTTGGATTAATTAACTTTTCGAACCTTGAAGATCACATAGTCACTTAAGGGCATGACGCCTCATGAAAATATCATTTAGACATTAAATCTGCACAGTGCAAAAATTTTCTATGAATTGTAATGGAAATATCTGTGTTACAACGACGCTATTAACCTTTTCATAAAGACCTGCCTCCCGTCGGAGCCCCCTGAATCTCTCTTTCTCTGAATCTCATTTTTTATTGATGATAATAACCACACATCTATAAATATGCACATGCTAAACTATCAATAAACTTACAATATACATAAACTACATGAATTCATTATTATCCCTCCAAACCATGCAAATCTTGTTCTCTGAGATGCTCCATGTGCCACCCTTTGCCCGCCGACTGCCCCTCTAAGTGAACCACTTGAGAATGGAAATTTCTTAAAGCAGGCCTATGTCCAATCGACAACATCGTAATCCCTGCCTTCACACATGCAGTGTATAATACCTTTTCCCCATCTGCACTTACTGCTGAAGTTGCCTCATCCAAGATTGCATATCTCGGTGTATGGAATAAAAGTCTCGCCATAGCTAACCTCTGTTTCTCACCACCACTAAGCGTTTCATCCCATGATTGCACCTGATCCCAGCCTTTCCCACGACCGAGTAAATAATCCAGCTCTACAGCTTCAAGGCAATAACACAATTTTTCTTCAAGGTCCTCGGGATCCATTCTGATACTCTTCATCCAAGGAGCAATACGACGTTTAGTATTGGCAGATGCACATTTGTACACACTACGCGGTGGTTCTGGGTATAATAATTGATCACGCAAGGTTCCTGCGACTAGATAAGGTCTTTGAGACAAATAAAACAACTCGCCTTTAGGGGGTAGCGTCACTTCACCGGCTTGTAATGGCCATAAACCTGCCGCTACACGGAATAACGAAGATTTTCCTGACCCGTTGGGGCCCATTACAAGAACACTACGTCCCGCAGGCACATCAAAGCTCAGTTCCCGTACCAATGGAGTACCATCAGGGGAAGAAAGGTAGACTCGATTGAAAGCAACCACCGCTCCTTCGGTGCGTTGTGGTTCTGGTGGGGGGAGTAAGCTACCGTCTGGTGCAGATGGAGGAATAAATGAACCCGAGGAAGAGACATTTCTGAGGAATAATCCCACATGAACACGTTCACTGCCTTCTCCACCAAGAGCACCCACCTGCTCTAACAATTCCGACACCCGAGCAGTGTGCCCTGCCAGACTGGTTACCCGCTTATACACTAGAATAAGATCTCCAATACCTCTACTGGTGTTATTTAACAATCTCATTGCTCGAATGTAATCAGCAGCGGTAGATTGAGAGGAACTGGCTGCTTTACTTGATGAATGGTTGGCATATACAGCTAACGCCACCACAGTTGCCCCGTATTTGACGAGATATTGATCAATAATACCTTGAACGAATCTTTGGAAGGCAGAGAGACGTGAATGACGAAGCATACGATGTAAATGTTGGTTTAAAATCATCTTTTCAGCAGTGGAAGAAGGAGGGTCGTTAAAGGCAATCTCCTCGGCAAAGGTGGAGACTCGAGCATGTGCGCCACGGAAGGCACCTGCCAGCTTTGCTTCTTGGGATGTTAATTGAGCTAAAGGTGGTGAAGTAGCGCGTAGAAGGAAGGTGCAGCACATGTAATACCCATACAAAATGAATTGACTTTTCCAACCCATAATTGCTGCCAGCGAGCGGGTAAAAAGGGCGACATCCAAAGCTGGCTTGAAGGTATAAGAATAGAGCTCAGAGATGGCGAATGCGAATTTCTCTACATCTGCAGAAAGCCTTGATTCCGCTGAAGTTAATCCACCCAGCCACGATGCTGCGTAATACGCACGATGGGAGAAATACGACGAGTGCAAGTGGTGGGTGAGACGATGCATAAAGGCAAGTTTAATACGAGTTTGTAAGTACTTTAATGCGGCGTTGACGTAGCTACCGGGGATGGCAAATAATAAGAATTTAACGAGGAGTTCTTGAAGCTTTACAGTGTCTTTAGCGATGATGTATCTACCGACACCACCTTCAATTCGAGTCGACAAATCCGTCAGCAAAGTTCTGAGAACGAGCAAAGCGCTTTGTAGATAAATCAATCGAGCTTCGGCACACCATGGAGTAGGAACACAGATCTTGAGAATTTTACCGATTCTCTTGGCAAACACTGCGTCAACAGCTACCTTTGGAGTGAGAACTTGGCGCCTGTTGTTTTGGTCAGGGACGCCAATTTCAGAACATATTTGCTGCTGTTCTAGTAAGGCTCCAGCAAGCGCGCGCCTTAGGAAGGACATTCCTGATGTTCCACCGACGATAACTAAAGCTGCTACCACCTTTCTATCGCGCGCGTTCATTTTTAATGCCATCATATTCAACGCCATTTTAACTCCAATGCGACGTATTTCAACCGGTTATGATGTGATATACAAGTAAAACTATATGATCTAATTTTACAACATCGGTTCCGAAATAATGCTAAACAAATATCGTTGAAGACGTTTTTTGCAGTGTTAATTTCAACTGTCTCGTTGAATCTCAACCACTGGGCGCACTGAATGAGGAGGCTAGATATCCTTCTTGCAAAATGTATCAATACAGCATCCAAGGGTATCAAAGTTCTACGTATCACTGTCTCTTCGTCACTTGCTGAACCTTGCATAGAAAATCTCTGGCTGCAGCTGCTGCTTTGCTATACACCTCTGGCGCTTCTGCCCAAGCAGCAGGCCCCGTACCGGCTGCAGCTCCACTCCCTCCTCTCCCACTACCCTCAACTACTTCTCTCTCTGCAATTGCATTATTTAATGCTGCTTGTCTTTCTTCCCGCTCCTCTTCTGCTTCTTCTTCCGCCTCCACTGCCTCTTCAGATGACAATGCAGCTAAAAACGGCCTTCTCAATTCATCTAATACCGACCCTCGTGAATACGCAGCAGGTCCGCCAACTATATACAACCTCTGTTCGCCGCCCAAAGCTTGCGGCATGGGCACATCCACAGCAAGCAACGTCATCTTCATCGCTCCCCCTTTTTTTTTGGCTTCTACCGACACTAAGCCTCGCCTCTCTGTTCCTTTCAATGGGAAAATCATAGCCACGCGTCTAGATCTTAATTTTGGTCGAAATCCTTTAAACTTGAGTCCGCCTCCTGTGAGCACAGTAGCTCTTACGTCACTGCCGACAAGTGGGGCGCCCATGATTTCTAGTATTCCCGGGTGGATATTTAATTGCCTAGTCGCAGCTCTATAAACAGCAGAAGGGGAGATGGTAAAGAATTTACGATACCAAAATACAGCTGCAACAAAGGATAACGCTGCTCCTAGAGAAATTAAGCCAGTTGCAGCCATGGATTGAGAGACGTCAACAAAAGCAGATGCGGTTTTTCTCATTGCTCGCCAGACCAGGTAAGTTAAGCCTAGAAGGGTGAGACCTAAGGCTTTGATTCGATGTCTTTGCCAGGCCGCTTCTAATTGTAAGGATATGGCACGTTGTAGGCTGGAAGGTTGCTGTAGAGAGTCTAAGAATCGCCGAGCGCTGGCGGGAAGAAGGCTATGTGTTGTCTGAGCTGCAGCACGAGGAACTGCAGCAACAGCTTTTATAACATTCTGCACACGTTCTCCTACGTTGGATGATGCATACCGTCTAGGGAGCGGGGCCCAATTTCGTCCTCCTCCTCGTGGAGAAGAGGAGGGTAGCTTAGCTGTGGTGTTGGTCGGGGGCTTTATAAATGTTGTTGCCTTGGTGAGAGAGCTGCCCCGTGCAGATATCGCTGCTGAGGAGAAAGACGACGCGAGTGAGCAGCTATATGAAGTCTTTAATGATTGAGAGAGTTCTTTTAGTAGAATGGTGGCTCCTGTTTCTGAGAAAAGGGGTTGTGATCGAGAAAGCAACTCCCGCAATTCTCGTGAAGCCAAAGACCGCAACATCGTGATGAGCGGTCCCGAAGACACTTAATACAGTTGTAAGTTGCGTTTAAATCAAAGTTTTGTTTCAGTTGAGCTGTGGGTGCCTCTGATTTTAAACAATTTCTAAAATAGACTGATGCAGCGCGCACAATTTCAGCAAAACATTCTGATCCCTATCACTCTCGTCATATTGAAACTTATTTCAGACAGATACCATCGCCAACCCGCAGGAGCAGCGCCGCTGTTCTTACAAACACTGATCTGTAAAAGTGATCTTGTCTGAACATTTGAAATTTATTACCCAAAGAAAATGTGGAACACGCTGAAAGCCATAAAAGACGAAGCTCTCGCCACAGCTAAAGAACTTAGAGATGCTCATAATGTAGGATTCGCCCCTTTTGTATCCATCTTCAACAATTTATTGTTGGAATTGCCCAGTAATTTAACCTGCCTCTATCCATTTCTTTTTACAGCCTGAGCATTGGAATAATGAAGAACAGAATGATGATGACCATCTCTATGCATTCCAGGCTCCTGCAAGCGTTCCATTAGCCGCTGCTCCGTTATATTCTACTTTCCAACCACCACCGCCGGCTGTTGCTACCGTAGCCCCTCCTCCTCCTCCTCCTGCATTCCCTGTTGCAGTCGCTGCCCAACCTCCAGCAGCAGCAGTTCCAGCACCTAGAGAAGATGATGTAACTTCTCGATTAGCAGCTCTAAAAGCGAAATTAGCTGCTAAAACTACAGCTCCTCGTACAAACAGCACGGAACCCTCGCCTGCTCCTGCTGCCTCTCCCACCACTACTCCTGCTGCTCCACCTGCCGTAGTAGTAGATACTTCAGCTATAACCAATTTACAACGCCAATTAGAAGATGAACGTCGCCACCACTTTGCAGCCCAACTAGAAGCATCTCGAAGCGAAGCTGCTCACCACGCCGCCCAATGCCTCTCTCTACAAACAGCCCTCGCTACCGCAGAAGCACGAGCCGTAGAGGCGGAAGAAGTTGCTAGAGCACACCATGGTGCTACTGCTGAAGAGCATGAAAGGGTTATCGCATCGTTAAGGGCAGAAATACAAGCAGCACAAGAGGAAGTGATATCTGAGCGTTCCAAAGCTGGAGTTGCTGCCTCGCAAGTAGTTGAGCTTCAAGAACGCATAGAGAGAGCTGAAGCAGCTGCAGAAAATATTGGAGATCATAATGAATTGGAGAATGAGTTGATAGCTGCGAGAATGGAAAGTAGCTCTCTACGAGAAGAGCTGAAAAGGGTCAGATCACAAGCACTGAATGCTGCTGCCTCGGCAGCTTCTCTCCAAACGTCTTCGTCTTTGGGCAATGGCGGTGGTGGTGGTGGCAGCGAGACAGCAACAGCAGCAGAGCTTGACGCAGTACGTTCTGAACTCGCTGATATTAAACAGGCTTTGACTACTGCAGAAGCAGACAAGAATGCAGCACGACAGCAGCTGTCTCGCTTGAAAACTCAAATGTTATCAGAGCAAGACGACGAGGAAGAGAAGATCAAGTGGAGAGTCGAAGCTGAAGTCAAGTTAGCCCTTGAAAAGATGGGTAGAGCAAGTGGCAATGGAGCGAATGGTAGTGGATCTAGTGATCGTACTGATGAAGAGTTGCATGCTGCGTTAGAGAGGGCACAGCGTGCTGAAGAAGAAGCCGCTCGGTGGGAAGAGATCGCTTCCGCTCGAGACGCAGAACTCGCCAATTTGCAGCGTGCTTTGGGTGAGATGAGTTACGAATCAGATGCAGCTGAACGGTATAGAGCAGAGCTCAGAGCAATGCAAGCAGAGATACATACCTTACGTAATGAACTAGACGCAGCTCGAGTATCTTCCTTGTCGGCTGAAAATAAAGTACAAAAAGCACAGAATGAAGTTGCTGCTGCACGTGGAGAAGCTAAAGTAGCACGTGATGCTGAAATTGAAGCGAAACGAGAGGTTCTCGCTGCACGGGTAGCTGCACAGGAAGCTTTAAAAGAGTTGCAAGATTTAAGAAAGGGAGGCGGTACTATAGATCGGAGTGCTGTTGTACAATTAATTGCTGGACTTATGGTTCAAAAACGGCCTAAAGATGCATTGAGTTTTGCACTCCATGCTATTAATCTATCTCCTGAAGAAGTAGAAACCATTAAAACTGCTGCACGACAAAGTGGCAGCGGTAATTCTGTTGGTGGTTTGTCATTAGCGTCTTCGTGGATTAATTTCTTAGAATCTGCAGTGCAGGAAGATGGCTCTACTATTGTATCCGCCGACCCATTACTTCCACCGCCTCTTGCTGCAGCTGCAGCTGTTCCGTATAGTGTTCCTAAGCCAAGCACTGATCCTTTAGCTGGTGCGTCAGCTGTACCTCCGGTGACACAGCGACAAATATAGAAAAATCGATATTTTATTATGTATTGACTCTTTACCCTGTACTCTTTATACGTTTGATCATCTTAAATGACAGTTAACATGGCACAGAAAAAAAGACGGACATAAACAAATCGATGAAATTGTTATTATTCAGATTTGAACACCTATAAAATGCTATGATAGTAGTATTGATTAACCCATCATACTCCCGATCCTAGAGGCAAACACTTCACTCAGCACCCTCTGCACTTCAGGGGGTGCAGTCTCGCAACTAATCAGCGAGGTTAACAACGGGAAAAGGTCTTTGATTCTGCTTTTGAAGACATCTGGCGAAAACGAGAGCAACGCTTTTAGAGTGGCAACAGCAAGAGGGGACAATGCTTCATTCTCAGCAGCTAATGCAGCAGCAGATGTCGCTTGAAGCGTCTCTGGACTGTCATTAATTGCGTCACTAACAGTACCAGCAGAGTACTGGCCACTAAGGGCATCATGCCCAGCAGCAGCCTCCACTGCAGCGCTTGCAGCTAACGCCTGCTGCTCAAATCGTTCTAAATTGTACAGACAGAGAGTAACCAATCGACTTTCCACCTCTCCTTCTATCTTCAACGATTCAGGCCCACATGCTGTAATAGTCAGCAGCACAGATAAATACGCTTGAGCAGCTTCCACTTCTAATCGCAGCAACGGTGGGTCGGGCAACATCCTCTCAATAGGCACTCCATCCGCAGCTTGAGCTACTGCCAAGGAATGACGTAATCCTACATCCGCATCAACCAACGTGGCATGTTGCGCTATGCTTTGTAATACATCTAACAACGACACAGCAGCGGGGGTGGGTAATTTTCGAGAATGGGCGGCATATACCTCACCACAGGCTTGCGCCAACAATAACTGGGTTCCCGCTCTACACTTCACTTCATTAAGTCGGCGTGATCCAGCACCGGTGCCCAACGACCAGGTACCACCTTCACTGCGTGCTGCCATCCGGTGTTGAATCAATTCTCTCGCTGCAGGGTTCGTGTCTTTTGCAGCCGAAGTAAATGCAGCAGAAATTTGAGACCACATCTCTTCATCTTCACCTTCACCTTCCTGGCCACCACAAGCCAACGCTAATCTCGTCAACGCAGCGACACCGACTGCTGCAAGAGAGCTATGTGACCGGCGAATTAGTCCACTTAATAAATCTAATGTCCTTGTCAGTAAGGCAGGTACTGCCGCGTAATAGCGGGCAACGACGTCAACCATGTGCTGTAAAGTAGCAGTACATGTTTCGTACAACCATGCATCGACTTCAGCTCTTCGTGCTTCATCAGTGAATGTGGTTGTATCTGTAACCTCAGCTCGTACATGGTCAAACATAGGTAAAAGTACAGAATCGTACACTCGTACCCAGAACTGTGGAGTGAATGAACTGCCATGAAATTTCAGAATGTCAAATAAGACTCCCAGAGCGCCATACCGGATTTCTTGTCGAGGATCGAAGGTGAGTTCGGATAAACCAGCGAGTAATGGGAACCAGAAGTACATGTGTTCGTCTTGGTCAGTGAAGCGAATAACACCATTGCCACGGGAATTAGCGGCTGTTGCTCCAGGTGATGAGGCACTTGCAGCCGTAGCAGTAGCCGTAGCTGCTGCCGCGGCAGCGGCAGCACTGACTGCTTTCGCTGCTGCCTCTGCTTCTGCTGGATTCACCCTGGGCCGAATCCTATGTGCATTTGGATCTAATGCCGCACCCGCTCCTTCCGGTAAACCACCCGGTCCAAGCTCGCCAATATCTCCCTCAGCCAATTCCAAAGCACAAAACCGTAAGAATGCAATAGCATTTAACGAGACATCCAAAGAATGTGGGTTGTTTGTAAACGCAACCAGACAATTAACACAATCGGTAAACGTTGTCGCTTCTGTTTCAGTAATATGACCAAAATGTTCTCGAACAATTTTCTCCACTGTATCGAATGCAAGACGGACAATATGAGGGGATTCATCCCCTGCTGCGGTTGTAAACACCATAAACACACTCTTCCATCCAGATTTAATATTAGAAACACGTGCCAAGACCATTTGACTTACACATCGAATAACGAGTTCTCGGATTTCTGCTGATTGAGAATGGCGTACCAAGGCAACAAACGGACGTAAGAAATCGTTCTGGAAGGTGAAACTTGCCAACTCATCACGTTCTAAGAATTTCATTGCCAGCTGTCGAAGAGAATCAACAGCATACATGGACACAGCCAAATTTTCATGGCACCCAACAGCTGTGAAGAAATCTGAAAGGACTGCCCAAATCCGAGACCAGACGAGTCTAATACGCCCCATATTGAAATGAGCAATCTCTACAATCTTCCCCAGACTAAAGACACGAGGTGGTCCACCGGGGAGAAGCTCTTCTCTAGCAACAGAGCATAACGTAGCAACAAAGTCAACCACTGCGTCACTTTCGAGTTTAACGCTATCAACAAAAAAACGATTTAATTCCTGAGTATCGACTGCAGCAAGGACACCGGGAGGGGGGAGTGCAGGATCAGGGACATGGTGGTGAGATCTACCACCAGATCCAGGCTTTACAGAAGCTTGTAAACTCATATCAGCGATGCTACTATACGAATCTACGGTGATAGACTCGTACACGCCAGCACTGGCACCGCCAACAGCAGCACCTTGTTTGCCGCCGCCGCCGTTACCAGCGAAGAGGGTGGCATCAGAGGGGAGGCCAGTGCTAAGTTGAAGCAGCAACTCAAAGCGAGAGACACAACGTAAGATATCACGCCAATTATCACCTAAACTATTACCCTCAACGTCAGCTACGTGAAGTAACGCTCTCAAGGCAAGAGCATGCTTCACTCTCATCCTGGCGGGAGAGTGCACCATTGTGATTCTGGCTAATGAGGAAACAAAGGTAGACTGTAACATGCCCATATTAAGCCTTGAAGTCAACCCAATTGCAGCTTCAAACCCACCTAATACTTGTGCTACAAAGAAATCGTTGTCTTCTTCTTCAAATAAGACACTTAACGCCCCCAAGGTAGGTGCCCAAGCAACATCCACCATCGGTCGAACAGCTTCGCCATCCTGTGCTTCGTAGAACGTAGCCCCTTTCGCTTGCTCGCGAAGGAATTCATGGGTACGGCGAATCGCAGCTTCAGTTGGTTCAGCAGCAGCCGCTCGTTGACGACCAGGAATCAGGGACATCATCGTATCCAACCACCCTCCAGCCTCTCCTCCTCCGAGTGCACTACCCCCGGTACCGCCATCTGTTCCACCATTCGCCAGTCCTTCTTCAGGTTCATCCTTCATTTTTATTTCATTATTGACTATTCTATCGTATATAGCTTCCATAAAATCAGTTGGCAAGTCCCCGCCATCGTTGATCCCTCGATTATTTCGCATGAAATCTGATTTACTCATTTTTACCTTGACCATCGGGTTGTGTGCATCTGTATTCAACATAATAACTGAATATGCGAGTACATATGCCACGTCAGCACTTTTAAATGCATCTTGATTGCAACTCACGTATCTCTCGGCAAATTTCTCCATTAATCGATCGATTTTTTGAGCTTCTCCCGGTAAGCGGAAACCAGATAAGAACTTTCTGATGGCAGAATCGAACTCTAATTCTGTGAAATCGAGAGCATCAACAAAAGCGTGCATGACTTTCAAATTGAAATCTTCTCGTTCGCCTATGTAATCACCAATTAATGTCTTATCAAGGCCCCGGGTGCCTGCTAAAAATCGAGCCACGTCCTCGGGAGTCTCACCCAATAAACCTTGGGCCTGCAAAAATGCAATTCCCTTCTTAGGTTTCTTATTAAAATCATTGATGCCTTGCTCAAATGCACGTTTAAATGCCTTCCACGACCGTAATAGCTCAGCTTCCGTACGACCATCGCTGGCATCGGCAGAGCCCATCGCAGGTGGTCGAGGCATCGGCATTGGACCACCAGCACCGTCGCCATCACCACTACCAGCAGCAAGACGTTCCATCCATGTCTCTTTTAAGCTATCTTCTACAGCGTCAAGTTCAGGGGCAGGTGTAAATGCACTGCTACCGTGAACGTTTGGGTCGAGAGAGGCTGCACTCCCACCACGACCACCATCCTTGGCACTGCCCTCCTCAGGTACAACAGCAGGGCCTTGATCAATAACACTCTTCACCTTAGAACCCCCAGCAGCATCGTACCACTTTTTTAAAGCATCTAAAGCTGAAGTTAAGCAACGGAGAGCTTCATATCGAAGTGCCTGAGCTTCTCCCAGTTCAGCTGATCCAGCAGGGGGATGACTTCCTTGAGCAACCCGCACAAGAGCAGCAATAGTACGCTCAAATAAATTCGCTCCACCAAGATCGCAGTCATAGTTGACAAAGAGATCAACAAGCAACTGTCCATCAGAGCATAAAGCTTGAAGGCATCTAAGAGCGACTGCCTTTTGAGCGGTGTCTGCAGCAGGAGGTAAGGCTGCTGCAGCGCCAGCACCACTAGCACCGCCAACAGAGCCAGTAGGAGGCTCAATTGGCCTCAGTAAGATCATAGGGTAGAATACACCTACTTCTGCCTTTAAATTGCGACGGAAGTATTTAATAAGTGTCAAGAAGATGGACGCACAAAGACGTTGTGCTTGAGGGGCAGTTGAAGTACAATTTTTAAGCAATGACAAGCACAAGTACTGCTTGATAGCTCCAATGTATCGTTCCCCAGAGCGGAATATCGGTCCACTATTCTCTAATAAAATCTTAAGCAGCTCCAATGCTAATATCTTCCCCCTCAAGGTAGTCACCTCGCTGGAAGATGTAGCATCAGCACTGCGAATAGACAATTTGCAAAGAGCACGAAATACTAAAAATGCGTCTTTTTGAAGCACCGATGCGAGTCCAGTTGTAGCAGAAGCAGCTCCGCCATTAGTACTGGTTATATTAGCTCCACCTCCAGGAATGTCGGAAGCTGCGTCTGTGTCAGTGCCCGAGTCGGCAGTATCAAAGTTTTGTTGCTGCTGTTGAGTTTCAAAACCAGCTGCATTGGTCCCAGAAGATTGTTGCTTTCTCCAGGTAATTTTCTGAGTGTCTACGGGATCTGATGGGTCGTACAGCTCCTCCACAGCAGGCCCAGCAGGATCCCCGCCAGGCGCAAAGGCATCATCCAATCCTGCTTGCACCCCTTCAGCAAATGTACCAAATGGGTCCACCGCAGAAGCTACATCGTGTAAGAATTGCTGGACGAAAAGAGACATAGAGGAAGAATCAGCTGGAGGGAGGCCTAGGACGTCAGCTACTGCCATGGGCGGGACTACAACTGACAAAGAGCCTACTTCTTGTCTTTGAAAGACAATATTAACCATTTGCGTAAGCGTCGCCTTTGCTGTAGCCTGTGTGACTTCAGATCTTGAAGTCAAAAAGACATTGTAGCATGCACGTACCGCTAAAAGAAGTGCTTGTCCGTGCACCGGCAAAGTCGGGGACGTAGTCACAGTTAATAATGCTTTTAATAATCGCAGCTCGACTGCTTCATCTCCCGTATCATCGCACTGGCACATGAGTTCAATAGCTTGCGCTTGTGGGGGTTGTGCAGCGAATTGAAGCGGAGCAGCTGCATCCTCTGGTAAAACTGAGTCTTTTCCATTAGTTCCTCTTACTAGAGTTTCCCGCTTGTGATTAATCGAATGCACTGGACCTTGGACTAATTTAAACGAAACGAGCTTTTGTAAACAGTCAAGAGCTACCTCCATAACTATAGGTTTGCGTGTATCGATCGCATCACGAAGGACCAACATCATTTCTCGAGCTGCTCCATCTGCTAGGGCACCAGGACGGCGGGGAGGCCGGGCGCTTGCTTGCGTTGGTGAGGATGGCATGTGGCCAGAGTCTATAGGATGAAGAATTGAATCTGCTGTTCCGGTTCCAGCTATGGAGAAGTTCAATGCTATTTTACCATCTGGGCCAGCGACAAGGCCTACACCAACCTCTTTATTATTGGCATTGCTGCTACCGGCGGCAATGGGTAGAGGAGATGCAGCATTATCTACTGGTCTTGAAGCATGAGGTGCAACCTGGTGGGATACACCAGGTGCTGTACTACTAAGAAAGATATCTAGCTTTTCAAGCAAGGTATCTAAATCTCCTTGCAGCTTTGCATACTTCCGGCCAGCAGTGTTGGCCTTGATCTTTTCTAGGGATGGCCTGATCAGGGCTGAAGCAGACACTGCCACTAGTGGACTTTGAGGCCCTGACATTTACTTCTTCTTAGCCTGTACAGCAATTCATATGGAATATGAGCAAGCAGGTGAACTAGGAAGGGATTCCAAGAATTAACTAATTGGGTGTTGAGAATACTTACTTTAAAATGACGGAATAAAGTTGAGTCGCCAGCAGTTCTGTTAGAGAGAAATGTCACAAGTCTCAAAGCAGCCTGGCCAGCCTCCTCGTTTCCCAAATTTGTTTTTAATATTCTTCTAAGATTGTAAACGAGTTTGGATTGGACGGGTTGGGGCAGGTGCTTGCTTTCCTTCAGAATGCGGCGCAAGTATGAATTCATCTGGTTGTACTTAATGGCCTTTGGATGGCCATCTTAGCACTTGTGGTTATTGCCAACCAAGAAACTAGCAACGTCGACGGAGATAGCGCCTTGAGCTGAATTGTTTTTAGTGACCTGGATTGCCAAAATTAGCTTGATCCATTCCAAGCATTGCCATTTCAAAAGTTAAATGTTATTTTAACACGCAGCCCACCTGCTGGATAGTAGTGTCCATTTGAGATCAAAAGCATTTTATCATCCATACTACAACTCCTCCTCCAGTTTCCAAACAAAACCATCTTTACCACCAACCACCAAATAGATGGCTACTTTACTTCGTCCTTTGGAGGTACGTGCCCCCACTCCTTCTGATATCGACATTGCTCAGGCAGTCGAACCTCTCCCCATCACTCACATCGCTAGCAGCCTCGAACTAGAGGAATCTGAGTATGAGCAATATGGCAGAAACAAGGCTAAAGTCGTTGTAAAAGCGGTACTCGATCGTCTCAAAGATGCTCCTAATGGCAAATATGTCTGCGTCGCTGGGATTACACCAACGCCTCTGGGCGAGGGCAAGTCAACGACGACAGTGGGCGTCTGCCAAGCTCTAGGTGCCCACCTCAACACAAAAGTAATCACTTGCGTACGTCAACCTAGTCAAGGTCCTACCTTTGGCATCAAAGGAGGTGCTGCAGGCGGTGGATATAGTCAAGTAATCCCTATGGAAGAGTTCAATCTGCACCTTACTGGCGATATCCATGCCATCACTGCCTCAAACAACCTTCTTGCCGCAGCTATCGATGCTCGTATGTTCCACGAAGCTACCCAATCCGATGCAGCATTATTTAATCGATTGTGTCCACCTGATCAAGATGGTTCTCGTGCATTTGCGCCTATTATGCGCCGGAGATTAAGAAAATTAAACATTGATAAAGATGATCCGAATGAGCTCACGGAAGAAGAAAGATCTGCCTTTGTACGCTTAGATATTGATCCTGATACCATCACATGGCGTCGTGTATTAGATACAAATGATCGATTCTTACGTGCTATTACTGTAGGACAAGGAACAGCAGAGCGGGGCATGGAAAGAAAAACCGGCTTTGACATTGCCGTGGCTAGTGAAATTATGGCTATTTTAGCGTTAGCAACTTCTTTAGGAGATATGAGAGAACGTCTTGGTGCTATCGTAGTAGCACAGTCTAAGAAAGATGGGTTAGCAATCACCGCAGATGACCTAGGTGTTGGTGGCGCTTTGACTGTGTTGATGAAAGATGCTTTAAACCCAACGCTTATGCAAACTTTAGAGGGCACTCCAGTCTTTGTCCACGCCGGACCCTTTGCAAATATCGCACATGGAAATAGCAGTATTGTTGCAGATCAAGTAGCGCTGAAACTTGTAGGTTCTGATGGCTTTGTTATCACAGAAGCCGGTTTTGGAGCCGACATCGGATTTGAAAAGTTTGCAGATATCAAATGCAGATACTCGAAATTGGCTCCTGATTGTGTAGTACTAGTTGCTACTGTACGAGCCTTGAAAATGCATGGCGGTGGCCCACCTGTGACTGCTGGAAAACCACTGGACCACGCTTATAAAACTGAAAATGTGGAACTAGTTAAGCAAGGGTGTTGTAATTTGACTCGACATATTTCAAATATTTGCAATTTTGGCGTCCCTGTGGTTGTAGCAATTAATAAATTTGCTACTGATAGCGCTGCTGAGTTGGAAGCTGTCAGGCAAGAAGCCATGGCAGCTGGTGCATTTGATGCTGTTGTCTGTGAGCATCATGCTAAAGGTGGTGCTGGTGCAGCAGATTTAGGCCGTGCCGTGTCCAAAGCATGTGCCGAACCTGCAAATTTCCAATTTATGTACGATTTGGGTTTATCTATAAAAGATAAAATCAATGCTGTAGTCACCAAAGTCTACCGGGGGGATGGGGTTGAGTATACTCCAGAAGCAGAGGAAGCGATTTCCCGATTTGAAGCTCTCGGGTATTCTAACCTACCTATTTGCATTGCGAAAACACAGTATTCTTTCAGTCATGATCCAGCAGCTAAAGGGGCCCCTATTGGGTTTAAAATTTTGGTAAGGGAAGTGCGTGCAAGTATTGGAGCTGGATTTTTAATTCCTATTTGTGGAGATATTGCAACGATACCAGGATTGCCTACAAAACCTGCGTTTTATCAGATTGATGTTGAGCCTGAGAGTGGAAGGATTGTTGGCCTGTCTTAAGAAGTAGTTTGTATTGTTTTATCTGTAAAATTTTGATTTAATTGATTGTAAAACTTGTTGAAGTATAGAAAAATTCCAGTCAACGCTCGAAGAAGAGGGCGCCGCTGCTGATCAGTAAAAAGCTCTTGCCTGGAATAATTTTGCATTGCTGATTGACTATATGATATATAACCTTCGCCTTATTATCTACAATGGCTCAGGGCGCGCTAAAATCTAATGGTGGCAAGAAAAAGGCAGCAGCAGCAAATCGTCATGGGAAAATTATAAAAAATAAGAAGGGTGGGTAGTAAATCTTTTCTAAATAAGTAGAGAACATCAGTTTGCATATAAATTTGAGCAAGATTAATTTTTATTCCTCGCCTACTTGCCAACTTAATTTCTGTCAATCTCCCGCAGGCAGATTAGACAAACCGGTGAAGAGACCGCAGTTAAAGAAACAATCGATAGAAGACAAAGAATTGACCAAGGCCATCAATGCAGGGAATGAATCACGCGTTGCAGGCGTGGCAGCTTCATCCGGAGGTAAACTTAGCGTGCTCAAGGCACCCATTGCCGCCACCGCCACGGCAGACCAGAAAAACAAAGCAAAGGGAGTGAAGATGGCAAAGCCTATGAGACCAGGGATGGCATTTGGAGCCTCCTCAAAGTAATTTAAACTAATGCCCCCTTTTACTCTCTTGTGCTCCCCCTTGTGGCTCACAGCCAGCACTGTGGTGGGTGCCGTTTTGCGCTTCACCCCACTACAACTTCACCCAACTTTTTTCATCATTTAAGACATGTTTAAAACCACATTCTATCAAGCTTGTAACTTTTGACCCAATAGATGCTATTAAATAGAAAAGAACAGATTGCTCGATATGTCTTGCCGAATTCGCACATTTGCTGCTTCAATTAAATTTAATTTTGTCCACAATTCACTCCCAAACTTGACACCACACCTTCCTAGCATGCACAATGATCGTAATATTTTAATGAAAGCAGCTCCTGAAGATGCTTCTGTCCTATTAAACTCATTCTGGTTAGCACGAGGAGTCACGGCCCTTGATCAAAGACGCCGCCTTGTAGAAGTAGGCCTCGCTGAAGAACCAGATCTCCTTGCCCCACCTCCATCATCTACTGCAACATTACCTGGAGCATCTTCCGCCTGGTTCTTAGACGGAGGAGAAGGCTCTGTAGCAGAAGATGTCGCTCGTATTTCTCACCGCTTATTAGCATTGCAACGCCTACTAGGAGAACGAGACGATATTGACGTTGTTCGAATGGTTGAACGTGAACCTAAGTTACTCACAACTGACGTTGCAATTATTACACAACGTCTTGTCACTCTCGTCACAGCAGAAGGTGCAATAGGTCTCGATGTTGTGAAATTAGTCGAGGCTCAACCGGGACTTTTATTGGAGTCTGGAGGCGAGCTTTCAGGCAGCGGGGAAGAAAGCTCAGCACAAATGCAGCTTGCCTGGGCTCATGGATTATTAGGTGACAATGACGTACAATTTGCGAACCGTCTAAAAGAATTAGTGCAGTACAACACAGTACACGGCGATGTCCATGTAGGTTTTCGAGACAGTGATGACCCTAATCTAGTACGATGGGCAGCAAAACAGCGTGAAGAGTACACAAGAGGTTTATTAGCACAAAATAGAGATGATCAGTTAACTGAAATAGGTTTTGAATTTGATAGCGAAAGAGCAGAGTGGCTCAGATGGTTTAATCAATTAGCAGCGTTTAAAGCAGCAGAAGGGCACTGCAATCCGATGCCTCTAGCTGCTGGCTCAGATTTTCTGTTGTTGAATTGGTGCGCTGTGCAGAGGATAGGAAAGAGATCTCGGGTTATGCCTTCTGATCGTGAAGAAATGCTTAATGATTTAGGATTTGATTGGACTGGAGCAGACGCACTTTCTTAAGGAAAAGTAATGTAGAGCCTGCTGCCTTTCCTGCTACGGTTGTTCTTTAGCACATTTCGTAAATCACTATAAGCAGCAGCCCAGTTTCTCTGCTTGCAAGTTCAATGTAGAGCATCCACTGTTTAAAAAAAAGTCATCATATATCTCCACTTGTGGACGAGGAGTTTCCTTACACTTACAGTGTCTAGCACATAATTTTAATATCAAAACCCACTCTTTTGCGCCCTCATAGACTGTAATTCCCAATCATACCCATCCGGTGAGCCTGTTCCATCAGAATCTCCACCATCTCGAGAGCTTTTGACAGAAATCTCTGGCCCTTTGCCTTGCCTCAACGTGTCCCATTGTATGCCGTTAAAGAAAGAGTGATTCTTCAAATCCTCTAAATTTTCAGCCCCTAAACGCTGCGTAGGATCTAATAGCAGCAACTTTTCTACCAAATCTTTGGCATCTTTAGACACTTTATTTACTTTCAGGTGACTTTCTTCCGAACCAGTTTCGCCACCACTTTCTAAATGTGGGTATTCCCCAGAAGAAATTTTCTGAAAGGTAAGATACTCAGTCGCTGCTTTAAATGGCGGTTTCCCGGTCAACATTTGGTATACTACACACCCTAATGCCCATAAATCTGCTGCATAACTCACTGGCTGGCTGTTCAAGATTTCAGGACAGATGTAGTCGGCAGTACCGACAAAACTGGATGCCCTTTGAGGAATTTCTTCGTTATTTTCTTCTTTTTGCGGTTGATTTTCTTGCCTAATTTCCACATTTTCTGACACATCATTACCTTCAGTACTATCGTCACTCCTTCTATCATTAATAAGACTCTTTGCGCTGCCAAAATCTATTAATTTCAAGTGTCCATCTTCAGTCAACAACAAATTCTCCGGCTTCAAATCCCGGTGAACGACTCCTTGATTTCTCAAATATTCAAGCATTAAGACTACCTCTGCAGCGTAAAATCGAGTGGTATCGACATTAAGTTTGCCACGTAATCGAATTTGATCGTATAATTCACCGTTTGGGCAGTACTCTAGTGCTAAATAGAGGGAATGTGCATTTTGAAAAGTGAAAAATAATTTTATAATTCCGTCGTAATTTAATTGGGAGAGTAGTAGACGTTCTCTTTGGACTTGATGAACGACTTTATGGCGTAGAATGTGTTTCTTGTTGATCACTTTTAGTGCATAGTCTGCTCCGGTTGTATCGTGATGGGCCTGGTAGACTTCAGAGTAGCTGCCGTCGCCGAGGCGGGACAAAAGAGAAAATTCGTGAAGTGAGGTTGGTTGGGCAGTGGTGGAAGACATTGGATGGCCTTTTCGATAATCAGGATAGGGTATCGGAACACGATAGCCGGATAGCAAGTCTTGGATACTTGGTTTGCCAAGAAAAGACGACGATGTGATCACGTTTCAAAGATGCATATAGAATAAAGCGAGCAAGCTTTACGGAATTGTCGCATGCATTTTACACATGTTGGGAATCATCTAAAGAAACATTTTATGCTGGAATAATTTAATAGAGGTGATCATCGACATGCAAAATAGCAGTCAAACGATTTTTTCAGCCTTCGCCCAATCCTGATATCCACCTCAAATTTACACTCCCTGGCAAAATTCAAGCTAATCTAATCAGCTGTACAATTAGTTCAATTGTTTGTCTTATTGCTGTTAAAGCGAGAGGGACAATGCAGCGCACATTGAGGCCATCCCTCACTTCCAGGCTTGCCTTGTTTGCCAGAGCTAGGGTCCCCTCTAGCCCTGCATCATGCTCTGCACCTCGATACATTGCCCGCGACGTTTCCAAGGTGCGCCATGTTTGCGACAATAGTGCATTTAAAGTCCAATAGATCTCCCAATCGTAGAATTTCTCACATGTTACGTTCTTGCAAATACAGGCTAGGACTCCCCTGCGCTGCTATGCTGCTGCAGCTGTCGAAACTTCCACTCTTCAGGCTATTGAAGCTTCTGGCAGCGATGTTCGCGTCCGTTTCGCCCCATCCCCTACTGGCACCCTCCATGTTGGCGGTGCCCGCACTGCTTTATTCAATTGGCTCTACGCCAAGAACCAAGGAGGCAAGCTCATTCTCCGAATTGAAGATACCGATGCTGCACGCTCTACCCGCGAGTCTGAGGAACTTGTTCTCCAGGATCTTAAGTGGCTAGGCCTTCACTGGGATGAAGGTCCAGATATTGGTGGCCCTCATGGCCCCTACCGTCAATCTGAACGCAAAGACTTGTATCGTTCTTATGTAGACAAGTTAGTTGAAGACGGTGTAGCCTATCCTTGCTTTTGCACTGACGAGGAACTTGAAGCTATGAAAAAGGACGCAGAAGAGAAGAAACTCCCACCTATCTACCGAGGCAAATGGGCAACCGCTTCTGCAGAAGAAGTCGCTGCAGAAATGGCTAAAGGAACCCCTTATTGCTACCGTTTCCGTGTCCCTAAGAACAATATAATTACTATCAATGACACTGTTCGTGGAGAAGTATCATGGAATACGGATACTTTAGGTGATTTTGTTCTTTTACGCTCCAATGGGTTGCCTGTGTATAATTTTTGTGTTGCTGTGGATGATGCATCGATGCGTATTACCCATGTTTTACGCGCAGAAGAACATTTACCTAATACCTTACGTCAGGTCTTGATTTACCGCGCTTTAGGCTTCCCCACGCCCACTTTTGGCCACATGTCTTTAATTTTGGCGCCAGATAAATCAAAGCTTTCAAAACGCCATGGAGCGACCTCTGTAGGCGAATTCAAAAATGAAGGGTATTTGGCAGCTGCTATGGTGAATTTCTTATCTCTTTTAGGATGGAATGATGGCACGGAGCAAGAAATTTTCACTGTGGATGAACTCTCTGAAAAATTTGCACTGGAACGTATTACAAAAAGCGGAGCTGTATTTGATAAAACAAAGCTTGGATGGATGAATGGACAGCATTTACGTGCATTACCTGATGATAAGTTGCAGGCAATGTTGGGAGAAAGATGGGTTGAAACAGGGTTGTTATCTCACCCTGCTTCTCCTTTTGTCTCTGCGGTTGTTGCAGTCGTCAGAAATTCTCTTGAACTGGTGCATGATGCAGACAAGGAGCTTTCTGAGTTGTTGGGATACCCATTGGAAGAAACCCTTAGCTCTGAAGGTGCCAAAGCCTTTGTAGAAGACAATCTCGCCGAGGTTGTTGGCGCTATTTTAGCTTCCTATGATAGCGGGGATTTGGCCACTGCTGTTGCCGCTGGACATGATGGATATAAAGAATGGATTAAAGGCGTTGGAAAGGCGTTAGGACGCAAAGGAAAAAGATTGTTTATGCCTGCACGTATTGCCTTGACTGGTAGAATGCAGGGTCCTGATGTTGGTGAGGTTTTAAGTATGCTTGCATTGGAAGACGGTGATGTTGCTGATAAGAGTGTGTATGTAGCATTGCCAGAGAGGATGGAAAAGTTGAGGGCATGGCATCAGACACAGCCTGAAGCTTAGAACAGATCTTAGAACGAAAGTAGTATGTAGCTAAGACCTTTTGATTTCATTTCTTTTTACAGTTGTAAATATTTAATGAGGGACAGTGAGGCAGTGAGGTGAGCGGCCTTTTGAAAGCCAAGTGCCAAATTGGATTGCCAGCTTATTGTTTTTATAAAAGAAAAGCAAGAAAGTATACCTTAGTGAATAATGGGAGAGTCTTAGTCATCGCAATGGGTTGGTGCATCCAAATGCGTTCGATCAGATGTCTTTTCTGCTTGATCATTTTCATGGTTGCACAAGCAATTGCGCGAGAACATTCGATAAGCAGGCATGAAACTTGGTTCTGGGAGCCTTTTAATCCCGATCTGTGTACGTCCGATACGCTTCGCTTTCATGATCTTTAAAGAACTTTTAATTATTCTTCCTACCATTCCTGATCCCGCCCTTTCCTCTAACACTTAACTTCTTCTTCCTTTATCAATACCTGCAGCTGGAGTTACATCTTTTGAACCACATGATGACCATATCATCGCCAATAATGTTTACTTTCACACCAACCGCTTCTACAGCCTCATCGAAGTAACAAACACCACCACCACAGACGATACTACGTTCAACATTCAACTGAGCAAAAACTTTGCCCACAACTCTGCCCTCACCCCGCTCCCCCTCACCAACACCCCCAACTTCCTTAACAATATCAAATCTGGATGGATATTTGGTACGACGTTGTTAATTCCTTTCCCTGAAGTCGATTCTCCTCACCATATGGGCTACTGGATGGAAATTTTAGCCCCCATCTACAGCTACCTCAGGGGTAAAAATAGTAGTCCCATTCGTACAGTATTGATTCCTAATTTATCTAGAGGTACGACGATGTCTTCTTCTTGGGTAATGGATATAATTAGAATAGCAACAACAGACCCTTCCAACTGCAATGGTAAAGAAGGAAACGAGGACCAAAAAGACGGGGAAGGAGCAAAGACGTCGGCGGAGAGACCACCAGTCAGGATTTTATTTTGGGATGATTTAGAGAATACTCCATTGGATTCATGGCTTGGATTTGAGAGTATCTTACATGTGTATAGTAGATATACTGGTGAAATAAATAGAAAGAGCAGGAGTGGAGGTGGGGATTTAACAAGTAGAGAAAAAGGTGGATTTGCCTCTGCAGAAATAGCTGAAAATTTTAGATTTGCTGTGCACAAAGCAACTGGTCTCCCACCGCCTGTACCTGGTGCACCGACACCACTAACAATCACGTACTTGATGCCTACAGATAGCTCTGGAATAACGAATAATAAACAAGTTTTAGATGCACTGCAACAAGCCGCCAACACCAGCGGTGGTGGTGGTATTAGTAATAGAAGAATAGTAGTACGACCATATAGCCCAACACCTTCTGTCCCACTCGCTTCTTTAGTCGCGGTCATGTCAGGCACTGGTCTACTAATAGGCAGGCATGCTCCTCTCCTTGCAAACGCCGTATTTCTCCCGCCTGGCGCAGCAGTGGTTGAGATTTTACCTTACAATTGGAACAGTGGAGGTCGTAGCGAGATATATCGAAAGCTAACTGCCTCTCGTACAAGTAATAATACTAAAGAAAGTATTATACACGTGGCATGGCGTGCTCCCTCTGGTGATTGGATGCGATACGAATCTGATGAAGATTCTCGATATTCTTCATGGACACCCGTGGAATGTTCCAGCGAACATTGTCTTGATGCCCATGCACGCGCTGGGGTAGAAGTGAATGTAGAAGAATTTAGAAAAATAGTTGATGATGTTTTAAGGGTAGTTTATAGTGGTTCATCGTCATCGGTAGTGTCTTCTTTAAAAAAGAAATTACGAGAGCGGTATCCATGGCCTAGAAAAGTGGAACTGTCTGGAACGTCAGGATTATGGTGGGACCGTGGTGGCTGACTGTATACAATAGAATCAACTGAGCTAAATACCATCATGTAATAAAACTCTGACTCGACTGCTTTGGTCATTGTTTAAAGTTGCTTTTAATAATAGCGAAAGAGAAAACAAGGGAGAAACACATATTTTGCAATTGTGAACAATAGAAAGAAGAGCGCAAGGTGAAAGAGACAGAGAATATGAAAGTGCCCCAGACCGATTAACAACCGTTCCGGCTGTTGTTGTGCCCTAATCCTGCCATAGCGAAACAAACCTTACTAGGAGAGAAATACTCGGAGAACAATTAGGGAGAGAGACAATATATGATTGAAATTCTTATTAAAAAGCCAATAATATTTTATTGCTTTACAATATCACTAAGCTTCCGTCTGTAGACCAATTGGTGCTGCATTCAGTCCAGCTGCTTCCGCAGCTGCCACCATATGCAACGCCCACTGTGCCGTTTCACGAATCGTCTCATTCTGAGCACAGTGCTGTAAAAATGGCTTAACAAACGGCTTTTGTTGGAATAATGTAGCAACTCCAGATAAACTAGAAGCTACATCACCCAATAACGCAGCAGCAGATCGCCACACAGAGATATCTTGTGACGTCTGATCTGCGGAAATTGCTTCAATAAACTCAAGAAGAGAGGTAGCATAGCCACGTAAATACTGATCCACCTTTTGTTTACTTAATCCATTAAACATACCAGCCCAAGCTTCCAAAATACCTCCACGTAAGGCATTCACATAATCAACAGAGTCTTCATCATCTCTGGCTGCAGTGGCTGCTTGCTCAATACATAAACCTGCTGCACTTTGTAAGACCTGAACCACATGGCTGAGATAATTCTCAAATCGATCTCCTACAGCCATAGCTACATCTCCAAAGGCACTCAAGATTTGAGGTTTGATATCTCGGTGTACTTCGTTATTTTGAAGGTTTTGTAATAACAACGTCATCAATCGATCGCAATACGGGAAGATTTGCTCATCCACAGCACGGCAGACATCACCTACGTTACTAACAGCAAATTGACAGGTCTCTTTCTCTTGATAATTCTGTAAAGCGCGTTCCAAGATAGGGAAATACGCTTCCAGATACTTGGAAAAATCACGGCCGGTAACATATGTTAACGCTCCAACAGCGAGCAATGCTTCCTCATGGACAGATCCAGCACGCCATGTAAGCACTCTAAGTAAAGCTTGCATAATAGAATCAGCGTGCTGCGCTGCTAAATGACGGATATCATCACTTCCTTCACTCAGTTTCTGCATAGCTACCTGAAGTACACCGCACAAAAGACCTTGTACCTCGGCTTGACGCTCAGCTGCCTCTGGTACACCAGGTGGGTTTGCTGTTGCCTCCATGAGTTTACCTACACCTACAGGTAATAATCGCGCAACTAAATCTGCTGCTTCTAGCGAAGATGCACGTACCACTTCGTTCACTGCCTCGAACGCTTGCATTTGAAGTCGAACAGCATCACCACCAGCGTCACTTTGTCGTGCTGCAGTCTCCAAAAGCGCACCGACGATACTTTCGAAGAAAGGAGACAAAGGAGAGGGCGGTGGGGCATATCTAAATACACTTGCCAGTTGACTTAATGCATAGCAAACTTTCTCGGCAATGTGTGCCTCGTCTCTGATTGCTTCTAATAAAACCCCAATCACAGGGCCAAGACTGTTGGCATCCAGTAAAGGAGGATTTAACTCTTCACCTGATACACATTCAAAAATGCGTCCTAGAGTCCACGCCGTGGTATTACGAACTTGAGGATTTGGGTCCTTTAATGCCGTTAACAAGAAACCAAGACCTGATCTGGCAAGAGTGCCCAAGGTTTCGACAGAAGGTCCTTGCAAGATAGATCCAAATGCAAATGTAGCCGCATCGCGTGCCCTCCAATCTTCTTCACTTCCAGTATTACGCTGGATATTCTCTTGTACGAATGGCATGACGAGTTCGACAATGGGGTCACCGACAACATTTGCAGCAAGTCCCAAGGCAGTTCCTGCAGCAAGAGATGGGTTCCAAGCACCATCATCACTATCTGCACCATCTTCTTGCTTGGTAAGCTGTTCAAGTAATAAAGGAACCAGTTGTGGTAATGCCGCTCTGACAAAATTGTGATTGACAGAGTCTGCGTTATCCGAATCAGCAGTCGATGAAGTAGCATCATTTGAATTATCGCGCTCGAACTCTTCTTCAGCGACAGTAGACCACAGCTCCAAAGCTTGCAATGCTACTTCTTCCTCATCACTACGCACCGCTTGCTGAGTTAATGCGAAAATATCTGCCATATAAGCAGGTAGTTTGGAGTAATAGAATCCAGCAATACGAACTAAACATTCCCAAGCAGCACGTCGTACGCGTGGATCAGAAGCTTGAGTTCCATGGCACACCATCTGCATTAAGTAGTTGCGCTCTTGATCATTTGAGAAATTTGTATGTGCAAATTCCAAGGCGTTATTTAAAGCAGTGGTTGCAGCAATACGCAAGTCCATATCAGTCTCATCTGGACGCATACCAGCAACTACGGCTGTCAGCATTGAGTTGACTTGCTCTTGATCTATATAATCTTCTTCAAATGCACCAAGCTCTTCGCAAACATAACCCAAAGCCTCAAGAGTGGCGTGACGGAGACCAGCAGGGGATCCAGATGAGTTTGCTCTTTCTAAAAGGGCAGGGATAAGATCTGGCCAGGTGGAGCGAGGAATCTCAATGGCAGCCAGTTTGGCGAGGACAAGAGCGGCAGTGTGACGTACCTCAGCACTGGCAGAACCTAACGTGGAGAGCAGTCCTACCCTGATTTGCTGCTTCACAGGGTCAGAGACAGCTACCCATTGTCCAGCTAAAGCAGCCTGTCATCAATAAAAGAAAAAGCAACCAGATGCGTGAACAAGGCCGCCATGCATGTAACCAGATTGGCAATATGCTTCAAAACAAATACAAAATCAACAAATTTTATATACAATAAACGCACCTTTTTAGCCTCATCGCGAGCATCTAAAGCGTTCTTCAAGATTAGACCTACAAAATTAAAAGAGAGCAATTTAGTGCCCTGTGCAGTTGGAACAACTTCCAAGGTGATCCAACTGCCACGTCCTCTTCTGCCTACCTGCAAGGCGCCTCGTGTCCACACCATTGGCTTCATTGGCCAGATGAGAGCTAAGGGAAAGGAGATACGACTCAGGCTGGCTCTCTAACTGCTTGATGCCTGCCTCGGCTTGCTGTCTTGCAGCTGCATCTGCACTCTGTGCAGCCTGCAGCAGTGCTGTAATATCCACTACTTGAGCCATTTAGGTCTCAGATCTGCTCTGCCAAAACCCTGGGCAGTTGCAAACACCTCTCCTTGTCGTTTTCCTGAACTACTGCGCCTGATGGCAGCCTTCAAGTAAGTCTAATGGCGTTCCTGCGCACAGATCAGGAGTGTGTTGAGTAAGTTTGATATTGGCATATGTAGTGCAATTGCGCAGGGTGGGGGTTTTAAGTCTTTTTAAGGTGAAAACACCGGTGGAAACCAACTCACTGTGGCACATCTGAACTGCAACTTGGAGCCCATTGCTTGATCTAAGCGATCCGTCTCCCATTTTAGCCTCAATCGTTTTCTAATATCCAATCAATTACATTGCCGAAATGATCTGCACTAAAGCTGTTCAGGTATCTACAGCATCCGCTAGATTGTTCAGTTGCAAATCCATCGCTTCTCGCGCAAAGTTCTCTGCTTCTATCCGATCTCGCCGTGTTATGTCCACGTCTGCAGCTGCCCGTGAGGTGGTGAGCACCGAGAACGCCCCTGGAGCTGTTGGTCCTTACTCCCAGGCCATCAAAGCCGGTGGCTTTGTCTACATCTCTGGACAGGTGCCTCTGGTGCCAGGTGTAAGTACTTAACTTTATGGTCGATTACCACTATTATGAAGCACTACTGTATCCATTTATGATCCATCAACCCACTAAATTCTTCCCATTTTAAATACAAACAGACCAAAGACTTTGCCGCTGACGACATTACCGGCCAGACTGAACAAGTTATGAAGAACATTGATGCTATTCTCACCGCTGCTGGCTCTGACTGGTCTAAAGTAGTTAAAACTACTGTTTTATTGGCTGATATGGGTGATTTCGCTGCTATGAATGCTGTCTATGCTAAATACTTTACAAAGGACCCTCCAGCGCGAGCTGCGTTTGCTGTGAAGGATTTGCCCTTGGGTGCCAAGGTGGAAATTGAAGCAGTCGCTCTTCAATAAAACAGGAGTATTGTTATTAACTCGAATTATAGTGCCCATTGTAAAAAATTGAAATTATTTACATTCTTCAACAACAAAGAAATTTCAGATTCTAAAATGTTTTTCAGAGCCTAAGAAGGCTTGCTACTTCCCGTGCTACCTCTCCAACCTTCCCATCAGACCCTTGCAGATTACCGCAAATCTCCAATAATCCTAACTGTTTCGCTCCATTCCGAATCTGACTATGTTCTGGTAACAAAGTACCGACAGCAATACACGCTCTGTACCGAGGTTCTTCATCTTCAGCAGGGCATGCACTTAATAACGAAGCAGCTAAAGCTATTACTTGAGATTTACCTTCGATCTCATCTCCTGGAAGCTTGGTCAAAGCTAAAGAAGTGTTGATAAGGAACGTAGCTGCCCCAAGTCTCACTCCCTTGGTCGAGGACGTAACGCAGGGTGCGGCAAGAGCAAGCAATGTATTAAGATGCGTTCTTGCCCACGCTTGCAGAGGCGGTTGTGCAAAACAATTGGTCATACATCTCAATGCAACCTGTTCACTCGCTGGTACTGAAGGATCTGCACAACACGCTTCAGCCAGTGCTCTGCCAAGAGAGCCAGATGGTGATTTCAGTGAAGGTTCAGATGCAGACTCTGCCAAAGTTGCTGCTCCAGCGGGATCAAGCATAACCACTCGAGCAAGGTCTAAACACGGGAACAGCTGAGGGGCAGGCCAGCTCAGAAGTTGATGAAGCATAGACGTCACTATTGAGGAATCAAATGGCTTCTCAGCTTGTGCAGCTCCCGCTCCTGCAGCTGCTGTAAGTAAACTAGCTAAAGGCCCTCCTTCCGCCATCTCAGCCTCTCTTATAGCAAGCCCCACCGTCATGGGATCTGATGCTAAGACATCATTAAACTCAGCCATCTTTTTACGCAAGCCTTCTGCAGGAGGTGGCGCTTCAAAAAGGTAAAATGCCTTTGCGGGAAGGTGATTTACAGCTGTTATGGGTCGACCAGAGCCAGTAAATGGATCCACACCACCACCAGTAACTGCAGCACTATTCGTGCCAACAGGAGCAAAGTCTCCTGTAGATGCACCAGGCGGAGGGGGTACATAGGCTGAAGCCCCAGTATAAGGATCAACATACATACCAGCACCACCACCGCCAGAACCACTAGACGCAGTTGTATTTTGCATAATAAACTGGACAATCTGCTCTTTATACGTTCCAGGTAAATCATGTTGTTCTATAAACCTATCTGCTACGATGTATGGATTTTCATCGGCATTCATAGCCAATTTCAATGGAGGGGCTCCATCTGCGACATCTACATCAATGATATAATCCCATTCAACCCCGTTCAACATCTTTTTAATCGAACCACCACCTGCTTCATTACCACCAGCACCACCGCTATCAGGACCAGACATCACTTCCCCAAGACGTTCCCATTCATTGGTTCCTCCATTCCATGAATAAGCTACCCCAGCAAGCCCTTCCATGACGACAATTGTTTGGCCATTGCTCGTACCAGGAGATTGAAGGGCAGTTAAACTGGATAATCGCAACCCAGCAGGAAGACCAGCAGGTTGTCCACTGTCTCCACCACTTTCTTCTTTAGGTTTTGAAGATTCTTTATAGGCTACTAAAGTTGCATTAAATGCTTCAAGTCCCTCAGCGGGTGACTTTCTTTCTTCGCTTTTAGTCCACACCCGAGCCACTCCATCAGCACAAGCAGTAACAAGATCCCCGTTAGGTAGAAATGCAACTGCCCATACACATCCAGGGTGTTCTAGTACTTGAATACATGTCCCATCTAATCCCCATACTCGAGCTGTATTATCATCACCCCCAGAAGCAATCAAGGAGGCGTCAGGTGACACTGCAGCAGTGAAGATAATTCGAGTATGGCCTATTAATTGAGTTAATAACTCTCCAGAGAGTGCCCATACTTTAAGGGTGAAATCGTGAGAACCAGAAACAATGCCAACATGAGGCAATACTGCTATGGTACGAACGGTGTCGTCGTGACCATGAATAACCTTAGTACATTTGCCTTGTGCCAAGGACCATAACCTGATAGTCTTATCCCCACTACCAGTAGCTACAATAGTGTCCTCACTATTATCACTATTATCCAAGTTCTCTGGGAGGACAACCATGCAATTAATGGGCCCTTCATGGCCTTCTAAAGTGGCCTTGCATTCACCTTCTTGCCAAATTTTTAATGACTTGTCAAGTGAGGAAGAAACTATTTGACCTGAAGGGGTAATACCGACACCAGTGACTTGATATTGGTGTCCTTGGAGCTGTTGGGTCATGGTGGCAAGGTTGATGTCCCAAACTCCTACGGTAGCGTCTTGAGAACCGGATACAAGGGCTCCTGAAGGGGCAGGACCGGTGGGGCTGGGAGGCGCGTACGATAGGGCAGAGACATAGCCAGTGTGGCCAACCTGCAAGGAAAGAAGAGAGAGATATTAGGAGAGATCGCGGATTTGAAAGCCACGCAGAGATTGAGCAGGAGCTGCTTGGTATTATGCATTGAATAAGGAAAAAGACGAGTCTTCTCACCAAGGTGGAGGCGACGGAAAAGCTGGTAGGTCCATCTTCAATCCAGACCTTGATCGTCTTATCGCGAGATCCAGTGACTAAACCAACCTCAGTGACGCATAGGCATCTAACCTGCATATAGAAATGAACCTAGCCAAGTTGATCACGAGCTGATCAGAAATGATGCCTTTCAATACATGCTGGCAACTACTTACGTCTTCAAGGTGCGATCGTAGCTCGCAACGCAAGCTAAACTCTTCTGGACTTGCCATGATTTCAATCTTTAGGAAATGCAGCCTCTAGCTGAGACCTTAGTTTTGATAGACCATTAAACAAAATACTACTCATAGCGCGTTGCCTGTTGCATTAGGGCATTATATATTACATTTTATAACCGACTGGGGCCATCTATTGCTTGATAATCTTATACTGGCTCCGATATTCATGCTGGCTTTCGGTCCCCAGATCTCTTCTATAATTAATTGATTCTTTTTTTCATTGCTGGTTTCGAGTTTTTGTGCAAAGATGATAGGAGACTTTAAAGGCAAAGCTATTGGTGAGCATATGATGCACTGGCCAATGAGTTCCAGGTTTGGCCTGCGTTATCGTTTCTCTTTTCTGAACTTGAGGTTTAATTCCCGCCGCTACTATTGCCGGTTTCCCTCTTTTTACAGAGTATGCCAAGTTAGCAGTAGAAGCTGATAATAGGAACGAATGGGAGGAAGCCAAGAATTATTATATGCAGGCTGTAGAGTATTTCACGGTACATATGAAATACGATAAAAATCCTACATCCAAGGAAGCTATTCGAGCCAAGGTATGAAGAGTTTTTTTTTTAATTATGTTTTCCTCGCTGTTATTGCCTTGACCTTGATTAGATAATTGGCGCCGAGTTAATTTGAAATGCAGTGTGCTGATTATCTTACACGAGCCGAGTCTTTAAAAGAAGCTTTAAAAGGGCAGCAGCAAGGCGATGGAGGAGCGAGCGGTGGCGGTGCCAATGCCACGGCAACCGGCGCCAAAACAAAAGGCAAAGAAGAGGAAATGGATAGCTTGAAAGCCTCTCTTGGCGACGCCATTGTGACTGAAAAACCTAACGTCAAATGGGACGATGTTGCTGGATTGGAGGGTGCTAAAGACGCCTTGAAGGAAGCTGTCATCCTTCCAGTAAAGTTTCCTCAATTTTTCACCGGCAAAAGAAAACCGTGGAGTGGTATTTTATTATATGGCCCTCCTGGTACGGGAAAATCGTACTTGGCTAAAGCTGTAGCCACCGAAGCAGATTCCACCTTCTTTTCAGTCTCTTCTTCCGATTTAGTGTCTAAATGGATGGGAGAGAGTGAGAAATTAGTGAATAGTTTGTTTGCATTGGCACGAGAAAAGGCACCGTCGATTATTTTTATTGATGAGATTGATGCGTTGTGTAGCTCTCGTGGAGAAGGGGAGAGTGAAGCAGCCAGACGTATTAAAACCGAATTCTTAGTACAAATGCAGGGTGTGGGACATAATAATGATGAAAAACGTGTCTTAATGCTTGGTGCTACTAATTTACCATATGCATTAGATCAAGCGGTGAGACGACGATTTGATAAACGTATTTACATTCCACTCCCAGAATCACCTGCACGTGCAAACATGTTTAAAATACATTTGGGAGATACCCCAAATGCGTTAACTCAACAGGATTATGAAGCGCTCGGTGCAGCAACTGAAGGATTTTCAGGGTCTGATATTTCCGTAGTGGTCAAAGATGTTTTAATGCAACCTGTGAGAAAAACACAAGATGCAACGCATTTTAAGAAACTAACTTTACCAAATGGACAACCAGCGTTAGAACCATGCTCACCTGGTGATCCTGGTGCCTTTGCTGCGACGTTGCAGTCATTGGCAGAGGCCGGACATGCTATGCAAGTGCACCCTCCAAATATTAGTATGAGAGATTTTGAAAAAGTTTTGTTGAGGGCGAGACCTACCGTGAGTGCAAAAGATTTGGAGAGTTATGAGAAATTCACTAGCGAGTTTGGCGAAGAAGGCTAAATGTGTTTTGTTATCATTAATTATTATAATTAAACTGAATTTGCAAATGCCGGTGGCATCACTTTCTCATTGTTCGGTGTATTCTTTTTTGAACATAGGTTACATACGAGGTATATTTATTTCTGTAATACGACCTCTTTCTCAGTTGAATATTGGTTTTTATCGGCAGCTCATCTTCTCTGTTTTAAGGGGTTGTGGCCGGTCATTAATTATCACTAAACTAAACAATTAAACGACCACATCTACATGCACTCTTAACATGCTTTCAAGACGCTCCGTTTCTCTAACAAAATTTTACGAAGCAGCTTGAAAGACATTTAAAGGTCCATGGCTCCTTTGCCAGAGAACTTGATGGTAACGGGCTCAACATTCTGTCCAATGCGGCGCATATTGGTGTTGGATTGCTGCCTGCGATATATTAAGACAAGAGAACAAAAGAGTCAGCAGCGGGTCATGGAAAATAATCATAAGGAAAGGAATTTTCAATATTCTATTTTTAAATTTAGATTGTCAATCTTACCTGGACTTAGCTACCTTCTCGGGGTAAGTTCCATCCTGCACAGAGAAGTAATCGAATCCAATAACGTTTAAGAGGTTGATCACCGGTGGACAATTTCCCCGACTGATTAATAATTTAATTCAACACGCAAGGCTTACCTTGGGGTGGAGGTATTGCACCTCTCCGTTGGGGAATACACGGTAGATAGCACCATCGGTCTTGAACTTGGTGCGGAGCTGGGTAAGGAGAGCAAGGCACTGTTCCTTACGGGCAAGCTTGAGAAGATTGGGACCCTGGCGCATGATAGCAGCACCGCCAGTGGGCATCTCGAAGATCTGCTCTTTCTTGGCTTCCCATGTGATAACATGGAACTCCTCGACCTGAGCTTGGCGCAAAAGGCCGCCTGCAAGTATAAATATCGGAACAATTAACGTTCTGTTTATCCTTAGTATCATTGTCAACCCTGTCTAGGGACGCTCAGCGAGCTCACGATCAAACCCTCAGCTTTCAGATCTTGCTGATCATATTACTATAGTATTCTATATGCATTTAACTGCCGAAAATGAATAAAAACCTACCAGTGCTGCCACCGAAGATCGGGGAAGGAGTGTTGGGGTCGAGAGTAGGAGCGGTCCAGACCTTGGGAGCCTCTTTGGGAGCCTCAGCGGCTTCAGCACGGACAACGACACGGGCCATGCGGGCGGAAACGGGCTTCTGAGCAGTCACCTTGGCGCCATTGAAAGCGCGCTGTTGAGACAGCACATTCATCTTGAGAGCAGTCTGCATGGTTACTACAACCCTTTATTAAATTAGAGCTACTTAATTAGAATAAAGAGGAAGAGCTGCGACAGTGGCAAATAACCTCTGCGGGTTGTCTTTTTATAATTGATTATATCAGAATCATTTTGCCGATTCAATTGTCCCAGGGATCATTTCTTTTTTTCGAAAGCTTTTACTTTTCTCTATACAAAGTCTTACACATTCAAATTGCTATTCTTCTTCACATACAACCACCTTTTCCTCTCTGTACACTCCTTTTGATCCCTCAAAGCACCGCTTTCGGCACCCAAACACCGCTACAGTCACCCAATCCCATGAAACTGGCGGTCGTTCCACGGCCCCATCTTCCACGCCTTCTTCTTTCAACCAATCAGCAGACTCTTCCAGCGCAGCTATCGTTGGAGCCATTAATTGATACTCAAAAACACGTGCTGCACCGCAGCTAGAACACACACCTGGCTCTGGTACGTTTCTGCTACTCGACGGCCATAATATCCCGTCACCTCGACCTTGCCTCACACATTGATCAGGGATACGTTGCAGTTTCTTCATAAATTTAAGAAATGTTTGATCTACTCCTTTACGTCCTTCTAAAGATAATACTACATCTTCTTCATAGCCTTCACCATCCCATGTTATAGGGTCGGCAGGCTCTTCCTTTAATTTAAGACCACCACCACCACAACTGCTGCTACCTGCACGTTTTTGCTTTCGAATTTTGTCCCCCTCTTCCTCTTCTTCATCATCTGCGTAATTAATCAGACGCTCTATGTCCCCCTCCGATGTATTTACTCCGTACTTTTGTAGTAGCTCGTAAACATGCACACAAGAATCATCATTGTTCTTCTTATCACCACCACCACCACCGCTGTGGCCATTGAGTTTTTCCATTGGATTCTCTATTGATTGACTCTCGACCACGTCTAAATAAAACCCGGGCAAGGGAATGGGTTCATCTTCTAGCTGTAATAAATCTACATCTAACTCTTCTAGTTTCCCTTTTTCCTTTTCAGCTGCTAATGCTGATTTACTTGCATTTCTCGAGGCAACCAGGGTGGTTTTCTTGTTCATGGCATCAAGTGCTGCCTCTAAATCTGAGAAATCAAAGCCGCTTGAAGCTGGTTTGCCATCAGCTTGTTTACTACTATCGCCTAGACCCCATCCTGCTGTACTTAGAGTCGTTGCTGGCTTTTTTTCTGATGTGACATTTGTGTTTTTTTCACTGCTTTTCTTTGGGTTTTCTTGCGTCGCTGTTGTTATTGGTGAGCGCCATTGACAGCGAAGAGCTCGCCAACTCCGGGACTCTTTTCCACAGTCAAGTTTACTACATACGTATAGATGCATTAAGGCGTGGGTAGTCGGGTCCTTGCTGTCTTCTTCAGGAGGCAACGAGACCTGCAAAAGTAAGAAGGGGCACAGGGAGGCGGTGGTAAGTAAAATAAAATGTGTTTTAAAATTTTGAATGCAAAGCAAACTTAGTACTACTTACGTGAAGCATGTGTTTCACTCTCTCCCCACATACACCGCATGTAAGCTGTGAAAGGTCAGGAACACCGCATTCTGCAGGGTACCATGGTTGGCCACCCACATACCATTTGATGGGATTAATCCGTGTGCCCGGCCATAGTAGATCGCCTGGGCGGGCGATCTTTAAGCTTCTAGGTGACATAATAAATCAGAATATTATACACAGACGCCAGAATTGCTACAGATTACAGAATTTTGGGCAGTTTTTAAGCGCTTGCGCCGACTACCTCCAATTTTGACCTTGATCTAATCACATATTTACGATCATCATGCATTCTAATTACAATTCTAAATTCTCATAGTATCCACCACCATGTCTATACTGAGGGTCACCAAATTGAATGCTGTTCCTGCTGGGTATAAAGTGATCATGGCTCTTCAAGAGGCAATATTCCAGCAGCGCAAGCTTGGCACTATAGAAGACACCATGATCTTGCTTCAGGTAAATAGAAGAAGACGATGCAATGATGTGGCGAGAGCAAACCAACTAGCTTAGCAATGTTTTTATCAAGCAATTGAAACCACCGCCTTTTTGCTGAGATCCTCCAACGCCGCCTCCTCTTTTTTTTTCCTTTCTACAGCATTCCCCAGTCTACACGATGGGCAAGCGTGGCAGTGACGCTGACTTTCCCGATGGTATGAATAAAGCTCTTGCCTCTGGGGCAGAAATAGCCACGTCTCCTCGGGGCGGCGAGACTACATATCACGGCCCTGGTCAGCTCATCCTTTACCCTATAGTTAATTTAAGGGAGCTTCATTTAGGGCCCAGAAAGTATGTAGAAACATTGGAAGATATAATGATCGATACAGCAGCCAAATTTGGAGTTAAAGCAAGGGTACGCTGAGGAAAAGTAATTCAACTTTCCTATCATATTCAAGTAAACAAAAAAAGTAGAACCCTAGTTGCTTTTTTATCCATTCATTCAATCTTTATTGCAGGGAAGAATCTGTGGTAAGACTGGTGTTTGGGTTGAAAATAGAAAACTTGGTGCTATCGGTGTCGCTGTTTCTGGTGGGTACACTCGTCATGGTCTTGCAATGAATGTGTCTACTGACTTGTCAGCGTTTTCCGATATAGTACCATGCGGCGACGCTGAACGACAAGTTACCTCTTTGGAGAAAGAGTCAGAAAGTACAGGCCCTAGTTTAGATGACGCGGCAAATGTTTTGGCTGAGAGTGCTGCAAAGAGATTGGGATTTGAGGGTATTTCCTGGTTACCAGATGTTCATACCTTGTTGAAAGCGAACGCATCTCTTGGAAAGATGTAAGAAGTGGAGCGGGGACTTGATGTTTCTTTCTTTCTTTCTTTATCTGTTTGTTTAGGTTGAATTTGATCTAGATAATTATATCAATGATAATTATATTGCCTTATTATACACAGTGAAAAAAGGTAAAAACGATACTTGTTAAGCTGAAAATTAATACTGATAAAAGATTAAATAAAAGTAATTAGCGGTGAGAATTGAAAGAGTCTGGAGCACTTGAAGGACGTGACGGCACTCTCTCTGCCTCTTCTTGACTTGCATTTTTTGGTGGACTAAAGCCTAAATCCCAGAATCCTTTAGGAGTGAGAGGGGGCTCAAATAAATATCTATGTCTAGAAGCACCAGCACGAAGCTCATTACGTAAATTTGCCTGCCGAGCCTGCTGCTGCAGTGCCGCTCCATTACCAACTGGCGCCGCTCCTGCTCGTGCCGCTGCTGTTTTTGGATTTACATGATGCTGGCATTGTGGTAAAACGCCGATAGCACCCCATTTTTCCATTGCATCGTAGAATCGTTTGCAATCTTGACATTCAAATCCTTCTAACTTTTCCCGGTCTTTGCGTTTCCTAATAACCTCTTGATGCTTGAAGGCCCCATTAGGCAGGGACTGGCCACGCTGCTGTTGCTGCTGCTGCCGAGGTGGTGCTTCTGGATTAGGTAAGTTAGAAGGAGCAACACGAGCCTGTGCTGTGAATGCTTGTTGTCTAGCAACCGCAGGGCGGTCTGGTGCCCATTTCTTTGCTTGAGGCTGTAAGAAAATATCTTCTCCTTCTTCCTCTTCGTTTTTATCTTTACGCTCTCCACCTTCTAGTAATCTCCTTGTACGGACTGCTTTCTTCCAAGCTGGTCTATGCTTAGGAGAATTCGATGACGGCTGATCTACAATAATATTTATATTGGCAACTGCCTGTGACTCCTCATCGACTTCTTCTTCTTCCTCTTTCACCACATTGACTTCTTCCTTCTTAATAGTGACAGGATGGGGGTTGTTACGCTGCGTTAACAAAGGAAATCCCCAGTTCTGTTCCTCTACTGGAAGCGCCTGCGTGGGTGACTCTTCCAGTTTATCCTGTTCTTCTTCAGGTGCCACTGTTGCGTGTCCACGGACTTCGGTTGCTGCTGTAGTAATAATGGTGTTGGGGTTTTTAATTGTTATAGTTGAGGATTTTATGCGGCGATATGCAGTTTTAAGCTCTTGATAGGCAGATGCAGCTTCACGCAGATGTTGTTTATAGTCTTGGCGATCAAGGTAATAGCGCTCAGCCCGTTGTCGGTCGGCGGCACATTCCTGCTCTAACCGTTGTCGGTGGGCCTGCTCTTGATCAAGAGCGCTGCGCAAGCGAGAGGCTTCATGACGCAAGGTTTCACATTCTTCCCGGAGTGCAACTACTTCAGCTTGGGGCACCAGAGGGCTGAGAGGCTCGGTTAAAGGGAGCTTGGATTGATTCTCAGAGCACATATTACTCCTCAGCCCAGCTTCTGATATCTTAGGGTCACGAAAGGATGTGAATATGTATTTAAACCAAGGTGATCAGATTAGCTCAAGCTGCGTTTCTTCTTGCCTCAGTCTCCTCGTGATCGAGCTGTCGCAAGGCCAACATGACGTTTGATTACAATCTTGGCTCTTATTGCTCGCAGCTATGTACTCTATACTGTTTCCCAGTTTAATAGGTAGATATGAAATGCCATAAACCTCTTCGAAGCTAAAAATATATGCCAGGAATTGACGTGCTTTGCCTGATGTCGCCTTTGACAACTGAGATTCAATTTTCTCCAGTCGTTTCGGACCCCTTTCCTAGCTGAAATGACCGTATAATGGACAAGAATCTATTTTCGCTACTAAATTTTATATTACAGAATCCCGGAACGGGTTATTAAGTGGGAGTTGAAGTCAGACTTTGAATCCCGCCGCTGGATGACATTACTTTGACCACAGCCCACCTTTTCTCCTACGTACCAGCTACATTATTGACCTTTGTAATCGTTAACAATCTCTTAAGCAAAATCGTGTTATCCCCATACATTCCATTGGAATGACACGGCACAAGAGGAGTAGCAATGCTCCTGCCAGCAGCTCACCGCCGGCCTTTCGGTTTGAACAGCCCCAAGGCCGCATTGACTGGACAGCTCTCGATAGAATCGACATTCATAGACTGGTAGGAACTTATGCTATATACCAATTTTACTAAATGAGTGCCATTTTATTTCAAAAAATAAGGCCTCGACGAATCTCAATTTATACTTCCCTTTATTGTCTGCACTGTTGCAGGTGAAAGACGCCGACTTGGACACTTTGGAACAGATACTTCCCTCTGTTGCCCATGGCAATCTGCGAAAATATTCACTTACAGAAGTAACGCCCCAATCTTTAAGAAGATTGTGCGAGCTTTCCCAGTTGGCTGTGCAGTATCTTTTATATGTCCAGGACAGGTTGGCTGCGGACGTTAAAGGAGTCAAGGTAAGTGAGGGAGATGAATGGCTGAGAAAGAACGGAGAAACACTCATTCTTAATTTAATACTTTGATTAATTGTCTTTAATTGTCTCGGTGCAGGGTCAGCTTGGGGATGCTATTGCTGAGGTGGGTGCTTTGCAAGCAAGCGTGGCAGGACTAAAAAAAGACGTCGACGCAGCTGAGAAAGAAGCGAAACACTCTCGACGCATGCTACGCATTGCTATGGCTCATTCGCAAATTGCATCGACAACTTCGGTAGAGCAACAGGTACCAGTGCAAGTTCCTGTGCCGGGTCTTACTGCGATATCTGTTCCCGCCCCTTTGGTGGCCGCCTCAAGGACTGTTGCAGCAATGGAGCCACCACGAGTGATACCTGCTGACCCTGAAGCTGTTGAAAGGTTAAAAAGGCTTGAAGATGGTATTAAAGAGCTATTGCAGTGGAAGCAAGGCACCTCAAATCCATTGCAACCTTTGACAACTCAAGCGCCCCACTGGAATGGCAGTGATGCTGAAGACATCTCTCCCAGAGCAGCAGCATCTGCACCAACACCACCAGCGCCAGGAAAAGCATCGCAGATTTTAGAAAGATTTTCTTATCAACCACCGGTGCAATCAGACACAAATCCTCTTCAAAGACAGCCAAGCAGCAACTTTGCCACTACTATCAACTCTTCTATCCCACCCTTGACCAAAATTCATACCAGATCTGCCTCAGACACCCCTCCACGCTCCCCTGCTGTCCCCACATCTCCACATAAACAGCCACTAAATCCTCAAATTCCCGCTTCCACCCCTGCAATCCGAAGCCAGTTCCTCCAAGAACTCTCCCACGAAGCTGTTGGGCACGAACGTCCTGGAGTCATCAGCCGTTTCCCACACCCACTCAGCGATTTACGCGCTGTACGACAAGAGCTCCAATCAGAACTTGAATCTGAGCTTGTTTCTGAGCTCGCTGCACAAGGTATTCATGATCCCGAAGGCTGTCGTGGCCTCACCCCTGCAGAATATCTCTCTTGCATGGAGGTCTTGCAGCAACGCCGGGCAGCAGCTGCCAATCAAATGAACGAACAAGATAAGGCAAGAGAACGTTATATGCGTAAAACAGTGATGTGTCATGTTGATGCCGTGACCAAATCTGTTGCTGCAGCTACCAAAACAACACAATCTTCTCCATTACCTCTCCCGCCACAAACCCGTCCAACGTTAAGACCCACTACACTGCGGGTAAGAACCACCGTGACACCTCCAGCAATGCAATCAACCACTATTCCTATTACAAATAATTCCAGTATGGAGCCCTCCCCAGTAGATTTGGCCATGTTGGAAGTAAGGGATCAAGAAACAGATGCTTTCTATTCACCGCTGCGACGAGGGCCTCCCTCTCTTAATGATGGGGGGATGCCTGGTCCTCCAGAGACACCCTCGCGACGACAACAACCTACCCTAGTGGCTTAAATAAAGAACATCTGTCAGCATCCCATTGCTTACTTTGAATCTCCATGAAATGAAAATTAAGGAGTTTCCCTAAACCCTCTGTCACAACTGCCCCTTTTCTTTTTCTTTTCTTGTTTTTTACCAATATTAATGATACAGTAACAGCCAATTACAGACCTATAGAACTTAACATATTAGAATATATAATTTACATCATTGTGTTGTAACTAACTAACCACTATATACTTTAACTGTGACACTCTTTCTATCCAGCCATATTTACTAACATCATGTGTTCATCCCTCGCTACTTCTAACAATGACAAATCCGGTTCCATCTCACCATTTTGATATCTGATAGAAGCAGTCATTCTCTGTAAGTCTACACTTTCTATTTTAACTAAGTACCATAAACTACCGGATGGATTGGTTTCGTCAGGCCAATACACTTCTGCTATACGACCAACAAGATTCTGATTGATATCTTGTTCGGTGAGAGGACGACCGGGCGCTTGTGGTTCTCTTGCAGCATGCGCTAGCCCTGGAACAAGCTCTGCCATTGCAGCTACTTGATAAGGCTCCATATCAGATCTTGGTACTGCTCCACCTCCATTCGCGTATTCATCATCATCAAGCGCAGCAACAGCAGCAGTGGTGGCATGAACAGACGCAGCAGCAGCTCTACGACGAGAATTATACCCTTGATCTCCTGCTCCTGCCCCTGCCCCTCCTACATTATTCCTTCTACTACTACCTCCTCCACGCTGTTGCTTAGGTGCATCCCAGCCTATTACATCACTACCAGTGCCGTATCCTTCAGATCCGTATCCAGATTGCTGTCGAGATAAAGTTAATGGAATTTGGTTGGATTTTCTATTACCACCACCGACACCGGCGCCGCGAGGTTCCAGAGAGACTTGAGGATCAAGAGAATCGTATGGTGTAGCAAATTGCATTCGAGATCCAGTACGACGACCTTGTGGTTCTGGTGGAGCGACGTCCATTGCATACTCATCGACATAGCCATCGACTTCTATTCCCTGTTCAACTAATTCTTCTCTAAAGAGGCCAAGATCATCTGCTAGGTTAGCCATTTGAGAATCAAGGAGTTCATGGCCTGTGAGAGCAAGTTGTACTTTTTCTTCTGCCCATTGAATTAGCAATGCTTGCTCCTCTTCGATTTTCTTGCGCAGGGCAGTGATCTCTTCTGGCGGTGTTTTGCCAGGTACTTTGCTGAGTAATAAATCGAATTCATCTTGGACCTGGCTTGCAAGATCTGCATTATTTGATAGCTTGTATTAGGATTGACATACGCAGCTGGTCTCTGGAGATATAAAGAATAAAATTAAAGCCATACTCACCTTCGTATTTGAAATCCAGCTCTCTGATCGTTTTGAGAATTCTATTCAATTCCGCGGGCATAGCCCCGGATTCTGCGAGTATTTTTAAACTTATACTTGAGATCTATATTCATTGCATTCATTGATGTCATAGGAAGACATTCAGCGCCGGAGATTAACTCACGTTCTACGAATTTCTCCAAATAAATCACTTGATCTCCCATGATGGTCAATTAGGGAACCCCTGGCGTTTAAATAATAACCAAAATGAAAATTATCCAAAGATTTATGAGTATAAAATCGCAAAAAATTCCAAAAAATAATAAAACTTTTGAAAACAATTCGAGTCTAACGGGCGAGGTGGAAGTAGTTCCGAAGCTTCTGCTTGGCTTAAGCGCTATGACATCAATTTTGAAAGAGTAACGGGGCCCCAAAAGTAGTTGCAAAATAAGAACACAAGTATTTTCAACGAAACTCTGGGCAAGGGAATGAATTTCGACCTGGGTCAAGTCACGAAGCCACCGCAGTTCTTTTGGACTATTAAGGCAAGTTTTTGAGCCTGTCTCTTCCTCTTTTAGCCTATATTGGCCGTTAGCTATATAGAAAAGGTGCGTCTAGTGGACTAAGTTTAAAGGAGCTGGAGGCGGCTGCAGATGCTTGATTGGGCCCTCCTTTGAGCAGCAAATTTTGAAGTCTTGAACAACCAAGACATATGTTCAGCAATGGATTAATCTATATTTGCACACTAGATTTGGTTTAGAGCAACTTTGATATCAGCTAGAGCAGTTATTTAGCGAATAGTCTCAGTTGCGGCATTTGATGGCAGCGGCTTAAATAAAACTCTAAAGGACTTCATCAAATGCAGTGGGCTATAGAAGAATACTCAATTTATGATTTACAAGCTAACTAACGTTTGTTTCACCATCTCTTGTTTCACGCAGGGCCAAAATGGTGCAGCCATTAGTGAAGGTGAAGAGCGTAAAAAAGCGCACCAACCCGTTTAAGCGCCATCAATGCGACCGCAAGATCGCCGTTAAGGTATGAGTTAGAAAGAGGAGCAAACTATTGGTGCATAAGCAGCAATTTTAGTAGGATTTGATGTTTGATTTTCGGTGTGCTGACGGTCTCTGCTCCCTATTATTTTTGATATTTGCAGGAAAGCTGGCGTAGGCCTAAGGGTATTGATTCTCGCGTCCGTAGAAAGTTCAAGGGATGCGGTATTATTATGCCCAACATCGGATACGGTACTAACAAAAAGACTAGGCACACTCTCCCCAACGGCTTCCTCAAGGTTGTCGTCCACAACGTTGCTGACGTCGAATTGTTAATGATGCACAACCGCAAGTATTGCGCTGAGGTTGCACACAACGTGTCTACCCTTAAACGCAAGGCTATTGTGGAGCGCGCTGCTGAGCTTAACATCAACCTCACCAACGGAGGTGCTAGGCTCCGCAGCCAGGAGGACGAGTAATCTGTTAATTAGACTAGTCATCCTCTCCGTGTACCTTTAGAACAAGTTAAACATGTAACAGGATAAAATGCATACTCAGAGAAAAGACCTTTTACAGAGAAGAGAGATAGTACAATGAAAGTGTAGAAGTGAAACAGTGGAAGAACATGAAATTATCAAATTTTAATTCGATTTAGTAGATAGTTATTGTTTGCCTTTGCTGGATTTTTTCTTTAGCGCACTCGATATTCCCTTTCCTACAGCTCCTACAGCTGCCTTATATCCTTGACTCAGCACCCATTTCCCTACTGGAGCTGCTGCCTTTATCACTTGAGTTCCTACCTCCACTGTCATTCTTGCCGCAGTCGCTGCACCCTTCGAAGCTGCTTCCCCTACAGGCCCCGTTGAAATCTCGTATATAGCTTTAGCATATGCAGGTGGGTTCTCTTCTACGTTATCTAGGGATTTATCTACTTTTTTAAGCACCCAGTCCACAGCATTTCCATTGAAAGGTTCGTCAGTGCTGTGCCCGTCTAGTAGGCGTCGTTGCCTGATATCTAGTTCGTCAAAGCTCTCCTGTAGAAAAGAAGAAAAGAAAAGTTTACATATAGGAGCCATATTAAGACGAAGTGGGACAAGTGGAGCCTAGCCCTTAGCTATTTAATGTTGAATAGGGGTGCTTGCTTGCCTTGTGTTTGCTTGTTTGAAGTAGGTAGGAGGAGCTATGTTCGATTGGGGCAGGTTCAGGTAAATTTGCTGGGGTTCTTGATGGCAATGGGGATTTTATGACGACAGGCCGGTCTGAGCTATTAATTCCTACGTCTCCTGCGTTCGTTAAGAGTGACAGAGATAAGAATTAACGAGAGGTATCTATTAAGTATTGTTAAAAATTACATTGTAGTTTAGCAAGAAGCCTTAACGGAAGAGTCAATAGTACCTCCTTGACTAAGTGCAGCACATATACGAAAGTGATGTGGTCGCTCCTGACTCCGCTTCTTCCTTCCAGAGACTAACGTTGCAGACAATGTAATTTTCAAACACGTAGCATTTGCCATTGTAGACACCACGTCCCCTTGACGCGTTAATATAAGTGAAAATGTAATGGATTTCGTTTACTATGTATTTTTATGCCTAGGCCGGTTCTGTAATTCGACTTTTATAGCTCAGAAGATTTTGAATTGGCCGTGGTGAAGATTGACTGATTATTAAAAGCTAGGAATATTTGAGTATCTCGTGTTTAAACAGAAACATCAGTCGTTATATACGTTCCATAAAGATAGTTAAAGCTTGTCAAGGGAAACAAACAAAATAATTTAATACCTTTCTTTCTGACGGAAAACTTATTTCAATCTTTATCACACGCCGTTGGAATGACTCGTCACTTGCAGAGAGGCTAATTTCTCAGACATTTCTTCGGTCTGTGCCTCTAATTGCATCAAAGCATTCAATTGATTATTCAGCACTCTAACTAATTTACCCATTGGAGCTGACCCATCACCCAAGCTAGCAGCGGTTACTTCATTGGTATCAGAAATTGCCTCTCCAAGCTGTTCACCAAGTCTGGTAAGCACTGCAGTCACCTTTTCAGCACGTTCATACAACACATCTCTCTCTACAGCTTCATCATCTGCTAAAGGACGTTCTTCTCTATACAAACGCTCTGCCTCGCCTTCCATCCCTGTCAGAGAGTCGTGGATTCCTTTTTGATGAGCTTCCAACATCTGTAATCGACGTTCTAAAGCATCCTGACCTGCTAAAACTCGTCTTAAATCTTCTTCGAGTGCTAACAGACCATGTCGATTACTTAAAATTGCTTTATCCCACTCAGCCAAAGCCTCCGCATGTTTCATAAAGGACCGAGAACGACGCTCTAACTCTGATGTCCATTCATTGATTATATCATCGACTGGCTGGCCTTGAACAGCACTAGGGGATGTAAGAGAAGATGGAGCAGGGGCAGCAGCAGGGACAGCGGTGGATGGAGCGGCAGCAGCAGGAGTCGATGCTGGAGCAGCAGCCGGTGCTGCTGCTTCTGTTGATGCTGCTGGTCCACTATGGAAACTGAATGCAGGAGCAGAACCTGGAGCAGGTGTTGAAGCTGCTGCAGGAGCAGAAGTGGCAGCAGCAGCTGCACCAGTTCCTGCTGCGGGCCCTGATCCAAAGGAGAAGCCTCCTGTGGTAGTAGGTGCAGGAGCTGTGGCAGCAGTGCTACTAGCCCCGCCGAAACCAAAAGCAGGCGTAGACGTAGCGGACGGTACAGCAGCAGCAGAACTTGCGGGAGCTCCAAAGCTCAATGTAGGTCCAGAACCTGCAGGAGCAGCTCCTCCAAAACTGAAAGCAGGAGTGCTCGCAGCAGCTGGAGCTGGAGCCGCTGCTGGTGTCGCAGCGCCTCCTAAAGAGAACGATGGTGTGCTGGCAGAAGTAGCTGCAGCAGCAGCACTGAAACCGAATGCTGCTCCAGTAGAGGCTGCAGGAGCAGCAGCGGTAGAAGCTCCACCAAAACTGAGTCCTATTCCAGGCGCGGGAGTAGATGCAGCAGGGGCACCTCCAAAACTAAACCCTCCAGCAGCACTCGACGCCCCGCCAAGACTGAAACCTCCTGTGGATGCTGGAGCTGCTGCTGCTGGCTGAGATGCAGGTGCAGATCCAAAGGAAAACCCTGTTGCACTGCCTGGCTGGCCAAAGGAGAATGCAGGGGCAGCTCCTGAGCTCGGGGATGCCCCAAATGCTAAAGTGCTTGATGAGGGAGCACCTGCAAGAAGAGACATGGTGAGATGAGAAACAACATCACATATTGATCTTGTAATTGCCTCTAAAAATTGAGGTGTTACTCACCAAAGCTAAACGCTGGCGCACTCATCCTCTAGCGACTTTATTTAAATCTTTTATTTGATCAGACAAGCCAACACGCAGGCGACGCTCGGTGCTTGATAGTAAAACAATTTTACTTCTCAGAATTTAAAGTTGCAATGATTATTAGCTGCTTTGATGATCACGAACTTTTACAAGTTGAAAATGTTCAAGCAACGAAACCTTTGCTTTTAAAGCAACAGTGTTCTTCCTTCATCTGCATTTTCAATTGATTTGTATACACATTTTTAAAAGATGAACAGTTTCGACGTGCTGAGGCCGCGACATTTGGGGTCGTTGGCGAGCCAACAGGCAGGATGCAGCTTACGATGTCACTCGTCGCAAGTTCTTCCTTGCCTCAGAGTTGCTCGAGGAGCCCTCGTAGTGCGTAGTGAAGGTTATGATGACGGGTCAAGAGGTCCCATGCAGCGCCAGCAAGGCCCTCCTAGACGAGCCGATTATAATTATGCTCCACCGGCATCTTCTAACTCTGGAGGACCACCAAACTATCCACCTCCTGAACCTGAACAGACACCGCCCCCAGATGGTGGCATGCCAAATATTACAAAAGCATTCGTAGCAGGAGCCTTCATTCTAGGTAAGTTTAAAGCTTATATTGATTAAATGATCTATTCTTGAAAACTTTGCTGCCCCCGCCTGCCCGCCTCGACATTTATTTCTGTTTAGTTTTCCACGTCTGATTCTCGTCTTTTCTTCTCTCTTCCTATTTTCCAGGTATGGGAGCTGGTATTTGGTTTGACTCTGAAGTCACTTTCGCACCAAACAACGTCGCTTCTACTGTCCTTGTCGACACAAAAACACCAAATTCGGAAGTTTGCATGGCAAATGGGTATTCCTCAATGGTCTTTGATGAGAGAATTTTCGTATCATTCAACCCATTTAATGTATACGTATCCCAACCAGAAGTGAAACCAGGGTGTGTTTTGCGCCGTGCCAATGTGAATGTGTTAGAGTCAAGAGGCCTAGTGGATCAAGGTCAAGTGCAGGCTTGCAAGCGTAATATGAATACATTTGCATTTGTAGGAGATTTAGCTGGAACACCGCAAGTATCGTGTGTATACCATTCTGAAGAGGCAGAGAATCAGTTTTTGAGGAATCCGCAGAAATCGGTGCAAGCAGCAGCGGCAGTTGCAGCTGGTGGAGGCGATGGAGAAGCCCTGCCAGGGCAATTCGGTCAAAAATGAAAAAATAATATAGTTGTTTAGGTATTATGCTCCAAGTATGTATATTTTCTCCAATCTTTGAATGTATCTAAATGGATGACTAATTGACGTAATCTTACAGTTTTAAGTTGTTTCTTAAATATCGATAGAAGAATAAAATTAGTACTTTCTTCAGACTTGACAGACATTTTTTTAAAGTACTAGTAGTGAGGAATGATTTGCAGTACAGCAAATTTACATGCAATGGGTCATCAACCACTCTGCAGCCATTTCTACACTACCATCAGCTTCCTCCAAAGCATCCTTGGCTTGACGTTCCCCGAAACCCATCGCAATCAGAGTAGCAACATCAGCAGCAGCTGCAGCTTCAACAGCTGCTTCCGCTTCCGCTGCATCCTCCATGTCTTCATCACTTTCATTTCCAGAAGATTTCTTACCGCGCCCATTTCCACGGGTTCCTTTAGCTTTTGCGGGTGCATCACTGCCAGCAGACTTGCGCTTAATCTGGCGAGCACCTGCCTTGGTTGCTGCCACAGCGGCAGCAGCGGCGACGGCAGCAGCGGCAGGAGCGACCGCCACGTTTACAGCGTCGTTGTCATTTTCCTGATCGCTATTGGAAGGTTCACCTGTAGCTCCATTTTTAGATGCTGCTGCAACACGCTGTTCGTGCTGTGTAAGCGTGCTTTGCAACTTTTCTAATCTAGAACGGAGAGCTTTGAGCACTGCCACTTTGTCATCCTTAGAAAGAGTAGCGGGATCAGCACCTGGACATACGGAGAATTGAAAACAATCAAATATTAAATACTATAATGCAGAAGCTAGAGGAGACCAGATTTAACAAAATCCCTTTCTACTTACTGAGTAAAGAGGCGTCTTCCTGGTTGGCTCCAGCAGTAGCCTGAGCCCCTGCTATTAAAACATCAACCTGCTCCTCTGCTTCCTTGATCTGCTCTGCTGTGAGGCCATATTTTGCACGGGCTTCTTCTTGCATCTTTTCCTTCACATCTTTGGTCAAATTGGCTGCAAATATGGTAGAAATATTTTGTTAGAAGAGTGCCGGGCGAGGATGAAAAAAGGAGCGGTGAACAAAAGGTGCCCGTTCTATAAGTTAGCACAATTCCCTTGAGAGGAAAAAACCTTCAGCGATCATTTAAGGTTCTAGAAAGATATTAACTATCCAAAACTTACGTCCAGTGTTAATGATCAGTCCTGCCTTGCGAGGAGCGTCAGTGCGAGCTTCATTGTCGGTGCGAATGCGATCAATGTCAACTTGGAGACCAGTGTAGGCTGCCAAGGATTGCTGGCCAAGAAGACGTTGGGTCTGTCCATTAAGCTGTTGAATCAGCTTTCCAGGGAGGAGTCCAGTGTCAAGGATCTGAACCCACCTGCCAATACCGAATTTGCAGAGGCAAAGTTTTAAAATCTGCGCTTCAGGCTTGGTCCATCCGGGACTTGGAGTGATGTTCCACCTTCAATATAACGATTGAAAATGAGTTTAATAGGCAACAATAAGCAAAAGCAGTTGAGATAACACCTAGGATCACTTTCACTTACAATGAGGCAGCATCACCTATTTTAGGGCCACGATTATTCTCTCCAGCGGGCCGCGACGCCATTTCTGATATCTTTGTGGTCTCCTGATAAGTTACAAAATCTAATCTTTCTAAATATAGTAGTGAGGTTGCAGAACTTTTGAAATTAATTTTGAATTTTTCTTCAGTTGGAGTCTTCAACTTGGAGACGAACGAAAGCCAAAAGGCGTACTTTTGCTACTCTTAATCTAAATAAACATTCAGTTCCATAGAAGTTCATCAAGCGTAGTTGAAATTTCAGAGAGTGTCTCTCCCTGTTCAAAGCTTGTGACTTGATTAATTGATCAATTAAAAGCCACATGTCACCCATCACCCCTGCTGCTCTTGGGGAGCTCATAGCCGTTGCCCAATACCTCACTGCTCCAGGCAAAGGCATTTTGGCTTCAGATGAGAGCCCAAGCACCATAGGCAAGCGATTAGAGAAATTTGGCGTATCCAACACCGAAGAGAACCGCCGTCAATATCGAGAGTTATTTTACACCGCTCCAGACATTGGGGATGCTATTTCCGGCGCGATCCTCTTCCCAGAAGCATTACTTCAATCAGATTCAAACGGTATTAGCTTTGTACGCGGCTTGAATGCTGCTGGGGTGCTTCCTGGCGTCAAAGTGGACCAAGGTCTTATCCCGCTCGGCGATGACTGCCCTGGAGAAACTGAAACAAAAGGCCTTGTTGGGCTACTGGAGCGTTGTAAATTGTACAGAGAACAAGGCGCTCGTTTTGCAAAATGGCGTGCTGCTCTTAAAGTACCCCCATCAGAGCACGCTATTGAAAGAAACGCTGCCCAACTTGCAGAATATGCAAAAATCTGCCATGAAGCTGGCTTAGTCCCATTAGTTGAACCTGAGCTTCTTATTGATGGATCCCACGATGCAGAAGCAGCTGAGCATGCTACTATTGCTACAATAACTGCATGCATCTCCCACCTCCGCCGTCTCAATGTCCCTTTAAAAGCCGTTTTACTAAAACCTCAAATGGTTATTCCAGGAATTGAATGGAAAGAAGGACCGAGGCCTGCCCCTGAAAAAGTCGCAGAGAGAACTCTCCATGCTTTACGACAATGTGTACCCCCTGAAATTCCTGGAATTATGTTCTTATCAGGTGGACAATCAGAAGTGGAAGCGACACGGAATTTAAACCAGTTGAATCTGTTAGGAAAAGATGATCCTTGGGCATTGTCATTTAGTTTTGGAAGAGCATTGCAGGCGAGTGTGCTTCAATTGTGGGCCGTAGATAAGAAGAGTCTTGATGAATGTAAAGCCATGGCGACAAAATTAGCAAAGGCAAATGGTCAAGCTGTTTTAGGACAATATCAAACGGGGACACATCCTTCAGTGACGGCCCCTGATGTGATGTTGCAAGAAAGTTTTAGGGGATGGATTCCCGGCCCTTAAAATAATTTTTGATTTTGAAGAGTCTTTACATTGTCTACATTTTCAAACCACAGCAACAATCGTGTGCTGAAAAATTCACAGTTTAAAATTTAGTGCTGTTAAAGAGACATTTCAAACATATATATCTTTTTTGATTCATTTTGAAGGATATTAAACGCTGATTAATATTATAAAAAGATATTACATGTTGTTTATTGCATGAACTTTCGTTTCTAAGCTGAATTAGCAACAGCGCCACCGACTGCCATCACTGCCACAGCTGCAGAAGTAGTACTCAAAGGCATACTAGCCAGCAATCTAAACGGCGCCAAGGTCGGTGCAGGACGCACAGTATACAATAAACTCAGCATAATAGTAAATAACGTCATTGCACCAGCTTGATGGGCAGATCCAAGGGAGACAGGCACATAGGTCAACAAGGTAGCCACACCCAAACTTACTTGACAAGCAACACCAGCTGCCAGAGTGTGCAATAACAATCTTGAAGCGCGGGGTAGATCTGGCATACGTGTACCATACCTCCACAACGCTAACGAAGTACACAAGGTTGTTAATGCAAGTAGTCGGTGATGTAATTGTACCGCAGCGGTATTTTCAAAAATATTGCGCCATCCAGTCATATCAAAGTACTCTTTGGGGATCCATTGCCCATTCATATCGGGAAAGGTATTATATGCATGTCCAGCATCAATTCCAGCGACAAATGCACCGGAAATTGCAGTAGTGCCTAATAAAACAGCCGCAGGGAGGGCGACTTTGTATAAAGCAGCAGCAGCACGAGCTGCAGGTGGGCCAGCAGTTACTACAGGTGGATAAGGAAATGCTACTGATAATGTAGTCCATATCATAGTTGCATAAATAGCAAATGCTGATGTTAAATGTGCTGCTAATCTATAAGAACTCACTCGAGGGACTTTATTATCAGTTGGCTCAATTAAACCGCTTCTCACCATCCACCACCCTACAAGACCTTGTGATCCACCCATTAAAAACAATATCCCTAATCTACGTGCTAACGGACGTGTAATACATCCACGTGCTGCGAAGATCGCACAGGGTACTGCAAAACAGATGCCTAGAGCCCGTCCCCACATACGATGACCCCACTCCATCCAATAAATAAATTTGAAATCCTCTAAATCCATTGTAGAGTTGACGAGTTTGAATTCTGGAGAAAGTTGATACCTATCAAACTCAGCTTGCCATTCTTCTTTGGTTCGTGGAGGTTTTTCTCCGGTGAATTTCCAATCGGTCATTGAAAGGCCAGAGCGGGTGAGACGGGTGATGCCTCCAATAACAACCATACTAAAGACCCAGGCACTACCACCAGCAAGCCATATTGTTAACGCACGACGAGTACCGGGAGAAAGGCCAGCGGTGAGTGCAGCAGCGGCAGTAGCGGCGCTGAAGGAAGAGGGTGTGCCACCAGCAGCAACTGTGCTGAGGCCTCGCTGTTGGAAGGCGAGCTGGCGGGCTTGACGACTCAGCAACGCAGCGATAGAAGAATAGCTTCCATGTTGTTTAACTGAAGTCACGCTACCGCTGCTAAAGGTGTGCATCCATCGAGCAGAGAGTGCTGCAGGGCAGCGGGAAGCGAGGCCCGTCGCCATGCTGGGGACCCGCTGGGTTGCCATGGCACGCAGAAAATTGCCAGCAATCTCAGCCTCAGTACGCACAACTGATGACACGACTGAAAATGATGGTGCAGTGGCGACCGCTGCGCGCAGGAGCGTGCGTAGCTTTGACATTTGTACCTTTTGAATTCAATCCAATTTAAAAGAAGTAATCTACTCTAAAAGGTCCAGCATACTGAGAGGACCCAAGCGCTATGAAATATCACTTCAAGTTTACTTAAGAATTGATTCAAAAAGCCCATATAAATGCTATGGCCTGGGCTCAAGTTGACATTTTTGTTTTGTGGAGGAAGAAGGCTCGTCATGACAGGCACGACCATCAGCCTCCATGGCAGGCTTCTCTGCCCATCTTTTTTAAATATAAATTTCAATGGATGCAGTGGTAAGGGCATTGCATGGCGTTGGAGATGCTGGACCTGCTCCTCTCGTTGCAATTGTGGATGAAGTTCAAACGTTCGGAGGAGATGCAATCTTCAAAAAGGTGCGTTTAGTTTTATTATTTAAAATGCACTTTTTATATGCGATTGGATATCCACTCTAAGCATTAATGCATGGGGTTTTTGCAGTTGCTCTCTTTAGTCGTGGGTGCTGTCTGCGATGGGCGGTGGCCGGACCGCTCTGTAACCGTTGCTGCTCTTGCAGAGCCTCCTTCTGCATATCACTATCTGTTGAAAAGCGTAAGAAACATTAGTTCTGTACATTACGTCGACTGCTGGACGAATCCTTATGGGTGGCCAACACCAGGCCTTTCAGAAAAGAAACAACAACATAGTCTGCAGCCGTCGTCGGTACTCCAGGAGACAGTGCTGCCTTTATTTAGATCGCCATCCTCCAATGACCTAAACAGGATATTGGAGCAGGTGGTAACTCAACCAAAGGCGCTACTATTTATTGATAGTATTGACCCACTTATAGATGTTTTTGGCCTCCCAGCAGTATGCTCTTTTCTTACCTCGCTTCGAAACAGTGCAATCAGTGTAGTGTTTCTTATTCACGCTGATTTGCATTCCCAGCATGAAGTAAGTACCCTATGTTATGGTGCTGCATGCCTCGCAGAGTTAGTCCCTGCAAGTGAACGTCCAGGGAATTACGTTCAGCCCCATGGCCGGTTGTCATTAAAATTTCGGAGGAAAAATGGTGCGGTGAAAAGTGAAGGGTTAGATTATAGAATTAATTTTAAATCTGGAGTAGAGTTCTTACCTTCTTTGTCTACATCATCATCAGTTTCTTCTTCTAAGCCACCACCACCACCAGCCCCTGCTGCAGTGGCTGCACCTCTGGCAAAAACAAGCACAGCCCCGACCACAGCTAGCAGCACTGTAAATAGTCTTGGCCAGCAGCTGGCAGGTGGCATGCGTCTGGATCTTTCAGTAGAGGAAGCTGCTGCGCGTAGCCAAGTCCAGCTCCCATATGAGCATCAAGGGCAGGGCCAGTTGTATGCTTCTGGTGGAGATTTTAGAGACTACTTGCCAGAGGCAGCGGGAGGTAGGCGGCGGGGGACTGGTCGGCTTGGGCATATCTTGTATGTTAGAGATAGTGATTCTGAAGATCCTGATTCTGATGAGGATCCTGATGACGATCTTGATGTGTAATAAATAGGTTTTGTAAGAAGGAGAGAGAGAGAGAAGAAAAGTGCTGAGAATTTTGGAGGTGTCTCTTTTGCGCCGCCGATTGTATTGTTTATGAAGAGGTTGTCTAATCTTCCTCATCAAAATTTCAATTTTATTTCGAACTAACTAGATCAGCGCCAAAGTGCTATTCAAACTTAACGCGTAGCTCTGAACGTTGTCTGCGATTCAACTTCTGTGTAACATCATCGCTTTCTTGAACACAAATTTTATTAACTTGGCAGAATGGTTTGCATTAGACAAGCTAGATTAGAAGACTTGCTGCAAATGCAGCGCACGAATCTAATGTGCCTTCCAGAAAACTATACTCTCAAAGTAAGTAAACGTGGAAAATCTGATCTCTCTGGCTGCTCTCTCGATCAGGACCCACAAGCATTTTCACGCTTCTAAACAGTCTTTAACCCATACATCACATGAATTTTGCAGTACTACTTCTACCACATTTTATCCTGGCCTCAGCTTCTGTATGTAGCAGAAGACTATGACGGCAAGATTGTCGGCTATGTCTTGGCCAAAATGCAAGTTTGGTTTTTTACTCTTTGAACGTTGGAATAATCATTTGATTGCCTTTTCTTCTTCGTCTTAATATATTACTATTCCCCGATGATTGCAGGGAAGAAGAGGGCCCTGATGTCCATGGTCATATCACTTCTTTGGCTGTTGCCCGCACCCACCGAAAACTAGGCTTGGCAACGAAATTAATGAGCGCAGCACGTAAGTTATTTACAAACATCTTCCAGAATATTCTATAGCTATAATTTAAACGTATTGTTCTCTATGTTGATTTAACCTTTCTCTACCTACAAAGTCTGATTCAAGCACTAATCGTAACAAACCTTTCTTGTGCAGAGCGAGCAATGGAAGAGGTGTTTGGCGCCAAATATAGTTCTTTACACGTGCGAGTATCTAATAAAGGAGCTTTCCACCTGTATCATGAGACATTAGGCTATAATATTCAAGATACAGAGGAGAAATACTATGCAGACGGTGAAGATGCTTTTGACATGAGGAAACCATTTGGAGCGTCGGGAGGAGAGGCAGTGACGTTACCTGGAGCAGGGTCTTCTAAAGGGAGGTCAGGTGGTAGGAAGAAGTAAAATTTAAGTAGTTATATGCAGTAGAATAAAATGCAACAGGACTCACAAAAGGCTGCAGATGATGAGATATTTAGCAGGAAACAAAGTAAAACAAAACAAAACAGATTAACCTCGATGGGTGATTTTATTTTTTGAACTTTACAGTGATGATGATAATGATTTTGAATCAACATTCTTGATGAAGGAGATTATGTACCGGATTAGGACGTACTTCATCCCGTTGTTGTTGAGCTGTTCTTAATAACTGCTTTAATAAATTCCGCTGCTCCCAATAATAAAGATATAAACGGCGGCAATGTCCGTCTATAACTTTTTTCTCGTTATTATGTAATTTCACCTTTTCTTTATACCGATGATTTGATCTGAGCCCTTGTGTGATACTTTGACACTGATATATTCTTACTAGATTTGAGATTATTATTTGCAAGGCCACGAAAGAAAATGTTGACAAAATATTCAAAACAGGAAAATTATCTATCTAGCTACCCATGTTATAGCTTATCCCAAGATATAAGACGAAGGACTACATTTCTCTTTCTCCCCTAAACTACTAAAAAATAAAGTTAAAACATGCTGCTAATGTTAATAGTTTCTCTAACTATCTATATCTTGATTCAATATACTTTTTTTAATCAGCCTTGACAGCTTCAAACACCCTAACTGTGAAAATATACGACGCCAGGAACCCTACAGTTCCCATTGCCAAGAACATACACCACGACATGAGTGCTGTATAACTCAAATAGAGTACAATTGGCAGTATACCAGTCAAATTATGCAATGTATTGAATAAGAAACCAACAGAATATAATAAAATATAGACGGCAACAGACCCACCACGTTGGAATGATTTCCACCACCACAAGTAATCTTCAGCACAGAGCTGCACATAGGTGCAGACAATGGAGACTTCAATGGTAATGACTACTGTGAGAGCAGCTACAAGGAATAAAAATCCGAAAATGTAGTAAAAATAACCTTGCCACATAGAGGTCATGGCAAAGTACAGCTCAACAAAGATAGTTCCAAAGGGAAGAAGACCGGCAGCAAGGAAGAGCACAGCAGGGTGAGATGCCCAATGTGGTGCAGGGATGTGACGAGGAATTTGATTGGTTCTTGTAGGATAGTTGATAATTTCACGGCGAGATGCCACCACACCTCCAGCGTAGGCCAAAGGTATAGAAACAATCAGCCACAAGAAGATAATAGAAAAGAAGAATCCAAGAGGAATGGCACCAGAAGATCCTGTGCCCCATAAGAACAAGTTGAGACCAGTGAGCAAAGCGACAGTGACTCCAGGGAAGAAGCATGCGACTCTCCAGCATGCCTTGTGCCATCCTTCGTAGCTTCTATTGACAGCACCCCACAACCAGACGGAAGCAAAACCAGCAGCCGCGCTCATCAACAAATACATAACAAGAGCAGCAGTGAGGAGAGAACCACGAGAAGCAGGGGATAAGAAACCAAGAGCTGCAAATAACAGGGTGACAGTAGCAGATGCACTGATTTGAACACCGCTACCGACATGGACAGCCAACGCCAAAGCAGCAGAAGGTGTTCTAAAAACATCTCCACTGACCATCTTCCATCCACTTTCCTCTGCATCCTGGTTGGGTGCACCATCTACAAGCAATGATTCATAACGCTGCAAATCACGGCGAATAGTACGCATCATAATCATTGCAACGATGCAACTCATCACCACAACAACCATTAAAGAGTTCATGATTGAAAACCAATGGACACGACCACCAGGCATTTTCAAGTAGGCGTCCCAACGAGAAGCCCAAGTGATGTCAGAAGTACCCCAATAGACGTCATAGGTGTAAATAATGCGGGAGCCTTCCTTGACGTCTTGTGGAGTTGGCGCACCAGGGTCGTCGTAGGAAGAGGGGCAAGGGATATTTTTAAGAGCTTGACCAGGACTGCGTTTAATAGAGCAGGCAACAACTTCAAATCCTACAACCATATACATTTTCTCACCAGGTCCAGGCACCGAGATTGGCTCTTTTACAGCCAAAAATTTGCGACCAGATGCCTCAGCGGCGGCGGCAGCTTCAAGCTCAGCCTCACCTTGCCTCAATCTGCTGTATTGACCATTAGATTCGTGGACTAATACCTTGAACATCAAATGGTTGTTAACAAAGTATTGATCAGGGCCAGTACGGTATCCGACCTCAAAACCGGGACGGACGCTTTCGGGATCTTGTTCCAAAGCATATGTAGTGATTGGGAGATTATCTAGAATCAAACGCACACGATACTCATTCTTAATCTTGTCACGGAGATTCTTGGTAGACGTTTTAGACAAGGCAGGGGCAGCGTGGTCGGGGTACTCGTCTCCTTTGCACACTGGCTGTGTTTTGGACTCAACCTGTTTGTATTTTAAGAATAACAGAAGATTTAGCTTATTTATACATAAAGCCAATAGTACTATTGGGTGCTTTATGCAGTATGCATCAAAGTTATAAGTAAGTACTATTCTAAATTAAAAACAAGCTTACCATCATAGAAAAATTGTAGGGCGAGTTTTCAATTCTGATTCCAAGGAGAATTGTGCCAGGATTTGTACTGGAGGATGACCTCTTGACGCCGTTTTCAGGCTTGCAAAAAGGCATTGAGTAGTAATCATAAGGCATTTCGGTCTCAGAAGATACCAAAGAGTTGGTTTCAACTGCACAGAAAAAGTTGCGAGGGCAGTGGTGGTTAGAATTGCAATAAAAAGAGCGTTCAAAGTTATATTGCAGAATACTCGATGCCTTTCGAGAGACTAATACGATCACAAAGGCCTGCGATGAACTCTTAAAGAATAGAGGCCCTTTAATCCAACAAAGGCTGCTCAAAGAAAAAGCTCACCATACAAGGGATCGCCAACTCTGAATTCCTGCAAGCAAAATTGCAATCAAATCGGCTGTTTTAGCCATTTTGCGTTTGATAATATGTTCAGTTATGCGATAATGGATTAATTTCTTAATAGATACCTTTGGATATGTGCCAGGCAAGTAGTAAGCATTTCCAAGTTGCAGACAAACGAGCAGGATCGCTACCACCTTTAGACCACACATCTTGTGCGCGCACATCTTCATAATCTATTGGTTATGTTGAAAGTAATAGATCTATCTCAGGCTCGCTTAATAGTTTCGTTGGCCAATTTAGACAAGACAGTTAGTTGGCAGAAATAGATCCCAGAAGTCAGCCTGTCTCTTCGTTTATGCAATTTTGACAATCAGATTTATATTTGAGTATCAGCTCTAGAAAATTAATAATTTGGGTGTCGCAGCCTGATCTCATGAGGAGGTGACTTTCAACCCAAAACATTTTCTTCCTAGCCCTGCTTTGCAAGCTTCTTATACAAGTTGTGCTGAGCCAATGGCCTTGTCATCTTTTTTCGGTGATAGTGTAGGTCCCGATCAACGACCTATGTGCTGCAAACACCATGTCGGAAGCTATAGAAAGCACATTAATAAAGGTAACGGATGAAGAGATCACACGCCTAAGAAAAGAGGCCTAAACAGCTAATTGTCCCTAGTCATATGATAATCTTATCACTGTGTTGTATATAAACCTGCAGGTGCCATACGAGTCTTTAAAACGGAGGGCCCGTGAGAGAAAGAAGTCCATTGACGAATTGAAAGAGACCCTAAAGCAGCTAAAATCGGCAGCAAAGCCTTCTGCTGCGCGAGATGTTATTTCAAAAGAATTAGAAGAATGTTGGCGCCAACTACATCGCTTAAAACGCAAGTTAGACGACGCCAGCGTTACAGAACGAGACGACGCCCAGAGATGCCGAGCGCGCCTGGATTACTTGCAAGCCCTAGGCAGGCCAGCCCGCGATGCTCACATTGATTGGAACAGACATAGAATCGATCGCATTTTAGTGGACTACATGCTCAGATTTGGGTATTTGGATGCTGCAGCAAAGCTCGTCAAGCATGGTAGCCTCGCCAACCTGACCGACTTGCACGTTTTTGAAGGTGCACAGAAAGTCTTAGCTTCTTTAGCAAGACATGAGTGCGCCGAGGCACTGGAATGGTGCAATCATAACTCTGCAAGGCTCCGAAAGGCCCGAAGCCGTCTAGAATTTGAGCTCAGGGTTCAAGAATTTGTTGAGCTTGTGAGGAGCGGAAACATGACTGGAGCAATTACCCATGCACGTCTTCACCTCGCTCCCTGGGCTGGACAGTACCCTGAAGAGCTACAACGTGCTGCAGCATTATTAGCATTCAAAGCAGATACTTCATGCGGACCGTATGCTGCTTTATTGGTTCAACACCGTTGGCTAGACTTGATTGAATTATTTAAAGCAGAGTTGTTCAGACTGCATTCATTACCACCTACTTCCCTATTAGAAATTCATCTTCAAGCAGGGCTATCAGCTTTGAAAACTCCAAAGAGCATGTCTGATGGATGTGGTACAAGGGATCCTTTGCATCTACCAACCTACCGCCAACTAGCGGAAAATCTCCCTTTTGCCAAGCACGTCCATTCCAAGCTTATTTGCGCCTTGACTGGGGAAGTAATGTCGGAACACAATCCACCCATGGCACTTCCAAATGGGTATGTTTACAGCGAAGCAGGGTTAAAGGCAATGGCTGCTGTGAATGAGGGAATTGTAACGTGCCCAACTACTGGTGCGAGCTACCAAGTCCCTGATTTGCGTCGAGTGTATATAATGTAAGATTGTACTTTGAATAGATGGTTAAATAATATTACATGAATCAACGGCGGAGTTGTATACCGTCCTAGTTTAATGACCTGCTGTAAATAAAATGCAAAAATAAAAAGTCAGCAGCAGAGTAGGATAGCTCAATCATTTTCTGACAGCGTGGTTTCTTCTTTGGGTCAATCAATGTGGATGCGTTTGTTTGCCAGCAGCCGCCTCTTTCTCTGCCGCCTTACGAGCTTGCTTTTCAGCCAATGCCTTGGCGTCTCTCTCCTTGCGCTGCAGGGGTGTTAAGCCATCGTCTTTTTTATTTCCCCCAGCCTTGGCGTTCTTCTTGGCGGCCTTCTCGCGAGCTAGTTCACGCTGGTTACCGCGCGCCTTTTGCAAAAGAAATTCAAAAAAGAGTAGTAAGTGAGTAAAACAGTTGATAGTATCACAGAAAAGGAATATTTAAGGGGATATCATTGGAAAGCATCCTCTCCCGCTCCCAAATAGTACCCCTCGCTGAACAGTGCACAGTGTGGAAAGCGGCTTGTCGCGAGCGCCTGGATACGTGCCGTCCGACGCAACACCCGCACACTATCGATCTTGAACACTTGGTGCATTGGAAGGGGCGCTGCTCAAGAGGGAGACTCTAGATCAAATTCAAATCTTGCCAAATCACTTTAGATTCCTTGCACTCACCATTTTTGGTCTGTTGTCCCCTAGGCAGGGGTTAACTTAGCCGGCAAAGAAATTTCAAATCAACCCATCACAGCTCTGCCTCTGAGCTTTGAGTCAACCTGTTCCTCTGGAAAGAAGACGCAGGAAACGTCTCTTCATTTCTATACAACCTCAGATACAAATAGAGCTATTCACATATTTCATTTTATTCTCTTGCTGCTCAACACAATTTTGGGCCGCTGCCAGGGGAACGTATTCTCACATCAGCAGCATGGCGGTAGATGGAGGCACCATGCAGGATTCGACTACTTCCCTCCTAGCAGAAAAGGCCAAGGCAGTAGCTAACCAAGCTTTTAAAGATCACCGCTACAACGAAGCTGTGACTGGTTACACGGAGGCCATTGAACATGACCCAACAAATCCTATTTACTACTCCAACCGCGCCGTCTCAAACATAAGACTGGAAGCATTCGGCTCTGCCATTCAAGATGCCACCAAGGCTTTAGATTTGGATTCTAACTATCCCAAAGCGTATTACCATCGTGGCAGCGCCGCATTCGCCTTGAGTCATTTTCGAGACGCCGTTTCCGATTTTAGAGCTGCTGCCCGCTTGGCTCCTCGCGACCCAGACGTGCGGAAGAAGCTCGCTGAAGCGGTTAAAGAACTCAAAAGAAGCCAGTTTGAAGAAGCTCTAGCTCTGCCCGAAGATACCACCTCAGCACTTGATTCGGTTCATTTGGAGGACATTGACATTGAGGCATCCTACAGTGGTCCCCGAATGGAACAACAACAACAACAAGAAGGTGGTGTTGCCGGGTACCAGTTGACTCTAGATTTCGTTAAAGCAATGATGGAAGAGTTCAAAGAACAGCGTATGGTCCACCGTCGTTTCATTCTACAGATTTTACTCACTGCTCATCGTGTTTTGAGCGCTTTACCCTCACTTGTAGATTTGGACGTCCCACCCTCTTCTCATATCACTGTGTGTGGAGATACTCATGGCCAGTTTTACGATCTTATGAGAATATTTGACCTTAATGGCTTACCTTCTTCTGATAATCCATATGTTTTCAATGGTGATTTCGTTGATAGAGGTTCTTTTAGTGTTGAAGTTATTCTGACGCTGCTTGCCTTTAAAGCGTTGGACCCTCAGTGCATGCATTTGACTCGTGGAAATCATGAATCCAAGTCTATGAACGTCATTTACGGATTTTATGGTGAAGTTAAGGCGAAATTGGGTCCATCTGCAGTTGAGCTGTTTAGAGAACTTTTTTGTGCTTTGCCTCTTGCCTATGTTCTGGGCAGCAAGGTGATGGTGGTTCATGGGGGCATTCCTACCTGCCCTGGCGGTGATTTGGCATCTTTGAGGAAAATTGATCGTACAAGAGAACCTCCTGATGAAGGTCCCATGTGTGAGTGCCTTTGGAATGACCCTCAAGATGAGCTTGGTACAACGCCCAATAAACGAGGTGTTGGTGTTGCCTGGGGCCCTGATCTTACTCAAAAGTATCTTTCAGAGAATGAATTATCCCTTGTAGTGCGTTCACATGAAGTAAAAGAAGAAGGATACGAATTGACGCATGATGGATTCTGCTGCACCATCTTTTCAGCCCCTAATTACTGCGATCAGATGGGGAATAAGGGCGCCTTTATTAAATTTAATGGAGACGATATGGTACCTCATTTTACACAATTTAATGCAGCACCCCATCCCAACGTCAGACCAATGCAGTATGCTGCGGGAATGATGAATGGAATGTTTGGAATGTAAAACCAAAATTTGATTGTAAAAGTAAATAATGAAGTTCATATTTATCGCCAAACAAATTATTTCTAGAAAAATAATTATATTTTAAACAACAGTCGCTGCGATTGCTAATGTTTTACTGGCAGCAAGTACTTTATCTACAGTAATGCCAGCGAATAATATTGCTCCATACCAGAAATTACTCCTAAACTTATCGCTGCAATCTTCAGCATCGTTAAAATTAACAGTAGTCGCCTGCCAGCCTAAATGGGTTACTGCCGCTGCAAGGCCAGCATAATATGGCATTCCACATCCAGCAGCGTATCCTGCTGCTCCCATACACGTTGCATTTGCTGCTACGAATGCTGTGAGATACTCTCTATTGTGTTTTCCAAAAGTGAGCGCAGTTGATTTTATTCCAGCCAACACGTCATCCTTTTTATCTTGATGTGCATAGATTGTATCATAAACCAGCGTCCATGCTACACCACCAAAGTATAATGGGAGTAGTACATCCCATTCACATGCTCCACGAACTGCTGCCCAGCCAAGCAGTGCACCCCAATTGAATGTCAAGCCTAGAAATGCTTGTGGCCACCCCGTCACTCGTTTCATCAAGGGGTATGTCACAACGAGGGCTAAAGAGGAAGCTCCTAGAGCTTGACTGTACCCATTTAATTGCATCAGAACACTGAGACCAAGTCCAAGTTGTGCTCCTAGCCAGCCCACTGCTTGCATCGGGCTCACCGCCCCCGAGGGAAGCGGGCGTGTCCGTGTGCGCTCAACCTTTCCATCAAGATCACGGTCCCACAAGTCGTTCACTGTGCAACCAGCCCCACGTAAAAGTACAGATCCTACTCCAAACAATGTTATCATATAGATATCTGGTAAAGATCCAGCTGGAGCTGCTAATCCTATAGACCAAAAGCAAGGCCAAGCCAACAGCCACGTGCCAGTTGGTTTCTCTAAGCGAGATAGGTGGGCATAAGGAATCCAAGGCGCAGGCAATTTATCAACCCATGTCTTAAAAATAGGAGCCGACTGGGATTCATGGCGATCTTCAGGAATAGTGCTGTAAAAGCGAGGTTGCCTTAGTGACGGCGACAATGTTGAACCCGGCAGCAGCAGTTGATGATGAAGAGCAGCTAAAGAAGAACTTAGAGTGATATTCGGCGCTCCATTTCTATTTATGCTATTGAAGTGGTAACTATGTTGCTGCAGGTGAGTTTGCGTAGGTTGCTGGGCGCTGTTCGGCTGTTGCTGGCCGAGCAGTTGTGATGCCGCCACTGATTCAAGCGATGATAGCCAGGTGGAGGCCACACGGCTTCCCCTACGTAGCATTATTCGCTGATATGAATATATGGTGTTCTAAATAAGTACGATGTGATTGTAATTTGCTTGTGATGGGCGAAAATTTTCAACCTCAAAAAAACCGAGACGAATGGCACCGTCGTCATGGCTGACAGGATAACTTGCCTCGATAACTTTCTATTTATGTAAATATTTATGCTTCTAGTCTGCACACGCAAATGAGGCATGATCGAGCGCCAAATTTGAGGCATCATTTCGGAGCGATCTCAACATGGCTCGAACTGCGGAACCACGGCTTGTAATCACATCTAAGTCTTAAACATGTATGACATCATTAAACGATTGTTACTTTGTATTCCACTTAAACCATCCGATGTACCCTGCCTGGCAGCGACGAGCGGAGAGGGAAAGCAGCTGAGCTTTGAGCTCGGCTGGTCTCCTTCCTGTTCCAGCGACCGGGTGGCGAGTGCTTCCCTGGTGTGCTGCCTGCGGGCGGCTCCCAGGCATTTGTTCTTTCCTTTTTTGGAGGAGCTGTGTGCGCTTGTTTCTGCCCCAGTAGCTGATGAGTGACAGTGGCGCGTGGTGGGCTGAGCCCGGCGGCCTTTGTGGCCCCCGTCTCGGTTCCCCCACGCCGTCTCTCAATGATTGCTGTCGGAGCGTGA